>OV656853.1:9309833-9921888 GCA_927399475.2 Acleris emargana | reverse complement strand
CCGATTCTTATGAAATTTTATATGCATATTCAGTAGATCTGAGAATCGGCTACTATCTATTTTTCATAAGGTTTGTATGAAACCGGGCGGCGCCGGGCGCGGACAGCTAGTATATTATAGTTGCTTGTGCTTACTCTGAAAACTAGTATGGATAATATATCATAAGATGCATTGCTATAATATTTATTTTGGCATAGGTATTATTATGTATTCCGTGTGTGTCGCCCCTGACTGACTAGACACCTCAGATGTCGCCAGGCGGTAGGTATCTAACGCACCAAACGCGCGTCGTCGGGAACCGGGAGTTTCGCTTCTACGTAATTATTTATTTTATGCTATTAGTCAGGTACATATGCGTCATCCACCAATTTTGTAGAGTCATCGACAACCATCTTAATCAAAACCAACATAGTACTCAAACGCATCTGTCTTGTCGTGATCGAAAGAGTCTTGTCAAGGAAGGAAGCTATGTGAAGGAAGTTACACACATTAAGGTACAATAACCCCTTATCAATCCATATCACATTAAAATTACAACAATGAGAGCACTAAGTAAAGCAATAGCTTGAATAACTTGAATGTGTTTCATTTGTTTTAGTCATCTTCAGGCTGATCCTTGTCCGGCAGCCATGGTCCACATTGCCGGTATCCTTCCTCCTACAAGGATAAAAATATAACTACATTAACCTGGGCCGACCTCGTTTAAGATAGGTTTACTATGTATTTAGGTAAGTATATTGGTTCAAAGAAATGTCTCCCCTCAAACGAAATCCTAGAGCCACCAGGCCACCACTGCTCCATACGACGGACAAGACGGACCAAAACGTGGCTTCTTTCCCCGCAAGATTCTTAGGGTAAGGACCGAAAAGTTGGCTACGCTAACTCACTTAATTAAATTTTCTATGATACTTTTCCGTTGTGACACGAAAATTAGCCATACAGTTGTAGGCATACTTTTTTCGTCGCACAACGGAACATTTTTTGACTTCGTAGTTACCCATAATTGTATACTTAATTACTTATACGAAGTGAGATAAAGAGAAGGCTCGGAATAGGGCAGAATGGAAAATACTCCACCGAAAACATATCTTCTTTATCATTTTTTATCTTAACATAGTATAAAACAAAATTGCTTCCCGCGTCTGTCAGTCTGTAATGTATATCCGTTACCTCCTAATCCACGCAACGAATTTTCATGCGATTTTCACGATCAGGTAGATAATTTTTCGGAGAAGATTTTTATGAATCATTAATTGTGGTTAATGTCGCTAGTAAGATATAATTTGTGGTAAGTAGGTAGAAGTATATAGCTCTTGAGTGGCGTCCGCGGACCAGGAGACGAGCTGTAGGTAGGCCTCCAACAAGATGGAGTGACGACCTTGTAAGGATCGCGGGAACGCGGTGGATGCGAAAAGCACAAGACCGGTCTGAGTGGAGAGCGTTGGGGGAGGCCTATGTCCAGCAGTGGACGTCTTTCGGCTGACATGATGAGGTAGTAGTATAATACGTAATAGTAGTTCCAGTGTAGGTACCTGATCATACTCATGCTTGAAACACGGCAGATGTGGCGCGCGCGACGGCAACGGAACTACGTTGCGCCAGCACGCCAGTACTGCGGCTGCACTTTGTTTCTGATTGTCCACTTGCTCCTGCATTTTTATCTGCAACAAGAATTACCTGTTGGGAGGAGTTTCAAAAAAAGGACAGAAATTCAAACGGCTACAAATTGCGAGTTGTACAGTCGACTACAAAATGATGTAGGTACCTTTCCACTTTTGGACCTATTAAAATGCGACTGTACTGACCTCCGTTGAAATCCTGATACTTTTACCAGCACTGCAACCGGTTATCAGCAATAGGGTACCAGAAAGTAGTAAGTACAGATTAATTACTTGGCACTGAACACGGAATGCAAACCCCCCTTTCTTCTCGTCTGCTTCTTAGAGATTGAGACAAAACACTTGTATTTTCTCGTTAATGCTGCTAGTGAGTATCTTCTGCTTCTGGTTGACCATGGGGTTGGGCGGGAACACAGGCCCACGCGAGTAGCTCCACTGCACCTCTTGTAGGGCCAGGTTGATCCTAGCGCTCCGCCTAGCGGCCATACGCAGGTGGTCATCGTTTGTGTTATACAGTTATTACCTATTAAACTATTTTAAATCGTCTATATACACCGTGTTTTTTTTTATTTACGATAACTTTAAGGGAACGTTCTTTAGGTCAAATAAAGTTAATTTCCCGAAGACAGACAAATGATAACTCTTACGGTTTTAAAGATATTTCATTTTAAAATTTAATTAATCACGTTGAACTGATGTAAAAGGCTCTTAATGGTGTGTGTTCGAGTATGTCACGCCAACATTGACATATTTGACACTGATTATCTATTAGTTAACTCCAAAGGTCCTTTTAGAATGACCAAAGATACAAAATTTAATTACTTTGTTCTAAACAGAAAACATTTTTTTTCTTGCAATATTTAAATTTTTTATCTACCACTTAGTTTCTACGGATGTACCTAGTAATATGCCGAAGTTATCGTAAATCAAGAAAAACACGGTGTAGTTCTTACCAACGCTTGTATCTTCTCGTTACTGCTGCTAGTGGGTATTTTCTGCTTCTGGTTGACCATGGGGTCGGGTGGGAAAACGTTCCCACTCGGACAACCCCGGTACACCGCCAGTAAAGCCAGGTTGGTCCGGGGCACTAGCGCCCCGACTAGCGGCCACGTGCAGGGGGTCATCGCCCGTTTGAACGCTTCAGCAGCTTTGTCGCGCTGAAAAAATAAGGAGAATGTGTAAGTTTGCATCAGTTGAGAACGGCTGGAGAAATTTGCTTTTTTTTCTAATGGTCATAACTCAGAATCAGATTTGCCATTCTTGGCAGTCGGGTAAAGGATAAAAAGTTACCTATAAAAAAATGCTCAGTACAACGTCTATCGGGATCCTGTCGGTTTATGAGGCTCGACAAGTTGCCCAACGCTAACGTAAACGATTTTCTAAAACTGACAAAATGTATTGAATTGACGTAGGCGTTCCAATCGACATACATTTTGGATAACGATAACGAAGCAGAATGCATCTTTTCAAAGGCCCCTGCTAGTTTAAAATAAAAGAAAACACTTTAAAAACATTTTGTGAGTAGAATAATCCACTAAAACCACCCACTAAAAAGTTTCAGCCTCATTTCCTCAATACATAAAAAAGTATACAGTGACTTTTGTGTTTAGGAGGAATTCTTATAGGTACTCACATGCAACACATAAAGCGGTCGTGAACGGTCGCAGGCGGCGATCTTGGTCCGGTTGACCAACACGCGCTCGTCAAACAGCCGGTCGAACTTCTCGCGCTCGAAGTTCTTTTTGATGCTCCTGCGCCGCTTCTCCTTCTCGGCTGTTGTTTCGCCGGACACCAGACGCCCTGGATAGATTGGTTATCAATACTTATCAATAATTTGTACCTAAGTCAGTGACCTTATTTCCTCTACGCATCTCCTAATTTCTGATTCTATCACGCAGACAACCCGGGCATTGCCCTCTCCATAGCTTGCTTAGCGCATAAGCAGGCTTAAGTGGCAATGGGCAAGGCCGTAGCACGACGAAAGGTTGGCCGTTGAAGCAGAAAAGTTCTTGAGTGGAGACCCAGACCTGGCAAGCGCAGCGTGGCACGACCGCGTGCACGATGGACAGATGACCTAATAAAGGTAGTAGGAAGTCGGTGGATGCAGGCCGTATTTCATCGTTCTTGCTGGAAATTAAAGAGGAGGCCTAGATGTTATGCAGTGGACGACTACGGGATGAAAATGATGATGATGATGATGAATAAGTACCTAACTGCCAGGGAACAATGTTACAGATGTAATAATCAAACGACATCGTATGTTGTTGAATGAGTTCGTATTTTTGACTTCATCATCATCATCACATCATGTCAGCCGAAAGACGTCCACTGCTGGACAGAGGCCTCCCCCAAGGCTCTCCACTCAAACCGGTCTTGTGCTTTTCGCATCCACCGCTTTCCCGCGATCCTTACAAGGTCGTCACTCCATCTTGTTGGAGGCCTACCCACACAGCTCGTGTCCCGGTCCGCGGACGCCACTCAAGAACCTTCTGACCCCATCGGCCATCAGTCCTGCGTGCGATGTGCCCCGCCTTAACCTTAGTTCTCCTGCGGATATCATCATTTTTGACTTGCTTTCTTTTATTTCTAATACCTCTAAGTACTTACCATAGCTCGATAACATTGCAATTGTTAAAGCTTCACTTGATCCTCGGATTATCGCTTTCATGGCAGACCACACCGACTTTAGTATTGAAGTCACCATCTGAAACGGAAATATGACCTTTTGGAAACTTACTTGAGTATTTTTTTACTTAGTGACTCTTTGTCTTTCATCATAAGCTCTAGTAAGCTCATACGAAAATTGAATATGTAGGATTAGATTTATCTGCGTTTTAGGATCTACCTACCTACCCGCACAGGTAGGTATAGGTTTCAGTTGCGTAAATATACAAATAAAACTTATGGCTGTTGGCAAAAATAAAGTGACAACTCTTCTTTCAGTCCATGGAAGATTATTCAGAAACCTATAAATATTTCTGGATGGTTGCAGTCTCTAGTGAGGTTATATTACCTTTGATGAGGAACTGCATACTCACAGGCCCCGCAGATGACGTTTTTTCTTCTGCCGGCGGGAAGCACACCGCTTGATAATCGTGGATCCAGTTCAGCTCAAACACCCTAGCTCCGAGCAAGGCCGCCATGACTGCCGGGTGTAACGTAGCTAGGTGTTGCCGCGGCGGCTCTGCGTCGCCAATTTCCTCCACCTCGTCCCCCCCTGCCACGACCACCCACCCTGCGTCATCTATTAGCAGGCACGACCATTCCACACCGTCACACGTGCCTATGTGAAGCTCTTCCGCGTCTGTGTACTGAATTTTTTATTAATTAACATAGTTCAGAAACTATATCATTAGTCATTCATTACACATATAAGCTCAAGCGAGGCTATACCGACAAAAGGGTAATGCGTCATTAATATTTTTCAAAGAAATGAAATCTATTTTTGCGCCTTTTCATAGTTAATTAAGTACCTAGATTTCAATAAAAGGGAGCAAAAATAGTTTTAAAACTTTTTATTCCTTAAAGTATTTTATGATGCATTTACCCTTCTCTCGGAATAGCCCCGCCCGACCTTACGTTATACGAGTATTATACATAATATTATGTGGTATAAGAAATTAGTTAACCCTATTTATTGCCAAGGTCCTTTCGGTCATCCAGCTAAAGCTAATGTCGATAAATGACGCTGACTGGCGTCCACAGCATCCAGCTTAAGTTAAATTGGACGCCGATCGGCATTAGCGGCATCCAGCTAAAGCTAATGTCGATAAATGACGCTGACTGGCGTCCACAGCATCCAGCTTAAGTTAAATTGGACGTCGATTGATGTCAGCGGTAATCGAGTTGGAATTTTAGAAAAAAAAAATAGGTTTTTTTTAAGCAGACTTTAAATAAAGATATAATTTCAAAACACAACATTTATTTACGAAACATATTCCATGCAATCGTAGTGAAAATAATTATATTATCAATCGGTGTCCACGGCATTCTCTTGGGTTAAAGAATGATGCCGATCGGCAATAAATGGATTAACTTATTATGTTTGGTAATATTCGGACAGGCCTCTCTAACAAAAAACACAGTTGTTGACTCGTTTAGATGAATTTGGACTTACGGGGGAATTGGTGATGCCTTCAAGCACGTCTTTGAGATGCAGCGGGTGGAAGTGAAAGCCGGCCACACCCACCACCCCCTTCCCCTCCAACTCCAGCGCTCGTACAGCGGTCAGCCAAAGAGCTCGGTCCCCTATCTGAAAATGTACCAGATAGGCATTTTTTAATCAAAGGGGCCGAATAGGCTCCCTGGATGCGTCACATCAGCTAGTTGAACTGATTGGATGTCCTACTCATTAAGAATGTATTAGATTCTAAAGACATTATGGATGATTTTGGTGTGAAGGGGTGGAGCCAAAGCGCTCGGTCCCCTATCTGAAAATGTACCAGATAGGCATTTTTTAATCAAAGGGGCCAAATAGGCGCCCTGGATGCGTCACTTCAACAAGTTGAACTGAATTGATGTCCTACTCATTAAGAATTTATTAGATTCTAAAGACATTATCAATGTTTTTTTTTTTTTTATGGCATGGGAAGGCAAACGAGCACACAGGCCACCTGATGGTAAGTGGAAACTGTGACCCATAGACATTCGCATTCACAAGACTGCAATTGCGACCAAGATTTTGGTGTGAAGATGTCAAGCTTTTTAGTTTTACTTTTAACCACTGAACTACCGACTGATTTGTTTTGTCTCAACATTTTTAGCTCCAACGACCTGCTGGTTGGGTCGGTTTTGTATGGAAATCAGAGCGCTTGGCGTTGGATGTGTTAAACAGTAAGCTGGGCCGATATTCTAGGCGGTAAAAACGATATCGTAGTTAACCTGTTATGGTATTATTATGACGTCAGCCGCCATTACTGTCAAGTAATTAAGAGCTATCAAAACGGTGACAATACGATAACGTCGATAACAGTTCAAACACGATATGGTTTTTACCGTGCTGAATAGAGGCCCTGGTCCGTTTGAGCATACTTTTCTCAAACGTTGGCATCTGGGATTCCTCTGGCTGTCCATGGGCGGTAACGGCACGCTGTGCTGGTTTATTTGCTACATCTACGAAATCATGAAATAGTAAAAAAAAATAAGGACCAACATTTACCGGTGGCAATTCATTGTAGCTGATCTTCCTCTTCTGGACTGGGGCGACAGGCGCGTGCACGATAAGTGCGCTGGGCGCGGCAACGGCGCGCGCGTACCAGGGCTCCCCCGCGCCCCGCGCCCACGTGCCCCCCCATGGCGCTTCCGCGTGAGTGACGGTGGCGTGGTACTGCCGCCAACGAGTTAAACCGCTCTCTGAAAAGAAGGTAGGGGCAGTAAAGGGAGGAGATCTTGATTTTGTTAGTTTTATATCGGCAGCATTTTACCTTATACCCGTAACACGAATGCTATCTCGTGCTCTGTTCTGAATTTTGCAATCACAATCTTAAATACTCATCAATGGCAATGGATACAGTAATAAGCCACGATTGACACCAAACATTCATGCTGACGAACCCAAGGTATCAAGCCTATTCACGCTGGCGCACGAGGACAACCAGTGTAGCTTATGTCAACACTAGCATCATATTGTGAAAAGTAGAAAATAACCATCTAGGTCAGCTCCTCGAGCATCAATTAACGTGAACGTAAATGTCCCCGGTCAGTTGCTATACAACTTCAAATTTCTTCCCAATGCACATAGGTCCCCAGGCATAACATCCGCTGGATCCGTCTGGAGGTATCTCGTAGGGTCTATCCTATAGACCTGATTAGACTCACCAGTGGCGACGAAGGCCGTGACGGAGCCAAGGTCGCACGCAGTGCAGTTGACGCCGCTCTCGTGCCGCTCCGCCCAAAGCGCCGATGCGCTCGCGTCGGCACACACGCGGGACATCAGCTCCTCGTCACCTTGAACATATACGAAAAAGCTACAATCAGTTATGGGTAATAGTTTGATTCTTCTTAGTACTCTCAGTGCAGTGCATGAGATTCATAGTGAACTAGTTTAAGGAAGAAATTGTGCAACAAATAAGTTGCAAACCTTGACCCCTGGAAGCCCTTGTATCCAGTACCAAGCCGGTACTATATCTAGGTGACTCTTCGGGGCTCTGATTTCCGACGTCCCGGACGTGCGTGTGCTTGATTAACTGCTTTACGTACTATCTTACCGTAGCATTAGCCTTCCAGTATGTTCGTATTATGATCCATCAGCATGTTTTCAATATTTTGTTACGCTCCTGTTCCTTATTCCTATGAATTTATTGACAGCAGAATACGAAAATCAGTCAGTTTTCATAGTTTTTTTTTTCACTTTCGATGTTGTAGGTATATTTATTTTCAAGTACTTTAAGTTTTAAAAACTTTCACATATAATACATAGACTCAGATTATGCGGTCTTGTGTAGTTTCAATGTTAATATTTTTTAATAAATATGGCTGTTTTCAAAAAGTGCTCATTTATTTAACTGTTTAAAACATACATTCATACTTACTTACATAAACTCACGCCTTCATTCCCAGAGTGGGGTAGGCAGAGCTAAAGAATTACCAACAAATCTTAAAACTGTTTAAAACTACAATGAACAAATAATTTAACTAAATATTATCGAGAACATCACTTTTTTTTAACCTATTCTTACTCCTTTGTCGTCAATTTCTTATTCCTCTGGACATGAAAATTAAAACACCTAATTATTTTCTGAACGAGTTCATAAAAATGAGTGCCTAAGCCATATTTATGTGTCTTAATAAATCTACTTTCATGGGAGCATAATTATATTTGTTAGCCAAATAAGCAAAAAAAATACGACAGAGGAATAAGACAAAAATCGTGAAAGTCAAAGAATCACCCATCTATGGTTATTTTTCTATTACTCAGCCACTACAGTAAATTATAATCAGCGGCATCTCCACTTTATCACACAGAGTACCTACCTATATTGCTAGAGGAGCTACGAACATCCTGTTTTAGTTTCATAACCTAGAACTGAATGAGAAATAAAACGTATACTTACATTGGTAAGTTTTCCCCAAGTTGCCGGCTTCTGATTTGATGTTAGAGTAGACGTGTTCTAACTTTTTCATGGCAAAGCCGGGTTCGTCGCGCCGTCGGCGAAGGAATGCTAAAAATTCAATTTCAGGACTCTCAAACGATTTGTGAACGTATCGGCAGTATAACCTAAAAGTGCATACTTAAGATTAAAGACATGCAATCAAGTCAATATCCCCTCGATAGCAAAATTTATCGGTTTTTACTCAAGCATACTGTCGCATTTACACATACCAATCCGGATGTACCGCAAAGTCGGAGTCTGACAACGTTTTGATCGTGTCTTCAGCCATCTTCTGGGTAAATTTGGTTGTAATGGGTACGGCTTGGGGGCGTCTTCGACGAGGCTGGGCTACTACAATGGTATAGTGGTCCATGACCCGTTTCCAATTGTATTCCCGCTCCTCGGTAGCGGCCCGCATACCGTTCTCGAAGATATGCTTGGCGAAGAGAGTCTCGGTTCCTTTCGGGTGGTCTATAACAACGCTGTTGCGAAACTGGAATCAGGTGAACACGATTTTTTCAAGTTGTTCGAATAATCGTCAACAATCGTTATAGTTATGGGTACCGTCAACTGGGGTTACTTTAGACCTAGGGGGTAACATTTACCACCCCAAAAATCATCTTAAAAATTTAATTATTCCTTTAAATGTTCCATCAGAAACAACCTATTTATATTGTTCTAAAATTATTTTAACAATTAAAGATGTTTACCACTAAAATAGTCATAGTTTTAAGCGTGGTCAATGTTACCCCAATGTTTAAAGTAACCCCAGTTTACCGGTATATCGAATTTTAAGATATTGTACAGTCGAGTTCATAAATATGTATACACTTTAGTACCTTGTCTATTTAAACTGCGATACATGAATTGTCACAGCTTTAAAGCGACAAGGTACTAAAGCGTACCTATGTATGAACTCGACTGTAGTAGATGTTGATTCAACTCGAGTCAATATTAACCTGCCAGCATGTTTAGGGTTCCGTACGTACTCAATACTGAAAAACGGAACCATTATAGGATGTATTTTTTGTCAGTCTGCCTGTTTGTCTGTCTATCTATCCGCTTGACCGTCTGTCGGTCCATCTGTCTGCCCTTATCGGGCTGAAATATGGTACAATCGTAGTATTCAGTGGTCCAAAGAAAGCCTTATCATTAGAAATAGGAAATTTTGGAAGTATGTATTTTCACAGCGAAAAAACCAAGTAGGTAACCAAAGAAAAATGTTTCATATCCTTATCTTTGAATGTGACTTTTGCATTGGGCAGAAAGTGACACAGCATACTTTAACTAAAATAGCTTCATCGTCTTGGTCATAGTCTTTTAAACAGGGTAATATTTAGTTCATTATAATTTAAATACCGGGTATGTTACTCACTTTCGTACTTTATTTTATTAACATATTGGACATTGGTGCGGCTGTAAAGCGACAAAGTAAAGTGGTCGTTGTCAGTCGACTTTTGTCGTTGACTGTGCGATTATAATCAGTCTACAACATAATAATATTACAATGCGATAAATATATTGAGTGTTTTTATCAACGTTTTTTCATCGCATAGAGCCAAACGAACACACAAGCCTGATGGTTAATTAAGTGGGATCGGATACCATACCAGACGTTTGCATTTTCAAAATTAGAATGATGACAAGATGCCTTTATGTAGGGTTGCCATCCGTCCGGGTTTTGCCGGATTTGTCCTAGTTTAAAGGGGGTCCAGGGAGCGTCCGCGCGGGGTTTCATTTGTAGTCCAGGTTTACAAAATTTAAGTCTTCACGCGACTCGCGGGCCGCCGTGTGAACAACCGACGAACCGACATTGGCACTGACTGTCCGGTTTCTGGGGTCCAAAATCCGGGGTTTTCACGCGTCTTGTCCTGGTTGCCAAATTTTAGAGATGGCAACCCTACCTTTACGCTAGTGAGTTCACCGGTTGTCTTATCCCCACGCCGGAACATAGCAATGTGAACACTACTGCTTGGCGGTAGGTTAAAAGATAAGATAATGGTAAGGGTGCAGACCAACCTTCCTCAATCCAGTGCACCACTAACAACTTGACTGTATCATCAACAACACAATCAATCAATCAATCTACAGAGGGATGGCTCTTAGAACTATTAGAAGGTGCTTCGGGTTTGTTCTTTCACTCGCTCTCTTACACTCTTATTAAGAGAGAGAGTGAAGTACAAACCAGTGGCCCTTGCCAACATGCACTGCGCTAACTAGCGTTTAAATTCGTTTCGTTGTTTAAACTAATCGCGTCACTGGTAGATCACGTGACTTCGTATCACGTCATCTTCAAGTGACGCGATTCGTTTAAAAACGAAACGGATAGAAACGCTACTTAGCGCAGTGCATGTTGGCAAGGGCCTCTTAAGCACCTTCTAAGTGCTCACAGACTCCACAACATATTATTTTGGCTTAATAAAGGCGTATTTTTATCTCCTTATCAGTATTACGTATAATGGATACTCTCGTATAATTTTCCCACCTTGATCCATTTCGAAGGGTAGTGCCGCGGCTGGTGGTCACCGCCGGCTTGTTCCAGGTCGATGAAGTCCACGGTGCGATAACCTGGCTTTAGAATGTCGGCATCTAACTGTGAATATACGTATTATATTGAAGTATATAGCTACGTAAAATACATGTCAGTACAATTGGCTAAATGGAAACTAGGGGGCCTAGGTAGCCGAGAGAACCAATCATTTTATTGATTTTCACTTCATGTTTGTACCATGTTTTCGAACGCTATTTTCTGCTGAAACCATACGTTTTCAGGATATCACTACTGGATGAAATAAGCTAAAATGGTGTTACAAATAAGTTTTTCAAACATCTGTACATCAAATGAAAAGGTCCAATTTTTATGTGAGAAACACAAGTATTTTGTTATACTTGTTTGTCCAACTTAGGGATCCATTCCCACTAGTTCCATGACAGTTCTTTTGATAGAACTAATAGTTTTTTAAGGACTTTAGATAATAGAACTAGTGGGAATGTTTTGTTCCCAGTAGTGCAATTTTAAAATTTAAACAAAATGTCTCGTTAAAACCGTTAATGAAAAAATTGCATTGTTTAATTTAATATGAAATATTCGTAATAATTAAAAAAAAACCGTCATATTGTATGTATGTTGTTATATGTATGTATGTAATACATATCTTCACGCCTGTTATCCCAGAGTGGGCTAGGCAGAGCTACAGTTTTTTTTTTTTAATTAATAAAAATCCCCACTAGTTCTAACAATAGAACTGTCAATGGCTTGAACGTGAATTTCGTTTAATACTTATTTTCACCTCAGCAGCTCAAACAAGCAGGTTTTGCTGCTTAAAAACAGTGAGCAAAATTCAATTTTGCTGCGAGCGAGAGGCAAAGTAGCTTTTTAATTATTTTTTTTAAATGCCGTGAGCAGTGCTGGGGCTACTCACAACATTCGAAAAAATTTAACTTCACTTTGTTCTGTCACTTTCACTTCGATAGGAAAAAAGCGAGAGATAGAAACAACTTGATTCGAAGTTCGATTTTCAAATTCCACACATAGTTATTTTTTCCACTTTTTATTTTATTAGTATTTTGCAAAAATGCTTGTGATTGATGCATATGCGATCGTGTCGTTGTTTAGTCGTGTATTCACCAAATGGTCACAACGGAAGACCTGCGTTGGCCCTACCAGCTTCACGCTGTGTTGTTCTCGCTGCTGAGGTGAAAAGTTGTATGTCTCACACGAGACCAAAGTTTTTTACGTCTCGTATCTTTGAATCCCTCGCTACGCTCAGGATTCTAACCTAGAATCACTCGCTACGCTCGTGATTCAATAATAATAGAATCCTTCGCTTACTCGGGATTCAAAATCATCACTCGCAGCAAAAACCAACTTTGCTCTCTTGTTGAACAAATAACTATTTCTCTCGAGTGAAAAAGATAAAGTTTTTGCTATATTCTTGTTGGTAAAAATAAAATCTCACATTGTTGTAAAAATTAAAAACCATACCTGAGAAAAGTATTGTCAAAATTAGTATGGGAAGGTTCTACCCATTCGCGCTATACATTTCATTACATTAAACTATGCCCCAGATTAAAGAATGGACTTATAGAAGACCATCCAAGTTTCATCCGTCAAACCTTTTGACTAAGTTGGAGTAAGCGAAGGACCTTATAGAATCCTGTCGCAAAAAGTCGATGATTCATTTGGATATAAATTATTTCTCGTGATTTGACGCTGTCAAAAGGACTGGGTTTAATCGTGTTCAAGAAAAGACCGTATGGTACGCACCGTCGGCTTTATGTTCTCGTGCAGTATCATGTTGCCCCTGTGGTCGACGATGAACAGAGACCCGCCGCCTCCAAGCTATAAAGAACAAAATAGTACTTTTTAGTTAAGCTTTTCTGGATTGTTGTAAGTATAACAAAACAGGTAGCAACGGTTTGTACGTATTTTTTGTTTCTTTCAAACAATGAATATTTTCGTGCATTGGTAAACGGAGGTGTAGGTACAGACCCAGTTTTTCATAATATCTGCAACACATTCAAAACCGGCCAAGTGTGGAAAGGGTTCCATACATATGTATTCTTTTTATTGTTTTTATTTTATAGAATTCTTAAAAGTTTTTCTGTAAATAACTATATTTTGTATTTTTTTATTAATTTTAGGATCAGTTGTTTCGGAGATCAAGGGGGGTACGGTCAAATTTCGTCTTTTCAAACGTGCCCTTTTATTTGATATGTGACACAGGCTTGCAAAACTTTTTTTAAAGTTTCTTAATTTGTCCCCCGAAAATGACCCTTATTTTAAAATTATATTTATTTACTTTGGACATCATTGTTTAGGTCATTGGATTAGACCATCCTACCAAATTTCACCTGATTTGGTCCATTAGATTCGGAGCATATTAGCTGTGACAGACGGTCGAACAGACAGACAGCCGCACGAGTGATCCTATAAGGGTTCCGTTTTTTTTATATTTTGTACGTAACCCAAAAAATTGTTTAAACTGGGCTTTATAAGAGGAAAAACATGTAATCGCATTTTGTATGGAAATGGTCACCCTCAAAATCCTCTTAATATCCTTCGCCTTCATAACCCATCTTCTTCAATCCTATCCTATTCTATCTTTAATGGTCTGTTCCACTTTGCAAATTTTGGCGTTATTTCGTAAATAAATAACAGGGAATCTGAATTTGTCTCTTTCGTAGCCAAATATTACAAATACTACAAACCAAGGGGTACGTATCATAATATATAAAGTTTCACTCCTTTTTTGACAAAGTGTATTTAGTCAATGTCGAGTTATGGACAATCATCGCGGACTTATTTAACAAATTAGTCCATCAGGTCCACGCATGTCACGTGGGGCGTGTGGTTGATTCCACGCGCTTCTGTCGAATCCCCCAAGTAAAATAGTGTTTTTGTAAAAATCTGGGTGTCCCTGCCAGCTATTGTGATAATCGACGTGTCATCGATAAGTATTTCTATTGATAACAAAACAGGTGATAAAACAATAAAATTGATATCGGTACTAAATCACCGCTAATATCTGCACAAAAATGTTAAATTAATTAAAGGTGATTGATCGCTGCTCTTCGAATACGTAAACCTCTGTAAGGTAATACGGCCTACCTACCATCATTTAAATTTCTTAAGCGGGAGTAGGTAAATAGTTGATAAGTTCGGGATATGTTGTTACACGTTTATTTTTCTATTTATTTATGCTATTTACTTATAAAATTACAAGATACTCTACTCTTTACTTTCTATTATCATTTAAAAGGCTATCGACAAACGTATTTAAGTAGCATTTTTAAACGCCAACTAACGTTCATCCAAACTAATAAAGTCGCTCTAATTAATCTGTGCTAACGTACGACTCTTTAGTTAAAATGTTTTATGAATCAAAAAGTATGTTACAATTCTAATTTGTGGTTATGGTTTCAGGATTAGTTTATTTCCATTCGTTACCGTGTATAAAACTGTTATATCAAATAAAAAAAATCTTAAAAACATCATATTATTTAAGAACGCGTTCTAAAAATAAACCAGAGTTAGGTATTTCGTAATGGGTTTCGAATAAGATTCTTACATGGTCTAGTAGTAAAGTAACGTGTCAAGAATGCAGAGTGTTTGATCAATTGCTTTTTCAAAATCAACTTCCTACCTAGTAATGGAAGTGGCTTTTTGATCCTGCATCCTGCTATTGAGATAAGGAACAGGAGAGATGAAAAGTAGGTAGGTACATTTTTGCAGCTAAGTACGCAATTCCATTGCTCGTTTGTTACTCTGTCATAGAAAATTCTGTAAAGCTTATCAGTAACGTGCAGCTAATTCACGTGGCCCACAATCACACACTCCAACACGTGCATAATGCACACTGTTTAAGGGCCTTTACCTACTCACTGCACCCGATCCGATCCTCCGATGCGATCACGTAGTACCTACAAAATAGAACGCACGAGTTCAAATTGCATAGTTAGATTAGTTAGTCTTCGTCAATAGAACTTGCAAAAGATATAAACAAAACCAAACGAACCAATTCACCGCGATTACTTACCTACTCGATAATTACGTACCGTAACCTCGGGGTACTTTAGCCCTAGGGGGTAACATTGCCCACCCCAAAAACCATCGTTAAAATGTAATTATTCCATTAAATGTTACATCAGAACCAAGCTACTTACATAGTTCTAAAATTATTTTAACAAGTTAAGATGATTACCACTGAAATAGTTATACTTTTAAGGGTGGCCAATGTTACCCCCTAGGGCTTAAGTACCCCGAGGTTACGGTAGGTACTTTTAAAGATCAAGTGAGGTCTTTGTAATGATTTATACGTACTCTAGAATCTACCTAGTGAATAAGTAGATCAGTATTTTCGTATTAAGTTTAAGATGAAATAACTATTAATTATACGTTATATCTATCTATCTTCTATATAAATAAAAATGCATCGCCAAATGTGTTGCTAAGCGCAAAACTCGAGAACGGCTGAACCGATTGGGTTGATTTCTTTTTTGTTGTGTTCGTCATTGTCAGGACATGGTTTCTATGAAAGAAAATAATTGAAAAATTCACCAGGAAAGTCAGAAATTTGCTGCGGGGCGAAGCCGCTGGCGGATCGTTAGTTTGAATAAAAACACACTTGGTGAATATTTGAGGTTATGTGTGTTGTTTAGTTCCATCGTTCCCAAGTTTTATTGACGGCGACTTTAGATCGTATCGGCGGCGCGTACCGGGTGCAGCGAGTAAAGGCCAAAAGACCAAAGAGCTCTATACTTGAAGAGATTTTCCATCGCGAACCACTTACCCGATAGAAGGGCAGAATCAACTTCAAATGGTCCAAGGGTATGTCCACCCCAGCTACCCCTAGGAGACGATTCACTGGGTACTGCAAATTACAGTTAAAATTTTACGACACAGGGAAACTGAGTTGACAACAGCAAAAAGATACAGGTACCTACCGTTCTTGTAGCCCTTCTTTTCATTTCCTGAAAGATGATTTATAGTTAATTTTGTAATGATCAAGAATACTAATTCTGCAGTGGTGCTCTGAATTTGAATTCTACATTACACGTCAACTCTTCCCAAAGCACTTGACAAATCGTCCCAAACTAATCTCTATTAATTACATACAAGTAAGATATCCAATACTAAGAATCAAATACTCGCGGTCATCAGCCTCATCACACAAATATTTGTCAATACCGGGAATCGACCCTAGGACCGCCAGTTTCGGGTAGTGACTAGTGACCAAGGGGGGGTAAGTAGTGACTAACTAGGCCAAATCGTAAGTAAAAATCGTAAAATACAATAAAAACGTACTATAAGGCCATACTAGTAGGAAAGTTTCTTCTACATTCCTTCTTATAACGTTGTTATTTGAAAATTATTACCCATCAAGTAGGCACCAACGGCTGACACATTTGTTTTCGAAAAATCTATTATTCATCTACCTACTTAATGATTGCTGGAACTCTTTGTAAGACTCTGATATCGTCAGATATGTACGTACATGTATGTACAGTCACAACACGGGATTGTTAAGTTAGCCACTTGCCATTTTCCGTAATTTGTTCGGGTAGGCGTACTTTTTCGAATCAAATCGGAGAAATACTGGAAAAGGCCCGAATCTTAAGTACCCGAAACCGACATGCGTGCATGACTCGCTGTATGTATGTTGAAGAAGCGAAAGAATTTTGTCAAGATCGTAGCAAGTGAAAAGAAGTGGTCTCTGCCTACCCCTCTGGGAAACAGGCGTGATTTAACGTATGTATGTATGGTCGTGTAATGCTAATCAGGTTTAGCCGGTTATACTCGTATATGTTATGTGGATAAACGTGGAAAAGACATCTTTCACTTTCTGACTA
This sequence comes from Acleris emargana, assembly GCA_927399475.2. Classification (NCBI taxonomy): domain Eukaryota; kingdom Metazoa; phylum Arthropoda; class Insecta; order Lepidoptera; family Tortricidae; genus Acleris; species Acleris emargana. Next base: position 9,904,826 of record OV656853.1, on the reverse strand, counting down.
GTAAGTAGGTGCGACAGTACCTAATGGATGTTTTATTGACCGCAGTAAAGGTAACCCTAATAAGGGCCATACGGGCCCAGTATGTATAACTCGGCTAAATTATAAAGACTAGCAAGTGGCTAACATTCCCGTGCTGTGACTACCTACTGGTAACTAAATTCAAGTTCGAAATGATAATGACTCAGACATAATCTAATTAAAATTGTATTGATACATATATGCAACTGATAACAAAGTAACGATTCGTAATCAAACTGAGTCGTAGAACACGCAATATGTTGAAATGTCTTCGTGTTAACGGAAATAAATGTATGAAATAAGAGACACAAGAGTTTCATATGAACTCATGTGGACTCAGCTCAATTGAGCATACCTAACAGTACCCTCTCCATGAGCTACAGTGACCTACTCGTTAGATAGTCGAATACTCTGTCGCTCTCACTCTATTACAATAGACAAGAGAGAATTCAACTCCCTAGCGACTATGCTCACTGCAACTCATGGCAAGGGCACCAAAGGGACTCAAGTGTACCAACACTACCAACTGGATTAAACCATATCACAGAATAAGTATTGGTACAGTCGACTACAAAGAGATGTATCCACTTTTTCACCTTATTGAAAGAACGAAAGAAAATCATTTATTCGTGACATGCATAACAAAGAACAGATTAACAAATACAAGAAGAAAGTAGGCACGAAATGGTCCCAACTCAGCGTAATGCTGGCATTAAAGTCAGCGCTGGTCTTCCGTTGGAACCATCAGGTGAAACCACGGAAGGTTACACACACATAATTAAATAAACACAAAACGAGAAGAAAAAATAAAATAAAAACATTTAATAAAATAATAAAAAACATTGCATTGTAATAAGGTCCAAAAGTGGATACATCTCTTTACTAAAGTGTCCAAATATTTATGAACTGGACTGTACAAAAAGTTATATGTTTTTTTCGAGTAGAATAGATCCCCATGCTCTCATTTAAAAGTATAGCGTAATAAACATTACTTACCTCTTCAAGAGTTATCGAGACGTTCTGGAAAATTGGTTCATGATTAGAAAATAATTTAAAATAATTTAAAAATAGTTATTGTCATTATAGATGAAGATGAGTCATACTTCAGAGGTCGTGTTCTCAAACACCGGTACCGAGATGCTTATTTGCAAGCGGTAATTAACGTCAACGCCTTCGTAATATTGTCCAAATTCATCCTGAAATCACACAAAATATAATATTAATAGTGAGTGACGACCATGTAAGGATCGCGGGAACGCGGTGGATGCGAAAAGTACAAGACCGGTCTGAGTGGAGAGCCTTAAAACTTAAAAATAAAAGATAAACCGGGGGAATAGGCACCGACTTTTTTTTATAATGTCTCATTGACTATTAAAAGTCTATTAAAAGTGAACAGACACATTTAGTTTCTGAAAATATGTTAATCTTGAAATTCTTTCATTCAAAAGGTTAAAATAGCAGCGGTTTTTTTTACAGAAATCACTCAATTTTTAATTCCACATTCTCCGACTGCGTGAGGACACGAGACAGCATCATGAATATTATGTCGTGATCATGTCTAGTCGTATTTTTACAAGCTTTCTTTTTCTAAAATCTACCATCTCCAAATAATAAATTCCTATAAGTGCAAGATATTAAATTAGGTAGGTTTAGTATCACACTTACTAGGCTGACTTGGTACATGTAATCTTTGTAGAGTTGGGAGCTATTCATTAAACTGGCTTTGTCTTTTCTCAGAGCTATGTATCGGTATCTCTGTTCAGCATCCTCTTTCTTTTTCCAATGGAATTCACCTCTTCTGGGATCCTAAAGAAAAAGTTTTTGAGGACTGAAGTAAAACCAAAATCATCAAAAGTGGAAAATTATGACAAAATAACATTTAAATAATTCGATAAATATATACATCCAACTTGGTAACATACGGTCAGAACGGGTTATCTTTGTTTCGACGAAATATGTTTGCCAAAAGTAACGTTTCCCAACCGTTCATTTGCCAACCCGCTTTGTTTTCCGTAACCGTAAATATTTCAGGATTTTAAAAAAGCTAACCTTACGTTACCGATAGGGCTCTCCTTGATGGTACTGAAATAAATCCTGAAATATTTACAATGCATGTGAATGACTCGATGTATGAAAGTTGAAGAAGCGGATGAAATTTGTCAAGATCGTAGCAAGTGGAAAGAAGTGGTCGCCTACCCCTCTGGGAAACAGGCGTGATTTAATGTAAGTATGTATGTATATTTACAATGACACTATTTTTTTTGGCAACTGCAAATCATTTAAAAAAACAGTCCTATACAGTTTGTTCAATCTGCGAAGACACGCCCCACTAGACAATTCAACAAACTAACGTCATCGTCAAATTCAGTCATAAAATTTAAAAAAAACTTCCAATAACAATAATCGTAAACGAGCTTATAGAGTTAAGTTAAGTCGCGGGCAAACACAGATCTTCAAGCAAAACAATAACTCTTAAGGAATTCTTGTAGCGGTGGTACCTCAACATGAGCGTAGATGTCGCCGAAGACTGTAAGTCGTTCTTCACGCTGCATCACTAGGGGGCGCTCCAACACCCGCAGCAACCGGAGCACCTTGGACGCGAATCATCAGCACATATCAAGGAACAGTCTTACACAACACCTAGTTCCAAACCACTAGGTACCTATTGTAGTAGCATCAGCAATAACGCAGTTAATTGACCATTTGTGAATCTTGTCACCTTACAGTTAAGATCACGTGATGCTTTTTGTAAAAGAAAAGAAAGCACTTTTCCTAACAAAACAACGTTTGGTTGATCTACTTAACGAGTTTACTCGTGCTTTTTTTTGATATTGCATTATTCGTATGAATTCATTCACATAAAATTAGACAAATTAAAATGTCCCTCAAAGTAGGGTTCCCTGCCCAAACAACCTTTAAATTCTATACTTGTACTATGGGTAGCATTTGAACCCCACTTCATACAAAATAATAATAATGAAACAATTAATATTTTAGAGATTCCGATCATTCACGCTACCGTAAGAGTCATAAGTCATACATAACCCATAACTCTGAGACGTAGCCTATTGTAGTAATCACGATAACTTCATATCTGCGATCTGAAATAACAAAACGTGTAAACACGGAAAAAATATGTTGACAAAAGCTTAAGACAATGGGTAAAGATTAACATTGATAACAATCTTGCGCAATTAAATGGAAATACGTAAAGGAAAACATATTTATTGTCACGTATCAATTAGTCATATCGATTATCCTTTTCCTTTACCTATTACTCGGCGAAGATAGAATTAGTTCCCTTATAGATGAAATTTAATAATCAACAACTATTCTGAGAAAGCCCACTTACACTTACCCACTATAAATCTCCGTATCATGAAAAAAAGTAAATCCAAATGTCCTTAGAAAAGTATTGACATATCCAGAATATCACATAAAGGAGTGCCTACACCGACACGCGAAAAATACGGTGACGTTGCGTAAACAAGAGAATGCGTCATAAGTGCTTACATAGCGCCAATTTTGACGGACCGTAATTTACGCACCGTTAAGCTTCGGTGTGGTCGCTTGCACAAACAATAACAAGAAACGGGAAAAAAACCTTGAGAAGTTCAGAATCATTGCATATTAAAATTGGAAGCTAATATTTACTAATAGCTTCCAAGGAGAGCAAGTTCTTAGGGGCTACTTATTGCCTAACGCACTCACAATCGCAATCGTTTTCATTTTGAAAATCGAAGGCTTGTCTGCATACAAAATGAAAACAATTGTTCCACTTTCAAGCCGATTGCGATTGTGCGTTAGGCAATAGCGACACTGGTTGACATGGCCGATTTTAATCGTATTGTTAAAATTATAGTAGACAGATGCTGCAAATGTTCTTATGGCATAGCTGACCTGCTCCGTGGCGTCTGCGTGAGTGACCAGCTCCGCGAAGCAGCCGTCGGAGGTACAGCTCAGCTGCTCGCTGTACTGGCGGCTGCCGTCCCGCAAGCCAAATGGGTCATGCAGCCAGATCACGAACAGTCTGCGAAAGCAAACTTATTCTTTACTAACTGATGTCAAATATAGTATATTGAACTGAAGTCCTAAATATACTCGTAAGTATATATAAACACAGTTTGTAATAAGTTTGTTTTTTGTATATTTTTTTATGGCATGGGAAGGCATACGAGCACACAGGCCACCTGATGGTAAGTGGAAACTGTGACCCGTAGACATCCGCAATTCCGCATTCACAAGACTGCAAATGCGCTGCGAACCCTGAGGACTAAGATGGAATGCCTCTACGCTAGTCATTTCACCGGCTGTGTTATCCCCAAACCGGAACACAACAATGCGAACACTGCTGCTTAGCGGTAGGTTTATGGATAAGATGGTAGTACCAACCCGGACGGACCCTGCACAAGGTCCTCCCACAAGTGAATATATCACACCTTCGGTATGACCAGGGCACATATTGGTCTTCTTGTCATATAGTGCATTGTGCCGTTGTTCTACCGAAGGCACGATATGTATTGATCCAAGTAATAATGGAGCACAATGAAGTAAGGTGTGGACCTGTTGAAAACTCTCAAATGCCATGCTTGTCATGCAAATATCTTCATACCTGATACTGCCATCTGGGTCCATTTCCCTCATCACATGCGTGAGGTTCTCGTTGAGAGTGTCGGTTACCAGGACCATCGCCTGTTGGCACGGCGGCCTCCGCCCGGGCATGTCGCGGTGCCTCTGCAGCATCTGCACGCCGTACTTTAGAACTGGCCCGATGAAGGTCAGGTTTCCGTATTCGTTGAATTTCAACGTGGCCATGATAGCAGCTGTGTTTATGTGGTTGGCCTGCAAGAGTATCACTAAAATCGATACGCATTTGAAAAGTCTACAAATGTTTGAGTGTGTTTAGTACCAAGAAGTCGTTTTTCAGAATTATTTAATGTATATAGGATTAAGATTTTTGAGTATTGCAAAATTATTAAATAAGATGTAACAGAACAGAAGAACAGAAACACTTAGATTTGCATAGCACTGTAGACAACTATTTAATATCAAACTATATCACATTCTACTGACCGGTATGAGCATGTCATCGAAACATTGGATGGCCGATTTAATCGTATTATTGAACCGCAGAACGTTGACTTCGTCATCATCAGTGAGTGCGTTAAGAAGCGCTAGTGTGAATATCTCGGCCATCACCGCGTTCGAGGAGCCGTTCAGGGATCCTGAGGAGTCCAGGAGGATGAGAATGTCGCGGGGGGCGCCGCCCGCGCTCACGTACCAAGGCCGAAGCCGGCAGTCATAAGTGCCGGTGTCGCTCTCATCTTCCGACTCTTTCGTCAGCGATAACTTGAACATACTCTCCCAGGATGCCGCTGCAAAATGAATAGAAAAGAGAACGTTCCGGGCTTTTGTTTTCTTAGCTGTAAGCATGTACACTACAGCATGTATTCAATATTGAGCTCAAAAATATCCGACACGTCTCTAACATAAGGAGCGTATACTAAAAAATATCTAACACGTGTTTCTCTACATAGTTTAAAACAAAGTCGCTTCCTGCCTGTCCGCCCCTCCGTATCCGAACGTTTAGATATTTCAAACCATGCAAAGAATTTTAAAGCGGTTTTAATAAATAGATAGAGCGATCCGAGAGAAAGGTTTTTATGTATAACTAGCGGCCCGCCAGCGGCTTTGCCCCGCTGCCAATGTCTGACTTCCCCGGTGGATTTTTCAATTATTTTCTTTCATCCAAACCTTGTCCTGATAATGACGAACACAACAAAAAAGAAATCAGCCAAATCGGTTCAGCTGTTCTCGAGGTTTGCGCTTAGTAACACATTTAGCGATAAATTTTTATTATATAGTTTTTAGAGTTGTTGGTAATTCTGTAGCTCTGCCTACCCTACTCTTGGAATGAAGGCGTGAAGGTATGTATGTATGTATATAGAAGATGAATTCTGGTTCATGGGCGGGTGTTACACAAAACTCACACTCGCAGCGAGGGCGGGGCGCTAGTGTTACAATATAATATAACCGCGTTTGACATTCAATCTCATACAACACCATATATGTCGTACTTTGTGAGGATCAATGTCACCGATAAATTCATTAGTTGATGGTTAGGTGTGGTGTGAAATATCATAAAATAATTTTGCTACGAGGTCCAGTTATGCGTTGGCTTACCCGGGTAATGTCTTAAAAAGCCCTTGGTATCGCAAAAGTATTGGAAACCAAGCGAAGCGTCCTGCCGGTAGTTTTCTCGATATACGGAGTCAAGAGCTTGTGACCAGTATATATCCCGAAGTACTTGAGGGTCTGAAACAGCAGAAACACTATTTAATGAAATTGGCACAAAATTTTCAAAATAAGTTATCGGTTTTTTTGCCCTCGTTGATGTTGTGGACAGAAAATAATTTCCGATAAATAACTAAGTATTCATTGACTTAATCAAAGCCACGGCGAAATTGCCATCAGATGGATGCTAAAATCGTTTAAGTAGTAAGTAACTTGAACCAGTAACTTGAAAGAGCGTTGGTGGCCTAGTGGCTTAAGGTGTCGACGTGATCGAACTGAGATCGAGAAGATTGCATGGTGAAGAAGCTCGCACATTAGAATAGCCGATGAAGAGGAGTCACAAAAGATCCATACAAAAAACAACGTCTTGAACTAAAATATATTTTTAAAATACTGTCGGTACCTTACATGAGTGCGAAGAGTGAGAAATATATCTTTCGTACTCTTCCCACTCATACAAAGTATAGGCAGGGGCCCACTACAGGTCTCTGGCTGACCACTGGTGACTTTACCCGTAAAGTGGTCTGCCAGAGACCAGTAGTCGACCTTATATGAGTGCGAACAGTGGGAAATATATCTTTCGTACTCTTCCCACTCATACTAAGTATAGACAGGGGCCGACTACAGGTCTCAGGCTGACCACTGGTGACTTTACCTATATTGACGAAAAAGGCCTCAACGGTTTTAATTACATAATTCATAATCAAATAGAGTGCTGTGCAAATTACCGCAGTCAAAGACCTCTGAGGTGACATGGACGCTACTCTGATCTAGGGAGACCAAGGCGTCAAAGTGGTCGCTGCGTCGCACCGCCACATAACCTTGGTCCCGGCAAGTCAGGAGCTGCGTAAGGTTGGCGTCACCCATAGGCGTCGTGGGCACTCGTTTTGGTTGGTTCAGTTTCTGAAATGTGCCGTCACCGTTGAGAATACTCATACAAAAGAGATGGATTTTAGTCAAATAGTAATAAAAAAAAAAAAAACATGTTGTCAACGAGTTGTTAAAAGGTTTATTACTTAATATAATGTAGATAAACGTGAGTCAGTTTTAGGGGTTCGTGCAGCGCATAGATTAAATAAAAGTATAACTTAAAATAGAAGATTGTTCAACAAGGGACTAAAACAAGCCATAATGAGACGCACGAGATGTTTAGCCACCCAAGTGGAGCGCGGGTGGCTATAGTTCGAGTGTCGTTATTGTTGTTTAGTCTCGCGTTAAACACTCTACTTTCACTTCGAATGCGAAGAAAAAAAACGACGTTCTATACAAAATGACAATATTGATTGTAACAAAGTTTCGTACAAACTTGTTCCGCGGTTTTTTCTTTTATTTTGTGATTTTTTGTAAAGTGACGCTTTAAGTGCTTGCATATTAAGCCAACAGCTTCAAACTTGAAAACTATTTTAACTTATTTATTTATTCAATGAATTGGACCATGCAAAATAAAATGAGTTAATCTTTAATATAATGAAATAAATTTATATTCATAATCATTAATCGTGTTTCACGAAATTAAATCGTTTTTTTATATTTTTGCACGGAGTTACTTCCATGCCCTAAAAATTGTCTCATCACAATCACTGAAAATGGCGTTAACCCTCCATTCAAAAACACCGTAACTGGATATTTACGGTAGTCCAAAGTAAATTAAAAAAAAAACTTTAATCCCTAGAGATTAATAAGGAGCTTCAGTCCCGATACGCAGAGACTAAAGTAACATTTAAAGAGCATGAGAAGTGAAATACCTATTACAATCAAAAACATAACAAAAGAGTCTAATATTTTGTAGTAAGTTAAGGAGTTTTTTGATTTCAAAATGTTTTTATAATTTGGAAGAGTTTTTTGCGTTACAAGAGTGAATAAAATCTGTTTTTCAACTATTATGTAAATGTGATTTCCCTAAATATACATGTAAGTATATTATTGTGTCTTGTTGCAGTGCCCTTGCAGGGTTTATGTTGAAGCTACCTACTGTATTATTATGATCTCATTGTACAACATAAAGCAATGAATGAATAAGACTATGACTATGACTATATGACTATGAAAGTAACATTTTTAGAGCATGAGAAGTGAAAAATATATTGTAAAGGTGCTTCGAAAACGTGACGTGCTGGAACAACATAACAATGATTTGGAATGCTACTTACATAGCTGTAATTAAAAGTATAGCCTCTAGGGGCATTGGTTTTGCTCTGAAGCCGCTCCGCTTTCCTCATGATGGCCTGAGCTGCAGCCACTCGCTTCCTCAGCAGGTCACTGAACGCTACAGCAGCCTTCTCAGCTAAGGCTGCCCCGTCCCTCCCCCCAGACTTCCGGTCTACGAAGCCATCTATCAGATCCTTCCGGCGCACCACATGCTTTTCTGTTGTTTCCAATTTGCTGGCTATGCTTTCGGCCCATTGATGAATTCTGTGAATTGTTCGATTAGGTTTTCTAATTAAATAAAAATAAAATATCAGGGGCAAATGTCACTCAAATTGATTTAGTCCTAAACTAAGCTCTAGGCTTTTCCTTTAGATACAACCGAGGTCATAAATATGTGTACACTTTAGTACCTTGTCACTTTAATCGCTATGACAATTCATATTATGAATGCATATCCAAACATGACATTAAATAGACAACTAGAAAAAACGATAAATTTACTTATACAGGGTGACTGGATATTCGATACAAACCTTTTAAGGAGAGCATAGTAAAGTTTCAGAAATCAGAAAATATTTATTTGCATAGACACAGTATAGGGATGTTACAGTACATTATGTTTCATGTATCAAGCTTGCATGCAAGCGTGCAAATATAAAAATATAAAATGTCAAAAGAATAATACCTAATAAAAAATAAAAAACTAATATAAAATGTCAAATTCAAACAATACAAAACAATAGCAAAGGTTATAGTAGGCATATCACAATTACATTGCTAAATACTATTAATCCTACACTGTCGGTGCTCGAGATACGCCTTTACGCTGTAAAAACAACGATCCAAAAGCCAGTATGTTAGACTGCGTTTTGGAGAATGAGCTCTATTATTCCTTCTTAAAAGGTTTGTATCGAACATCCAGTCACCTGTGTAGAGAAATACATACGTAATTAAAAATATAGAAACCATTTAAGAATCAGGAACAAATCGCGCTAATCACACAAATATCTGCCTTTGCCGGGATTTGAACCTGGGACCGCTAGCTTCGTAAGCAGGGTCACCAACATAAGCTAACGTGCCGTCAGATTATTTTGTTATTAAAGAATCGCCAGGGTTTTACCCTCCCCAATCCCGTTTGAGGCTTGGATTATGAAGCATCCTTTTTTAGGGCCGTATCAATAAACTGATCCCAACTGTAATGTTGATCTCAACATTCTAGACGTATCTTGTGACGGGTATCTCAGCCAAGACGAGTTTATTAACATGGACCTTAGTGCATTTACATCAGGTACTTGTATGTTTAGTGTGCTGTTTTGTCCCAGGCAGTAACTTTACCATTTAATATTTGTTAAAAAATATGTAGTTAAGAAATATTATTTGTGGACCACTGTAGCACCTTGTCACGTTAACACAGTATCACGTCGATAATATGGGCATGGAAATAACGTCTAGATGGAATACTAAGTAAACTTACTTCAACATTCCTTCACGTATCATTCATGTTGCTAATTTTATAAACACATTTTGCAAAATCTGGTTCAAATTTTTATCAGTACAGAGTAAACTCATTTATAATAATTTTAAAGTTACCTTACCAAATACTGAAACCATACTAGAACCATAATAAGATGGCTCAGACTTTAACACTTACCGATTTTTTAAATACTTAAGTACCTACCTATGTGTGGAACAAGATAAATAAATTCTTAGAACAGTTTGTAATCTACCTACTAGTATTAAAGTAAACATATTTGATGTTCAGATAAAGACGTAATTTGCCAGACAATACCCTCGTATGCCTACAGGTAAACATGCTAAGGACCAAGACTGAGCTTCAGCACTATGTGCTGGAATCTGAAGCATGCACATATACCTACAAGAGTTTCTTCTTCAGAGATAGAGAAAGATTCCCCTTCATCAAATGTTTCATGAACTATTTAATAGCTTTTCCAGGCATTATTAGTACATCTTTTAAATTTATTGTTGCCTGGAAAGGGACTAATTGTCCCAAATAAAGTTACTCATGGACATAAGCAATGGTGCGCTCTAGTCCACACTCTGGTTTAACCGGGAACTCTGTTTTTGACATGTTTACCTTAAGTCCAGCCTCATTTTTTACATAAATATCAATACTCGTAGTTACCAGCGTTTCGTAACCCGAGGAAACCGCCAAACGGCTCATATTATGGGTATATTGTCAAGTTTAAGTACTCACACTTCAGGAGTTATTATGTTCTTCTCTTCGTTTATTGGTAATGGCGGCTTGATGTTACCTAGGCCTAATTTCGTCACCACAAACGTGCCAGTATGCGTTTTATTCCTGCTGGTACTTAACAAGTGTTTCTCGGACTTTTCCAAATCCTTCTTTATATGTTCTAGCGACGCATTGTTAGAGAGAATCTTCGGTTTAGCGCAGTATGCATTTTGTATAATAACGTTTATGACTACGAGAAGTGTTATTTTTATTTTCATGGTTATAACTATTCAACAACAGATTTCAATTTTTTACAATCACAACACAACACTGAGAGCTTTAGCTTTAGCTAAATCAAATCAAATCATAATAATATCAATTAGGACATTACGTTCCAGGAATTTCGCGTCTTTACCGCTTCTTTAGTTTTTGTATGAACAGGGTGTCCTGGTTTGAGCTGCCGCGTTTGCCAAACTAAGGCCATTGCCGTCGCACCGCCGCAGCGGCCGGCGCCCGCCAGCGCGGCGCCACCCATCCGCCCTCCCCCGAAAATCTCAATGAAAATACGACCTACATATCTAACACCCTGCATACTGATAGCGTAGAGAACGTACACAACTAGCGGTGGGAAAAAGTTATGTGTTGGCGAGTTTATCTCGTGGATGTGTTTGAGTAAAGCTATTGAAGATGTTTTTTCCCATCTCTTCTTATTGTCTTGAGGAGAACGGTATCTAGATTATTATTGTTATTTTAAATTGATATTCTTTGTTGAGAAAAGAGGTAGGTATATATACTTTGATTTGATTTTGCAAAAAAAAATTTGCAAAACGACCACAGAATATACATATAAAGTAGAATTTGGTATGTATAGAATCCAGTATTATACCTAACCTAACCGTTGAATGAGGAATAACGGAGCTAATTGAATATATAAGTAAATATGGGTTTACCTAATACTCCTAACTTAATAGGTGTTGATTTATTAAAATAAAATATCTCCCTCTCATTTAGGAGCCATGCTCTTGTCATAAATACATACATACATACCTTCACGCCTGTAATCCCAGAGTGGGGTAGGCAGAGCCGCAGAATTACCTACAACTTTAAAAACTCGGTGATAATTCTGTACCCTTATGCTCTTGTCAGTGTAGTTAAAAAGGTATTATACTTAAAACATTATTACTTATTAAGAGAATTGTGAATAGAAAACGCTTAATCGGGAAGCTGTCTAAAAATAATCCATACAAATTTAGCTGCGGGCAGTAATTGTAGTTATTATGAAAAACTATGTTTGCAACGTTTCCGTTTTAGTTTATTTTTATTTGTATCTTTTTAAGAAATATTTTACTGCAAAAGAAAACATACAGACATAGTTTTTATAATATCTACTAGTTGACGCGGCAAACGTTGTTTTGCCTTATAAAGACAAATAATAAAGACAAATAATTTGCAATAAAATAATATTGCGACTATAAATTGAAATGTAAGCTATCCTATCTTTCAAGTTGGGTCGAATTGCACACGGTGTGCAAATCAAATTTAAAATCGGTTCAGTAGTTTAGGAGTTCATCGCGGACAAACAACGTGACACGTAATTTTTATATATATATATATATATAGATAACATATTTTAAAAATCATAAAAATCGGACCAAGTTTGAGGGGAAGGAAACGTTATCGCATTTTATATGGTAAATTTTCCAGTTCACAATCATCATAATGGCCCTTTTCTTTCCTCGATCCCAAGCCGCCTCTTTGATATTCTAGACGTTTTCAAATATCGTTTCCGAAAGATATGTACAAGAAATCATTTTTCTAAGCATGCGTATATTCACAATTTCCTTAAACCAGGAACTGATATTATCAATGTCTTATTGAAAACAATCAGAAATAATCGGTCACAAAACCTATTCTGGAAGTACTTATTGCGCACCGGTTACGGCCTTTATTTGGACGCTAGCTGTTGCCCGCGACTCCGTTCGCGTCGAAGAATAAAATAAAGCCTTTGTTACTGTTAGTGATAATATAGCATCTTACTGCTGCCACAATTTTCAAAATCGGTTTAGTAGTTTTTTAGTTGTAACAAAAATAGAAATATTTTCTCTTTATAACATTTATTTATTTATTTATTTGGGGCATCAACAGCAATACATTAGTGCAGATTATTAGATTGACATAAGTACACAACAAAAAGTCTCTTTGTTAGCCGCTGAAATATACACCCAATACAAATAGATTAAACACGTAGTACTTAAATATTAGACGCTAATACTGAAACGAATGTCTTATTGGTGTAATACACGAACTGTGATTTGTAATGATTATCAGTGTAATGATAGGTAGGAAATGTTTTTATCAACGGCTAATTAGTTTAAGTTGTAATGTTATTATATCAGATATTTCGCAGAATAAAAGTTAATGGGGTTCTCCAAACATAAATTGCGATTGAATTTCAAATAATATTTTTCATCCTTTTTTCCTTTTGTCCTTAAGAACTTTGAAGCGGTGACCGCTTGCCATCGGCCGTACATTTTCTTTGATTGAAAAATAAAGCCTCATAATATTATTATTTATTGATACATACTACGTTATTTTCTAGCTGGCTTTCTATCTGTCTGTTTGCTCTCCGTTCGGTTTATCGCAATCGATTTTAAACCAACATGTGCGGTAAACTAGAGACTTAATTTAAGCATAGTTTAGATCTAGATAACATGGCAAAATGTATTGTTTGTCAAACTGAGGGCAAATAAGATACTTTTATTTGTCACTTCCATACTAGACATACCGTAAGCTATATATATTTAAAAAAAAACAGACATATTCCTGCTGACAAACTCCTGGGCAGGACGTTTAATATACCATGTTGTTCGTTTTTAATAATAAATCAATGAATAATAAATAAGCACACAGGCTACTGCGTGATGGCAAGCGATATTTGAATTATTTATTTAGTTATTGCACAAAAAAATACACTTTGCAATACAAAAGGCGAACTGTATGGTGAAGGCATTCTCCACCAGTTAACCTTCTAAAGATGCTCAAAACTGCAATCCAGAGGTCCGTATCAATAAACTGATCTTAGCAGAGATTCAAAGTAAAGACCATCATACAAAACTGTAATTTCTGACGTGCCTTGAAAGGGAAATTTCAGTCGATATCAGAATATTGCCCAATCACTACATAGTATAAAACAAAGTCGCTTGCGCTGTCTGTCCCTATGTATGCTTAAATCTTTAAAACTACGCAACGGATTTTGATGCGGTTTTTTTTAATAGATAGAGTGATTCTTAAGGAAGGTTTATATGTATAATACATTCCACGCGGGCGAAGCCGCGGGCGGGTCGCTAGTACAAAATAAAATCATTTGTGTCACATAAATCAATCCATGGTTAAGAAGCATAATAATACTTAAAAAATTAAAATCCTCGATTTTTGAGTTGCGCAGTGGGATAGTGATTAGCTACCTTATTACGTGGCATTTTATCAATCTCGTTATCATTATCAAGTAAGTAGGTACTTGTGAGAATTGGTATAAAATGAAACAATCGATCGCCTTTGACTTTAAGTTTGTTTCAAACAAACATCATAAACATCATGAAAGGTAAAGACATTTCTAAGCATCCGCTTTATTTTTCATAATAACTTACGATTGGTGACGATCGGTTCTTGGCAACCACTGGGTACCCTTACTGGCGATTATCCAATCAAATAAGTCGTCTAGTTCTTAGTATTTTTCTTACTTAGCATTTTACTTGTGTATTTTCCCATCAAACTACCGGGTTTTTTATATTAATTGAGTTCTTTATAATGTCAGCCGTGTATTATTACTAACACAGCAGGTCAAAACAACAGAAAAATATGTAAATTATAAAACTCACCCTTTATATTAACAGGTGTAGTAGCAGCACTATTACTGGCGGCAGTAGCCGTAGCCGCTAACGAGTGCCCCTCGGACTGGACGCAAGAGAAGCTCCTGGAACACCCAGAATGCGGCAAGTTCTATAAATGCACCTACGGCGAGCCTGTCGAGCAAGACTGCTACACAGGCCTCTACTTCAACATCGAGAACGAGCAGTGCGACTGGCCCTCTAACGTAGAGTGCGGTGACAGAACCGTGCCAGGGGAGGAGCCCACGACAGAGGCACAGCCAGAACCCACGACAGAGGCCCAGCCAGAACCTGAACCTGCACCTGAACCCACCACTGAGGCACAGCCCGAGCCAGAACCCACGACAGAGGCTCAGCCAGAACCTGAACCTGCACCTGAACCCACCACTGAGGCACAGCCCGAGCCTGAACCCACGACAGAGGCCCAGCCGGAACCTGAACCTACACCTGAACCCACCACTGAGGCACAGCCCGAGCCTGAACCCACGACAGAGGCCCAGCCGGAACCCGAACCTACACCTGAACCCACCACTGAGGCACAGCCCGAACCTTCGACAGAAAAACCGACTTCCCCTACCCCCGAGTTCCTTGAGAACGGTTGCCCCGTTGACCCTCATATCCACTGGCTGCTTCCTGCAGAAAGCGACTGCAACGGTTTCTACTACTGCGTTTGGGGAGAGAAGCAGCTGAGAGCTTGCCCGGCAACCTTACACTTCAATTCAAAACTTCAGGTGAGTGATAACCCGGGTTTACGGTACTTATTTTATATTACTTTCTGACGAACCAATTTTTATCACCGTCGGGCTTCTAGAAATATTTTAACGGGAAGTTAACATTATTCTAATAAGTATTTACCGCTACGTCGTCGGAATCATACTTTCAATGTGAATAAATGATGCAGCAGTTGCGTAGGTGATTTTGAACCATATTCTGCATATTTGAATAGTTCAACATTTAACGTGCGCTTTGTTCCTTGGACAGAGTTATTTACAATAACGATTGAAGCTAAACAAAGACAACACGCTGTATAACACGAAGGAACCGTTAAGCGTTCGCCAAACCGCCGGCGTGGCGTGGCGCGTTGCTGGCGTGGCGCGTTGTTGGCGTGGAAATTAACAGACAGGAGTTGTATGCAGGCCGTCACAAATATCAATTGCAAAGGTTAATTTCCACGGCAAGAACACGCCAAAAACACGTCGAGATAAATAACCTAACAATATTTTTACTTTTATCTTTTAATTTTCAGGTCTGCGACTGGCCCGAGAAAGCGAACTGCGCTTCCTCTTTCAACAAACATGCAGCATACACATTCGACCGACGATTCTAGGCTACATGGATACAACAAAAAGCTTTAATTAATGGCTTTATTCAAATTTAAGCCTAACAATCTGTCAACAATAAACTAAACAGTACGAAGTACTCTCCTTCTCGTTCTACAGAATCTTTTAAATATAATAATCATTAAAATATTCGGTGACTTATTATTTTTTGCATATTATTTAAAACCTTACCTAACCTAACGCACGAAGCTCGAATTTCAGTGACCCACTGTTTCGTTTGTCCCTTTTGTAATTTTCATAAAACTCTTTTTCACTTTCCTGGATTGTTATAACATAACACAAGTTATATACCTAACTTATTTTTGGCAAGAAATACTTTATGAAAATACCGTAACCTCGGGTAACTTTAGCCCTAGGGGGTAACATTGCCCACCCTAAAAACCATCGTTAAAATTTAATTATTCCATTAAATGTTAGATCAGAACCAAGGTACTTACATAGTTCTAAAATTATTTTAATAATTTAATATGATTACCACTGAAATAGTTATACTTTTAAGGGTGGGCAATGTAACCTCCTAGGGTTAACATAACCCGAGGTTACGGTACATCCATACATACATAACTTCACGCCTGTAATCCCAGAGTGGGATAGGCAGAGCTACATAATTATCCACAACTTTAAAAACTTGTTGATAATTCTGTAACCACATTCTGCACAAATAGGCTAAGATGCATAGCTGGGCATTAACTCGTTAATCCGTTAATCGTTAATTAACGAAGTTAACATTTTGATTAACGGATTCACTTTTAAGTTAACTTTTAAAAATGTTAACGGACACGTTAACTTCCGTTAATATGCAGAAGTCCGTTAATCGTTAATCCAATGCCTACTATTTACCGAACGGCACCGCGGCGCGGCAAGAAAAACAGGTTCAGACAAGTATGAAACGACCAGTGCCGGGCGGCGCGTAGCAGCGAGTGTCTAGTGTGAGAAACAACGATGATGACAAGGAAGACTTTTTCAATTCTGTCACTCAGTCTATCGAAAAACCAAAGAGCTCCAACTCTTTAAAGAGTAAAGCGCAAAGTCTCGTTAAAATGTGGCTGGACATGAAATCAAAAGACTCGTTCAAAGATGCTGCATTCCTCGGGGAACAGATATTCATAAATCTATTAATTAAATACAATACTGCTATACCCTCAAGCGCTGCAATTAAACGTCTGTTTTCCACGGGTAAAGACATTTTAACTCCAAAACGAGCCTCGCTTTCAGACGAGAACTTCAACATGTTAATGTTCATGAAAGGGAATATGCACCTTATGCCCTTTTGTATTTTGTTTTGTTCCTATCCTGTTAACTTCCAGAACCTAAACCAACAGGTTTTATAAGTTCACTAACGCAACGATATAAAAATGCATTTTTTTTACACATATTAACGGATTAACGATTAACGTTAACTTGCGTTAATTCTTCCGAAATGTAACGCTTTAACGTTTAACGAAGCTAACTTTTTTTGTAGCGGATTAACGATTAACGAAGTTAACTATTTGATTAACGGTGCCCAGCTATGCTAAGATGTTTACCAGCGTATTAGTGATAGGTTGCAATGCAAGCCCATCGCCTAATAGTACTACAAGCCTTTATTCCCTTAGTCGCCTCTTACGACATCCACGGGATGACATGGAGTGGCACTATTCTAACCGAATAATTTTCTAATTTTGCCGAACCACACGGGTTAATTTTTCAAACCTCATTTCTCAAAGTAAATATAAAAATACCGTGAAAGAGATCAAAAGAAGTAAAGTTTAAATTAAAATCGACCTAGAATTACCCACAACAACAACAAGCATTTTAATTCGTAGTCCGCAATTCATATTGAACAGTCAGTGCTGCGCACTCATATAAATTAAAAATAAATGAAGTAGTTAGTCTAAATTTCACGATAACACCTTTGTAATGAGATCGCAATTCGTCACTCTATTCTTCCACACCGACTGCACCCGCTTATCAGTTCGCTCCGGTACTAGCATAGCATATGCAAAATTATCCCATCAATCATGCAATGCGAATCGAAAGAACAATGTTCGGTGTCTCAACCAGACTTTTCGAAGGAACAGGACCTCCCAACTATGTGGCCACCAGAAAACGGAAACAACAGTGTGACCTTGAAGACCTATAAGGACAGAAATTAAAGAAATGCTGGCTAGCCTTAATAAAGACCGAGAAGACGAGAAGTGCTTAAGGTATTAACGTTCAACAAACATAGATCTATATCCTACAACTGCACTTTACGAGGATACCTTAGTTTTAACTGTAAGACGCACACGCACACACAAAAGCACACACGAGCAAACACACTGACTCACGTTCAACACACTCACGTCACGTAGTCGCACTTATACATCAACACATGTACAGTACTCACACACATACACAATTACACATATACAATCACATATAGCCATACATACACTTACCATAGTCAATTAAACCTAAACATGTACATAAATATTAGTTTTTGATTTTTGTAACGTGGTAATTATTTTCATGTTAAGTTTTTGCATATATTACTTGTTTACGCTTAAGTCGTAAAGCAACGTCGATACGAGTTGACCGGCATTGTTCCTTTTGGGGTGTGGGTACATTACTTTACTTAGATATACAACGATACTTGCTGTACGAAATATTGTTTGATTGCATGTTAAAGCGTTATTATTAAGTGATACTTATAAGGACGGCTCATCCTGACCCACCGTGATACAGTGCAAACTAGTACGAGGGCCAATTAAAACGGACTTTTGGTTTTCACCATAGAAATAAAAACTGAAAATGTAAGTAGCAATGTGTACTTTTTCTTGCAAAATATATTGATAAATAGATCAATTTCAATTTCAATACATTATTTCCCAGAAGAACGGAAAGTCGCTGAAGTTCGGCCATTAAAATTAAATTACCCAACCCAGAAATGATAAAAGATTTAAGACTTATAGATATTTTACCTTGCCTTTTCAAAATATAAGAAAAGGTTGTATGTCAACAAATGACAGAGCACCTACCTACTTTGAAGTTATCAATATCGTACCAACAAATCAATCAGGATTCAAATCAATAAGCACCATAGCACCGCAACAGAATTACTAGATGACACAGATAATTACTGGCTGCGCAGGATGTGGGACAAGGCACAATACTGACACAGCTTGACTTCTCTAGGGCGTTCGACACCATTAATATTCCCCTATTACTATCCAAGCTGGCGTACTATGGATTCGACAATGACACTGTAAAATGTTCTGACAGTTAGCATAATAATCGAAACTATTCGAAACCAAATGGTGGAGCTCCGCGGACTTTGCCGTGAGCCCCTGGTGTCCACTGTGATCCCAATGAACAGGGGCGTGCCACAGGGAACAATTTTAGGCCCTATTTTATTTATATTGTATTGCAGCGAAATTACGTGCGTGGTTAAGTAAGTAGGTACTGTAAGTACCCTAGGTATTTATGCGGACGATTTAAGGCTATACGCAATTCATGCAACGCTATTGATGCAAGTGAAGCAACTGCAGGAGTTACAAAGCGAAACGCTGATCTTGAACGAGTCGAAAAATGGTCACATACAAACTCGCTAGTGTTGAATACATCCAAATCAAAATACTTGTAGATAGGCACCAAACATCAAATATAGAAAAAAGTAGTGATTTGGAGGTTCATATTAATTACAATCCCTTGGAGCGTGTGCGAGAGGCTCGTAATTTAGGGGTACTGCTACTACTGCTACTGATAGACGGGGATTTAAGGTAAGAAAACAATCTTCTCAACACGGTTCGCAACTGTTTTTATAAACTTAGGGTGCTTCTTAAAATGCGTGAGTTTTTCGAAGTTTAACTCAGAATTAGGCTATGTGATGCCCTGGTAATATCAAGTTTAAATTATAGGTCTCAGCTAGCGGTCCTGGGTTCAAATCCCAGTAAGGGCAGATATTTGTGTGATGAGCACGAATATTTGTTCCTGAGTCATGGATGTTTTCTATGTATTTAAGTATATATTTCTCTATATAAGTATTTATATCGTTGTCTAGTACCCATAGTACAAGCCTAGAGCTTAGTTTGGGACTAGGTCAATTGGTGTGACATAGTCCCTTGATATATATATGTAGGATCGGGTGTGACAGGAGGCAAACCATCAGGCCCCTATTTCACCAAGTTACAATTGTCAATGACATATGTCTGCTGACAATACGACATATCTCGCTGACAATTGATCAAGCGACAGGTGACAACTTACAATTTCGTAAATTATTTTGTATAGAAATGCGACGTATGCGTATAAACATTACTAACATTTTGTTAAAATTGTCATAATCTTAATAAAATGACAATTATCTTGTGAAACAAGAATAATTTTTCCGACTCGACATATTTGTAGATTTGTCGGTAATTATTGACATGAGATCGAGGCTGTGTCAGCCCAGCGTTACAATTGTAATTTACCTCTCACCTCAAAGGCAAAAAAATATTATAACGTTTCACTTAATCGCATTTCACTCCAACTGTATAATTATTAAAAGTATCACTTTTTGTCTCTTTAAAATTGCCGCTAATAATTTAGTCACATTTGTCTTTTATATTAGTAACAAAGACAATATTCCAATATTAAAATGAGATGAATTTGATATCCCAAAGAAAAAAATTGGAACAGTAACTTCAATATCTCGCGGTCATTCATTCATTACATAGGTATATGACATGTTTTAATGTTGTGTGTGAGTGGCCTCAACGCTGCTACCGATACCAACAGAGTTTTACTGCAAACGTCAATTAATACGTCAAATATAATAGCGTTCCAAACATACATCGATCGCGATGAAATGCAACTAAGTAAAACACTATACGAAAATTTAATGTATATGCTACAAAATTCAAAAGTACTAATTACAAATTAACTCAACAATTGCTAGGGGGTATTAATTTGTTTAACTCGGTACTTACTATTGTCCTCTTTCGCCAATTTTGCCATGTGATATATCTTAAGTACCTACCTACTTTATATATCGTATGTCTACTTGTGATTTCTGAGCAATTTCCTTCCAGTTTTTGATCTTCCTATCAAATGTTACGTTATTTTCCGAAATTAAATTCAATATCGTAATTTCTTGGTCATATCCACTGTTATTGTTTTAAAATCGAAACACTCGCTT
The DNA here is from genome assembly GCA_927399475.2 of Acleris emargana. Classification (NCBI taxonomy): domain Eukaryota; kingdom Metazoa; phylum Arthropoda; class Insecta; order Lepidoptera; family Tortricidae; genus Acleris; species Acleris emargana. The sequence goes on along the minus strand of OV656853.1, from coordinate 9,883,805 downwards.
GTGTGTTGTCATTATTGGTGGAAGGAATTAAAAATGATTTGTGTTTAAAACGCGGTAAATAATTGAGTAGTTTTAAATAAGTTAAAGGAAAATCCTATTTAGCCAGTGATACCTACATATATAGGCAAAATAAAAAAATAAAAGTTATTTCCTTTAGTCATGTCTTCATACAGTAAGTACCTAACTAAGTACTAGTCAAATTCTATTTTTTCATAAATAATTAACTAATACCTACCGGCGATAAAATAGACTTCTTAAACTTATCCGTATTAAAAAAAACAATACGATAATTACCTCCTTTTGTTTCGTTGTAAATGTAAATTTTTAAAAATACTTAGGGGAAGATAGTATAGTATCGGACACATTTTAATTTTAACAAATAAAGTCTTGAAATTGGAGACAATAAAATCATTTTAAATATTAATTGTGTACATTGAAGTTCATTCGTTATACCGTTTTGGTGAAAAGCATAATAACTTTATCGATTACCGATTTATATCAATTATTATTTCAAAAAAAATTAGTATACTATCGGACATCATGCGATAGTATCGGACAGTATACTTAAAATGCCAAAAAAATAATATATACCTAATAAGCGTGAGAATAGGTGAATCCCTACTTTCAATAAATACCTTGCAAACATGTTCGTCAGGAGAGTTTTAGTAAAAATTAAGAAGAAAGTCAAATAACACTAGTTTGTTAAGTATCGGACAGTTTGGTTTAGTAACGGACATCTTATTATTTTACTACTATTATTTATTATTTATCGATATTAAGTAAGAAACGAAGGTAAGAAGGAACCTAACACTACTGGTAATAAAAAGTCGACTAAACTTGTTGAGTATTGTTTAATTAGTTTTAAGTACCTAATTGAACACGTATAATAGGTATTATAATTATAATCTCCAACAAAAACTTAAAAACTCTTTGCACCTATATCTATAATATGTATTACTTTTGGCTATCTTCTTAGGAAAAAAACTTAAAGACACATTAAACATAATAGATGCATAGTAGATATACGAGTAATTAGGGAAAAAACCTACCTTTGAAAATTTAAATTTTCTTTGCCTATTGGAACAATCGCTGCAAAGCAGAATGTGTTACAAATTTTTAAGAAGTCTTTTTCTTGCTGTAAGAACTAAAAATAATCTTACATTATTTGTGCTTGTATCATCTTTGGCCATATACCTACTATAATTTTAAGGACACTTATGAAACTTAACAGACTTGACCCTACCTTTAACAATTTGAGTTATTTTCTTATACGAAACAATCATAATGAGATCACAAATCACAATGCAGAAACATTAAAACGTTAGGATTAGTCTAATCCTAGCAGTAAAAAATAAAATAACATTAAATATTTCTTTAACACATTTGTTTGAAAAATGTATTTACGAAGCCTGTATGTATACCCATTAGTATTTAGTAGTTAGTTATTAGTAGGTAGTTATTAGTAGTAGTATGTAGTATGAGGTATCTAATTAATAGTATTTAGTTTGTGTTTAGTATTTAGTATGTTAAGTCAAAATTTACTTGCAACATTTGTACCGGCCATCATCAATACATACCTAGTAACGTGTAATAATTAAAAGTGTTAGGTATTATTTCATTTATTTTTGGGCAAATCTATTATTATTTATTATTAACTTACGTGTAGTAATGGACGGGAGGACGTGTCCCATACTATACGAAACTTCCCTGTCCGATACTATACAACACGACTAACATTATAAAAAAATAAATGAAAAAAGAACACGCCATTTCTCATTGGTTTTAGTTTCATAAATTAAATATATAATAAACTTATGATATACTCGTAACATGAGCTGTTTGTAATAACTTAAATTGTGCAGATAGTAAACAAAGCAAAAAATACATTCCTTACGTTGAAATTGATTTACTCACATAAATCGATGCGGTGCGCGCAGGGGCGTCGGCAGCTTGCCACAGACGGGTTCATCGCGTGTCTAGAATGGTATATTTCGCTTGTGCGTTCATAGAATGGCGCTTAGACGTGAAATAGAGATGTTAGCGACATTGTCCGATACTATACACTGTCCGATACTATACTATCTTCCCCTACGTTTGGAGCCAAGCAAAGAGAATTAACATTATAATAAGTAGGTACATTTGGTGTAGAGCCAACCAATAATTATTTATTTTTAAAACAAAGGTTTTTTTTTTTAAATTATGAATAGGTTTGCTGAATATTATTTAATACGTGACGTGTGTGTGAATGAATAAATGGTAAGATACTGTCGTCCTTATTTGTAAGTCGTCTTGTCCTTCCCGCAAAAGGTACAGTCAACCAATTTGATCAACAAGCCACTGTGGACTATGTCAACTAGACGTTGTAAAGCAAATTAAAAGAAGTATCTTATGTTTTGGGTGACAACGTCACTTTGACATAGTCCATATTGGCTTAGGAATCGAATTGGTTGATCATAGGTATTATAAATCTTGCAATGGTGGACGCCTGTCAACAACCGACATACGGTGAAAAAGATAAGAAACAACAATTGTCCTGACATATTTACAATTGTCATCTTACTTCGACAATGCCTGTTTCACAATTTACAATTGTCATGTGTTCTTGACAATTGTAGCACTTGTCAAGCTTGGTGAAATAGGGGCCAGGTCGTTCTCCCATTTTAATTGAATAAAATCAAGTTGTGATGTAATGAAGGATTATATTTTCAAACAAATTAATTATTCTATTTACAATAATAATAACAATCAAACTTTAATAGTAACAATTCAATCTAATTGCACTATAAACAATGACTGGCCCAACGGGCATGACAGATTAGAGGTACGCCGAGATTCCGCGTGGCGAGAGGCAGAGTAACAGTGTAACGACTGGACAACACTATGCCGAAAGGCAGAGTAACGATATGCCGAAAGGCAGCGTAACGAATTACAACAAGTGGCTACTCATGTAGCTGCACAGGTGTATAGGCACTGAGGCCAAATAGAGTAAACCGACAGATTTGCCGGGAGCTGGGGAGCTCACTCCTGAGTCGAACCGTAAGCTTGACTGCCTGCTGAACCAGTTACAAGGGTTTATATACCCGGCTCGGCATGCCCCTTCCAGGAACCCCACTCCTCGGCAACTCTGTCCATTGGCGCGCGGAAATACGTCACGTGTTTACTCCATAGTTAAACTAAAAAGACCTTAATTCTAATTAAAATTGATATCACAAATAATAAAATAATCCAATATTAATTACTGTTAACATATCACAATACAATAGCAGCTACTTTAAAATCAAATTGACAAATTAACAATCCGCAAGATTCGTATGAGAACTAATAACTAATTAAGTCGAAGCAAGTTGTCAAAACAAAACAATAACGAATCATAAAATCATCTTTCGAATTATTATAAGGAATCACATTTAAAACAGTCATCAAAACAAGCGTTTCTGTTACGTAAACAACTAACGATTTAACAAATAACAGTTACCATTACGATGTTTTATGTTCAAAGTGACAACTGGCTCCGACATATATATACAGGGTGTCCCAGAAATGGCACGTCACAGTGACACTGGAGATTCCTCAGCCTCAGGTGAACCAACCCAGCCTAACATGACCTCAGTAAAAGTTGCACCGTTTTCGAGTTATACCAATTTAAAAAAAAAAAAATTTTTTACCTCTTTTGACATCTCGTTTTCCTGTGGTGTTCCTGAATTAAATCGACTTGGCATTCCTCTGGACTCTGATTTTGTTTGTGGAACTGAAACGACTACTCTGCACTCTTAACGGAAGTTGATTTCGCTTTGTAAAATGTTTTTTTTGGTGATTTTTGAAAGACAATATTTATTCAAAACCAATAAGTAACGAAGAGGAACTACGGCGACGTGTCTTCAATGCAGCCCGAGACATATCGAAAACCAGTTTACGAAAATTAAACCGAAATTTTATTCGAAGATGCCATTTGTGCCTTAGAGTCGGAGGGAAACAATTCGAACATTTACTGTAAAAACTAATGAAAATTAAACCCGTTTTTTATTATCTTTGAACCAAGGTCAACCAAAAATCAATCATATTCTTCAAAGGAGCACAAACAAATGAGATATCGCAGAGTACAAGATAATTTTTTAGATGATTAGCATTGATTTCCGAGGATCCATATTGGCAAATGTCATACGAATTCCTACTTTTATGCATTAAGATATCATGTGTCATACCATTTTAGAAATGGCATAAAACACGCATGTTTTTAAAGTTATTTGCTCATTTCATTTGTAGTAATAAAAAGTTATGGCAGGTGTTCAAAGTTTAAATTACTATGTTGATGATAATTTAAGTCAAGTTAATTACAGTATTTTTCCAACTTTTACGTTAGTTATTGACATAATAATGCTTCTATCATCTTAATCAACTATTCATAAACGCGCACAAATAAAAAAAAAGCTATCCCAGTAAATGCGAGCACTTACAATGTCAAAGGAGGTGAAAAATTGTTTTTTTTTTAAATTGGTATAACTCGAAAACGGTGCAACTTTTACTGAGGTCATGTTAGGCTGGGTTGGTTCATCTGAGGCTGAGGAATCTCCAGTGTCACTGTGACGTGCTATTTTTGGGACATCCTGTATATATCAGGGATTGTAAAACCGGTGAAATTGAATACCTGTATATAAATTGTCAAACGATTACCGCTAAAATAATAATACCTATATTCGAGTTAGAGGTAATGTTGTCATTCCGCTTTTGTCTTTTTCACTATGTATGCACTATTTACAGTATTCTTTACCTCTATTTAATATCGGTATTCAAAAATAAAATAAAATAATAGATGAAAGATCAAATGACACGTCAATGACGTCACGATCAAAATGAAAAGGACAAACCGATCATACGAGGGGCGGCTGAAAAGTTCTAAGCCTAAGGTAGAAAAAAAATGTTCAGATTTTTTTTACTATTTTTATTTTTCAATATAATCTCCCTCTAATTCAATGCATTTATTACATTTTTTAAATAATGCTTTTAGACCGTTAAAAAAATAAGTTTTATTTTGGCTGTCGAAATGTTCCTGTACAGCCGCCTTCATCTCTTCATCACTGCCAAATCGCTTTCCCCTTAAATCTTTCTTCAAATTGCTGAATAGAAAATAATCACTAGGGGCCAGATCTGGACTGTAAGGTGGATGATCAATTTCCTCGAAGCCAGTTTCCTTCAGAGCAAGCTTGGCAACACGAGCGGTGTGAACGGGGGCGTTGTCTTGCAAAAACAAAATGCCTTTGCTCAGTTTGCCCCTTCGTTTCTCGACTATGGCTTGTCGCACTTTTCTTAATAGCTCAGCATAATAAACTGCATTTATTGTAGAGCCTTTCGCCAAATAGTCTATTAAAAGAATGCCATCGCAATCCCAGAACACGGTGGCCATTAGCTTAGACGCCGATCTTTGAACCTTGAATTTCTTTGGCGGCCTTTCACCCTTTTCGATCCACTGCATAGATTCAGACTTCGACTCTGGATCATACTGTCTGATCCATGTTTCATCAACAGTTACTATGCGGGAACAAACTTCATCTAAACCTTCTTCACATAATTCTAAAAATGCCTGAGAAGTTTGAACACGACGTTCTCTATCGAAAGCTGTGAGCATTTTCGGCACCCAACGAGCACTTACTTTTTTCATATGCAAATGTTGATGCAAAATCTCTCCAACTCTTTCCTTACTAATACCTAAGGCTTCAGCTATTTGCCAAACCTTAATTCTCCGATCCTCTAATACTAACTTTTTGACTTTTTCAGTATTTTCTTCAGTCACAACCGATATTGGCCTTCCTGAGCGAGGATCGTCTTCGATCGACTCCCGTCCAAGTTTAAAAAGTCGACTCCATTTTTTAACAGTGGCATGAGAAGGGCCAGATTCACCGTAAATACTAGACATTTCTTCAAAAATTCTTTTCGGCGATTTGTCACTTTTCGTGAGGAACTTAATGACTGCACGGTGCTCAATTTTCGTGATATGCGTTGATAATTCACACATGATGACCTTTAGCGTCGGATATCTCGAGATGTAATAAACAAAAGACGACATTTTTTTCTTATATTTATTAACTTTTAAATGGTCTTTTTAGTGGCCAGTATTGCTAACGCATATGCAACCTCAAAATACCTTAGGCTTAGAACTTTTCAGCCGCCCCTCGTATGACAGAATGGTAGGTAATCTTTTCGTTGATTGTCATAATTCAAAATTAGAAAACTTGCTTGTTTGGACACTGACAGGGTATTACCGGTAATGGTTTTATTGGTAAAGTATCAAATAGAGGTAATGTTGTCAATTGTCGAAACCGCTATTACATTTCAATACCGGTTTTGATTATACCGCTTATTAGAGCTTTAGTGATATAAATACCAAAATGCAATTATAACCGGTTATACCTTATTTAAAACCGGTAGTAAGAATACCGGTAACGATCCCTGGTATATATATATATATTGCGACATAGTCTATGGGCCGCGTGTACTGACGCGTACCGAACGCAACGGTTGGTGCAGTGTGTGCAGAACTCTTGCGGTCGATTCTGTTTCAACATACCGTCCCGCACCTAACGTGACACCGTACTTAAATCAAAATCGGATGTTGAGAATGTCAACCCGGAAAAAAGTACACCTAGTCACTTTAATGTTCGGTGTCGTACGTCCCCATCAGCCCTCGTACCTTTACGACAAGTTCATTTGGTCCAACAACTCCAGGTCCTCAGGCGTCAGGTCAGCAAGGGTCGTCCAGCTGATCTGCCCACGACACCACTCGGCGGCGTTGACGGCATTCCGAGGTAGCTTCCGTTTTGCCGTCACTAAGTGATGGAACAGCCTTCCCCCTCCCATCCGAGCTTTAAATTGAATAGGAGCTTTTGAATCAAAATATGAATTAATTATTTATTCTATGCTCTTCAATCTTTTCTATACCCGAAGTGGAGTGGTTCAACGTATTTGCGACGCGGTCGGTGGTCACTTCCAAGGGCGCGCGCGAAATGCGGGATATGGAGGTACTGAGTTCTGTCGGGTTGCTACTTCCACACAAAGAAAATTCGGTTTCAACTTACAACACAGGGATTGTCACTGATCTTTGTGTCGTCATCCGTTTTAAACCGGCTTCAAAAAAGAAGGAGGGTCTATGTTCCACTGTTGTTATGTATTTTTGTTTTTAAGGTTCCTCTAGGGTACCTCTAAAGCAAGAAACGGAACCCTTATTGGATCACTTTGTTGTCCGTCTGTCTGTCCGTCCGGCCGTCCGACCATCTGTCTGTCAAGACCGTTTATCTCCGAAACGCGTAGAGGTACCTATCGAGTTGAAATTAAAACCATATACTCAGGTCTACAGTCCCTTGAAGCTGTCAAAAAATCAAACTTGTAAGTTAACGTAAAAAAAATACGGCCGTTTATGCCGCAAAAAACGTATATTTCGACACTCTCATGGAATCAAAATTTATAGGGTATTTTCCGTTGACTTAGAACTATGAAATTTGGCAAGTAATATTTACTAATAGAGTTGAGGCAACTCCTCAAATATTATAGGCACACACATAGCGATTTTAGTAACAAGTCTAGCATCTACATTCAAATGTATCATTTGCTGTAGTAGAACTGATGACGAAGACCACAGATGGCCACCGGAACTCCTCAACGGTGCCTATTTCAAGGGTGGCGATAAGATATCTCGATTTTGATAGTTGAGTGGCTATAAAGAAGAACATTTCATTGTTTAAATATGACTATGACTATCCCGCGGCGATGCTTGCGGCGAGTTTGAAATGTTTTAAAGTTTCATATTAATTAAGAAGTGCGACTACATACATAACAGCTTTTTATGATCACTAAAATGTACAACATAAAATAAATGTTTTAAAAACAAAAACCGCCTTCAAAAACGGTGAGTCACAACCTATTACTTACCATTTTACAAGAAGTATTTTTTGCGTTTTTGTAGATGGTATTTTGTTTTTATGGTTTTAGGTAGATATTTAAGTTAGTCAGTGAGGGTCCCTCTGACATCTAGCGCCGCGGCTTGCTGCGGCTTTAAGCTGAGAGGGGCCCTTTTCAACGCCATGTTAAATGGTTTGTTCAGCTGGCCATCTGATTTTTTAAATGTGTGTTAGCGTTGAATAAATGATTTATATTTCTATTTCTAATTAGACAGCGATTAGATAGTGAGATCCGATACGCCGTGTGACTTCATGTTAAACTGCTAGAAAGAGATAGGAACAAATCTTTGTTGCACACGACTAGTAATAGTAAATAGTTCGTTTATGACCATTCCGACATCACCCGGATTGAATAATGTACATATAACATTTCCGGGTCCATCAGAAATAATTAACCTTTCCAGTGGTACGGTGGAAATAATCATGGTTCAGATCCAACGATTAACCTTGTTCTCATCTCATGGCGTAAGGATAAAGTGAAAGAGGAGTTCACTGGTTTACTTTTGTCTTAAAAATCTTACCGTTATTGATTTGGAAATTTACTAAAAGTAAAAAAAACACAAAAAAATCCCTAACCCTAAGAAAGATAATATCCCATTTTCAACTGGGAACAGGAAATTAATAAATTAAAATCCTCGATTTTTGAGTTGCGCAGTATATGCATATTGCTGAGCTACCTTATTACGCGGCGTTTTATCAATCTCGTTATCATTATAATATGAAGTGGGTACTTGTGAGAATTGTTATAAAATAAAACAGCCGATCGCCTTTGACTTTAAGTTTGTATGAAACAAACATCATGAACATCATGAACGGTAAAGACATTTCTAAGCATACGTTTTATTTATATAATAACTTTTACGAGTTACGATCGGTTTTTGGAATCCAAATAAAATAAAATCCAAATAAGTCTTCTAGTTAGCAGTGTTTTTCTTTTGCAGCTTTTTCCTTACGTATATTTCCATCTAATAACCGCGATGATTGAGTTCTTTATAATGTCAGCCGTGAATTGTTATTAATATGGCAGATAAGAGGGGTTACGAGACTCGGCGGGTCAAAACAACAAACCAATATTCTAATTATAAAACTCACCCTTCACATTAACAGGTGTAGTAGCAGCACTATTACTGGCGGCAGTAGCCGTAGCCGCCAACGATTGCCCCTCGGACTGGACGCAAGAGAAGCTCCTAGGGCACCCAGAATGCAGCAAGTTCTACAACTGCACCAACGGTGAGCTTATCGAACAAGACTGCTCCCCAGGACTCGTCTTCAACATCGAAAACGGGCTGTGCGACTGGCCCGCTAACGTAGACTGCGGTGACAGAACCGCGCCCGGGGAAGAGCCGACGACAGAACCCACGACAGAGGCCCAGCCGGAACCTGAACCTACACCTGAACCCACCACTGAGACACAGCCCGAGCCAGAACCCACGACAGAGGCCCAGCCGGAACCCGAGGTTACACCTGAACCTACCACTGAGGCAGAGCCCGAGCCAGAACCCACGACAGAGGCCCAGCCAGAATCTGAAGCTACACCTGCACCCACCACTGAGGCACAGACTGAGCCAGAGCCCACGACAGAGGCCCAGCTGGAATCCGAGGTTACACATGAACCCACCACTGAGGCACAGCCCGAGCCAGAACCCACGACAGAGGCCCAGCTGGAACCCGAATCTACACCTGAACCCACCACTGAGGCAGAGCCCGAGCCAGAACCCACGACAGAGGCCCAGCCGGAACCTGAATCTACACCTGAACCCACCACTGAGGCAGAGCCCGAGCCAGAACCCACAACAGAGGCCCAGCCAGAACCTGAATCTACACCTGAACCCACCAATGAGACACAGCCTGAGCCAGAACCCACGACAGAGGCCCAGCCGGAACCTGAATCTACACCTGAACCCACCACTGAGGCACAGTCTGAGCAAGAACCCACGACAGAGGCTCAGCCAGAACCTGAATCTACACCTGAACCCACCACTGAGGCACAGCCCGAGCCAGAACCTACGACAGAGGCCCAGCCGGAACCTGAATCTACACCTGAACCCACCACTGAGGCACAGCCACAGCCAGAACCCACGACAGAGGCTCAGCCTGAACCCGAATCTACACCTGAACCCACTACTGAGGCACAGCCCGAGCCAGAACCCACGACAGAGGCCCAGACTAAACCTGAATCTACACCTGAACCCACCACTGAGGCAGAGCCCGAGCCAGAACCCACGACAGAGGCCCAGCCGGAACCTGAATCTACACCTGAACCCACCACTGAGGCAGAGCCCGAGCCAGAACCCACAACAGAGGCCCAGCCAGAACCTGAATCTACACCTGAACCCACCACTGAGGCACAGCCTGAGCCAGAACCCACGACAGAGGCCCAGCCGGAACCCGAATCTACACCTGAACCCACCACTGAGGCACAGCCCGAGCCAGAACCCACGACAGAGGCCCAGCCGGAACCTGAATCTAAACCTGAACCCACCACTGAGGCAGAGCCCGAGCCAGAACCCACGACAGAGGCCCAGCCGGAACGTGAATCTACACCTGAACCCACCACTGAGGCACATCCACAGCCAGAACCCACGACAGAGGCTCAGCCAGAACCCGAATCTACACCTGAACCCACCACGGAGGCACAGCCCGAGCCAGAACCTACGACAGAGGCCCAGCCGAAACCTGTATCTACACCTGAACCCACTACTGAGGCAGAGCACGAGCCAGAACAGACGACAGAGGCTCAGCCGGAATCCGAAGTAACACCTGAACCCACCACTGAGGCACAGCCCGAGCCAGAACCCACGACAGAGGCCCAGCCGGAACCCGAATCTACACCTGAACCCACCACTGAGGCACAGCCCGAGCCAGAACCCACGACAGAGGCTCAGCCAGAACCTGAATCTACACCTGAACCCACCACTGAGGCACAGCCCGAGCCAGAACCCACGACAGTTGCCCAGCTGGAACCTGAATCTACACCTGAACCCACCACTGAGGCACAGCCCGAGCCAGAACCCACGACAGAGGCCCAGCCGGAACCTGAATCTACACCTGAACCCACCACTGAGGCACAGCCTGAGCCAGAACCCACGACAGAGGCTCAGCCAGAACCTGAATCTACACCTGAACCCACCACTGAGGCACAGCCCGAGCCAGAACCTACGACGGAGGCACGGCCCATACCTTCGACTCAAAAACCGATTTCTCCTACCCCTGGGTTCCTTGAAAACGGTTGCCCCGCCGACCCTTATATCCACTGGCTGCTCCCTGCAGAAGGCGACTGCAACGGTTTCTACTACTGCGTTTGGGGAAAGAAGCAGCTGAGAGCTTGCCCTGCAACCCTTCACTTTAACCCAAAACTTCAGGTGAGTAATGCCATAGCTGCTCATCGATATTTTGCAATTGTAGGGTTGTACTGTATAAAACTAGATGCTTTGATTATTGACTCTCTTTTTACAATTCACGACAATTTTTTCCCTTTTGTACGTTGATCGCTCATACATTGTAAGTAGTACAGGATTCGATGGTTAGTTATTTACATTTATTGACATTGTTATGTGCATTGCATTCCATTATTTGAATGTTTTCCTTGGGTAGAATTGTCCAAGACAATGATTGAGGCTAAAAGAAAACGCTGTATCACGAAGGAACCGTAACGCGTTGGCCAAACCGCCGGCGTGGCGTGGCACGTCGGTGGCGTAGCGTGTTCTCGGCGTGAAAATTAACAAGGAGTTGTATTCAGGCTTTCACACAGATCATAACGCGTCGCGCGGCATGATTCATGATAGCGTGACGCGACGCGACGCGGCGTAATCTGTGTAACAACCTGCATAAAAGTTCTTGTTAAATTCCATGCTAAAAACACACCGGGATATATAACCTAATAATTAAGCAAGTACTTATGTCACCATTTTAATTTGCCTTTACTTATTTTTTTTATTTTCAGGTCTGCGACTGGCCCGCGCATGCGAATTGCGCTACCTCTTTCAACAAACATGCAGCATACACATTCAAACGACGATTCTAGACTGCATGGATACAACAATAAGCTTAAATTAATGGCTAAAGAGGCTATATTAAAACTTAAGCCCAACAATTTGTAAACAAAAAACTAAAGAGTAATAAGTACCTGCTCTCCCTCTCGTTCTACATAATCTTTTAAATATAGAACAAGAAACACTTATTCGGTCACTTATTGATGTTTGCTATTATTTAAAACGTTACCTATCACAAGCTTGGATTTCAGTTAAGTTGGTCCTGTTTTGTTTGTCCGAATTTTCATAAGTTAGAAAAACTTTATTTCCTAGATTGTTATAATAATAATAAATAAATATCAGGGGACAATGTCACACCAATTGATTAGTTCCAAACTAAGCCCTAGGCTTGTACTACGGGTACTAGACCACGATAAAAATACGTATATAGAGAAATATATACCTAATTAAATTCATAGAAAGCATTCATAACTCTGGCACAAATATTCGCGCTCATCAGACAAATATTTGCCCTTACCGGGATTTGAACCCAGGCACGCTAGCTTCGTAGGAAGGGTCACCTGGGCCACTACCAACTAGGCCAGCGCGTCGTCAAATTGAACCTTACCAAACCAACACGTTCCGTAGATATACCTATTTAAACATTTTCCCTCTTATTCTTCTTCTTCTTCTTGTTCAGCCTATAGCCACCCAATGCTGAGTGTAGGCATCCTGCATTGCTCGCCACTCATCTCGGTCCAGTGCTCTTATTCATAAACGCGCAATAGTTAAAGTGTGCTTGAAATATGCTCCGTCCTTATCTGTCATAATACTCATAATGACTATTGAATTTGACAGAAATTGACAAAAAACACAAACTAAAATAGGGTTATTGTGCGTGCTATTAAAGTTTGTAGGTAATTCGTTTTTACTTTATTTCATATACCAATGGAATTGTATATGAATCTAAAATTACATTACAATTTAATTGAATGAATGGGTACTATTTGTGGGCAGGTACGAGTATATGAATAACTTATTATTTTCCTTTCGTCTTGGGCCTGCGTGCAACGCAAAGCATTCGCATTCGTAAAAAACTTTTGTATCTTGTTTGTATTTTAGTATTTTTCATGAGTTTACATTTTCATTATGTTTGTAACTCTTTAATTTAGTAACTGATGGATAACTGTCATTGGCCTTTGTTTATGTAACTAACACTATGTAATAAGTATATTTACGGCTGTTGTTGTCCTGAATACCAATAAATAAATAAAATAAATTAAAAATATAAAATAATTAAGGGGTACAGCTTTAAACATTTTTAAAACTTGATGGGTAAACAAAAGATTTTCCGCTTTAAATGCATTTTCTTACAAATGAATCAGTTCGGAAAGAAAACTACAGAACTGTGATAGGATACCCTTAAATGTCCTAAAACCCTATTTTCCACTATAATTAAGGCTCTAAGGCTGCGTTTCCACCAGAGCTGTGCTAAGCGGCTAAGCGGTGTTGCGAGGAACAATTGACCAATACGAGAGTGAGGCTAGTAAAACAAAATAATCCTATTGGTGGATTTTTCCTCGCAACACCGCTTAGCCGCCTCGCACATCTCTGGTGGAAACGCAGCCTAATGGCCGCACTCGGAGTCAGTTAATGAGGATTAAGTCGTTCCTTAGTAACGATTTTTCATACACAAAGGGGTTTGGGTAAAAGTATTGTCATTTGTAAACGTCATACATTTTCAAGGTTAGCGGCCATTTGTAAAAGTAGTAAATAATGATAGAATTATTTAGAATAAACATTTTTTGTTATGTAATGTAATAACCTAAGTGCATCGGAGCTGAGATATTTAAATATTCATACCTGGGCGTACTTTTAGTACAGTCAACAGCATAAATAAGTGATCATTTATGTACCTTGTCGCTTTCAATCGTTTCACAATTTTGTATAACATTTCGAACACAACGTTAAAGTGTACCTAAAACTGAATAATTAAATCCTTAATATCTCCGCTCCGATATTATTTAACGCCATAAATTATATTTCTATGTGAATTTGAGGTCCTCTTAATAACTATTTAATAAAATGATGGGTTACCCAGTTAAACTCATTACCCTTCCTTTGGTTTCGCGCAGACGCGACGGGTACGAATTAGCGTTTTATTTGTCTACTATGGTTTATGGTAAGTACAGCAGTTTATGCGCCTAAAAAGATAAATTAACTCTCGATCATTCCTTGACAGTTAAATAAATATCAGGCACTTTAAGTAGGTCCTGAGAAGGAGTAGGTAAGTAGTGCAGGGTCCGTCCGGATTGGTACCACCATCTTATCCATTAACCTACCGCCAAACAGCAGTGTTCACATTGTTGTGTTCCGGTTTGGGGATAAGACAGCCGGTGAAATGACTAGCAGAGAGGCAAACCATCTTGGTCCTCAGAGTTGGCAGTGCATTTGCAGCCTTAGGATTGCGGTCTTGTGCATGCGAATGTCTATGGGTCACAGTTTCCACTTAGCATCAGGTGGCCTGTGTGCTCGTTGGCCTTCTCTATGCAATAAAATAAGGTGTTCTGGGGCTCTATCTATTCTACTAAAAGCATATTTCATTTGACATGTTATCGTATTGCCTTTAACTCGACCGCCATTACTGACAAGTAAATAAGATCTATAATAATGTTTATAATAAAATGGTTGCCGGGTTAGAAAAGTGCCACTCCATGTCTTCCCGTGGATGTCGTAAGAGGTGACTAAGGGAATATAGGCTTCTAGTACTGTTAGGCGATGAGCTTGCAACCTGTCACTAATATACTAGTAAACATCTTAGCCTATTTGTGCAAATTGTGGTTACTGAATTATCAGCAACTTTTTAAAGTTGTAATTCTGTAGCTCTGCCTAGCCCAATCTGGGATTACAGGCGTGAAGGTATGTATGTATGTATGTATGTATAAAATGGCAAAGGCAATATGGTTTTACCGAGTACAATAGAGGTCTGTATAATTTATACTTCCGATAAAAATATATACTGCTTAAAAAGCCGTTTACAGGGTTCCGTAGTCAAACTAGGAATCCTTATAGTTTCGCCATGTCTGTCCGTCCGTCCGTCCGTCCGCAGCCTAGCTCAGAGACTCCCGGTTTTTGCTAGCTAGCTTAGGTTTCATGAAAATCGGTCGGGCTTTAAGAGGTATCAGCTATGAAAGTAAGAGTCGCCGGGATACGGAAGTGGCTTTAGGTATGTACAGTCAAAGACTTAAGGGCATTTGAGTAAGTTTGTATGAAGAAAATCTACTTTCTTTTTCAGCGGCCACGTATGATTTTTACGTAGTTATTTAGAGCACCTCTAAATACAAATAAAATTATATATAAATTTATGGCGTTAAATAATATCCCCCCCGTCCCCCCCGTCCGTGTGGTAGCCGGGTTAGAATAGTACCACTCCATGTCTTTCCGTGGATGTCGTAAGAGGCGACTAAGGGAATAAAGGCTTGCAGTACTGTTAGGCGATGGGCTTGCAACCTGTCACTAATACACTGGTAAACATCTTAGCCTACTTAATTGTGCAAAATGTGGTTACAGAATTATCAACGAATTTTTAGAGCGGTTGGTAATTCTGTAGCTCTGCCTACCCCACTCTGGGAATGAAGGCGTGAGTTTATGTATGTATGTAAATAATATCGTAGCGGAAATATTAAAGATTTAAGTATTCAGTTTTTGGAACTAAAAGTACGCCCAGGTATGAATATTGAAATATTTCGGCTCCGATGCAATTAAGAGACATTACATAACAAAATATGTTTGTTTTTTTAATAATTTTAGCAATTTTACGAATGGCCGCTCCCTTGAAAATGATTGACTTTTACAAATGACAACACTTTTACCCAAACCCCTTTAGGTGGGCCTTAATAATATTTCTTATGTCAGACATTTTACAGTAGTAATAAGGTTGAGTTTACATAGTAGTAGTAGTAAGTTACAAATGACTTGTCATCCATTACATTGACGACTTCAAGCTCATTTTTTTCCACAAAATTGACAAATAAATCAAAATAAACACATTATTATAACACTTACTTTTATTATAAATGCAGTAAGTTTGTTTTTGTTTCATCATCAGGTTCGGCGTCCACCTGACCGATGATGTGAAATTTGGGTATCACATATTTACATTTATAAATAGCCAACAAACAGGCTTAGGGTAATTTTTATCCCGAAAATTCGGATAGTTCTCAAGGCAGAAAAAAAGGTCAAAAGAGTGCTAGAAATAAGAATACGCAAATTAGGTAGTGAAATAAATATTTTATTTTTTTAGATAAGGATGTTAAAAATCAACAGTTGTATTGTCATTCTGTTTCACATTATTATGATTTTAAAAACAGTTATATGTCTCCGTCGCGAACAGAAGCGTTTATTACCTTATTTAGACTATACGCTTATCACGTGACGGTTATGCTTATCGAACGATTGGATTGGTTTGTTGCGATTTCCACAGTTCACATTGTGGGGCCAATCGCATGCATAGATGCTAGGATTGAAGTAAAGGTCACCATAACAGACGCGGACTACTGGTTTTCCTCCCTTGCATTGATAAAATTTGTTGCAATCCTCATGAGCAACGAGAACGTCTTCGAAATTTTCAACGGCACAAATTTCTTCTGCCTTGCTTGGGTTGTCATGCCCACTACCGTTGCCGCCGTTACCACTGTCTTCATCACCTCCCTTCCCGTTGTTAGAGTCTCCCTTATCACCGCTTTCATTGCCACCATCTCCATTGCCACCGTTTCCACAACGTTTTAACAACGATTTGACAACATCGGGCCAGTCGCACTGATTGTTAGTGGGATTGAAAAGGAGGTTTCCCCAGCAGACGCGTGCTACTGGTGCGCCTCCGTCACATACATAGAACTGGTTGCAGTTTTCATGGGCAACAAGAACGCCGTCAGATCCATCAATAGCACAAATTTCACGAGCCTGACTCGGGTCGCTATTTCCTTCGTTAACGCTGTTTTCATCGTCACCGTCTTCGTTGCTGCCGTTACCGTTGCCTCCATCTTCGCGGCTGTTTCCACCACCGATAATTCTATCTCCGCAATTGACATGATCAGGCCAGTCGCACTGGTTATTAGCGGGATTAAATAGGAGGTTTCCCCAGCAGTTGAGGGCTACTGGTTTCCCTGCAAAGCAATTGTAAAACTGGTTGCAGTTTTTGTGGGCAACAAGAACGCCGTCAGATCCTTCGGCAGCACAGATTGCAGCAGCCTCACTTGGGTCGCTGTTTCCGCCATTACCGTTGTCCCCGTTGCCACTATCTTGATTTCCGTCATCTCCGCTGCCACTGTCACTGCCACCGTTTCCACCACCAATAATTCTGTCTCCGCAATTGACATTATCAGGCCAGTCGCACTGGTTGTTAGCGGGATTAAAAAGGAGTTCTCCCCAGCAATTAAGGGCTACTGGTTTCCCTGCAAAGCAATTGTAAAACTGGTTACAGTTTTTGTGGGCAACAAGAACGCCGTCAGATCCTTCGGCAGCACAGATTGCAGCAGCCTCACTTGGGTTGCCATTTCCTCCGTTACCGTTGTCCCCGTTGCCACCATCTTCATTACCGCCATCTCCGTTGCCACTGTCACCGCCATCGTTTCCACCACCGATAATTCTGTCTCCACAATTGACATTATCAGGCCAATCGCATTGGTTGTTAGCGGGATTGAATAGAAGGTTTCCCCAGCAGTCGAGCGTTACTGGTTTTCCTCCATTGCACTTGTAGAACTTGTTGCAGTTTTTATGAGCAACCAGAACGCCGTCAGATCCGTCAGCAGCACAGATCTTAGGAGCCTCGCTGGGGTCGCTGTTTCCACCGTTACTACTGTCCCCACTGCCACCGTCTCCGTTGCCATCGCCTCCGCCACCGATCCCACCTTCATTCATTCTATTTCCGCAGTCAACATTGTCAGGCCAGTCACATTGGTTATTAGTAGGATTGAATAGGAGGTTACCCCAGCAGTCAAGCGTAACTGGGATCCCTCCATTACACTTATAGAACTGGTGGCAGTTTTCGTGGGCAACAAGAACTCCGTCGGATCCATCAACTGCACAAATTTTAGGAGCCTCGCTAGGATCTCCATTTCCATCATTATCACTGTCCCCACCTCCATTGCCACCATCAGCACTGCCACTGTCTCCACCATCGTTTCCACCGCCAACAATCCTATCTCCACAATTGACATTTTCAGGCCAGTCGCATTGGTTGTTGATGGGATTGAATTGAAGATTTCCCCAGCAGATGCGTGCTACTGGTGTACCTGCGTCACACACGTAGAACTGGTTGCAGTTTTTGTGGGCAACTAGGACGCCGTCAGATCCTTCGGCTGCGCAGATTTCCGGAGCCTCTCTGGGGTCGCTGTTTCCGCCGGCCTCAACGTCGGGATGTTTTTCTTCTTCGCTGCTGTCAGGAGTAGGTGGTATCCTGTTATTGCAGTCCACATTAGCAGGCCAGTCACAGGATTGGGTTTCTTGGTCGAAGACGAGGTCTGAGGCGCACTTGCGCTCCAAGAGTTCTCCCTGAGTGCATTGATAGTATTTGTTACAGTTAGGATGCGGTTTCAGGATGTCAACGTACGGGTTAATCGGGCACCCTTTCTCGTTGAGTTCCGCGTGTGCTAGTGCTGCCGCACATATTAGTGCGATGACAGCGCCTGAAAGGTATAAATTGAATAGTTGATTTTTTAATAACACAAAAACCTTCACTTGGTTTCAATTTCAATAAGTTCGCGTTTAGTTATCGTTCCCGTTTTATTATAAGTTAGTTATTTGTAATAAAAAGTACGCACTCGAAAGAAATTGAACAATTTTGTTTACTTCTTTTATCATCGATTTATTAAGTCTATGAGCAGTTCTAATCGTACGCATAATATTATAGGACCTACAAAATGCCGTAATTTGTTAGGCGTGAGCAATATAGGACCTAGCACGTTGCCGTAAGGACAGGTGGAATGGAACTACAATATTTATTTAGGAAACAGTTTTAAGGTAAGGAGGTAACATATGAATTATGTTGCCAAGTTGCCAATTTCCGTTCGACAAACGACTGGTAAGAAGCAAAAGCTGCTAACGGGAGCCCGCTGTTTTCCATTTATTTTTTTAGTCATAATATCTGTGTTAAGAACATATTTACTCGTATTAATAGGTAGTCATAATTTTAATATGTCTGAAACTGATGAATTTTCAAAAGTTCCTTTATATCTGACGTAAATAAGGTTAGGGTAGGGGTTAGGTTTGAATTATAAAAATCCTAAAAAGTTAACTGATAAAAATAAATGATATGCTATAATTATGACTTAAAACACATTAGGTACGCTAAAAATAATTACGGCAGACAATTATAGACCCGCTGCTAACGTTTCTGTTTTCTATCGACTCTACATGTAATGACGTTGACATAAGCGGTCGACGCGATTTATGGTCAATTTACGTCAATCTATGCATCTTGACAAGGCCCCCTGATTGTTTTCAAAAAATACTTTGCTATACAAGCAAATGGATAAGAAAAACACGATTCTTACCTTTCATTGTATTCTCTAAATGCTTATGAATGCTGAATGGTGTAAAATGAAACTAATTAAATCCGTTGCACATCAGCTATTTATACTTGCAGCCTTTTGTCGAATAGATAATATACCCCCGTTTAATCGAACACGTTAATATTAAGATAACCATCGGGTTGATAGTAGACAATTAATGCACAAGCATTGCCCGATTAAATCATGAGGTGCGTTTGATGTGCCGCGCATCTAGGCGACTTGTTATTGTGGAAGGAGTTCGAGTGCCCGCTCTTTGTCTAAAACGTTTATGTTACATTTGTGGATGGGAATCAGTAAATCATTGTGCAATCTGGGAAGCTTAGTGGTTTGATCTCGCAATAGTCTTAGTCACACATACTCGTAATCATAAATTATTTATTAATTGTGAGATTGTGGTGTTAACAAAAGGTCTTCTTATAGATAAAGTGGAAACGCAGCACAATCAACCGTTACTGGCGCACAAATCATTTTTTTTCTGACGATGCATGGTCTTTTAATATTGGCTCGGGGAATTACTACGTCTTTGCGCCAGCTTAGCGCTTAGTAAATGTAATTAAAGAATCAAATAAGTAAACAGTGTGACATTAACAAAAACGTGTTTGATTTGATATTTTAGAATGGGCAGTTCACACGGTGTTTATGCTACAGACTACTCTAGTAAAGTAACTCCTAACCACACGAACTTGTTCCAGCCCTGATAACTCTAATCTGGCCAACCGGGTTATTGTTATTATTAATTAAACTTCCTACTTATTATTTAAGCCCACTACTAAATAATTTTTAAATTAATGGATGAAAAATTCCCGACTTTTTTTTTAGAGCCGTATAATGCAAACGATAAGACGGACCACCTGATGGTAAGCAGTCACCGTCGCCCATAAACATCAGCATTGCCAGGGGCACAGCGAAGTGGTTGCCTTTCAGTGAATACTCTTTTTAACCCTTAATTTGGCAAAAATAAAAAAAGTCGGGAATTCAAACCCTTTTTGATTTTGAATCAGCAAAAAAATAAAAAAACATCCCAAACATTAAAAGTGAACATTATAGTATGTTGACTGTGACATACACTGCCAAATTAAGGGTTAAGCCGCGTTTAAAGGAGGACTGTCGTAGTGCTGAGGACACACCGTGGAGGGAAGTTCATTCCATAGTTTCACTGTGCGAGCAAGAAAGGATCTTTGGAAACGGACTGTAGTCTACTTTAATGGTTCCAGGTAGTACCTACGGATGAACTTTACTCCGGTGGCGAGTGGTCCTATAATAGAATGGTGCTGTAAGTAGGTGTACTAAGCTAAACAATTGGGATACTTATACCAAAAAAAAAAACTCACGGTTTTTACATTCTAATTCGAAAGAATATGTAATTTTAAGAGACCAACTTCATTAATTTTGTATTTGACCCAATAGTTCTGTTTTTTTTATTTTTATTAAATAGACATTTTATGGATGACATGATTATTTTAAATTTGGGTTGGCATTTTCTAATAAATTACAACAACTCAATGATATCTAATGATAAAAAGTGATTGTAATAAAACGTACTATTTCAAGCGGTTTTCGCCTAACCCGTAAGATACACCTAGAAGGGCTTCAAGCCACAAACGAAAGTCGAACAAAGGTTAAATACCTATACTTTGGTCGAAAGGTCCGAAATAGATAAATATTTCAAAAACTTAATAATGCAGAACTGCTTTAAAACCCTATTCCTCGAAATGGTCTTCAAATAAGAGTAATTTAAAAAATATGAACAGTCCCAATTCCTGAGAGCACTCCCCGCTATAGAGCCTATAGAATACGTAAAGAGATTCAAAGTCCCTTCGCAGCTCCAAAGCCTGCAACCTTTCTGTAATATTGGGATCTTCACCGATGCGAATTGCTCGTTGCTGTATAGACTTGAATTGAT
Source organism: Acleris emargana (assembly GCA_927399475.2). Taxonomy (NCBI): domain Eukaryota; kingdom Metazoa; phylum Arthropoda; class Insecta; order Lepidoptera; family Tortricidae; genus Acleris; species Acleris emargana. The sequence continues at coordinate 9,862,411 of OV656853.1, read as the reverse complement.
GCAATTGGTATTTCAGCTGGGGCCCAAAGATGAGAGCAATGTGGGCTGTTCTGAGCATTGTAAAGCACCAAACGTTGTTTCGACGTGAAGTATCGTTTGAATCTGTTTAGGATTCCTAGTTTAGGGTCCTAGGGTCCAAATACTACCGGATGGCTGAAGGGGAACTCCTTGGAACTACGGCACTGAAACAAATGGGTCCTTCTTAGCAGTAAATACGCAATAGTGTCTTTGTTGGATTAAATTAAACAAAGTAATTATAAAGGGAATTATATTGGCGACCCCCTTCTTTTAGGGCTGATATCTCTTAGGGCTGTAACTCTCCTTCATCTTAATTTTTATTAATGACGCCGAGGAGATACTGCGGAATAATTTCGCCATTGTCAAAGTGAGTGACAGTATATTCATTACATACAATAAATCAAAAGTAAAAGCTTTACATTTATCAATCGGTCATCTTCCCTCCCTGATGGTAACCGGGACATTATAAAACTCATCTCGCTCATCTTGGTTGGTTGGCTCGTCATAAGGTACATTAAAATAAACGCATCTTGAAACAAACATTCCAGTTGAACTCAGATTTTTGTTATTAATAGGTGCGGCTCTTAACGGATTTTCATGAAAACTAGCTAAGAACCTAGGAGAGGACAGGGAGCTAGGGCGCCAACAGATAGATACATGGATAAACAGATTCACCAGTTACACTTATAACACCCCTCTTTTTGTGAGGGGTCATAAAACGTCTTTTGTTTAAAACTTTTGCGTCTGTCTTCGGGTAACCCATAATTTAATCGATTTACACTTCATCGAATGTATCATTGAATTTCATTTCATCAAAAACGCTATTTTCTGCTGAAACCATGATGTTTTCAGGTTATTTTAAACATGAATTCGGTAGTAGGTAGATTAGCTTAGACTTGTGACTACCAAAAAAAAACTCATTCGGCGAGAAATGCCTTTCGATGAAACGAAAATTCTGCGTATTGATACGTTCGTTGAAAGGTGTTTCGGTAAAATAATAAGTTTCCCTGTCATCGCCTAGAGCTTGAGCGGGTAAACCATTTCAAATTAGGAACCCCTATATTATTTCGCAATGTCTTCTGTCTGTCTTTTTATCCAACTTCGGCGAAGCTCAAAAGGAGATTTATGTATCCCGGTTTGATACACGGTAAGGGCAAATATTTGTGTGATAAGCGGGAGTATTTTCTGAGTATTGGATATTTCCTATGTATTCTCTATTGGTATCTAATGTCCCAACCCTTATTCGCTCATTGTATTGTACATACATACACACATACATAAACTCACGCCTTCATTCCCAGAGTGGGGTAGGCAGAGCTAAAGAATTACCAACAAGTCTTAAAACTTCTTGATAATTCTGCAACCACATTTTGCACAAGTAGGCTAAGATGTTTCCAAGGGTATTAGTGACAGGTGGCAAGCCCATCGCCTAACAGTACTACAAGCCCTTATTCCCTTAGTCGCCTCTTACGACATCCACGGGATGATTTGGAGTGGCACTATTCTAATCCGGCAACCACATTTATTTACTACAAATATGTTTAATTAGTTTAATTACATATCACTTAGTTACTAACCAAGAGTTATCATGATTACCATCACGGATTTAAATATATCATTGATTTGGTTAACAAAACAATGATTGAAGGCATTTCCGCGAAATAAAATGTTTGAGGGAAACGATTAAAAACCGACAAGTGTTTATCAAATCGTTATGTTGATGCGTAGGATAGGTGTGAATTTTTGGAATCGCAATTATCTTTGATCGATCTTCTTCACCTATGTCAGCTAAATGTCATGTCATTGCAATAACCTACCTTTTCATGGCATATGGACGGGAAACAAGAACACTAGTCATCTGGACCTATGTTCTGTTCAACACATTAAAACAATATTGTTTTCGACGTGTTATCGTATCGTTAACTTTACGATATAGCTCTTATTTACTTGAGAGCCCTCCGGCTACTAGGATCCATTGATAGGATCCATGAAATCGTGAACCTTTTGTGCATTCAGATCCATCAATGGAGTCGCGCTAACTTTCCTCTATTTTAACTAATAGCTTTAATATCATACCGTGCAGCTGGATCCTTGTTTTGGATAGGAACCAAGACGTTGCTTTTATTCCGCCCATCCCCATAGTTCAGGGGTAAGACCATGTCCAAGCCAAGTCTTGGACCTGGTAGTAAGCATGGAATGAGTGCTCCATCGCCGCTACCTCCGTTGGTGGAAGGGAGGAAAATTCTGGTTTGACGTTCGATAGCGACTGAAGGTAACACTGGTAGTGGTACTTATAAAGAGAGATCTCCTTCTGTTTTGCTCCATTCAAACACCAATTCGGTCTTCGACCGTTTTTCGGATCTCATATCTAGATAACGATTGCCAAAAGGTAAAAGAATAAAAAAAATTAAGTTGTAGAGAATTTTTACCAGCTTTCAAATCAATATTTCCTATGACGTATCGTTTCGATGTGTTAGCAAAAAACAAATAAACGGGGCCTGCTTTGTGTCTAGGGTTTACGTCTGCATGACTTAGTATGTTTTTCTCCTAACTAGTCAAAACGAATTCCCGAGACAAAAGATAAAAGACATTAATTAACCATGCGGCCTCTTTTACACGTCAAGAATCTACCAGTGCTTCCCAAGAGGAGACCACTGCTGAGAAGAAACCTTTCAAACTTTCAAAACTTTCTGCCTTCGACCACCATAATCATTCGTTGCCTGTTCTATCTCCCGATTCTGCGTCAACCTTTCGTCTATCGCTGACTTGTTTGTAGTACGGTCACCAGCACTAATATACTATCGAACATTGGTTGCAAAAATGTCTGACACGTTTTTATTAAGTACTTTTATTTATTAGTATAAGAGTGTGTCAGATATTATTGCGCCCATATATGTTGGTTAATACATATTTTATATTGCCGGTGACTGTACATTTACCATATCACTTCAGCCAGAGATACCTCGGCCCTACTACGGTCGTGTTATTTTGTAATAGGCCCTACTACCTGCATAAACAGTCATATTATTTTGTAGTATATTATTTTTCAAGGGACTAAAACAGATCGTAATGAGACGAGATATTTAGCCACCCGATCAAAGCAAGCATGGGTGGCTATAATTCAAGTGTATTATGGGACTTTTGTCCAGAGTTAAACACTTTGTTTTTACGTCGAAAAAGAATAATGCCAGATCCCTACTCTCATTGGGGCTCAAAGAGGCAGACAGGCCGTCCTTTTTTAACTTAGGTATTATACCACGTTTAAGAAGCCTGCCTTGCCTAGCCTCGACGAGTGTAGGATCTGGCAAATAATTATAAAGAATAATTTCAAGATGCCTGATAAAAATACGCTATCTTTTTACTCTCTACCTGTCACTTAAATGCAGAAAGAGACAACTACACCATTACTATACTTCATCACTACTTGAACTAAATAATATTTATTCTGTGACTACACTGTTGTTTTTAGGGTTACCTAAGGAACCTAACAAATTGTACATAATCCACTTTTCCAAAACGGAGACCGAGGCGGTGGTGCGTCACAAACAGCCAGCTATTACAAGGTGCTCAAGCCGTAAGAGAGGAGAGGACGCTGGGGCGTAGGCTATACACGAGATACAAACCCTCCACCACATACCCACCCACAACATGAGGAACATGTACAGTTCTCCCAGCTTCTTCATAGCGTTCGGCTAGCCATCGCTATCTCACTTGCACTCGCAACTGACAGTATATTTGTCACTCGTGTGTCATAGAAAAACGAAGTTTAAAACTAGTAGTATTGTAGCTGGCCGTTTATGGCTTTTCAAGAAAACTCAAAAGGAAAAGTACTTTAGTCCTTAGAGACCGAATGTATCGCTCTATGGCCTAACCCTATAATCAAACCACGGACAGAGAGACTTTACCCTTGTTTTATAGACACTCATTTCATAGACACGATCACTTCACATATTTTTCATTAAATAGAAAAATATTTTCTGCTGAACCGGTGTAGATTTCAGTTTATCTTGTGATGGTTACAAGTCAAACACAACTTAACCTACGTGAATCATATTTGAGATAACCTGAAATCTACACAGATTCAGCAGAAAATATTTTCCAATGAAATGAAAATTCTGTGACGTGCTATAGTGGTTAAGTATGAAATGATTGTCTATAAGAGAAGGGGCACCCGACTACATGTAGCCAAATGTCATCAAATCTTCGGCCGTTTTTGCTTGATTTAAAAACACATCAATCTAGGGAAATTAGTAGGTACTAACTAATACTTATAGATTACTAGGATGTGCAATTCTTCGGCAGAAACACGAATTCTCGTTCTGTTTTTTCTGAACATTAAAGGACCTACGAGTAGAATATTATCTAAAACGACACAGGGAACGAAAATAGATACCGGTAGATAAATAGATACCTATCGTTATTTAGATAGGTAGGATACTTTGACAAATTGATATCAACATTATCAACACATATTAATTAAAACGCATTTAAATAGATAAAGTCCCCCAATATCATGGCGACCCCCCGTTTTCAGAGCTGATAGCTATTCAAGATTAAATATTCAAGTATTTATTGATAAAATGGTACATTTTCCACATCATCATATTCATAATACTATTAATTTATATATAAATTAATGCTAATTTGATATACATTATTAAATGTCGGGAATAGTATTCATTGTACATAATTCGTAATTGTAGGTATATGTTTATGGTGGAGTCAGCGATTTGACGTTTTCAAAAATTCGTTTATTGAGTAACACGCCATTCTCCAGCGAGATGTTTTTTAATTTACTTCAGATTGCGCTTTTGATGTTTGTCGGGAGAACGTTATACAGATAGCTTAGAGCCTACTATGTCGAGTGATTTACGATACCTTTGCCAGACGCCGCAACCGGATGAACACCTATAAAAACAAAGAAGCATTAACTTACTGCAGGCATAGGCCTCTCATCTCAGGCGCAGGCCTGGGCTTCTTGGCTCGAGAGAGATAACCTCATTCAGCTGATAAACTATTTCCCGATGGCCAACCACGTCATCTGACCATCAGGCAGGTGGTCTAATCTGCCCTGACTGTCATCTACCTTCTTCATATAATCGATAAACGCCGCTGAACTGCTGCACTGCTAAACTTAGGCCTCTCCTCCAAGAACAAAGCATTTTGACGACACGTTAACCTAGTTGGTAGTGACCCAGGGCCTCTATTCAACACAGTAAAAACCATATCGTTTTTGACCTTTTATCGTACTGTCAACGTTTTGATACCTCTTATATACTTAACTAGCGACCCGCCCGCGGCTTCGCCCGCGTGGAATGTATTATACATATAAACCTTCCTTAAGAATCACTCTATCTATTAAAAAAAACCGCATCAAAATCCGTTGCGTAGTTTTAAAGATTTAAGCATACATAGGGACAGACAGCGCAAGCGACTTTGTTTTATACTATGTAGTGATTACCGTGTGGTTGCCGGCTTAGAATTGTGCCACTCCATGTCTTCCCGTGGAAGTCGTAAGAGGCGACTACGGGAATAAAGGCTTGTAGTACTGTTAGGCAATGGGCTTGCTACCTGTCACTAACTTAGCCTAATTGTGCAAATTGTGGTTACAGAGTTATCAACAAGTTTTTGGAGCTGTTGGTAATTCTGTAGCTCTGCCTACCCCACTCTGGAAATGAAGGCGTGAAGGTATGTAATGTATGTATGTATCAATAGAGGCCCTGGCCTACGAAGCTAGTGGTCCTGGGTTGAAATCCCGGTTAGGGCTGATATTTGTGTGGTGAGCACAAGTTATTGTTCCTGAGTCTTGGATGTTTTATATGTATTTAAGTAGGGATATATTTCTCTATACGTATAAGTTTATCACTATCTAGTACCCGTAGATAGGTCAACTTGTGTGTGATAGTCTCGTGAAGTAGACAATGGCGATTTTCTCTGTATATTTGAATCCAAGTCCTCTTCAAAACCATTTGCAGTCCTAGGACGGCAGTCTTTTTATTATAATGCTGAGAATGCAAATGTGCGCTCATTTGCCTTCGCTATACCATGTATAAAAAATCCTAATCAAGAAAAAAGGGATTTTAAAGTGCCTTGCGTTTATTATGCTGCAATTAGATTTAAAAGCACAGTAACTATTAAATTATGTTACATGGTAAGTAAGCGTACCTATCGTTCTGAATTACAAATTACTTGCACGAATTGTTATTCGACATCATTAAGAACCATAAAATCGCACACTATTCACAAATAGTGTAGTATTGACGTTAATTTGTAAAAACAAAGAGTAATAATAGCGTAGGTTTAAAATTTAGTAGTAGGTATTATAAATTAATAGGCATCGGAGTTTTTCTCGCACGGTAAGACTAATAGCAAGCTATGGAGTCGTCATTTGTCATAAATCTAAACTCTTATTCATATTCATACTCATTTAATTATTTAATTATTCAGGTTTTTTTTATAATCAAGGATAACAACGTTGACGAGTTTAGAAACGATTATTTAATGTTATATTTGGAAAATAAATATTTCAATGAAAAATAATTACCGTTTTTATACTGATTTAATTACGAAAATTTATAAACAAACAAAAGATACATTAAAACACGGCAGAAGGGAATGTTTTAGTCCACACTATTGGCGAATTGTATGTTAAAATAGTTCAAGTTATGAATTTGTACTCTAATAGAAAATTATTTTTTTATATAGTTGACTAAGATAATTATACACGACCGACCTATATAGAGGCATTTTAAGATAAATTAAATAAATGAGTATGAATATGAATAAGAGTTTATATTTATGGCAAATGACGACTCCATAGCTTGCTATTAGTCTTACCGTGCGACAAAAACTCCGATGCCTATAAATTAAGTACTCAGTTTTTAACAACTGTTATGTAGGCCTACATTGAGTTGTAACAACTATTCTAGACCATATTAAGGTAGATTGTAGCGAGGCACGCACAAGACTTGCCACCTGGGCCTGTATTCTACGACGACCAACTGTATAGCTATTGATAGCTGTTATCGTATTGTCAACGTTTAGGTACCTCCTATTTACTTGACAGGTAAAAACAATAAGTTGACACGTCACTACGTCAAAAGCAAAATTGATTTACCGAGTTGAATAGAGACCCTAATCTGTTTAACTTGTTATACTTAACTACAGTCATGCAATAATAGTGCATTACTGCATAGACCGGGAAAATGGCTGTTAAGGGACGAGTAGAGTTAGCGTGGCCTTGACTGCGTCTCGGCCGCGCTATATACGAGTCCAGCAACTGCACTTCCCGGCTGAGGCTTGTATAGTACTTTTCTCCAACAATGCGAGTCAATATAACACTATCGTTAATATATTAAACTCGTGTGGGAAAAAAATGATTTTTTTATTGATATGATGCAATGCAAAGGTAAATTTGCCGACACGACGTGAATTATAATTTATGACTAGTGTTGCCAGATCTAGTCTAACCTAAATCGGGGTAGAAAAAAAAACCGGTCAAGTGCGAGTACGGAGTTCCGTATTTAAGATAATATGCTTGGTAACAACAAAACAACTAAATTTTAATACAGATTTTCAAAGTTTTTCGTCATTTCTCAAAAACTCTCAGATTTTTTGTTTAACAAGGTCTGGGGCCCCCTTAACTCCGAATTTTATTAATCAAAAACTCTATAACTACTCGGCTATAAATCAAAAAGTACATAACAGAAATAAATAAAAAAATATTTGCAATGTGCAGATTACGCCCTTTCATTTGACACCCTATTTGCTAATTTCAAACCACTTGACTCCATTCTAGACCCCTTTTTAATTAATTATTAAAAAAAAAAAAAAAAAAAAAACTAAAAACAGATGCGGGCAATCAACTACGAGTATGCCAAATTTCATTTGATAGCATTTGTTTCAAGTTGATAGCATTTGTCGTTGCTGAGAAATCCTGCTGTGGCATACAGACAGACAGACAACAAAATCACACTATAAGGGTTCCTTTTAACCTCTATGTTACGGAAACCAAAAAATGGGGACTTGCATTTTCAAATACACGAGCATTACAAAAATCGCGCGAATTACAACTTCCCTCTTGCAATGTCAATTGGGAGATTGGACAAACCGTTTTTGTACTTCTCGTTTGGTATAAGATATTATGAATGAGTATAGATGTACTATCTGGCGATGTGCTGAGAATCGGAACAGTTTTCGTCTCGATCAATGGTAAATCAGGACGTGTAAATAGACCCCAGAGAATCAGGACGTTCCGCAGAAATCTGGTCGTCTGGCAACACTATTTATGACGTACCTACCATTCAATCTTAGTTTCTTATATTACAAATAGGGTTAGGACTTTTGGTGGCATATCGCGGTTTTAGAATCCATGGAGTTGCTATTTCCTTATCATTAAAAACATAACACTTTGATGTTGGCCTTCAATATTATCATATTTCAAAATAAACTAAATTAACTTTTAGTTCGGTTTGTCCATACCTTTCTAAAACTTATTTGTTTGTAATGCTTCCAGAGTGGAGATATCCCTCTTTACCAAAATTCATTTAAACTCTTTATCGATTTAAAGAATGAACGCATTTTGAGATATTATTATGACAACAACGAAGGTGAAAATGGAGGTGGCATGATAATAACAATTAGGGAACAGCGACTCCGTGGATTTTAGAACCACGATATGCCACCAAAAGTCCTAACCCTTATTATAAAGCATACCGCCTCGTACTCCTGCGCCAGCATTTTTAATGCAAAGTGAAGGGTCATGCCCATATTTGAAATCGTTGCCAACCCAAAATTGAAATCCCTTTATGGTAATACAATTTACTGGTTGTCCCATATCCCTGGAGCACAAAATTGACAGCACTATTGCTTGGTGGCCGGTTAGCTCAGCGGGTAATGCGTGCGAAGAGTGGCGCTCTCGCGCTATGCATTACATGCACGGTCGCCGTCGGGGTCTAAGCTCGTAAACCCTGATATTTAAAATTTCATCGAAATTAAATTAAATTACATCGTTAGATCCGTTTTCGATAATATACATAATATTACAAATACTTACTCAAACATTGCTCGTATGGAATTTATAATTTATTGCGCAACTACTCACATGTGTTATACCAACCTAATACCCAGTTGTCTTATAAAAACACGTCTACCAAATAATGACATACCTACCAACATAAACAAAGCTAAACTATTTAGCAGGCAAGCATGTTTTTTGTTTTTATTACGAAACCGAATCGAGGTGAACGAAACTTCGCATAACGGAACGTGCGCTATCGTGTCAACTTTTTGGAGGGAGCGCGAGCAGCGTCACTTGTCATGCGGCATGCGCGGGCGCCGGTGACGTCACGGCCCTCCCCCCACTCGCGCGGTCATTCTATGATTCAGTGATAAACACGACTCGCACGCGCCACCTCGTCAGAGTCGTCAGGCCGCGCTCTCCGCTGACCTCCTGAACTCCCCGCTCAGTGTTCACCCATGACTCCTGAAGCCCGTCCCGATGTGCAGTGACGCACCACGGCTCGGAAGGGAAGGGAACTGGCTCGAGCATGACCTCGGTGGTGGCCTTCTGTCGCAGATGTCACCCGTCGCCGCACGAACAACGGCGGTTTTATCATATTTTAGAAAATGACTGAAGGTCAGGCGCAGACGGTTCGACATGACAAGCCGGTGAGTACGAGCATCAAGTCATTGGTTGAATATTGGCCGTGATTAGGAATGTACGTATGCCGCTAATTGCGTTTAGCATTAGTTTCCATTGTATAATAGGCCCGCGATGTCGCCGCTCGCTCCGAGCCTCGTCACACGTGCGCAAGCGCTCAAGCCGCACATTTTCCTTATCACCCGTATCACGTCAACGGCAATTAAGGATTTATGACTACTAAAAATTGTTTATGTTTATTGAAAATTGGGTAAGCATGAAGGGTATGATTTGCAATCGTAAAAGCAGCTGTAGGTACTTATTTAAGCAAGCTTAGCTTGCGTATGCAAAGAAAATAAGCAGATGTTTTTCCTGATGGTGAGTAAGTTCGCTTGACGTAAGTAATCCCATGGTGGAACTCTGGGCGCCTATTCCACTTTGTTGTAACTCATTATCTTGCTTCTTTATTAAATACATTATTGATGACAGTAAGCGCTCCTGTAACGTCAACAATATGATTACTATTGATTACAATCTACGAGTTAAAGTTAAATCATTAGAGCGTCAGACCGAATAGTTGGTAACTATTCCCAATTAGTAAATATTTGTGAAGATAAGAGATGCACCATTACTCTGCACAAAGTTAAATAGTGATCATTTTTGTTCTGCGTACTGCGCCTGCGACTACCTACGTTAAAGCACGTAAATAAATCTCGTTCAAAAGAAAATGCGTCGCCTAGGCGGTGTGTCCGCGTTCTAAATATAACTGGTTTTGTCTCGAAAATCATCTAAAACGAGTTTGTTATTATCATTAGGAACTAGTATAAGAATCATGTACCTACCCTGTGTGGCTTATGAAAGATAAAGACAGCAAACAGCAACGGGACTTTATTGGGTTTCTAATATTGAATACAAATGGGATGCAGGTGCGGAGCCCTCGGTGCTTGAGTCTAACTAGCTAACATTTTTTTCCTACAACCATAAGCGCCTCATCATCATCATCATCATCATGTCAGCCGAAAGACGTCCACTGCTGGACATAGGCCTGCCCCAAGGCTCTCCTCCATAAGCGCCTAAAACGCGCATAATTAGTCACCTAACACACTCTCTCGCTGGCCCTAGATTATCATCACATGATCAGTTGAAATACTTAAGGACCTACTTAATAGTAGTTTATGCGCAGACGCTAGCTGTGAATGTGGAGAACCCCTGCAAACCATGTTACACCTCACTAACTGTCCCGCGTGCCCGACCACCTGCTCGCGTGAGGACTTACTTGTCAGTAACCAGAGGGCTACCACGGTAGCCGCTTTCTGGGCAAGTAAGATTTAGCCCGAGATCTTGCCGACACGAAAGAAGAAGAAGAAGATTGCAACTGATGCATAAATAGAGGCCTTAAAACACGATTTCATAAATAGGATCACACGAGTGTTCTAAGGCCTAATTATGTACAGTTGCATACACTACTTAATCTACACACATATCATAAGTTTAAAATTATCCTACTGCAAAAAAACTAACAAACAAATATGAAAACACTAATGGCGGCAATTAGATCCTTCGTCAAGACGAATGTTTTTTTTTAAATCATAGACAAACGAATGAAGTCCCTATTCTCAAGTCACTCGAGATCAAATGTCGTGCGGTTTATATTAAAAACATACTGAATTGACGTTTCGAGTCGAAAGCTATTTTAATATCTATGAATACTAGAATAGAGACCCTCTTGAGTTTTGACAGCTGTTCCAATTTGAAACTCATAACCTTACAGAAATCTATACTGTAATAACATTACAGTACAGATTTTAAGTGCTACCACAGAACAGAAAGTTCTCATAGTAAAATTGGTTGTAATAATCCTGTTAATTTCCTACGAGTTTTGCACGCATAATAGATAGAGGACTTATGATATGTGTGTAGGTAAACTGTGTTATTTTATTACACTAGTTAAACTGTTATTGTAATTATCTTTTGCCTTTTTCTAAAGGCATTTTATCTTAATTATCATGCAGGGGCTGTTTGTAGATATAATCTTAACGAGTGTTGATCTTTATAAAACAAGTCGCTTCTCGCCAGTAGTCTCGCCACCCGTTGATGGACGAATCCTGATACATTGCAAAACTTTCTGAAAGTCACATACTTAATTAGATGCAAATAATTCAAACACAAATAAATTTCAATTAAAATTCCATTATGAAAAAAATCCGTTGCTTACTATAAAACTTTTCAGAAATTAAACGATTTTACTTTTGGTAACTTTCAGAATATTGCATGAAATTTTATGTGAAAGTTTCACTTTTGAAACTTGGAATGTTTCGACTACTAGGCTACACATGGTCCATTATTGTAAGTGCTTTACATTATTCGTTTCGGTCCTACACATACACATTGCATGGACATTGCATTGGATGGATGGTACACCTACCCATGCAATACCTCCCTTCATTCAAACTAAAAATCGCACAAATTCATTTGCATTTTTATTGCAAGATCATTTTCTTAGAAATAGTAATAAATAAAAAATAAATAAATAAATACAAATGGTAATATATTTAGTAGGTAAACGAGATTTCACCAAATCTAGGTATTAGATGTGACTAGCGCAACTGAATACTAATAATTTAATTGTACCCGAATCACACGAAATAAACAAAAAAAAACTATATTTTATACATTTAACCCTTAGGAGAAGAACCATGTAGGTTTGTATTGTGGGAAAAACGGAACCAAAATCAATTTTCCTTTAATTAATTTAGGCAACAATGATACTTAGCAAACACGCTAAGAACTTTAACCGCCATGTTATTTTGGATGTACGTCAACAAAGCCATACAAATGAACTACAGACGTCACGGCTTTGTTAAAATCCAAATGTGATGAGCACTTGAATACGGTTATAAGGACCACGTAGCATAGCGTTTAACAAGGTTATTTAAATTGTTATTTAATGCTCTAGCGATCCGCCCTTGCTAGGCTCAGGTATATCAAAATATTCGGTCAAGTGCGAGTCGGACTCTCGCCCACTGAAAATTTTCAGCCAACTTATTCTCTATACTATGTATATTACTTACCATATTCAATTTGATATAAAATACTTTTTATCGAATAAACAGCTGGGCGAAGGTCGTCTCCTATTCGGATCCCCTACTAATGGGCGCATACCTAATAAGCAGTGATCGGATTTCACGGTGCAACACGGGGTGAATGACCTCAAACATTATGCTAATATGGATATGTCCCGGGATTCCGAGACTTATGTTGTTGAAAGAGGGTAATGTTTCAAATTTAATCGTATGATAATTTCCTTAACATTTTAACGTTTGTTGTTGTGTATTTTTGTAAATATTTTCGCTGTACGTAATGTATTTTTTTTTAATTACTCTGTCTAAAACCGATCTGCTTATTAGTATTTAGTGAATATAAATAAAAGATATAATACGGTACGCATAATCAGTTTATCACACACACAGATATTATATTTTATAAGTTTGTATGAAATTGAAATAGCATACAATTATTTTCTCAACATTTTATATGTTCAATCGATTTCTTTACACGTCTAAAATCCTATTCAAAAGCCTATTTATAAATAACCCAACAATTGCATTTTCTTTTCGAACCAGATCCCGGGATTTTGGTCATTTCCATATTAAGATTTCTACTCTATATCCTGCCGTGTTGCACCGTGAAATCCGATCACTGCTAATAAGTAATGGGTAGTACAAGCAGCCGAGGTCGTTAGTCAGGAATATGGGAATTCTGGGATATGGATACCTATTATGGATACGTGTGACTGCGGGTGTATCAATAGTTTCCCAAACTCCATTATTCCGCGTAGCCATTTTTGCAGTCGGGATATTTCCCGTTCTTTATTTTACATTTTACGGCAGATTTAATAAACTAAATAATATAAAAAAAACGTTTATTTCAACGAATTTTTTTACGTAAAATCGGTAAAACGTTAATTAGTGACCCGGTTCAAAAGATATGCTTCAAGTCGTCAATGTAATTAGAGATGCCAAGTCATTTGTACATACATCGGTACTCGTACATACATTAAATCACGCCTGTTTCCCAGAGGTGGTAGGTAGAGACCACTTCTTTCCACTTGCTACGATCTTGACAAATTTCTTTCACTTTTGTAATTAATAGGAAACCAAACCTTATTGCTGTAGAATCTCAGGTTGACTTGAGCTAAGAAGGTGGCTTACTTATTTAAGTGTAAAAATCGTGTACTGTACAAGCGTCAAAATTGGTATAATTATATTATAAACACTGAAGAAAATCATCAAATACTAAAAAAATACCAGTGTCAGTTGCGCTCGCGCTGATTTGATTCGAAATCGAATTTAAATCGTAATAAGTATAATAAAAATCCGTGTGGTAGCCGGGTTAGAATAGTACCACTCCATGTCTTCCCGTGGATGTCGTAAGAGGCGACTAAGGGAATAAAGGCTTGCAGTACTGTTAGGCGATGGGCTTGCAACCTGTCACTAATACACTGGTAAACATCTTAGCCTAATTGTGCAAAATGTGGTTACAGAATTATCAACAAATTTTTAGAGTGGTTGGTAATTAATTCTGTAGCTCTGCCTACCCCACTCTGGGAATGAAGGCGTGAGTTTATGTATGTATGTATGTAAGTATAATAATACCTACTGTACGGTACCCACGGTGCGCGAGTCTGACTCGCACTTGACTGGTTTTTTTTTCTACTCATTTTTTTTTTTTCTTTGAACAAATTTGAATAAAAAATTACTGATTTGTTAACGTTATTCATAGAATCGTAATTTTCCTTGTTTTTTTCTGAATGTATATACCTACTCTTTTCGTGCTGCCTACCTAATATCCCAACAATATTACAATTATTTTAAAAAATAAGGATGTTTCTTTGACTCGTTAATCTCGTTATAGAGGTCAGCTTTGTTGACTAGAAGATAAAATAAGTCTAAGTTTTATTGAGCAATAAAGATTAATTGAATAAATAAATAACTGTGCAGAATTCATTACTTAGAAATTTAAAAAAGCAAGCAAATCAGTTACTGTTAGCATGGACGTCATGCATTGTAACATAGTTCATAAAGTTTCGATAGATGGCGCTATGAGACGATTACATCGCGCCAGGGTTGATAAAAATCATGATTTTTTTATTTCTGACGGATTTTTTGGATTTTTAAAAAAAAAACATGATTTATTAGATTTTTTTATTTTAATTGATTGTTTTAAATAATGAGCCGTGAATTTATCCTATATTTATCAAAAACAATAATTTTAACGTATTTCTAAAAATACTTCCTTTTTTACACTAGTAACACTCACACGTACGACAATCAGCATCCGTAGAAAGAGTTTTTTCTACATTTGGACTTGTCCAATCTAAACTCCGCAATAGATTAGGAAATGAAAAGGCGGGAAAATTAGTGGTTTTGTACAAATACTATAATAAATAATTTAGTTTTTTTAAGTTCCTTATGTTGCACGATGATTTTTTGAATAAATAAAAACTGAAAAGTTGAGATTATTAAAATATTGTTCTTTTTATGGAAAAAAATCAAATTTGATTTAAATCATTGATTTAAATAAAAAAATGACTTGATTTAAATCATTGATTTAAATCATGATTTAAATCATTTGATTTAAATCAATCAACCCTGCATCGCGCAATCGTTTGGCTTCCCTGATTTGTATATAGGTTTTTGAGTTACTCACGTTGGTTCGCCATGGGGACTGCATGCTGGGATGAAATCAAATCGTTCCCCACAGTCCTTGTGGAGAGCAAACGTAAATGAAAAATCCAGTCATTTCAGGACTTTCTGGGGAGTTTCAGAAAAATATCACCCGATTTATACATATTTCTCCAGATTAAAAAAAAGGGGCCGTTGGGAATGTTTGCGGACATAACGAAAATACTGTTTGTTCTTGTTCAGAATGATGAACCCAACAAACGTGCACGTTTTTTACAAAATCGGGAGAAAAAATAAACTCCACTTCTCCACAGCTGACGTCGCAGTTAGCCTAGTTAGTAGTGCTAGTGACCCTGGCGCCTAGCGCTTACGAAGCGATTCTGGGTTCGATTACCAGTTAGGGCAAATAAATAATATGTGTGTGATGAGCACGGGGAGGCATACATTTGTTTCTGAGTCTTGGACTTTTTCTATGTATTTAAGTATTATTTTTCTGTATAAGTATGTTTATAGTTGTCTAGTACCCATAATATAGAGCTAGCACAGAGCTTAGTTTGGGACTAGGTAAATTTGCGTGAATTGTGTTTTTCTTTAAACCTTAATTGTGTTAGCAGGTAGGTATAAACAGCTAATTCTCTATTTAAAGTTAGTTGATGCTTAGATGATTTTAGCAGGTATAAACTTTTTAGTCGCCTATATTGCAGGATCCCAATCAAGTCTACTTAGTCGTGATAGTTTTTCTTTTGAAATCTGCCTTCATTTAAGATATTTTTCACATTTTTGCTTTAATTTACACACAACACTTGACTAGAGAAAAAACATCCCCAAGTTACGTTTAGGGGAAAAAATATATGTAAGTATATTCATGCCAAATTACAGCTTTCTAGAACTAAGAATCTCTGAGCTAAGCTGCCGACGGACGGACAGACTACGGATATGGCGAAACTATAAGGGTTCTTCTTAGTTTGACTACGGAACCCTAAAAATTCATAGCAAGCCACTCTACCCACTCTACCCTAAATTTACCTACGGAAAATTTAAAACATACATACATACATACCTTCACGCCGTCATTCCCAGAGTGGGGTAGGCAGAGCAACAGAATTACCAACAACTCCAAAGACTTGTTGATAACTCTGTAACCACAATTTGCACAATTAGGCCAAGATGTTTAACAGTGTATATTAGTGACAGGTAGCAAGCCCATCGCCTAACAGTACTACAAGCCTTAAATTTAAAACAGTTAATTTAAATTTTATTCCACTATGGTTTAATTGAGTTGTAACAACTGGATTTTTTATTTCCATTTATAACTACTGATATTTATTACTTCCCAGTCGAACTGGTAACAAATGGGAACAATTTCTTCCCAGTTATCCCCAATGGTAAGTGGGAAGTGGTATTGTTTCTCGTTTGTTCCCCCCGGGGACTAATGGGGTCAAATATTATGGGAATAGACAACTGGGATATTATGATAATTGAATTATTTCTGCTGAGAAAAAAATCTTCAGAAAAAAAAAACTGAAAAAAAAAACTGGTATTGCGAATAAAAGATAGCTACCAGATAAAAAATATCACCAAACCCTGCAAATGTGCATGGGTCTTCGATCACCCTTAATATGACCAATGTGTTCGTTCGCCTTCTTATGCCATAGCCACCGAAAAATACCTATTCGCCTCTATTCTACTAACAATAAGGTTTGTGCATATATTTGACGCGATATGTGTATAGATATTATAGTTCTTTCGACTGTATTAAAACAGCTGCATTGCATAAATATTAAAACTACAGAAACCAGTACCTAGTACAAAGGGGAACTTACGAGTATCTCTTCAATTGATATCTTCCAGTTAACCTCATGTAGCCTCCTATCAATATTATTCCTTATAACATTATTGTTATTATATTTTTAAGTTCCAAAGTTTACACCCAACATACAAATAAAACAAACACAATTTAACCCCTTTATAATATTATTAAGTGAGTATATAGATTAATCATAGAAAACCAATAGAATAGACAGTCAATTCCATCAAGATAATGCATTCATTAAATTGTTTAAAGGTAAATTAATTACGAGTTACTGTCTTTTGTATATACGTAAAGCCAACTATGGTTCAGTCAGACCGAAATTGTCGCGCAAACGTCACAGCGAGGCTAGCACCAGTTGCCCGCGACTTGGTTGTCGCTTGGTTATTTCTTTCTACGTAGTCTGAAACGAAAGAGACGCACTGAGCGACAAGTGACATAATAGGGTAAAGTCACCAGTGGTCAGCTAGAGACCAGTAGTCGACCTTATATGAGTGCGAAGAATGGAAACTATATCTTTCGTACTCTTCCCTCTCGTACAAAGTATAGGCAGAGGCTGACTAGACTACACAGGTCTCTGGTTGACCACTGGTGATTTTACCCTACAACAAGTGCTATCCGTGCGGAACGTGTAGTGCTTGTACACTCAATTGACAAAAGGATTTCTGGAAATCATGCATACAAATGTTTGTACGAAAAGCAAACAAAAAAAAAATTTTTTTTTTTATATATCAGTGTTTGCTACGCTCGCATAATGTAATTTTTGTTTGTAATCATAGATTATCAGGGTATGTTAATATACCGCGTTTTTTTTAAGTCTATCACTTGCTGTGACGTAGAAAAGCCATAAATAATAATTAGTAAGTAGATATTTGTTTATTTATTTACCCAGTTAATATTAATCATAAAAAAAAATGTGCTTTTGAGACAAACCTCTAAGCATGAATTATGCATTAAAAAAAGTTCCTGTCGTTAATTTGATTCATCGGCTAGTATGGAACTACGTCAAAGTAACGTTTTATTGGATTCTTAAGAAATCTCTTGGATTTTAATCATTACGGCACTTTAACATAGTTCCATAGTGGCCTATGTTTTAAATTGGTGTACGTAATAACGCGCATACAAAGTGCAAACTCAAGGCTAAATTGATTTAACACAAATCATTCAGAGGCATAAACTTAGGGTTGCCGTTTGCCATCATCTGTCCGGGTTTGCCCGGATTTGTCCTACTTTTGACGGTGTCCGGGCCGGGACTTCGTTTGTAGTCCGGATAAGTTTTCAAGATACTGGTTAATTTTTATTTATATATTAACCGTGTGGTTGCCGGGTTAGAATAGTGCCACTCCATGTCTTCCCGTGGATGTCGTAAGAGGCGACTAAGGGAATAAGGCTTGTAGTACTGTTAGGCGATGGGCTTGCCACTTGTCACTAATACACTGGGAAACATCTTAGCCTACTTGTGCAAAATGTGGTTACAGAATTATCAAGAAGTTTTAAGACTTCTTGGTAATTCTTTAGCTCTGCCTACCCCACTCTGGGAATGAAGGCGTGAGTTTATGTATGTATGTATGTATTATTGCCGGGTTTAAGCTCCAAAATCCGGGGTTTACACGATCCTTATCCTGGTTGCCATTTTTTGGTTACTCTTAAACTCGATATGGTATAAACATTCCTTCCTTGAGTTCCTTCACTGTTGTGATGAAAGTACCTACATAGAAAAATTATATTCGTCCTCATTATGGTTTCGTTAACTTTAAATCGATAGAGAGCCAAAGAGAGCTGGAAGTTTATTTATATTATATTCAATGCAAGAGTCTAGAGGGATTATTGGTCTGTGTTAAGTGAATAAGAGTACCTAAGAGGGGGACAAAACGAAAAGGAGGCCATTATTCAATCGACACTGGTCTACTTTCAATGGACGTCTTTCCTTAGGGGTTCTTTATTGGTTATTGATCTCAATCAGATATCATTTGCCTTCTAAAGAGCTCCGACTTTATTTGCCAGAGTTGAAGATGAGGACTTTTTAAAAGGATACGATGAAAATTTAGGCTTCGATGTGACCACACACACAAACATAATACGTATAAAATCCCTCTCTCAGCGTTAGGGGTTAGAAATTAGAAATCTTGATAATAGTATTAACTAACCTATCCTAAACCGACGTGCGTGCATGACTCTATGTATGAATATTGAAGAAGCGAAAGAATTTTGTCAAGATCGGAGCAAGTGGAAAGAAGTGGTCTCTGCCTACCCCTGGGAAACAGGCGTGATTTAATGTATGTATGTATGTATGTAACCTATCCTAACCTGACGCCAGCTGTTGTGTCGTAACCATATTTATAAAACCTGCGTCTTCTTGGAAATATGTTACAAGTTTTGTCTGAGTCACTACATACTGTTTCGATGTTTAATATGATGAAAGACTTCCCATAATTTAATTTGATAACCATTGCATCACAACATGTGTTAAAGTGATCGAGTGTTTTCCTATTTAGTTTACATAAGTTATGAAGAGACCACACACAGCTAATAGATATCTAAATTATTATTATGCGCTGGAATCGCTTGCATATAATACTAGCATTTGACCGCGACTCCGTCCGCGCAGAAAAATAAAACATAGCCTATGTTACTCAGGGATTATGTAGCATTGTTATAGTGAAAGATTTGTAATAGTTTTTGAGTTAATTCGTTACAAACATACAAAAATGTAAATTTTTCCTTTTTTTTTTTTTTTTATATCATAGGAAGGCAAACGAGCACACAGGCCACCTGATGGTAAGTGGAAACTGTGACCCATAGACATTCGCATTCACAAGACCGCAATCCTAAGACTGCAAATGCGTTGCCAACCCTGAGGACGAAGATGGAATGCCTCTATGCTAGTAATTTCACCGGCTGTCTTATCCCCAAACCGGAACACAACAATGCGAACTGCTGCTTGGCGGTAGGTTAATGGATAAGATAGTGGTACCAACCCGGACGGACCCTGCACAAGGTCCTCCCACAAGTAAATCCTCTTTATAATATTAGTGTAGATTGTAGATGTTTTGCGACACGCTTAGAGTTTCATATACTCAGGTACTTTTAACATAAACTCATTCAAATACCTACATAATATTTATGTAATGATCATATAACATTAGGTACTCTGTGTAATTCGTGTAATTAACATGGTAGGTAAGCATACTAGTATCATACATTGTGAATGACTTCCTAGATGCCAGAAGGTAGAGTAAGTATAGGATATTGTTGAAATTAGATACATTAGTATTAATAAATAATAGCTAAGTAGCGCTTATTTAAAGAATTAAAGGATCTTCATGGATGATGAAAGTACTTGTAAGCCAACTATTAGAGTTATTTTTAATATTAATGGTTAATATTTGTAATTAACCACTGACGTAATAATTATGAGATAGATACGGCCCAGAATTTCATGAAACCTAGCTAAGAACCAGGGCTATAAAACAAGCTTTCCGGTTTCAGGTTTATCCGTTTAAGAGATATGGTGCCACACACATACACACACACACACACACACACACACACACACACACACACACACACACACACACACACACACAAACACACACACACTGTAATAAAGTTCATAACAAAATGAGTATTTTCTTTTGTTGTTACCAAGTCACGTCATTTTAAATACGGAACCCTCGGTGCGCGAGTCCGACTCGCACTTGACCGGTTTTTTAAATCGCTAAAACCGTTTAAGAGATATTACTTATTAGGTCTTATTAGGTCACCATAAGGTACATCGGGTTTTTTTAGTCTATTTAATTCAAATTCATTATGAAGAATACGATAAGCTAAACATCTAAACTGGTTGACATTCTCTATGAACTCCTCAATGGCTCATACTAAATCCACCGAGTTTGGACTCATTTGACTCGACTTTTGATATTGAGTTTATATAATTAGTACAGTAGGCAATAGCATGTACCTAATACAAATGTTTTTTTTTGGGATTCGTTATTTTTTGACTGAATTAATAGCTGCGGTCACTGGTTGGCCCCCCATCTTTAAAGGTCTCTGCCCACTACACCGTATCATACCATGACCGTAATAGGAACGTATCAGACAAAAAAATATTCTTTGTATGGAAAAGTATGAGACCATGCCCACTAGACCGTTCCGTCACCGACCATCACCGTAGCGTGCCATGCACGGAGCGTCGTGAATTGTCGGAGGGAATATTTTGCCGGTCCGGACGCGCTCCTTGCCCGGCACGCGACGTTGTCAGACCGCTGCTCGCCGGCGGCGACACGGGTTACAACCGCGTATGATGACCGTTCTAAACTCGTTGCAACGCGTTGCCATTTTTCACTTGCGCTCTTGTCAGTCTAATAGCATCAGTTCTGTGAGTCACATCATAATAATTAAAATGGAAGACGAAAAACTTATTGAAAGTGTCCGAAAATACGAGTTAATATATAATTTAAAACATCCAAAATATATGGATAGCATCAAGAAAGACCTTGTTTGGAAGGAAATTGGGGAGCAACTAAAACAACCTGGTAAGTTATTATTAATGCATATATTTATTTTTCTTTCGTTCGTATTCGATATTTACGCATACTTCCGACAAAAGCAAACGTGAGTGTTCAGTTTGTGGCATTTTTTTAGTAATGTTAACTAGCCTATACCCTATACCCTTTCATTTTCATTTTCTTTAGTTATCTCTGTTGTATTTGTATACGTACAATTTTTAAGAAAGCCAGTCTAATTGTCCTTCTGACGTTTGGAAATAGTCAGCAAACTGATTGCGTACATTAAAAGCGGAAGAAATTGCATTACCCCCTTGATGGCGCAGGTTATTGAATCGAACAGTATCCGCTGCCGCTGGAATTGTGCATTCACCGCGTCTTATAAAATTATACAGGATACAGGTTGTTGTAACAACCTTTTCTGCGTACTCTGGTTTTAAATGCATTCGTCTATTGTAAATCCTAAATTTTTGGCTTAAGATCCCAAACGCATTTTCGACTACACGTCGAGCTCGGCAAAGGCGGTAATTAAATTGGCGTTTCTTAGGATCGGCTATTGATTGCTGTGATGGATAGGGTCTTAGCAAATTATTTCTTAAGGGGAAAGCTTCGTCTCCTAATATAACACATGGCGTCTTTACAGTCGACCCAGGAAGATAAATATCATCAGGAAGATTTAACTTATTTTGTATCAAAGCTTTTCCCATTTTTGATTTGGATAAAATTCCACTATCACTGTCTTTACCGAAAGCACCTACGTTTACAGCTATAAAATTATAATTTGCATCAACTAAGGCCAAAAGCACAATGGAAAAAGTTTTTTTATAATTAAAATATAAAGATCCACTATTTGGAGGTGATAAAATCACGACATGTTTTCCGTCAAGGGCACCGCCGCAATTAGGGAAATTCCACTTATTCCAAAATTCTTCAATATTTTTTTCCCATTGCTCTGTAGTGGGTGTGGGAATCATTTCACGTAACATGGTGTCTATTATAGCTCCACAAACTTCCAAAACTGCACGTCTTACTGAACTTAATCCCATGCGATAACTAAAAGCAATTGAAGTAAACGAATCGCCGGTTGCTAAGTACCTGTAATGAAGATAGTTTATATTTAAACATAGTTTGTTATTATACATTATAAAGTTTTTAAAAAATGGGGTAGAAATGGAAAATGAAAAAAAAATATAAAAATGCCTTAGTTTGTATTGGGTGGAATAAGCATGTATGTTTCCAAGGATAACAGCAATATTGAAGCGTGTTTTAACTTTTCATCCATTTTCCATTTCACAAAACAGTAAACTAATCGTAATTATGTAAAAATAGTGACGTTATCATACACTTTTGCGTAATTTAATTTGATATCTTAAAATAGCCTATTTCATAAAATAAAAATATAAAATCCTAAAGAAAAAAAATGTGTATACCCCAATTGCCAAGTGTCAAAGTGGAAATAATCGTACTCATCATTATTATACTTATGAATTATGAGCATTTCTCAAAAAGTTTGTACATAGTTAACATCCTGTCTGCTAATTGACACAAAAAATTATAGATTCCTAATTTGTTACCAACTTTTTAGTTTTTCTAATACATTTTGTTTTGAGATATTGGTTAATATTTCTATCGAGAGTTTAACAAAACCTTAATTATCAAAAATATGTTTAAATTTGAGAAATGCTCTTATTATTCATGAAATGTTTTATTTTATCCGCTTGTCCATATTAATCAACTATAAATTTAACAACAATTTTATATTTCAGCTGCTGCTTGTAAACAAAGATGGCAATCCTTAAGAGATGCGTACAGGAGAGCTTTAAATAAAAAAAAGGGAAAAAGTGGACAAGCAGCTAAAAATATTAAACAATGGAAGTACGAAAATGAAATGGCATTTGTGGCTCCCTTTTTCATGGAGAGAAAAACTCAAGATTCCCTCGAACTTACAAGCGATGAAGAATTGTTTGACAATGCCGAAGACCATCTTATACGAGTACATGTTAACACTTTAGAAAAACCCAATACTGATACGGAGATTGTCGGTACTCCTGCAGTTGCTAATAGTGATGCTAACGGAACTAAAACCTCTGACGAACTTCGTCAAAATGAGCCACAACAAAATACATTTATTAAGAAGTCAAAAGCATCGAAGAGAAAAGCTGTCGAGCCACAGATGTCAGCATCTGCTATATTAATGTCAAAATTACTGGATGACCAAAACAAATCACAGCCATCTAGGGAACATGACGAACTAGATCGTTTTTTTTTAAACATTTCTGACACGGTTAAGAAGTTTTCGCCATATATTCAAGCACTAGCAAAAAATAAAATATTTAGTCTAGTGTCTGAAATGGAATTGCAACAGCTTGCCCCACCAAACTCGACTAGATACTCCTTCATACCGTCCCCGCAGATGGGAAGTGTTGCAAGTCCAGAAAACTGGAATGATCAGAATTGCAGTGCTGCAACGCCAATGCCTATAAGTCCTGAAAATTGGAATGATCAGACTAGCCAAGCTAATTCTAACTGGAATGACGAGACCGACAATGCAATGCAATGAGAAATTTAACAAATACTATATTTTCTTTCTTTATATTTAGTTACATTGTTATTTCATTATTTAGAAATTAAAGGAAAAAAATACAAAATAAATAAATAAATATTTGTTTCAACTTATAGTCTTTTTACTTACCGTAGACACACTGCTAGCTTTTCTCTTGGCGTAAGACTGTCTCTGAATGTGGTATTTCTTCTAGTGATAACATTTTCTACCTTTGTCAATAATTCATTAAATTGAAATGATGTCATGCGAAAGTACATGTAAAATTTTTCTTCGTCATCAATTAAGTGCTTAAATAATGTCCAGTATTCTCCTTCGACTTTTCTTTTCTTTAAAGCATCGTGAACCCAGTAACGTCTTGATTGAGATTTTTCATTGGCTTCCCTTTCTTCCTCATCCAAAATAATGGCAATCATTGCCAATTCTCTTGTCGACAATGTTCTTTTAGCCATCGTATAGACACGAAATATTGAAAACTGTTCCCTGTCTACTTCACGCGAGAACACTGATGAACTACCACAAATACACAGAACGGAACGCGAATATGACACGCGAGCTGCGACGGAGCAGGTACGCAGATTCTGCGGGGATGATACGCGGATGCTACGGTCACCAAACCCGTTATGTACGTGCGTGGAACGCCGTTGACACGGTATAATGGGCATAGTAGTCCGTATCGGGTTGTATTCCGTGCCTGACACGTTCCTATTACGGTCATGGTATGATACGGTGTAGTGGGCAGAGACCTTAATAGTATCGTGGTACTTAATGGTGTTTGTGTTGTGATGTATATACATATACTTGTGTGACGGCGAAGTGGAAAAGCTAATATCGAACTGTAAACTTGTTGCATTATGCAATTAACGTAAGAGGCTGTTATGTACATAACAAATAACTCAAATAACTTAGGTAACAAATAACTTAGTGTCACGCTTCTGTACATTTATAATTAACACTACTTAATCGTGATTTCATCGGTTGATTAACATTACATGCTCTGTTAATGTGTCTACGAAGTCCACTACTACTATATTTTAACCAACTTCAAAAAAGGATGTTCTCAACTCGTCTGTTTTTTTGTGTGTAATGTTATTCGATTTCTCCGGCAATCGCCAGTCGATTTTTTAATGATTCATTTTTTCATTAGTATGGGTGGCCCCTTTAAAATTGGCCATCTCTGGTCACCGGATTATTGGAAAGATTTAACTAAGTATAATACCTATTGAACATTATTGCCGCACTTTGAATAGAGTTGAAATCCCTATAAAAGGACATTTAAACGCTTACTGAATATACCTATTCTAAGTTTTGTTGTGTATCTTCAATTTAAACTTATTTAATCATTTCAACATTGTTTTGTTAATGCTCATACAGCAATAAAATGCAACCATTTACGCTGACCCAACAACGGTCTCATATTATAGCTGAATCTAATATCGAACAACATTATTGTTTCTACTGATTTACTTCATTACTGCATTAGAGTGTCACTAGCTCGACCTTTTTAAATCACTTAATTTAACTACTATGGATATTAGATTAAACTACATGGTGTGTAATTTTGTTTCATTTCTTACTGGCCAGTTACAATAAAAAAAGTTGATACGTCGTGCGTGAGCATATTTACTTTTCGTGTTGTTATTTTGATTGTTTAATATGTAAAGTAATTATAAGCACAAGGTAAGTTAATTAAATCGCGAAGCAACACTCGCGGAGTTCAATGAAAAGTTACGAGCACAAAGAGTTTAGAACGGCCATGGCCAAGGTTATTTTTTGGTCGGCCGTCGCTTTTGTTTATTACGGAGACCAGCTACTTCCTAGTTTGTTATTACACAATTCAGATGAACAATAATATAATATTACATCTTGAAACAGGTAAGGGAGCTCAAGGACAGCATCATTAAGTATTATTTTATTTAGAGTCCCACCTTTCAAAAGTTAACTTGCGCACGTCATATGAGACAATATAAATATGTTATTTAAAACATTATCTACGCATGTTTTTGCCAAATTATGTTACAACAATGATTACAACAAGATTATCCAACGTATTTCTTAGTTCCGTGTAATCGAGAAGAGTTTTTCAAGGTTCATATGAAAATCGTATTATAGGTAGGTACATTCCTACAAACATCAAAAATATTCAGGAATAAAAAAGAACCCTACACTTTTTAAATATTTGCAATATTTTTTAATCACTGGACATTTTTAATGTGTGTACCTATTACTAATGAGTTCTAAACTATCGTATTATTTTAAATGAGATATAACACTTAATTATTGATACCTATTTAAACTTCCAGTCGGCCTTGCTACCTAGAGATTGTAGAATTATTACGTCTTACTAATCGTTATAGTGCCTACAATAATACAGTTTCCGTTATCCGAACAAAAAATAACAAAGAAAAGAAAAAAACGGGCAGGAAAAGGAATGTTAGGTACTTAGGCTATATGTTTTAAGATGACCCCTAAATATTGACTTTTACTCACCCTTTGTGATAGATTAAACGACAGATACGGTAACA
This sequence comes from Acleris emargana, assembly GCA_927399475.2. Lineage (NCBI taxonomy): Eukaryota > Metazoa > Arthropoda > Insecta > Lepidoptera > Tortricidae > Acleris > Acleris emargana. The sequence goes on along the minus strand of OV656853.1, from coordinate 9,835,669 downwards.
TTGTATTTTAGTTGAAGATTCACCGACCGCCTACCCCGCTGTTAATCCCAAATTATGAGCTCTATTTTGGCCAAAGCGGAAAACAGAGCCACTGATTTTGGACCACCATCAGTGCCCAACGATCCAGTCTGGAGTCTTCAGGTTAAAATGTATATGGGCCTAAAAGTCACCAGCCGGGCAGCCTTTGTGCTTGTTTATCTTCATCGTACCATACAAAAAAAACTTTTTTAGTACAGTTGCTGAAAAAGTGGATCTTTTTGTGGCTGTATATCGAACGGAAAGGTAGATTTTCGCACTAGTGGTAACCACTTTTCTCTATTGCAGCTCGGGCAGTGTGAATATGAATGTAAATATTTCAGGTTTTTTTTTTTAATAAACCTAACCTAACCTAAACGGTTCTACAATATGATATTGAAATAAATCCTGAAATAATTACGATTGCGGAATAAAAACGTTTTGCAAATTGTTGTGAAATTTTGTTCAGCAACTGATTGGATACATGTAAAATGACATATTTTCTGCACTTGCGTCAAAATGTACTATTATTTGACAGATGTGCGTTCGCATTTGGCTGGAGGTGGGGCACGCGTGCGAGCCGCGCCGCTCGGCGTCGGGGCGTGCGCTCGCGCTCGACTGGCGCGTGTGGGTGCGCGGCGTCGCGGGCGCAGACATCAGCTCCTTCGTGCACAAGGTCGTCTTCCACCTGAATCCTGCCACCGAGTTCGTTTACCCCAAGAGAGGTGAGTTTTACTAAGCTACAGCGAAGGCTCCACTATCTAATTTCGCTTCACCGATATTGGTGTATTCTTTACTTCTTTTCACTATATGCTCGTTTGCCTCCCTCACCTATAAAAAAAAAGATTTATTAAACAGTTGAAAAAAATATCTATTTTAATAGCTATAAAAGTAACCAAAAAAAAATTGTTCCTATCTCTTTATAGCAAAACAGAATTTAACATGGTTTATATGGCGGACCGGTTACTGTTGTGTACATGACGTCTCAGTGCATATCGGATTTCTCTGTCTACTCGCTGTCTAAAAAAAGTCAGTGTATGAAAAGTTGGGAAACGATACATTTGGCAAACATATTTTGCCGCAACAAAATATTTTGCCGCGTACCGAACGCGCGATCTGTCTTTAGGTACACGCAGTTGGTTAAGTGAGCAGAATCGCAGTTTAGTTGACTCCAGCCTTAGACACTGCTTTAGTTAACGGCGTAGATGTTGCAACAAATAATCGAGAACGCATGGAGTTAAATCAATCGTTTATACTACGAACCTTTTACAATAAAATTACCACTTTTTTTTTTTCTAGGTAGGTACACGAGTGTCCCCGAAATTCCTTTCTTATTTGTCTAACTCGTATTTGCCGTGCTTATTTTATTTAAGTCAATAGCGTGTACCATGTCTGATCGTCGTGAATAGTAGAAAGTTCAAAGATTAATTTCAACCTGACCAGTTAGGTAATTATCTGATATCTCAGTAGTAATATATGTAAACATGATAAATTGACTATAAACGAGCATTTACTGCTGCTTTTAATCAGGTATTTCAGTCCAACGGATGCCTTGTATTTAGTTTATCGTACTTATGCCGAGTGATAAGTAAATTAAATACTTACTTTATTGTATAATTATGTATAGATTATTTATTTTACGTAACTTATTTATTTCAGTCCTCCAAGAGCCGCCGTACGAGATCCAAGAGTCCGGTTGTGCGTCTATAGAGATACCGATAAACGTGTATCTGAAGTACAGCACGAAGCCGAAGCGGATTCGGTTGAAGTACGGGCTGTTGATCGAGAACAGTGCTCTGAGCAGTTCCGAGTCGCGGTGCATTTATTACGACTTCGAGAACCCCTCGGAAAACCTGAGGCGGTCTCTGATGAAGGGCGGCGGGGAGGTGATCGGCCGAACCGGCATGCTGGCACACCGCGGGAGCTTACTAGTCGTACTCTCGGACAGCGGCGAGGACCGCCCGACGCGCCACAAGTCCACAAAACAAAAGAAGTACCAATTCGTCCAACCGATACAGAACAACCAGCCGATCGATAAGAAAATTACGTTAGAAAACTGTTCAAAGTGCAACGACTCAAGGGTTGACTTTAAGAGTTTACTGCGGCGCGTGTCAATGACGGACGACGAGATCAAGCATGTGACGCAACTATATAGGTCGTATAGTAGCTATGAGAAATCGAATAATGCATTGGCCCTGCCGCCTCTGTCGGACCCGATCTATCGAGTGCCAGAACTGCCGGCCTCCCTCCGTCGCGCGCTCTCTAGTGTGGAAGCCGACTATGCAATGCTGTGACCCTCCCGTGGCAGCATGCTGATTTTAGTAGCGTACATAAAGCATCAGTGATATTACATATAGTACGCTTTAGGGTAAGATAACAATGGTATACAAGGTTGTTCAGTGTTCAAAACTAACGGAAAGAAGGCAATGCTGACAGCTATCATCGCAATACATTTTATAGCAGCTCTACAATATTGAAGTTCAAAATCATGTTAGCCATCTCCCTTTCTCTCGGTTCACAATTGTACAATTAAAACGATAAATTTAAACTTTAATTACGAGTGTTAAAGGTTATGAATCGTACTGGGATGCCAGCAGTCAGCAGACAATAAACAGTTACTTGATATCTTACTAAGTTAGGTTCTATAATGCAGTTCAATGGTGGATCATCCCTGTGACAGTCGTAATTAGTGTTGACAAACGTCCCGATTTCTGCGGAACGTTCCGATTTTAAAGGGTCTATGAACACGTCCCGATTTACCCCTGATCGGAACTACAATTGTCCTGATTTTCGGCACATCGCCAGTGTTCATATATAAGATACTAATGTATAGCAACCGAGAAGGTTAAAACCTGTAAGTCATACTGGCATTGCAAGAGGACTTTTTTGTACTGTTCCAATTTGAAAACCCAAGGCCCGATTTTTTTCTGGCACAGTCCCAATTTATGATAGACTAGACCTGGCAACACTTGTCTACTATGCTTGCAAGCAAGGCACATAAAAGAAGGCGATAACGATACGTCATAACATAATAACTGACCACCAGGGCAAGGTTTGTATCAATGTAGTATTTATGATTATGAAATGTCAAAGAAACGCCTGTAATACGAATCGGTACCCACGTGTTTATATAAGTCTGAGACAGGGATCATCCAGCATCGACCAACTCGGCGGGCCTATTAAATATGATCGTGTTTATCGATGTGGATAAAACATCTATCGCTTTCTGACCAGTAGGTAAGTGTGAGAGTGACGGATGCTTTATCCAGCGCGATATCCAACGCGATAAAGGTATATTAAGAGATGAGTGCCCTTTTAGTGTTCCACACCCTAGTCACTAGACCCTCGGAGCCTTGACTCTCAGTGCCATTCGACTTGCTATAGACGCAGTCATGTTGTTTTGTTGTTAATGTTTGTAGGTTTACACTGTTCTATTAATGTAAGTATGTAATAAAATGATCGTAATAAGTTTATTGAGTTGAATGTCTTGAGGAGACTTATTTATTTCACGTTATCGTTTTGATATATTGTTTAATTAAAAGCTATGATACGTAGTTAGATAAATACACGATGAATATATGTTTTTAACTAAGTAGGTAGAGTAAACAAAACGCTCAATTATTGGCATCCAAAATGACAGTTATTGGCACCAAGTTTTTGTAGATTAGCAAACTAATCGCCTTATTTAAACTTATTTCCTTATAAAATTGAAATGCAGTTCATGGTACCAATAATTTATAGGATGCCAACAGTAGGGCAATTTCCCGTAGGTACTCGTAGTTTTATAATAATTCGTGTGCTGTGACTGAGATCTCAAAATAATTATAAATGAGAAAGGTTTTGTGAAATATTGCTAAATGCTAACTTCCAACGACTTCATGTAGGTACCTATTTATATGTCATGGAAACTGTTATTTGTTGGAATCTTAGGTTCACTTACGTACGTAGAGTCTGTCAAATAAATCAAACGACTTGAGTAGTTAGGTACCTACTTTGTGGCCTTAAATTTCGAATTGTTTGATTTGATAGACAAACCAATGATATTGCTTTGTGTTTGTAGATATACTTCATTGTGCTTATGTACTTCATACACATGGTAATCAGCCGTAAATACTAACTGAACCAATGAATTATCTCGATAGATTTAGCAAAATAATTAAAAAGTTATAAATCCCGACTGTTTTGTATAGCCTACGACATTCACACTTTGTTGATGAATCATATGACCCCATTTCGTACCTTCTCGGTAGAACAAGGGCACAATGTCCTATATGACAAGAAGAGCAATTGTGCCCTTGTCGTACCGAAGATGCGATTTACTAAAATCGGTCCTATATTGGACATTGGACCCACAGCGAAACATCCGGGATTTGATCATATACAAACAGTCTGTTAAAATAATAACCCTTCTTTTGGCTTGGCAAACCTATCGTAACAAGTGAGACGAGGACGGTATGTTACCGTCTTCGTTTACTTAGTACTGTATGACCGCGTCGTTTTTGATGCCCGAATATTAGAAACATTTTCAATTTATTTTGATTGGGATATATTTGAAGCCGTTATAACGTACCTAGTTGATTTTTTTGTTTTATAGGAGGGTTGAACTTTGCAAAAGAGTGTAAAGTGTTGACTAGTGAAACGTGGCTAGTGACAACGACCATATTTATATTACCATGATTGGGTATTTTTTCATGATATTGCCCACTACGAACAGCGCTCTCTTTTTTCCCGGCTCTTGATTTTCCCTTTATAACGCAATTACATAGTAAACGCCATAAGGAATGATGTGCACAAACTTCTGACTTCTCAATAGCGCAGAACCTATCATAGGTGCACTGCACACTATTCATCTACCTACTCACGAGGGCCGGTTAGTCTGATAACCATTTTGCCTTTGATGATAATGTTTTTAACTCAGACGCCATTACTGACAAGTACCAACAGCTATCTTAACGTTGAATATATACAATAACCTGTCAAAGGCAAATCTGGTTTTACCCTGTAAGTAGAAGCCCTGATATAGCGCATTGTGCTCCAGGCAATTAGTCTAGTAATAAGTACCTAGCATAATTATAAAAAAGTTGTCTGGTTGTGAATTATTAAATCATTTTATTTAATTATTGTTTACCTCTTTTATAATCCAGATTATATACCTAAGGTAGTTGTTGTTTGTTCCCCTATTGTTATGGTTTATTTACTCAAGGGTTACATTGCTTATGTGAACAGTGCTGGCCTTAGGTAATAGTATAAGCATTTAAAATTTAACGTGATTACTAGTAGAGTATCGAATTCGACTACTACGTTGCAGTTACCCGCTTCCTTTAGTATTACGGCAGTTAGGGTGAGTATCCACAGCAGGGATACCACCAGTTGTATTTTCTCGCTTGTCGCTCAGTGCGTCTCTCGTTACTGACTAGATAGAAAGGGAGATCCGAGCGACAATCAAGTCGCGGGCAACTTGTGCTAGCCGCACAGAGCTGTGCGAGACTGCAAGGTAGCGCAGCGGTACGCGAGGAAAAAATCCACCAATAGGATTGCTTAATTATCCTAACCTCGCTCAGCGGAGCTTTCCTATTGGTGGACATTTTCACCATTTTCGAAGGTAACCCTAAACCATAATATGACGTTTGATCAATCATACCAACCTAAAGAGAAGTATACTGCCCTACTACGAAGAAAAGGCACAAGTGCAATTAATTCAGAGAAGCATATTCAACTCTCAGCGGTTGTAATAAGGTTCGAAGTGCAATACAACTATAACAGTAGATGTGCCTTTTTCCCGTAGGAGGGCAGTATAATAGGTCTCTGAAAGAAAGTACCTATGGTATTTACTACCAAAATGCCCTCCTTCCCCACGACTACTAAACCACACTACTGACCAATGATTTCTATTTTTAATTCGAAGTAAACGGAGTCGACGGCTTTGCTCCTACTTCTGGGTGGTTTGGCCCTCCGGGCCTGCTGCAAAACTAACATAACCTAAACCTACCTCGTATTTTTGATACTAGTTTTGGTCAGTAGTGCGGTTTAGTAGTGCCGTGGGGAAGGCACCCCAAAATGCATCTGAAGTCATTTTAATTCGATAAGATTATTTTTATTCCTCAAAGTTGGTACACTTAGTACACAAATAAAGTACGTTCATAATTTATAAATTTTATCATACTGAGGTCACTGATAATGATAATTTATATTAAGATACCTATATCATCTGCGCTGAAATGCGTTCCTCGAAAAGGACTGGTTAGTTGCGCCGCGGCCGCTGACACGCACGTATCAAAGACAATACCTACAATTTTACTACCTACCCAAAAGTAACAAACATATTTCATTACAAAAAAATCGTCTTGTGTTTTTCGAGGGTGCCGAAATTATACTGTAACTGTAAAAGAAAGAAAGGATGTCTCATTTCATTCGTATGTACCATAAATATTTTTACATTTTGTTTACATCTCGTCAAAATTTGTTTAATTCGCACCGGCAGCACTACCACCCGTGAAACATGAGATACATAATAAGATATCGCATGAGTGCAATAAAGACGGGTAGCTTACATGGCGGCCGTTAGCGTGCACTTGTCTCGGCGAGAATGGCGAGAAATTTGAGACAAATATTTATCTCATTCTAACAATAGCGTTCGCTACGGATTGCCGTATTTATCTTTTGAAATATGGTAACGTAGCAACTGTCAGTAGTTGGCGATGGGTTTTAAATGCCTTTAGTATGAGCATATAAAACGTATCTAAGGGCCGTTTTAATAATCTAATCTCGACTGTTATGCTCGTCTCAAGCTGCGTCAACAATGACAGTGCCCAAGGCTTGACGTAATTTACGTATCTTGTGACGGGCTTCTCGGCCAAGATGAGTTTATTATTACGGGCCTAAATATAACATATCGCAAGTTAAATCCAACAGCGACATTAAATTATGAATAAAACTATTGGATTAATGACATTATTGCGGTTAAAAAGAATAAAATTTTGTATAAATGCGTTTTTTGCCTATGCAAAACTCACTCTTGGATTTAACGTGCGATATGATTGACTAAGGTTACATATAACTTGGAATTTGGAGTTTCAAATTCTAAACAGGTAATTGACAATTGTGCGATGAGACGTCACTGGATGTCATGGATGGACACAGTTATGGTTTTGACACCTTTGGGCTATCCGTACAACGGGCATGTCCATACAATAATAAGTCTATGGATGGTCTAGGGCCCAGACGAGATAATTATTCATGATGCAGTTGAGCGCTTATGTCAATTCCGTCAATTCTATATCTTTAACAGTTTTCGAAAATCGTTTACTTTAGCGTTATAATATAATACATCTTGTCTAATCGCCAAGGACACTGTTATGCGTTATAGTAAGATGCATGACTATGGTTTTCTGTTTACTTTGAATTGCCGTGTCCCTCACTATCTTTGATCACGTGCGAATTGCAGCTAATGCGTTTAGTTAGTACATCCATGGTAGGCTGTCACACCATACGTTTGTTGTGCTATTTCCATTGGCTATTTCTAAGTCCAAAACATACCTACGTTTCTAGACTTTCCAGGTCCACAGATTTTTATAGAGAATCTCCCGTATTTTTACAAATCTGTTATATTTCTTTTTTTAATCCTTGAATCTACCTTTATAACTCGGACGCGTGTACTGAAACGTTTTTTTTTGCGTTGTGAGGCGGTTGACTGTGAGGCTCAAGAGAATTCAAAGTTATGTTAGCTCCATCTCTGTCACCCGTCATTCGAGACTAAATCGAAAGAAAGAGATGGAGCTAACGTAACTTAATAGGACCAATATGTAGAACTGTTGAACTGCCTGTCATCAGTCATCAGTCATCAGGTGAAGCGTTTATTCAAATCAAAAGTAGGTATATTATACTCCCTCACTGACACTGGCTAAATCCCTTGGTATTAATTTAAAGAAGAAGAAGAAGAAGAAATCTACTTTAATCAAAACTTAAACTTCCGATAACTTTTCGAAGCTCGAGTTAGCTACTTTGACTTTTTAAATTTTCAATAGTTTTCTTGTACTATCTTTTGTAGTTTTCCTGCAGACAAACTGTTGTAACAGTTTTGCAGGGCGTATAATATTATTGTACTGTGTTGTTTGTTTTTAATAAATAAATAAATAAATAAATAAATCTATTATTCCGATATGAAAGGCTCTGTCATCCCGGCTCATAGACACCTCCGGAGATCCTAGAGCTGGTGCTTACCTCTCCCAAAGGATTGGGCTAGCTATCCAGAGAGGTAATGCAGCCAGTGTCATAGGGACCCTACCGCAAGCGGACCTGCTAGAGGGGATGTTCTTTTTATAGTGGTGATTATTATTTACATCTTAAATATTTGAGTAGCTTAGTTTTATTTTAATTTAAATAAGTTTCGTTTTAACTTTTCATTGTAGTACCTATATTATCTAGTTGTTCCTGATTTACATGTAACATAAATAATATAGGCTATAGAAGCGCGGGGTCTCCTGGCACAGGTATATTTTTACTTAAAAGGAGACTTCAGCCATGGATGTGATATTATGTAAGCAAAAACAAACGTATTTTCTATTTCTATTTCAGATAGACCCTCTGTGAACTTACGAATCTATACTTATATATTCTTCATTAACAAAAAAAATATGTATAAATTGATTCAATTATATTCGTTGTCATTGAAAACTTGATTAAAGGTAATTAATTATATTCGACTTGTAGAAAAACCTACAGATTTTTTCTTTTTTCTCTTGTTTTTTTGGCATTATGTCTTCTGACCTTTTCAGACTGGACCTGGCAACACTGCTTTTCATAATTAAATGAAATGAAACGTCAAAAGTCAAAAATGTCAAAATAAATAAAATACATGTAGCCTTGTAAAATTATAATCCGTGCGTCAGTCAAATAAAAGTCAAGCAAGAATACAGAAAAACCTTTTCATTTCTCGTATTAGTAATTCAAGAGATAATTATTAATCCTTATAATTATATATAGCAATCACATCACAAAAGACGTCACTGATTCACGAACATTCTAAACATTTGCATACGTATTTTTGGTTACAATTACTGAATAGCTCCAATTAGATATTCAAAATGGTTTGCGTGCCATGTTTTATTATTCCTGTCCTCCTGTTCATATGGCACAGATTTATTCAGCCGTATGTGCTTCGGTTTTGGAATCCATGGGCAGTGAAAGACGCAGAAGGAAACATTGTGGAAACTAAAGTCCCGTTCAACTGTGAAGGCGGCGTTTGCTCGTTTGGAAAAAAGAAACTTGAAAACAAAGACGCTGAAGACAAAGAAACCGAGTCGACCAAAGATTCCAAAGAAATTTGCAATGATCGAATAAAGGCAGAATAGTTTTTACCTCCTTTGTCATTTGTGATAAATTAGCTGTGGAAAAGTCAAGTCAAGCCAAGTCTGAAATCCTGATTTCAGTACCATGTCAAGCTCACAATCTCACCATTATTTAGAGGCTTTAGGAGATCGCAAGACCTTGGTTGAAAGCATGTTTTGTATCCTGACCCAGTAGGGAAGAAAAACACCAGATTTTTTTGTTATGCATGCTAGCACTTGCAGACTTTTGCACCAACAGCAAGAATTATCAGAGTTCAAATTATGTAACAAGTGATCATATCTTATTTATAAGTTGACAATATATTTGAATGTTGAAAACTATAATTTGTTGACTATTTATAATATTTCCGTGTATTTTCTTATTTGCTTGGCATTAGCAGTGTCCTATCGGAGGAGCTGCTTGTGCACAGCAGGATGGTTCAACTTGCTGACATTCCATGAATTAATTAAACAAAGGAAAGTATAATTGGTTTCTTTTTGGCCTAGAATTAGTTGCATTTATTCACAGAATTCTTGGGGGCTCAACTATATTAACTTCTTGAAGGCCACAATGTCATATGTTAACACTATGTATGGTAAAACAATTCAAGGTCAGATAGGCATCCACGGTGCAACCAGTGTACTGTTCAGAGGGTTTACCTATTTTAAACAATGAGGAAAAAGCTTAACCACCATTCTACTACTGTATTTATTCATAATTAACTTTGTTAACCTTTTCAATCATCAATCAAAAGTGTAAAATAAAAGAGTTCACTACATTATCTTGAAATATTTTTATTCCATATTTATTAATACCGACTCTGAAGACTCCAAATCTTTGCTTATCTGAATCAAAGTTTTACATAGGACTAAAATCATGATTGTTTCATTTCCGAACTAGTGACATCAGACATTAAAAAATCCTGATTATCATATCTTCAAAAAAGACAAAAAACTGATTTTAATTTCTGATATTACAAATCTCGAATTTAAGATACCTGATTCCGTAATGTTCATTTATGCATGTGGGTGCTAGGAAAGTGTATTCTTTTGTTCGCACTTAGTTTGTTTATCTAATTTGAACAAAAATGTTAACTTCAATGGTCCTTGTGTTTTACAATATTCGTTATTTTAGGGCGTTCCCAATAAATATAGATAAGATGAATGTTCAATTGCTCTTTTATTCTGCTATTTTTAGGAAGCATTAACATTTATACTTGACATGACAATAAGATTCTGAAAACATCATGGAGGAGATGGCCGATTGAAAAATGTCTACATTTCATTATTTAGTGGAGCGCCTGGGGGTTTTCACCTCGGATTAGAGTTATAGTGAATGAATTAATATGATTGATATGGGATATTGTTTTTTAAACTATAAATTGCAATGTTTACCCAAAATTTTTTTGTGCACTTTATTTTTTCATTGTTTAAACAAATTATTATAAAAAAATAATGTTTGACCATATATTTTCACTTTAAACAGTAGTTTTTTTTTATTTATATGTTAAATCTTACCTGAGTAGACATCTAGGAACATTTTTCGAAGATACCTGTGTATAAAAATAGCAGTAGGGATCTCGAACCGGTAGAAAAACATGGAGGGGAAAGCGGAGCGACAGCTGCTATGTACAATGGAATTTCTCGACTAGGTTAGTTGCAAGTAACACGTGTTCTGGGAATATTGTGCTTCTATAACAGTGAAAATTTGGTTTTTTAGTGAAAAATTCGTGTATATTTTTGTACTGGAAAGTGTATTGGAGACGACGTTTTTATATTGAACTATTACAAATTCTTTTGTATTGCTTAATTTGGTAAGTGATTACATTGAAAACTACAGTTCATTATTGAATTAATTAAATAATTAATAAATCAAAAATTAAAGATCAGTTTCAATAAAAAAAAAAAAGATAATAATGAATCAAATGCAATTAATTAATTATTAATTGTTTTTTATTAGATTTCGAACAATGGACGACCAACGGCTAGCAGCATGGCTGATGAAAATAGCTGCATAATATGTACGCACCTGGGTTCATCTTCCGAAACAAATTCAAATTTAGGTGAAGTGATAAAAATTAGTAGAGGAGTAACCTCTTTACAAGCTGCTTCAACCGAACGACAAGATGGATTGTTACCTCATCTACAAACTGAATTTGTTTATGCTCATTCAAGTTGTCGACAAAAATATATATTATTGCAAATGTTATTTTGTAATTGCAAAAAGGGATGTGGAGCTGCGTGTGGATGCAGAAAAAGTGGTTTATACTGCAGTTTAGCATGTTTACAGTGCAGTGGAAATAGTTGTTCCAATACTTCACCTATTATACAGATAGATGAAGTAGAAGAAAATATTTAATGTAGACAACAATGTAATATATTTAAATAAACAGATTTTGTACTAATTTTTTTTTTTCTTTTCATTAGTCGTAATAATTTACCTTATTTTTTAAAATGTACACAATAGAGTACGTTTCATTTATAATTAAACTGGCCGAGAAATTGCATTGTACATAGCAGCTGTCGCTCCGCTCTCCCCTCCATGTTTTTCTACCTGTTCGAGATTCCTACTGCTATTTTTATACACAGGTATCTTCGAAAAATGTTCCTAGATGTCTACTCAGGTAAGATTTAACATATAAATAAAAAAAAACTACTGTTTAAAGTGAAAATATATGGTCAAACATTATTTTTTTATGATAATTTGTTTAAACAATGAAAAAATGAAGTGCACAAAAAAATTTTGGGTAAACATTGCAATTTATAGTTTAAAAAACAATATCCTACGTCGATCATATCAATTCATTCACTATAACTCTAATCCGAGGTTTTACGGTTTTGAATGCTCCAGGCGCTCCACTAATTATTTTATACTGATGATACTCTCACTCACTCAGGGACCGGATAACCCGTTTCTTTGCTTAAGCCGTTCGAACGGGTTACCCGTTCATACGGTAAGCCAATCGTTTAGGTTACCTCTACACTGGCTTACCGAACGATAAGATAGCCCTATTAAGACAGGATACCCTAACCGTAACCCTTTGGTAACCGCTTACCGAATGCTGTTGGATTTCGTATTTGTTTCATTAAGCGCTTACCGTTTGGGTTAGGGTTAACCCCTTCGCGCCCTTCCCGCCTGCGGCGCCGCTACTATTACGTGTATTGGCTACAGATAAACGGTAAAACTGGGAAAGGACACCAGACAGGTCGTGTACCTAAATGCAATTGTATGAAAAAAAACAAGTGTTTCTAATTTTGTGACTAGGTACCTAACCTATGTAGGTACATTTATATACATGCATATATAAACCCACCCAGCACAGTTATTGTATAGGTACTAACTAGCCGGCGACTCCGTCCGCGTAGGTAAAAGTAGTTTAATACGAGTAGCTATTACTTCGGAAACCAGCCAATTATTCGGGACAAAAGTAGGTGCCTCTACCCTGTCTGTCTCGGGGGTATCTATAATCCATAATGTAGCTACCAAATTTGGCATTACCTATTGACATTCTTCACTGACACTAATAAGGTAGGTAAGTACCTACCTATTTTAAAAGTAGATGGGCGAAAACATAGATTTTCTCCGAAAAATTACACAATTGCGGGATCACGATAGGTACAGGTGCCTAAATGAATTCTAAACGGACGATCTCGTGAGTAGTTACGTATCATACTTACCTATCTAAGTATACCTAACTTGTCAGAGTCACATTATGTGGTCACTTACCTGTTTACTGTAAGCGCCAGAACACTCAGAACCCCTGGACCAATGGAGATATTTGATGTTTAGAAACTACCAAAATGCAGTACCTTGTTGGTACTCTTTGGTACCTAACTTCAAAGATTTAGTACCTCAATTGACAAAGAAAAAATGAGTTAAGTCCAAAAAAATGGTCCAGACATCCTGACGTCAGAATGTCTGGCCACTTTCTCTACTCGTTTTTTCGCTTTCAATCGAGGTACTAATTATATGAAGTTAGGCATCAAATAGTACCAAAAAGGAAGTGCATTTTGGTATTATCTAAACATCAAAACCAGTTTTTCATGCGTTACATTCTTCTGGTACCTACGCCAAAAAAAATGGGAAATAATTATATCTTAGGGTACTAAAAAGGTAAAATTGACAACAAGATAATTTAGTTTTGTTGTCTCAAACTATGTAAAACAAAATGGTTCAGACATCCTGACGTCAGAACGTCTGGCCACTTTCTCTACTCGTTTTTTCGCTTTCAATCGAGGTACTAATTATATGAAGTTAGGCATCAAATAGTACCAAAAAGGAAGTGCATTTTGGTATTATCTAAACATCAAAACCAGTTTTTCATGCGTTACATTCTTCTGGTACCTACGCCAAAAAAAATGGGAAATAATTATATCTTAGGGTACTAAAAAGGTAAAATTGACAACAAGATAATTTAGTTTTGTTGTCTCAAACTATGTAAAACAAAATGGTCCAGACATCCTGACGTCAGAACGTCTGGCCACTTTCTCTACTCGTTTTTTCGCTGTCAATCGAGGTACTAATTATATGAAGTTAGGCATCAAATAGTACCAAAAAGGAAGTGCATTTTGGTATTATCTAAACATCAAAACCAGTTTTTCATGCGTAACATTCTGCTGGTACCTACGCCAAAAAAAATAGGAAATAATTATATCTTAGGGTACTAAAAAGGTACTAAATATTGACAACGAGATAATTTAGTTTTGTTGTCTCAAACTATGTAAAACAAACTGGTCCAGACATCCTGACGTCAGAACGTCTGGCCACTTTCTCTACTCGTTTTTTCGCTGTCAATCGAGGTACTAATTATTTGAAAATAGGTCTCAAATAGTACCAAAAACGTAGTGCATTTTGGTATTATCTACACATCGAAACAAGTTTTTCATGAGTAACTTTTTTCTGGTACGCCAAAAAAAAAAAAAAAAAATATCTTAGGGTACTAAAAAGGTACTAAATATTTACAAAGAGATAAATTAGTTTTGCTGTCTCAAACTTTGTAAAAAATAAATGGTCCAGACATCCTGACGTCAGAATGTCTGGCCACTTTCTTTACTCGTTTTTTCGTTGTCAATATTGAGGTACTAATTATTTGAAATTAGGTACCAAATAGTACCAATAAGGTACCTACTGCATTTTGGTGGTTTCTACATATCAAATATGTATCTCCATTGGTCCAGGGGTTCTGACGCTTACAGTTTAGTTGACTAATTAAACTAATTAATCATTTATACCTAACAAAAGTTCAGCAAGGTAGGTACTTAAATAGGTACTTTTAGTTTATTATTACACAGTTGGCAGGTACTTATATTTGATGCCACGTCGTATTCAAAATACCGATGAGCTCCGTCACTTTTTTGTTTAGGCATACTAAAGCCGGGAGTGAGTATGTACTTATACTTAATTAATTAGTCTCTCAATACCAAAACGACACACCAAATTTTAGCTCATCAAATTAACTTTTACTTACGGAGATGCGCAACGTTTGCAAATTACTAAGAAAGTGACGAGTACTTAATATGTGTGCAATAAACAAATAAATAGGCAAACAATAGTAGTTCACACTAAAAATTCATAACAAGAACCCAAAATATTTGCAAAAATAGGCTTAAAGATTGTAGAATCAATGTTTACTTTCATATGACGGGCGCTGCGGCGGCGGCAATTCATAAAGCTATGCTATGACAAATGCCGCCACAAGCGGCTCGTGGCAATGCACACTCACCTTTGAAGCGCGCACGCCGCCCAAGTTTAGGGTTATATAAACAATCCAATAATATGTCGTACACAGTTTGCCTAAGAACTAAAATTGCTTGAAGATATTTTAAGCGGTAACCCATTCGGAGGTTTTGATACTGGTAAGCGGTAAGCCAAATTAACTCAATCGAATGGATTATCCGTTTAATGTGTAACCCGATTTAGCGCTTACCGAAATGTGCGGGTTTTTAAAAATCAGCGCTATAAAAACCCATTAAAAACCCCGGGTTAGGGTAAGCGGGTCCGGTCCCTGCACTCACTAGATATTGGTGAAATTAGAATGCAATAAACCCGCCTTATACAGGGTGTCTGACCTTGGGGCTTTAAATGCATGGATCGTTTCTACTCCTGAAACTGAACTTCTTTTGTTCTGTAAGTTGTTAAAAATATGATTGATTCCTTTTTCGGCACATTCCTTTTTGGACATATTCCGTTTTCGGCATATTCTTGTTTTGGCACATTCCGTTTTCGGCAGAAATCATTATATACAACAAATTAAATGAATCCTAGGCATAATTATTTTTATTTTCAAGACATACAATATAATATAAGCATATGAATTTAGATACTTACCTAGTTGGTTATCATTAGTTAGTTGCCCCATTATTTTAAGTAATCAGTAGATATAGTCTTTATTATTTCTACTGAGCCGATCTTCTACACAAAGGCCATTGTTTGTAAACAATACCATTCTTTCTTTGTGTCCGTAACACCAAGCCGATTACATAAAAAAAAGTTAGAACTACATTGAATGTACATTGAATTATCAACCCTACTCTCTTAGTCAGTAGGTTTAAAATGTAAAGTGTCAGGATACAGATATAAGTCTTTATTATTTGAACTGTGCTTATTCTTTACACAATACTATCATCTACACAAAACTTATATCTGTATCCTGACACTTTACATTTTAAACCTACTGACTAAGAGGGTAGGGTTGATAATTCAATGTACATTCAATGTAGTTCTAACTTTTTTGTATGTAATCGGCTTGGTGTTACGGACACAAAGAAAGACAATGGTATTGTTTACAAACAATGGCCTTTGTGTAGAAGATCAGCTCAGTTCAAATAGTAAAGACTATACCTACTGTTTAATTTTTGTCTTTTATTTTTATTTTATTTAAAAAAAAAATACTAATAAATATTATTTTATTACGCAAGCAAAGTCACAAGTATTTCATAGTTTAATTTATTTACTAAAATGTGCCGATAACAGATTATGTCCAAAAAGGAATGTGCCGAAAAAGGAATCAATCAAAAATATGCCCAACAAAAAAAACATTTTTTTCATACAAGTAAAATGTACGCGATCCAATTCTCTATTTTACTTTCGCCCACGAACCAAGGAAATGTCGCCCCCGTACCATGAGAGTGATTATATGGCCAGTATTTAAATACACTGATTTTAAAATTAAACTTATACATCACTTAGTTATCGAAACTCAAGTTATTTTTTAATGTTGCCGAACAAAATTAGTTCCATTTAGCGAGTAGAATCGATCGTTGCATTTAAAGCCCCAAGGTCAGAGGAATTAAGAAGACATGGCAACAACAAGGTTAGAACGGATGCTTAATTATATGGGTAGAAATGAAAGATCACAGGAATGGTCACCATTTTTAACGTTTAAATTTGACTTAAAGAATCTTGTTAAAATCTAATCCTAAATACGATATATTTCATCTAAACGAATTGAAAGTGGTTTTAACCACCATGTATGCTGCAATAATCAACCATCACTTGAGAATTTTGATCTATTCTGGAATTGGGTAAAGAATAAATAATTTTTTACATAAATAAAACAATTAATTTAATAATTTGGAAGTTTTATTTTCATCTTACAGTATTGCCATGACTTATTAGAAACAGAATACCTGTGTGCGACACCTATCATACTGAATATACTTAATGCTACTGGGGATTAATATTTAAAATGGCAAACATAATGCACAATTAGAAGAAACTACATTTCTTTGAAATACAAAAATAGCCAACATGAAATTAGGACAATTAACTGCCAATTCATAATAGAGTAATCAATCACTGATAGACTTACGTTTAATGGCGGCTACTCACGCGATCACAAAATTACACTGAACTGTCATTTTTAAAAACTAAGCAAGTGTAGGAAAAACTGTTTCCTTTCTACAAATACTCACTTTTAACTGACAGTTTAAACAGGCCAGTTAAAACAGACTGGGTGCTGGCCATAAAGAATTAGTTAAAATTAACAAAAATATTTCGATTATAAGTCAGGAATACTTATAACTATGTCCAGTGAAGTTCTTATCACCTAACTTACAATAAACTTACACGTTACGCAAATATGGAACTTCCGCATAATTACAATTTATCGCTTACATAAGCATCTGTCTCTTTCCAACAACAACAGGTTCTTGTGAAAGATGTAGCTTTATGCATGTGATAAAGTTGGCAAAAGTATCTCTCTTTTGATGTTGCATACCAACATTACAAACAGCATACACTCATTTCATTCATGGCAACATTCAACATCTCAGCATCCAAATAAGTATCAACCAGGGAATAAAGGCGGCAACGTTATAAAATATGGATGCAAAAATAACACAGTGGAATTAGTAGGTTCATAGTCAATGACAACCTCCTAACTAAAAGATACCCCTGCAATACCAACCGGTATGCCAGGGTTATTGTTTGACAGCATCATTAACCAAGACCCATTTGAATTTCAGCATCAATGTGATACTATAATGGTTACCGTCTTCAGTCACTGGTGTTGACACTCGACACTAGGCTCTTACATTTACTTAACGTTCTTCAGTTCGACTTCAAACACTAACGTCGAGTTCGGTGGGATGACGGGAGGAGAGCCTTTAGCTCCATACCTGCAAAACATTTATAAATAATAAGATGTGAATGAAGCTGTGAATGATGCAATGCTATATATATTCAATGGTGTAACTCCAGGGGCCTTGACAAGATGCATTACGCCAACTCGCTTTTCTATTCGTTTCGTTTTTAAACCAATCGCGTCACTGCTAGATCACGTGACTTTTCGTATCACGTCATCTACAAGTGAAGCGATTGGTTTAAAAACGAAACGAATAGAAAAGCGAGTTGGCGTAATGCATCTTGCCTGGGGCCCCTGAAGTGATTTCCTTGAAACTAAGCACCAACCTAAACCGGTTTGTTTTGTACTATTATTCTGTTTAATTCCCCAATCAACAGAAAAGCTCAAATCGATGAATGAATCGTATGCGACTTTTGAAGATAGTAGAGCATATCACAACATTACAAAAAAAATACTCTTAGATTCAAAGTATTGTCCTTGCATCCTGTTTAATACTTTGGAAACAGTGTGAAAGCTTGAAATCATGCGCTCGAAAAGCGATAATTAAGAAAGTCTTACGCCATTGCTGGGGGGCAGATGATCTTCCTCTTGCCTCCGACCTTCATCCCCGAGATGCCTACGTCCCAGCCCGTGATGACCTCCTTAGCACCCAATCGGAATTTGAACCCAGGCCCCTTAACGCAGTTGTCAAACATCTTGTTGTTTTGCTTCAGACGACCTTCATAGTACACCTAGTAAATTAAATAGTAATATAAAATATTAAACTCAGGTTTACCAGCAAAACTTGTTCCTTAATTTAAGTTAGTTCATTAAAACCCATACTATTTTACTAATCCATAAATCGATTTAAGTATTAAACCTTATAATTTAAATCTACGTAACTTCTACAAAATCAGTCCATTAGTCGCCCCATAAACATGAAATAAACAAACACAAGCACAACTCGGGTTATTCCCACCTCTTACCACCAATTTGTTACCACTGGTAACAGCTGGTTTTTTTTTCCCTCCTGTTACCACTGGTATAGTCTTTATTATTTGAACTGAGCTGATCTTCTACACAAAGGCCATTGTTTGTGTACAAGTATAAGTGATATAAGTCTTGTGTAGATGATAGTATTGTATAGACAATAAGCTCAGTTCAAATAATAAAGACATATCTGTATCCTGACACTTTACATTTTAAACCTACTGACTAAGAGGACAGGGTTGATAATTCAATGTAGTTTTAACTTTTTTTGTATGTAATCGGTTTGCGGTTACGGACACAAAGAAAGATAATAGTATTGTACACAAACAATGGCCTTTGTGTAGAAGATCAGCTCAGTTCAAATAATAAAGACTATAACTACTGGGAATAAAAATTTCTAGCTGTTACCACTCTAATTGGTGGTAACTGGGATTTTATTTCCAGTAGTTACCACCAATTTCTTTATCACTAAACTAATTGGTGGTAACAAATATTTTAGTGGTAACAAATGGGAAAAATATTCCCACTTGTTACCACAGAGTACTTTAGTGGTAACAGGTGGGAAAAAAAAAACAGCTGTTACCAGTGGTAACATAATTAGTGGTAACATAATTGGTGGTAACAGGTGGGAATAACCCCACAACTCGTACATCTGAATAACACGGACTACCAGGTGATTTTCTTAAATTTTGTACATCGTTAAGCATTTAATACTTAATTGAAGCAACATTACTTTGCTTAATTGTGTAATTAAAACTAGTCATACATATGGCTAATTTTCGTTACACAAAGGAAAAAATCAAGGTCTTTTAATTGAGTCCTAAACAGTAACGATATACAGTCGAGTTCATAAATATGCACACTTTTTAGTGCCTTGTCACTTTAATCGCAGTGAAAATTTACACGACTATGGCAGTTTAATCATGACATTAAATAGACAAGGTACTAAAGTGTATACATATTTATGAACTCTACTGTACATACATTTTTTTTGAAATTCACTCATATAATTAACAATTTTGGCACATTCTATTGTGCCTGGTCCAGGCCTGACTCAACAGATTTGAACTGCTCTTACTAAAAAACACGCGAAATTAAATTATATTTATTGAATAAAAGCTGCTAATCAAAACTAAGTACCTTAGTGATCATTAAATCACATAGATGTTTTATACGACGCGCTGGCCTAGTTGGTAGTGACCCTGCCTACGAAGCTAGCGGTCCTGGGTTCAAATCCCGGTAAGGGCAGATATTTGTGTGATGAGCGCGAATATTTGTTTCTGAGTCTTGGATGTTTTCTATGTATATAAGTATATATTTATCTATATAAGTATTGATATTGTTGTCTAGTACCCATAGTACAAGCCTAGAGCTTAGTTTGGGACTAGGTCAATTGGTGTGACATGGTCCCCTGATATTTATTTATTTATTTTTATTTTATAATTAAATCTTCTTAAGTATTAAGACTACACCTAGCATCCAGTGGCGCCCTCATTACTATTTAAGTGTTTTCCAATATACTAATGTATTGTCTTAAGTTATAGGATGGTTTTTCGTAGTACAAAGCAATACACAATTTATATTATTTATATGAGTAAGTAACCGAAACTATCAAAAAGTAAGCTTTAAAAAAAAACAACTTTAAATCGTTATAAATCATAATAAATGATCATTAAAAATCAAAAATGATGAAAGAAACTTAAAGATGATTTTTTAATTCCTATTCAATGATACCCCACTTGTCATCACTCATCACAGTTCGTGAACATGTTTTTACTTTTTGACAATAATGGCGTTTGGGCACAGATTAAGTAAGAGTTACTACGTAACAGATATTTATCTGAGCGAGGTACGTCCGATAATCACCGCCTGACGGAACATAGTTGCCGATGCTAATACATCAAGGATGCCCGCGCGCGGCGATGTCAACTAGCTCGACCGGTTTTTGAGTGTCGAGACATGGGCATTTTTTTTTTCTAGTGTACCTAGCGTTTTTCACGTGTCCGACAACTTCATTTAATATTTTTTACATGATTATGTTAAAAACTTTGACTTGTAGCTAAATTACCAGATAAACAATACTCTTACGTTTAAAATTATGCTACTAGAAGTATTCAATAACGTTAAATTTACAGTTTTTTTGTTATTTTTGTTCCCTAAGACCCCCAATTTTTTCCGCGTCCAGGCCTGGTGTTACATTTTCGAACTTCAAATAAACAAGTTTGGAAACTTTTGTCGTACATGAGAACACTTGTTTTCGGGAGTCTAATATGTGAATTTACTAAAAACGCCCTTAATTTGTCTCCTTTAGAGTTAATATTTAACAAAAAACTAGTTTAAATCGTGTCCACCACATTCGACATAAGGGGAATTCCCCTTTCCGTTACCGTATATTAGGCTTAAGGTATCATTTTTATTACCAAAATATATCTTTATTTTCATCTAGAAACTTTAGTTTTCACGTAGCAGCACAATATTTGTCTTCAAACGGTCTGTAAACGAAAAAATTGTGTGTTGAAGTGTCGTGCTTTACGTGGTTCAAAATGGGTTCCACCACTCCGTTACCAAGATTTGAAGGTAAAATCTTTATCTTTATGTTGTTGTGATACATTTACCTAAATAATTGTTTATATCTAAACTCAATTTCACTAAAATATCTTTACAATCAAGATCGAATGCATATTTAATTTGTATTTCAAAGTGCAAAACATTACTTCCGTTACTTCCCCTTTCGTTGCCATGTCGGCAGTCATGTATAAGGGGAATCTAAAAAGTAACGGAATGGAAACATAAAGTTATGTTTACACTGAGATCACATTTGAATAAATTATAGTATTTACATAGGTAAATTTATTTGTAGGTACCACAAAAGTAAATCATCTTATACGGTTTGCAAAATTGTCTTTAGAATAATACAACGTGTTATTTTTAATCTGCTGCGTAGTTGCAATAACATTAACCGCAGATATCTCAATTAAATTTAAATAATACGACTAAACTACCTACATTTGTTATAGAAATGGCTCCTCTCACAGCTGCCGAAAAACAAAAACGGTATCGGGAAAGGATTAAAAATAACCCTATTAAATATGAAATCCAAAGAAAAAAGGACGTGGTGAGAATAAAAAAAAATATAAAGGCAAGAAAAATTGCAACTACCAAACTATCAAACTATCCCGAAAAATGAAGCATCCACCAAAGAATAGGTACCTACCTAATACCATTGCAGTTGCTCATAATTTGTCTCTCAATAACCAGTATTGGTCAGGAAAGTCTAAAATGTAACCACTATAAATATGCGATAACCATAACCCTCATTTTGCTTTGGTCAGTCGGGTTAATAAAGCTTTTGTGGATTTGTGATCTTGGTATAACTGCAGCCTTATGATTTCGTTACCATTATTTTCGTTACCGTCCTTTGAAAATAATTAACATTTTATTTTATTATTAAATCCCCAATTGATAAACATTGCAATGTGTGTATTATATGGATAAACTTTTTACTAAAGTATCCACGTATAAATAAATTTGTCGGGTAAACCTCATAACGTCCAACTGGTAAAGAAAATTGTAAGTAGTTTTGGTCGTCTGGTAACGAAATAGTTACAATAATCGTAATTTCTTTCAAATTAGTTCATAATGTTTTAAAAATAAAACTTATTTTCATAACTTACTATATTTTCAAGTAAGTAAAGCATTTGTTTATCCCCGTTTTACTTTCTTTCAAGTTATATCAATAAATGTATATGGTAACGGAAGGGAAACAAATATGAGCCCGAGCCACTTTGAAATCGCTGTATAAATTTAATTTCCGTATGTTTTACAAAACCATTGCTAAATTAAGATACCTAAGACTACTAAAAATGCTTCAACACCCTTAAAGTTCAACAATTAATAAGTTCGAAAAAAAATCATCACAAATCTATTGGTACAACTTTGAAAAAAAATGCCCACATGGTCGAGACACGTCAAGCGAGATGCAAGTAGGCGAGTAGTACACTCTTACTTAATCTGTGGTAGTAGGTACATTCTAGTCAGTACGTCAAGTTCGGTTAGATGTGTGTGGCACACATGTTGTTGTTTCTTTGAATTATTTTGGTGAATGTATAATTTAAAAAAATGACTCATTATTGCTGTGTGAGTGGGTGTTTACACAAGAGAACCAAAAATAATAAAAAGGAAACGTTTTTCTCTTTGCCGGTGAACGAGGAAAGGTCAGTAGTTGCAATTTATTTTTATTTATACATATAAGATGATATATATACCTAAGGTATATTGAAGTGATCAATCAACACGAAACAGTGTTCATCAAGTTAGAAATATTTAATTATCTAAATTCGGGGTCAATAGAAATGATAAAATTATTTGTTTACAAACAAATCAGTACTGTTTGACACATAACCTCAATATTTCTGCAAACGAGTTTTGATTCGAAAAAACCTATAGTTAATAGTTATTTAATCTTAAACAGAATGTAAAAGTAACAATCAAGCGTGTACAACAAATAAATATATATATATGTATATATATATTATATTTTGATTATTCAAGTAACTGTTTTTCTCATAATGTGTACCTGTTAATTTATATTAATATTTTCGATGTGTTGACAACCCTACCGTTCGAGCGAGCAAACGTAGGTATAACTATACGTTCGCAGTAAACTACAAAAAATGAACTTTCAATAGGAGTTAATATGGTTTATTTAGGCGCGTTCGGCCAGCATTATACATATATTTTATATGTATTCAATACTTTTACGTGTTGATCGGACCTACTTTGTCGCTTTGTATAGAAGTGAAATATGCCTGGTTTGGGTGCCGCCATATTGAATTTTGATTACTGTTACATTATATCTTTTAGACACATGATTAAGAATAAAATTAGAAGAGACGGAATTCGGATTTTTAAATCCACCTGCCTACCTACGAAATAAGAACCCATGTGCATTACGCGTGTATTTTATCACTTACCATTACATTTTTGCCTGGTTTGGCAGCGGGCCCAGACCCAACTTTAATATCTTCAATGGAGACTCCACCACTCACAACCTTCTTTTCCTTCTTCTCAACCTGTCCATTTAGAGCCTCCTTGGCTTCAGGTTTCTTTGGTTCCACCTTTGCTTGTTTTTCTTTCTGCAATGATAGTTTTAACAATAATTAGTCAATAAAGTTGCCTATTATGTCATTTTTAAAAATAAAAGCCTCCAAATTTTAACAGTTTAAAATATGTCGACATGGTGCCTTATCAATTTGCTGAGTTTCAATTCGCCGATTTTCGGTTTGCAGACAACAATTCGCAGATGTTTACTTTTGTAGAGCAATGTTTGGTATAATTTTATTATGGGTCTTATTCGTTCTCTCATGTGGTGGTAGGAATTCAACACACATTAAGTTTCAGTTGATTGTTCGTTTTCTAATTGTCTTATGTTACATGTTTATTTAGAAATACCAGGAACTTTTGTTGATAAAATTAAATTGAGTCCGCTTCCATACAACAAAGCCGATGCCAAGGTTTAGGTAAATATGTATCCGAATTTGCGATCTCTAACTCATAAGAAAAATATTTAATCACTACATAGTATAAAACAAAGTCGCTTGCGCTGTCTGTCCCTATGTATGCTTAAATCTTTAAAACTACGCAACGGATTTTGATGCGGTTTTTTTTAATAGATAGAGTGATTCTTAAGGAAGGTTTATATGTATAATACATTCCATGCGGGCGAAGCCGCGGGCGGGTCGCTAGTATAATAATAATAGTCTTAGGAGATACAGTGAACTAGATAGAAACTTCTAGATGTACAGGTTCAGAAACCTCTAAATGTTCAGGTTCAGTAACTTCTAAATGTACAGGTCCAGAAACTTCTAGACATACGGGTTCAGAAACTTCTCGACATATGGGTTCAAAAACTTATAGATGTACTGGTTCAGAAGCTTCTAAATGTACAGGTCCAGAAACTTCTTGACATACGGGTTCAGAAACTTCTAGACATATGGGTTCAAAAATTTATAGATTTACTGGTTCAGAAGCTTCCGTATCAGGTTTAGAAACTTCTAAATGTACAGGTTAATCTACCTTGCCCTTGTCTACACCATTCACTTGAGGCTGTTCCTTGGCTTGTTGCTGCAACTTCTTCTTGAGGCGGCGTTTAGCTGATTTGCTAAGCTTTGACGTGTCCTTGCTCTCCTCTTTGCTGGTGTCGAGGGTGGTCTCTGCCTCATCTGACGATTCAGCGTCAGCCTCTTCCTCTACCTCCTCCTCGCCATCTGAGTCTTCTTCATCACTGTTATCGGATACCGCATTATTTAAATGAGAAAATGCAATATGAATATCAATTAAACCTAACAGAGCCACCATAGAAACGTCAGTATCAAGGAACTAGGAAGAAACAATGTAACAAATAAATGTTAAAAAAACATTTTTGTGTTTTTAAACATTTAAAAAATGAATTGGCTTCAATAATGCAAAAAATAACTGCCTTTGGTTTAAAATATTGTGGGACGCCGACTTCAGTTTTTGGCGGGTTTTTGTTTTTTTATTTTATTTTATACTTCCTATTTATGCTGTTATGTTATGTAGTCCACTTCTCAATTAATAAAAATATAGACCATTTCAAGCTCGCCGCGGGAATATCATATATTTCAAACTAAATGTACTTCGTCATAGTCGCTTCATTACCTTAATCGGCATATCTTATCGCCACCCTTGAAATAGGTACGTTAAGGAGTTCCGGTGGCCATCTGTGGTCTTCATCATCAGTTCCACTTCGCCATATATTACTTTTCAAGAGCAAATGCACGAGTTACAGTGAAAAATACCGAAATCGCTATAGGTGTGCCTATAATAATTGAGGAGTTCCCTCGATTTCTCCAAGATCCCATCATCAGATCATGACATGTTGGTAATGGGACCAACTAGAATGTACCTATACCCTTTCAAACAAAAAAAATATTTTTTCGAATCGGTCCAGTAGTCTTCAAGTAAACAGGGAATATACATTTAAAAAAAAAGACAAATTGAGAACCTCCTTTTTTGAGCCAGTTAAAAATTCTTAGTTTTCTGCAACAGGGTTCTATAGTGGCTCAACAATTGTGAGCATGTTACCATATGTTCACATAGTCAGCAGCTTTGCATTGGTTATTTTTGCATTCTCAGAACATTTTTAAACAGATTTCGCCCGCAAATTCCTATAAATACATTTTTCCATTCTATGAGCATAATGCCCATACTTGAATCAAGAAACTCCTTACCTGTCCTCAGCAGTTGTGTTGACTTTGAAGGATTCGTCATTCTCATCAGAATCAAGGTCGTCACCTTCCAGAATCTTCTGGAGCTGGTCCTCTTCATCGTCATCATCTTCAGAGCCAGAGGTCTCTGCTCGTTTAGCTGCCTTTTTATCTTTCTGTTAAGAAAAAAAGTACTTTTAAGCTTTTAATAAAGCGGATAGTAGTAATGCAATGCACATCTTGATATTGGGTAGCTAATACGACCATATCACTTATGACTAAATCTCGATCTTCTGACTGCATAGCTTTGTGCCTAGATCGCTATAGGACCACATCGGTTTGCGACCAAATCTCAAAAAGTCAGAGTCGTTAAATGACCACATTATTTTTTTAGTCTTATGTAATGTCCTAGCAGTGTCGACTAACCCTAGGAATTTTTTTAAGTTACCTAACAAACCTAACCTACCTAGTAACGCAAACAACATGAGTGGTCATAATGGGAAAAAACAGCATACCAGTGCAAAGGCACAGGAAATCTTCACAATAACATTTTAACAAGTATTTTAAATAAGACCAAGAAGAAAAATCTCCATAAAAATAAATAAAAAAGAGCCTACTGAAATCACATGATATGCAGTGGTGGTCACATAATTTAGAGACGCTTACTTTTTTCTCATACAATTGCCTAGAAATAGGAATTTTAATAATCTTATCAACCTTAGTTTATTAATTAAACTTATTGTTAACGGAAAATAAAATTGGACAAGAACTTTTTAATCCGCGCTAAAAATGTAAGTCATATTTGTAGGCTAGGCATCCCTAATTATGTGCCCACCACAGTATACAAACAAAAAATCAATGGCAGTTGCATAAATAAAGCAAACCTTTATCTTTTTGCTCACAGCTGCATCATTACTGTTCTCCAGTTTCCTCTTTGCCGCAACGACCAGCGTTGGGGCTTCTTCATCTTCTTCCTCTTCTTCACCAGCTGATGACTCTTCATCATCTTCATACTCAGGGTCCAGGTATCCAGTTAAGTGGACATTGCATTTTCCTGCAGTAATAAAAAATAAAGATAAAAGATAAAAGATGTTTATTCAGTAAGTAGGCCACACTGGCCCTTTTACACTTAAAAAATCTACCAGCGCTTCGCAAGAGTTCAGACCTGCTGAAAAGAAACACCATTATAGAATTATACAACTTAACCCAGCATTATATAAAACAATGAATCTAACTTTAAAATATATATATCGTGCGCAGTTGAGCAGGAAAATGTGTCAAAACTCAGTATGTTCAGAAGAACTCTTAAACAGTGATAATAAAAAATGAAATTATACTTACCTATGACAGCGCAAAGCAACCACATAAATAGTTTGGACACATTCTCCTACAGAAACCATATCCCCTAGACAATATAAAATGTTTACATATTTTTATGACTAAGCTATTTATTTAGGTGTTTAATTTAGGCCAATCATTTTTATCTGTTAGATAGTCCTCGACCCTATAGTAAGCTTTCGACATCAACAACTTTTTCAAGTAATTTTTAAGTACTGGAATGATAACTTTAAAACTTTGTCAGGTAATAATTATAGAAATGAATGCATTGATTGCAGTGATTTTATTTTACGACATAACACTATGAAAGTAACTAGGTATAATAAACTAAACGAGATGTCTCAACATTGGTAAGTTGCCTGATTTTCTTAACAGTATAAGCTGCTGAACTTATTTACCTGCTAGAACTGCTATATGGGGACTCCATTGCAAGTTTAGTAATAGATGGAGCCATTTATAAACTTAAGTTAAGATATGAATCTATTAATATATTTGTGTTGTTTCTTAATATGAAAAATATATTATCTTATTTAAAAGCCCGGCTGGCTGTTCACAATGGAGTGCTGGCCCCTACCCTGATGTATGGTAGTGAATGTTGGGTGTGGCAGAACAAGCATGTAAGTCGTGTAAATGCAGTTGAAATGCGCTCTTTGCGTAGTTGTGTGGTGTGAAACTGATTGATAGAGTAAGAAATGAAAATATCAGAGAGAAATGTGGAATAAAAGAAGACGTAGTGACTAAGATTCAAAAGGGCATGCTTCAATCGTTCGGTCATTTGGAAAGGATGGATGAAAGAAGATTGACGAAAGAGATATATAGATCGAAAGTAAGTGGAAGGGTCGGAAGGGACCGCCCTGGGCGTACTTTTTCGAATCAAATCGGAGAAATACTGGAAAAGGTCCGAATCTTAAGTACCCGAAACCGACGTGCGTGCATGACTCGATGTATGAATGTTGAAGAAGCGAAAGAAATTTGTCAAGATCGTAGTAAGTGGAAAGAAGTGGTCTCTGCCTACCCCTCTGGGAAAATGTATGTATTATCTTATTTATTAATTTTTTTTTTATTAATGTGTACAGAATTACAGCAAGAATAGCTGGAATATCACATTCATCACTACATATTCTAAAACAAAGTCCTGGCGAGTCTGTCTGTATGTTCGCAATAGTCTCAAAAGGTACTAAATGGATTTTCATGCAGATTTCACTATCAATAAACTTAAGCAAAGGGAGGGTCGGTCACTATATTATTTTAAGACATGGCAATATTTTCTTATCATACTTTAAAAGATTTGAATCCCTCATCATATCACCAACAATGTTGATATGTTAGTGAATTTTTATATTTAAAAAGATACAAGGATGATTGAAAATGTCAGATCCTTGGTTAAAGAATTTGTCTGACATGTCGTCATGATGTGTCAGAATGGTATCGGTTTTAGAAATTGAATATGTAGATTTATATTAAATTTGTTCAACCCAATGTGTTGTGGGTTCTTACATATGAAATTGATAGCATCGGCAATGAAAGTGTTAAGCATAAAGGGGAGAACAAAGAAATATGAATATAGTTCATTTGTTTAGGTAGGTAATTAATATATTCAATGCTAAGCACTCTGATATGTAGACAAACCAAACCACACTGTGGGGTAAACAGTTAATCAAAACTGTCAAGTCAAACTTTGACGCATGTCTTTGCTTCTATTGGCTGAAAAACTATATGCTGGTCCTGCTCATGCATTTTAAAGCTATTTTTGGTTCCTGCCCAATGCCATGTATGATTATATTTCTGTATGGATTAATTAATAATTAGCTTGAATTTCCGGCCAGTACATACTTTATCTATTTGTTATTAAAGTTGACAATATCCATTCTTTTTAGTTCACATTTGGTTGAGTAGGAAAACTACTGGAGTAAACTATAATTAACTTACCATTAATCAAAAATGAAATAGCGTCCCCTGATTTGAAGTACAGATCCAGAGGTACTTGGATATTACGGTTTTTCTGAAGTGTACAAATGAGGAAGTTCTTGCCATCAACCACTACCATGACCTGACAGGGGTCATTGTCACCCGTAGATATGTCCATGGCTGCATTGGAGATGTGAAACGGTTTTTCCACCACTTGGGTGTACCGCTTGTTCGGCTCCATAATAAGTCCTGGGAAAAATTCAATGTAGCAGTAATTCCTCAATGACTACCTCTAAAATCAAACTTCTGTTAAGTATTGAAACATACAACTGCTTTGTTTTATAAATCTCTTAAACTCTATTGTATGTTTATGCTGTAGCCAAAACTAAAGCATTTACCATTGGAGTGCTAAAAGGGCAGTCATGACGGCAGCACATAACCATAATTCCAGTTTTAGAAAGATAAATTCATTGTTAGTTGTACAATTTATTGGAATTGTGAATAAAGTATTATTATTATTATTTCAATAATCTTTACAACTAAGAATACCTTTTTCAAACTCATATTCATGTTTTACAGAAAAGCATGGGTAAAATTAAAAGTATCGGTTTGGTTTGGTGCAATACGGAAACGCATGGTAATTGACATCGTTTTGGACTTGACATGGAACTCGCTGTTCGGCAGAAACACAACGCGGATTTTGACTGGTCTTTCCCACACCTTATCGTAGTCATATCGTGATATAAATTCTAATTATTTAACTAATAAGTATCGACATATTGTCTGAAATATGGTGCCGGTTTTGAAACACGTGGTGGCGGTTGACCTGACCGGTTGACTTACCCCAAAACATGGTGGATAAAGGCTCAAAGGGTTCAATGGTTGATGCCTAGGGAAAAAACTATGATAATAAGGTAACAGTAAAACTGCTTTTACACTTATCAAACCAATTTGCCTTGATTAATACTCTATCCGAATTTAATTTTTAATTTAATTAACTGAACTGAAGATGGCGCTAAGGCGGATCAAACGACCGACAGACGACAGACAGATAGTATAACGATTTTAAACAGCCAAAAAAAGAGACACATAGATTAAAAAAACTCAATAACCATAAACAATCTTATTTTCAACTCTAGTACTGTACTCCCTGAGCCCTACTTTTAAAATAAAAGTTTGAAGTTACATTAGCTCCATCCCTTACTCTCGATTTAGTCTCGAATGATGAGTGACAGGATGGAGCTAACGTATCTTTGAACTTTGGTTTTCAAAGTAGGGCCTCAGGCACCGGACTGTTTGCAACGCATAGAGGAACAGCGAACGAGCCGAGAAAATCACAACATTGGATTTCGTATAACGAAGCAGCAGCAATCTGTTAGGCCGCTTCCTGACTTGGCGATATGCTTGCAGTAAGGTTCACTAATGTTTGACCAAAAAATTATTGACAAATGATCATTTGACAAACAACGTTTCACCAAATGATCATTTGGCAAACGAGACATTTGACAAAAGTATCATCTTACAAAAACTCACTTAGCAATTGATCATTTAGCAATTAGTTTACCTATTTCTGGGCAGAAAAAAAAACAACCTCGAAGGCCAAGACGGGAGCCAAGCTCCCGCCTTTGCCTTCTAACCTAACCTATCCGAGTCGGTTATGCCCTGGTTCGTTTTCCTCGTAAAATGTAAATTTAACTGTTGATCATTTGGAAAAGTAAATCATTTGTAAAATGACTAGTAGTAAAATGATCAATAGACTTAAATTTTTTTTGCAAAACGTTGTTTGTCAAGTGTAATTTTGACAAATGACTTTTGGTCAAACGGCAGGACACCTTGCAGTAAAACATACTGTCGGCATAAATGCTGCGCGTTGATTGGTGGATGCCACTAGTTGCCTAGCAACCCTTACCGATTCCGTGTTTTACTGCAAGCATACCGCCAAGTCAGGAAGCGGCCTTACATGAAAACCAATTCGGCAGTTGATCACGTCATGAATTTTCCCAGCGAGCTGAGTGACTATAATTTTACTTGTCGATGTGCTTGAGTCAAGCCGCTTAACGGTCTGTAAACAGCGTTACTATTTATGCCTACAATTGTATAGTCTGTGCTTGATGTTTGACGTTACTGGTACCATAGACTAAAGACTCTTTTCTGTATACTGTCAGAGACGGCAACAGTAATTCCTAACCATGGTAGTTATTTTATTTCTGTTAAATCAGCGACTATCTTTCCAATCCTTTCATTATGTGCTATATATGTTATTTTCTGCGGGTACTGCATCTAAACCTTTCACGTGATGGTCTTATTTACCTTCTAACCTGACACATTACAGGGTCGTGTCAGGACTAAGACCGTGAAGAAGGCAGCGAAAATCATAATTGAGAAGTACTACACCAGGCTGACTCTTGACTTTGATACCAACAAGAGGATATGTGAGGAAATCGCTATCATTCCCACCAAGCCTCTTCGCAACAAGATTGCCGGGTAAGTAATCGTTACCTATTTAGGTACCTTTTGTGTTTTGCAACTACCTATAAGCTTATTTTCTAAATTACAAATTTCCGATATTTGAGTCTTCAATATTCCTTGATTGTGAGCTATTGAT
The DNA here is from genome assembly GCA_927399475.2 of Acleris emargana. NCBI lineage: Eukaryota > Metazoa > Arthropoda > Insecta > Lepidoptera > Tortricidae > Acleris > Acleris emargana. The sequence continues at coordinate 9,803,697 of OV656853.1, read as the reverse complement.
ATCTTATTTATTTACTTTTGCAAAATCACCGGTTGCACCATCAGCAACTATTTTATCTAAAGCTTTGCCCCCATTTATTAAGTAGGATATCAAAATCTCTTTGTTTTCAGATTTAAATACCAAACTGACACTTACTTTTAATAGACTTACCTAATCAAATAGCAAGCAATCGAGTGTGATCATGTCAAACAATTTAAGGTGATTCATAAGTCATAACCATAACCATAAAATATTTGCTCAATCAAGACTTCAATTACTGTTCCAGAACAAATGAAATAAAATAAATGTAATAACTAAAATATTAAGTATCAGTATTTCGGTATGTTCATTGATAAATGTAAACAGCATCTGAAACTAATTGTTCAGGGTTCTGTGCCCAAAGGGTAAAAACGATACCCTATTACTAAGACCAATGTCCGTCTGTCTGACTGTCTTGTCACCAGGCTGTATCTCATGAACCGTGATAGCTTGACAGTTGAAATTTTCACAGATGATGTATTTCTGTTGCCACTATAACAACAAATACTGAAAACATTAAAATTAATATTTAAGTGGGGCACCCATACAACAAACGTGAATTTTTTACAGGTTTTTGCTTGATAATGGTACAGAACCCTGCGCAAGTCCAACTAGCATGTGGCCGGTTTTCTTATATGGTGATTGTAGGCTTAATATTCTTGGGATTTCTTGTTTTTGAATTTTTATTCAAGGGTAATTTACTGATTGGTTAACCCGTCGAACGTCACATCATACAACTATGTAATAAAATATCAAAAATCTTAGATGGCAAAAAAAAAAACAAATTGAAATAAGCCTTAAATATTAAACAGGTTAAAAACTACACTAATTTGTCTGGTGTTCTTAACATTTTGAACGCCACAGTCGGCTCTGGCCGACAACTAAAAGTCGTGCTACTGATGCCACCGACGGCCACAGCCGACACAAGTTAGAGATTAAAAGAGACTTTGTTTCGTATGGATTAAGTTGTAATTTGCTTAGCATAGTATTTGACGTACGGCGTTCAAAAGGTTAACATTTCAACTTGAACTAGTGATACCACCATCGGCCACATTTTGGATTAGATTTGTATCAACTAAATTGTAATTTGTATATCATAGCAAACATGTTAGGTGTGTGAGTGACTCATATTGTATTTGACATTCAAAATGTTAGCACATTCAGCTCTAAGAACCCACTATTCTGGTCCATATTGTATGGAAATCAGAGTGCTTGGCATTGAATGTGTTAAAGTGCTAAAGTTAGTCATGAACCTTTCAATATTTGTAAAACTAATAATTTAATTTCTCTATAGGTTTGCCACCCATTTGATGAGACGTCTGAGGCATTCCCAAGTTCGTGGAATCTCGATCAAACTGCAAGAGGAGGAACGTGAGAGACGTGATAACTACGTCCCTGAGGTGTCTGCTCTGGAACATGATATCATTGAGGTCGACCCTGACACCAAGGATATGTTGAAAATGCTGGACTTCAACAACATCAATGGACTCCAACTGACGCAGCCGGCTACCCAGGGTGGCTACGGTGGCAGACGTAATTAAGTTTAATAAACATTAAAATTTACTGGTTCTTTTATTTTTAATGTTCTTATAACTCTTTTGACACTCCACTTGTATAAGTTGGCCAAACTCTGGCATCTATATAGGTAATGTTGTTGCTTTCAAGAACAGTTGTATTTTAGATTTCCAGAGCATTTCGTTCTTGAAAGCAACAAAATTATTAGGTTTACTTAATTGGTCTAGCTAAGAACCTACAACGATAATGCTTTTTGCTATAATTTGGCGTATATCTGGCATTCAATATAAGCAATTCTAAAAAGTTGTAACAATAGAGCAACTTAGGGCCGAGTTCACCAAGCAATTTAACAGAAGGTTGTCTTATGTCGGGTTCCTATATTCAATCCGAGGATAGATAAGGCTTACCTCGGGTTAAAATTTGACATTTGCCCATACAAAATGTGTCAAATTTTAATCCGAAGTAAGCCTATCTGTCCGCGTATTGAATATAGGAACCGGACGTTAATCAGCCGTTAGTCAATACACTTGACAACCGTTAAACCGCTAACCATCCGTTTGTTGGTGGTGAACACTGCACTTAATTCAGCAATTTTATTTGCCCGAGTAACTGCTTTCCTTTGCTTGTATGATTGGCAAATATTAACTTTTCTATCGCAAGTCTCGTAATATGGAAGTGTTAAGTAGATACCCAATAAGCTAATATCGGCGCTCTAATTATATTATTTTTCTGACCACAATTATAATAGTGCAAATAGTCATATCTTTCGCAATAAACATTAGAAGCGAGTTGAATTACTGAAATTGCTTAGTTGCATTTAAAGCTTTAAATGTAACTTTATTCAAGAACAGTGTCTTAATTCAGCTCTGCTCACAAAAAGACAAGAAAAATTTAACAAAAATAAAATATATCTCGCTGTAAAGAACGAATAAATTGACGTAGGTCTTTCTGTACAAGTTCTGTACCTAAACAATCGAAATTCCCGCAATAGCTGACGAGCTTGGTGTTTTCGTAACTGTAGGGTGATCTGGGTGATACTAACACTTCATGTGGCAACACCTTTACCATGTTCAGAAAATAATATGTACAATAAGGTCAATAAGTTATGCTTTGCTTTGGTAAGGTTTTTTTGACATTGAGGTGCATTATATTATGCCTAAATTAAAGAATAAAGAACTTTAACTTTGGTTTCGTTTCTTGTATATTTCCTGCTGGAGACTGGGGAGGAGTCCCCGAAAAATTACTGCTGAAATTATACGAGAATTGTACTGGCTAATGTAATATTCACACATAAGGTACATCATTTGTATTTTTTTGAAAAACTTAAATAATTATTATATTTTTATCATAATATTTTTTAAGTAACTTTTGGTATCATTGCATACCAAAAAACAATGATCTTTTCAGTATCACTGTGACGAACAGTTTCTGATGATATGATTCCAGAATGCAAATGGGAGAGTTGTATATTTAATGGCAACACCGAATAATTGTTATGTTTGCTTTTGCTTGCTTTAGCTAGCTCGATCTCATTCGTTTTGTGAGCTCAAGATACCTAGCTGTGGTTGAAATCAATCTTATTTCCATGAGTTCTAAATTAAGCTTACATTATTTTTATTCCGTTAGATCATATATATTATGAAGAATGGAATGTCCTCATTTGTTAGATAACGTCAAGTTGGACAGCGACCTCATCCAAGAAGATACATCAGTCACAAAGAACTTGGATTGTTCAGGTAATAAATTAGAATATTAACTTAATTTCGTGTCTTGAATCAGGGGTAGGAAATGCGAAGCCACGTCGCACCTATTAGGGGAGGTTAGTTTGAAAAATCAATACAGCGAAGTTATAATAATCAGCTGTTATCGTGGGACGCAGCGGGGAAGGCGAGCAGGGGTCGGGCGGGGCGGGGCGGGGCGCACACGGATGACCGTGAATGATGAGAATGTCGCGTTACCTGCCGCATTGATATTTTATATGCTTGAATATTGTGATTATTATGATAATTACGACACGAGGCATTTCGGCAAGGAACCATTCTAAACTCATGGATGCGCATTTTAATTTTCCTCCCCGCTTCTAGTATTTCTTGTAAGATTATAAATGAAATGAATCACGATGTTACGATTAGCCTAATATTAGGCCATTATAATTTCCTATTGCGCAGTAGAATAAGCAGCGCCTCAATTCTCGCCATCGGACATGTAGATGCGATTAATTGCGATTGATATGCACTCCATTACAAGTGATGAAATCAACCTCTTCCGTACCTGATATCTTGATAACTTCATTCATATTTGATAGCTTTGAAAAATATTGTTAAGGTTTACTTTTATGATTCGTAAGATGGTCGGACTGTAGCAAAGGGGGGGCCGGGACTTAGAATTTTTTTGTTGGTTGTGGTGTCATTTTAACACTATTTTTTTATGATTGCAACGTATAGAACACGTCAAAATAAGCACATTTTACTTGAAAAACTTTTCTCTAAAATTAAAAATGGGCGAGATAGACGAGTTCAAAGATTGATAATTTACAAAAGACTTAGAATTTTTTTGTTGGATGTGGTGTCGCCGAAGGCCGTAGGGCGCAGTATAGGTATAGGTTTAGGTTAGGTTAGTTTGTTGTCCAGGCGCGAAGCGCCAAAACTACGTAGAATAGGAGGTCCGCGAAGCGGACCTCCGTCGACGTCGCTATTGTAATCTTTGATGGCGTCTATCTCAGTAATTTTTAATTTTAGAGAAAAGTGTTTCAAGTAAAATGTGCTTATTTTGACGTGTTCTATACGTTGCAATCATAAAAAAATAGTGTTATAATGACACCACAACCAACAAAAACTTTCTGTCTTTTGTAAATTATGAATCTTTGAACTCGTCTATCTCGCCCATTTTTAATTTTAGAGAAAAGTTTTTCAAGCAAAATGTGCTTATTTTAACATAAACTTGAAAATTATTCTAAGTGTTTTGCAATCCCTATGATTTTTCATTTTTTTTTTAAAAAAATCTAAGTCCCAGACACGGCCCCCCCTTTGCTACAGTGTGACCCGTAAGATATCTTCCAATTACGTACGAAAGAGTGCGTAGGTACAATACAAGAATGCCACAGGAAAATTCCATATTACCTACTAGACAGTGTCAACTGCTATGGCAAATTATGACTAGCATATTGAAGTATGTCTCTCCTACTTTCTTCTATAGCATCTACCTGTCTATTATACCTATATCAAAATTATCAATACTCCATAGTCATTAGTGGGCACAACTATGGTACCAAATTATAAGGGGTGCCAAATCGATGACTAGCGGAAGGCATCTGTATGGATAAGGCTGACCCTGTCATATTTATTTTATTTAATAACATCTAACCTCTTGGATGCCTACTGAGTCTCAGACTTATCTGTGTACCCACAATTTTTCATATTTCTTTAATTACATTCCTATCAAGTATTGAAACAAATTAAATACCAGTATTCTACTTATGATGTCGCTTTATTTCTTAGTATTGTTTGTAATTAATTTAAAACCAATGGTTTTACAGAATGTGCAGCAAAGGGACAGAATTGGTTGTGCCTCAAATGTGGGGTGGTGAGCTGTGGGCGGTATGTAAGTGCTCATGCAAAGCAGCATGCGGAAGCATCTGGCCACCAACTGTGCATAAGCTGTGATATATACTCGGTTTACTGGTAATTTTGGCATTTCATAATTCTATTCTATTGACCTGGTCTAGAATTAAGCACGAGACTACAAAAGTAGAGATATAACTACATACATAAATACATAAAAATATCCTAGACTCTGGAAATAATACTAATGCTCATCACACAAATATTTGCGCATACTGGGAAGCTAATTAAATCTATCTCGTGCTAGAAAAAAATGATGTGGAAAATGGTAAATTACCATTCAATAAAAGAAAGAAGTTGTTTGAAGGTTCTAACAGGATTTCCTGAATTTTAATATTATTTTCAAATTATTCACATAATGAAATATCTAATATCAGGATGTGTGGGTCAAACTCCTGAGCCATCATCATAGATGTGTATTTTTAGAAATATTTGTGAAAATAGACCTACATTATTATTTTGTACATACTAAATACCCTAAATGATATAATTTAGGTTGTCGGGAGGTTAATCTGGCAGCTCTGGAATTAAAATTTTCATTAAATAAAGACAGCAACAATGGTAGAAAATTTGAGTCATGTACTCATGTCTGCAACAAAACCCACGTAAATAAAAAGAACGAACTGGAGGTTAAGGTTATATCCACAATGCTATTGTAATGTATAGTAATAGATACCCAGGTGGCCACTTTCTGGAAAACCGGGAGCAGTCAGGGAATTTCGCGAGTCTGGGAAAAGGGGCTGGACTTAAAAATCAACGTGAAAAATCTACATGAAGTCGATATAAAAAGTTTTTGATTAATATGTTGTGTGTAGAATATGTTAAACTAAGGTTCTTTTTTAATAAAGAGTGAGTCCATAAACTTAAAAGACTTAAAAAATTCTTGGTGGTGTGAAAATGATGTCAACATAACACTTTTTTTTAAATTTATGTATCTTGTGAATATGATGATTCAAGCATCTCTTAAGATTTTTTTTCTTGTGACCATTTGTGGCGGTAATATTTTAGTTAGGTTAGTAGGTATCTTGCGATCACAACAGATTCCGACGTACTGTCAAAAAAGTAAGTCCCACAATCTCTGCTTGGTACGACGACAAGCGAAACGGGAGGAGTGTTAGGTATCTTGTAATCACAAAAAACCGTACTTACCTACTGCCAAAAAAAGTAGGATAATACCCATATTTAATCTGGGTTCTTGGGTCAACCAACTTTTGTACCCACTTTTATTTTACCGGATTTCAACAAAAATGTCGGTCTTAAATATAATATCTGTGCTTATTTTCGATTATGATTATGGAGTCAATTTACCAGATTAAAAATCTATCTTTGTCAAGTAGGTATTTCTCTTGACTTATCCATATTTTAATTTCTAAAGCGTTTGAAAATAGGGTTAACGTGACTACTGAACTACCTACTGAATTGTCAACTGAGTTTAGTACCACATTTTTATGGTATCATACCAAAACGGTAAAGAGTGTCTATCTTTATGTAACGGCAGTTATTCTCTGAAACTGTAGAAGTTGGGTTAAAATCTTTTTCGATGCCCTGAAATTTTCCACTCTGTCACAGTTGTAATTTTTTTCTTTGAAAAGTAATATTTTTTTAAACTAAATAAATTGTTTTTATTTGAATCATTTAAAGTATTTTCAAACATTGTCAAACAAAATAAAAGATTACTTCATACAAAAACCACAACTCTGTCACATTTTCCGGGGACAATTTTCAATGCAACGAAAAAGATTTTGACCCAGTTATCAATTTAAAATTTGGCACAGTTGTGTAACATGCTTGCCCGCATCTGTTTTTAGTAAAAAGAATACAAAATTATTTTTCTAAATATTTGAAAAGGAGTCTTGAATGAGGGTTGGAAATTTTAAAGTGATTTGAATATAGCAAACGAAGCGTTTCATGAACGGGCTCAATCTGAAAATTTTAAAACTATTTTTTTTAAATTATTTGTGACATACTTTTTTGCCAAAAATGTACAAAAAATGACCGTTCCCTCCATTTTATGGACAAAAGTTTTCTCCAAAGTTTATGGAAAAAAAAAACCTGGGTTAAAGATACATTACAATAGATAAAAAAATTAAATTGTGACGTCTTACAGTAGTAATAGAAAAATTATAAAAAAACTTTAAAAAGCCGTATTAAAATTTAGGCGTAATCGTACTAATATTATAAATGCGAAAGTTTGTGTGCGTGTTTGTTACGTCTTCACGCTGCAACGGCTGAACGGATTTCGATGAAATTTGGAATGGAGGTTGCTTATACGCTGGATTAAATGGCTGAAATGTAACATAGGGTACATTTCATCCCGGAAAATTTAAAATTTCCCTAGAGAATAACAATATTCAAAATCAACGTGGACGAAGTCGCGGGCAGAAGCTAGTAGAAAATAAAGATATTGACAAAATGAGTATTTACTTTTGCGTTTTCCAACCGTTTATCTTAAATAGGTACGGAACCCTCGGTGAGCGAGTTCAAATAGCACTTGACCGGTTTTTATGCCATACATTTTAAACAATAGATTATAAATTATAATGTGAATTATGAAAATATTAGTACAATGTAAAAATAGATTATATTTAGATGAGCAACGGGCAAAAATGAGTGGGTAAAAAAGTTGATTGGCCCTCTTATTTTGGTCAGGGAAAACTTGAGGAATTGCCTGGAAAACCGGGAAAAGTCAGGGGAATTCAAATGTTGTAAAAAGCGGCCACCCTGTAGATAGAATAATTTTAATTTTCTTTTTCAGCTACAAATGTGATGATTATGTTTCAAACGATACTGAAGAACAAACAATAGATAAAGTAAGGCAAAGTATTATGCTAATTAGGAAAGATGAGGACTCCGATGTTAATTGTAACATAGGTAACAATGAAGAAAATAGCAAAGATGGTAGTGAGGGGCAAAACAGCTGCTCTTCGAATTCATCAGTACAAGCCCCCACTACAAGTGAACCCAGAATTTCTGATGCAGCCAGTTCATCCGAAGCCCAAGATAATGGTTTGGAAATTGGCGACAAACAAACAAAAAATACCAAGGTAATATAATATTTGTATACCGGCTATGAATTAAACAGGATCTCTATTCTAATCTAACGGGTAAAACAATATTGGTTTTGACGTGTTATGGTATGATATTCTGAACTCGGCTGCCATTGCTGTCAAGTAAATAAGAGAGTTACTAAAGAGTTCATTATTTTCAAAATAAATCAATTAAAATAAATGTCAGAGTGACAGAGATATGTCTTTCTAATTGCGATATTTACAAATCTTATGGTTTAGGTTTATTTATTTCATGGCAAAAACTGTAATATAAATGTTCAAGCTCACCGTCCGTATTTTTTTTTATAGAACCCAGAGGAATCAGTCCGAAGCTTGAGACCTCGGTCCCGTAAAAGATCTCATTCAGATGACAGCAATTCAGCAGATAACGGCACAGTGAAATGTAAAGAGAAAAAAGGGCCGTCTTGTAATGGAAATGGAAAGAGTCAGAAAGAGAAAAAAGTGGTAGGGTTAAAAAATTTAGGCAACACATGTTTCATGAATGCAGTGTTACAAAGTCTGAGTAATATTCAGGAGTTTAGCTGTTACTTTAGTCAGCTGCCGGCGCTTGAAGTTAAAACCAATGGCAGGAAGGTTTATCATTCGCGGAGCTACACACGGCAGGAGATGCACGATGTTGTAATGGCGGAGGAGCTGAGGAAGGTGAGGAAACTTCAAATGTATCCGCGTCCATAAATGGGTACACTTTTGATGTGTAAGGTAAGACCACATTAAGCGTAACTGCGCGGTAGCTGATCGACGATCAAATATTGTTTCTATGAAATTGCATGAAATAGAACGCACTATGCGGCAGTGAGACTACGCGACGCGGCACTGCGCGACAAAGTAGACCAACTAACCAAATTTGACACGGCGTGTCGCGTAGTGTAGTTCTGTTGCCGCTAGTGCGGTATGGCAAGCGGCGCGACACTTCACGCCGTTCAAGTCGTAACGTGTTTGGTGCTTAAGGTCGTGTCAATCCAATAAAATTACTATCATTCACTCACTTAATTGAATAAGAAACATGCACATGTATTTCGAACATCTATATCTATATGACAGACAATGTGCTGGAAACTATCGCCCCGCGGCATTTTCAGTGTGATATACCAAAAAGAGGCACATCGCGTCGCGTCGCTCCCCTGCTGCGCAGTTACGCACAGTGCGCGGTCTTCATACATAAACAACAATGTCATAAACTTATCTTTTAAATCAAGCTATTACTAATTTATATACCTGTAACAAAAGACTTAGGATCATGATTACATTTATGTGAATGTACAAATTTAGTGTTGTGTGGCACAGGTGCTTATAAACCTGAACAGCGGGTGCGGTGGAAAGGGTGCCATATCTCCGGAGTGCTTGTTCCTGGTGATCTGGAAGGTAGTCCCGCGCTTCCGAGGCTACCAGCAACAGGACGCTCACGAGTTCCTGCGATACATGCTGGATAGGTACGTAGTGTTCACTAAGTGTTGAAAATATGTAATAGTGTGTGTAGTGCTTGAATATTGGACGATGCGTGGGCGTAGTTAGTAGTGACCCTGCCTACGAAGCTAGCGGACCAGGGTTAACCTTTTCAACGCCACAGTCGGCTCTGGCCGACAACTGAAAGTCGTGCCACTGACGCCACAGCCGACACAAGTTAGAGATTAAAAGAGACTTTGTTTCGTATGGATTAAGTTGTAATTTGCTTAGCATAGCAAGCATGTTTGGCGTGTGAGTGACGCATTTTGTATTTGACGTACGGCGTTCAAAAGGTTAAGATCCTGGTAAGGCCAGATATTTGTGTGATGAGCGCGTGTATTTGTTCCTGAGTCATCGTTTTTTTTCCATGTATTTAAGTCTAGTGCATATGGTACAAGCCTAGAGCCTAGGGTTGTGAACCGATATTTATTTTTATTTATTATCCTTATATAACATATACATATAACAAAATAATGAACATCGACAAGATCAAAAACGGTAAAAAAATGTTACGCTATTTTAAATAGAATTTTTTAAGAAACGTTATATGGATATACGTTACGTCGTTACTTAAGATTTCTTATGGTCTTATTTTATCTTATTACGGATACACTTTCGACCCGGGATCTTTTGTGTAATTACCCCTATCTAGATTTGATGATACTTTTGTTGGTCTTTTCACAAGAGCTGCCCTAAATAGAAATGGGTAATTAACAAGTATAATTACAGATGTTTGGTTCGAATTTCGAACTCCCATTAAAAGGATGGCACAAACACTATCATGTGTAATTTTTTACATTCATCGCAACACTTGTGTGCACGCTACTATGCTAAGGGAACGTTAGTGATTGATCAGTATCAGTGATGGTGGTTGGTGGTCCCCAGGCTACACACGGAGCTGCAGGAGCTGGCGCCGGCGCGCGCGGGGCTGCCGGCCGCCTCCATCGTCACGGCCGTCTTCGGCGGGTCGCTGCAGAGTGAGGTACTTTCCAGGGGTATTTTTGAACGCAGCACATTGTGTTTGATTGGTTTGGGAAAATCCGACAACATAGGGTACAGGGAAACAGTCTTAGGAAACTCTGGCTCTCTTTTTAAACGACTCCAAGAAAAGGAGGTTCTCTATTCGACTGTTTTTTTTTATTGTAAAAATAATTTTGGCATGTATGTTTTTTGTAAAATGTTATTTCGATTTGTTTTTATGTTTCTTTTGTATGAAAAGAAGAAAATCGGGACAGCAAAAGTTGGTCGGATTAGAAAAAATATTTTTCATACATTTCCAAATCGACTATTTAATTTTTTGTGCGGATAGAATAGAAAGGAAATAAAACAATCGGGATAGTCGAAGATGGTTAAATTTAGTAACTTAACAGTGGATAAAAGGTTAAAGGAGTCAACGCCTTAAGCGACAGAGGGATCTAGACTAGAGCATTTTTCCCCCAAAATTTCGTCGCTAGCACTGGAGGGCTAGTACCAGGGGTGTGGTTCTCTGAAGCGTCTCACTTTTTAATTAGTGCAGCTCATATTAACCGGTGAGTTTAAGTAGACCCGTCAAAGCGTACAAAATACATTTTAGCGCGTGCGCTCTCAATTAGGCAGCAGTGCCAGCAGCTGTTGTCGGCGACTTGTCTGTCTGTTGTCGTTCGGATATCCCGAGTTAGTAAGTCGTACGGTCAACGAATAAACATATATAGCAAACTTACCTTGATATTGTCATTATAATGCTGATTATTCTGGTTAATGTTTAGTTTGAAGCCTATAATGACGAGGCACTAAATTTCTCATCATTTCAGTATAAATGATAAAGTAGTTTGTCTCCTTGAGGAGTTTCTGCTACCTATTGCTAGTTGCTTCGATGCGCATCGCTCGATACTTAATACTCACGCAACCAAACGCGGCGACGGCGCGGCTCCGGTTAAGCAGCCTCGGTCCAACCTCTTGAGTTTGCTTGTAGTGGCTGGTCGCGCGTACGGTTGAAGCACGCACACATGCAAGCGGCGCGATATACATTTTTACCCGACTGCCGAAAAGGAGAAGGGTAATGTGTTTATCAGCCTATATACAACTAAAACCTAGAAACTAAACTAAACGCGTGGGCCAATTTGTCTTAATCTTGTGAAGGTCACTTAAGATATGACAGTAGTCAAAATTTTATATGGACGCAACAAGACGCCCATAATGTAAAAAAGAAAAAAAAAGTCGAAGAACCATTACGAGTGGGGTATCATTGAATAGATATTTAAAAATCACCTTTCGGTTTCTTTCATCATTTTCACTCATTTCGGATTTATAACGATTTAAAGTTGGTTAGCAACACGGTAGGGTTGTGTAAAGCTTGTTCTTTGTTAGAGTTGTTGTTAAGACGAACTGTTTGTACAGTCAACAGCATAAATAAGTGATCATTTATGTACCTTGTCACTTTAACGTTATGTTTGAAATGCTATACAAAATAGTGAAACGATGGAAAGCGACAAGGTACATAAATGATCACTTATTTATGCTGTTGACTGTACTGTGAAATCCGTGTTATTGTGTAGGTGCGGTGCCTCGAGTGTGGTACTGCGAGCAAAAAGCTGGATCCTTTCTTGGACCTCTCGCTGGAGCTGCCCGACGCCACCGGCGACCTGCTCGAGTGCCTCGCCAGCTTTGTGCAGGTAATCTCCTTTACTTGAAGGTTTCTTCTTTTAAGTATCTTGCAGACGTCGCTTTTTTGTAAGGATTGAATGATTATTTTATCGAAGTTTCTAATTTATATTATGCAACAATGCAATTGATCTTATGCCTTCTTAATCTAAACTCCATCTCAAAATAGAGTTGGTAATAAAACATCTTGATTAAAAGTAAGTAGGTAGATCACCTAATTAGTCTAACGAATTCCTTGGATAATTGTGATAATGTCAAATTTGTGATCATTTACAAAAAAACTTGCTGCTACTAGGGTGCGTTATACGGATGTATAATGAATAATGATTTGCTATAATATACCAACTACCTAATTAATTAATTTTAAATTTGCATAAAACGAGTTGCATAATTTAAATCTGTGTAATTATAATGCATAACAACAAAATGGTCTATATCTTGAAACCAAATAGTTTATAGGATAAAAAAAACAATGCTAACGTCTTCGACTACTAGTAATTCTATCACGGTTATAACTCAACCTATTAATAAGAAATGACCTAAAATGCATGATATCAACAAAATTATTGTTTTATCCTAACAACAATTTTGTTGATGTTCATTTGTCATGTTTTTGAATGTATGCCTCATAAAATTATACAATTTGTATTGAGGAAATCACACCGGGCTGCTCACGCACACAAATATTTTCGCAAAGTTTTCGACAATATTTACGAGAGTAACCCGGTGTGATTTCCTTAATATGTCTGAGTCTCACGGAAGTTTCATGTTTTAAATATACAATTTGTTTTTATGCTAAACATTTATTATGCTAACGTGGTTAAAGCATATTTGGAATGGCGCCAAAGCTTTTTAATAAACTACCACAATCGATCCTAGAAATAGATGACAAATATTAATTGAAAAAAAATAAAATGTTTCACATTTTAGAAAATAAGGCTTTTTTTTTAATGGTTATATTAATGATTTATGTTTTGAAATTTAATTTGTAAGTCTTTCTTTTTCTCATTTGTTATTGTTATTTAGACATTTAGAATTTTAGATAATTAGATTTAGAATTATCTGTAAAACTAGGTTATTTATTATTATTATTGTTACTTTTATGATGCAGCTGACATCCCTAATCTAAATAAGTAGTTCTTTACCAAAATACCGTGACGCTAGCTGCATGCCAATATGCTAGCTATTTGTATACCCAATGGTGAAACATAGTGCACAAATCTTATTGTCTATACCATCTTATTTATAACCTATCGTCGGTGATACTGCAAAACCGCGTAAGTAACAAATTTATGATAGAGCAAAATAAACCTTACGGTCTTATTAAAAAGGTGCATTTTGCTCCTTATTTAAAATGTCACTTACGCGGTTTTGCAGTTTCACCGATGCTATGTTCATACAAATAAATTTTATTTGTTTTGATTTGATTTGTGGTTAATTGAATTTACGCTAAACGTTTTTACGCATATTAAACGGTAGGTACCCGCGTTATACTAGTTGCCTGTCGTGTTCTAGATTTTGACTAGGGAATGCAAATTAACCGATTATTAACAGTTTGAAAATAACCGGTTATTTCCCTTTAATTTATTCCAGGTAGAGGAGCTAGCGGATACGGAGCGTTATTTCTGCAGCAGTTGCAAGAGCAAGCAGAAGTCCACGAAGCAGTTCCGCGTGCGGCGGTTGCCCAACGTGCTGTGCCTGCATCTCAAGCGGTTCCGGTGGCACAATTACTTCCGGTAACTATGGCACTAGGAAGTAGTTCAACAAGCAGAGCTTTAAATAGCGCTATTTTACGATAACGTTTTAATTACGAGTATATCGTTATTTTATACTCACGCTATTCCTTTTTATTATGTCCTTTCAATAACGATATTTGTTATAACGTTAGATAGTAACGATATTTGATGTAACGTAATAATAACGTATAATACCGCGATGGCCTTCATTGCCACCCAAATAATATGCATCATTAGAATCACCAGCTGCATTTTTTTAAAAGTTTGAAAGGGTTTATAACGTTATTATAACGCTCCCGTGTGTCCGGCAGCACCAAGGTGGACACGCCCATCTCGTTCCCGCTGCGCGCGCTGGACATGTCCCGCTTCGCGCTGGCGGGCGGCGCGGCGCCGTACGACCTGGCCGCCGCCGTCGTGCACCACGGCTCGGGGTACGCCCCGCCCGACACCTGACGCGCACACATAACTGACTCCACGCCCGCTCTACGAATAATTGTTTTGCTTTAAAAAACTTTACTGTTGCTAAAGCAACTTTACATTATTATAAATACTAAATAATAATTCAAAATGAAAAAATATGAAAGAAATTTTAGATGATTTTTATCATAGGTCGTCAATTTCTTTTGTTTTTTACAATATGGCGTCTGGTCGCCGCCATATTGAATTTTGATTACTGTTATATTAGTGAAACTCACAATATTAAAACAAATCGATTGACATATGAATCATCAAAAAGTTTGTAGAGCGCACGAAGTAACAAACATACATCAATATACAGGGTTGAGCAGATTAAGTGTCCTAGTTAAAAAGAGCCATAAAATTAAAACAAGACAGATTTTTTTAAAATTTATCACGTTTTTATTTTTAGCGTACTCTTTACTTAAAAAAACTAATTCATAAGTTCAAATCGCTCGCCATCAGCTTTAATAACTTGACGCATTCTTCCATAAAATGCATTACACGCGGCACGCACTACCTCGTCTGGTATTTCATCCCATATCTTGACTAATCGATGGTTGAATGAGTTTAGATTCATGCCCTGTGTGCTCCCAATCTTGCTCAGCATGTAACCCATATCGAAAGGTCCAAAGCATTCAAATCCGGCGATGATACAGGCCATTCTTGCCAAGGTATAAAATCTGTCAAATTTGTTCTACACCAAACTTGAGTGCGTTTAGCTTTGTGAGATGGGGCACTATCTTGTTGGAAGCAGTAATAGTCGTTTCCATATAATTTTTGAGCATTTTCTAGCAAATGACCCTGTAACACGTTCTGGATGTAATAGTCTTGGTTAATTTTGACACCTCGATCAATAAACAGCAGCGGTAACTTGCCTCTAGGCGATATCGCACCCCATACCATGACAGCTGATGCACTCTGGAACCCGTTGTACGGCTAATTTGTCCACAGGAATATCCTTCAATGAAGCACCATAGACACGATCGTTTTGTTGGTTGTGACTGTCTTGTAACTGGAACATCTTTTCATCGGAAAAAATAATATCATCGCCGTCGTGCCAAGCTAGCTATTCCCTACATTTTTTCACTCTAGCTGTTTTCTGGGCATCTGTTAAGCCATGATTTTTTGTTTTTTGTAGGCCTTTAGCCCAAGATCATATTTTAAAATACGACTCATTGTTCGACGGGATATTTTCATATCTTTAGCAAGTTTGCTTGCACTTCGAGCTGGATTTCGTCTATACGCTCACGAATATTTTTAATGATGTTTTTGGTGCGAACAGATGGCTTTCTCCCAGGTACAAATCGCACACGAGCTGGCGTTTCGCGTCCATTGTTGAAAACAATATAAAAACAAAATATATCAAGCTGACGTGTAGAAATCATAAAGAAGATTAAATTGTCAACAAAAAAAAAAATACGAAGTGAATAAGAAGTTAAGTTATATTTAAGTAAAAAAGCCATACACAACTAGGACACTTAATCTGCCCAACCCTGTACATAGGCTAATAAACACAGTACCTCCTCCTTCGGCTCACCTCAATCTGCGTGTGACCCAACTATACCATAGAACTTAGCCGTACTCCATTTGTTTATAATACTCATCGGCAAAAATGCTCGTCCACCCGTCTTATGTTCATAAAACTGTTTACAAGTTTAGTATAACCTCTTAAAACTCTTTGGTTTAAGATGTTATAACTAGTGATCGTTATCAACGTGCACTTTTCAAATGTATTTGATTTTTCTGCCGACCATACTTTGATACCAATACAGCACGTTGATAACGATCACTAGTTATAAATAGGCTAATAAACACAGTACCTCCTCCTTCGGCTCACCTCAATCTGCGTGTGACCCAACTATACCATAGAACTTAGCCGTACTCCATTTGTTTATAATACTCATCGGCAAAAATGCTCGTCCACCCGTCTTATGTTCATAAAACTGTTTACAAGTTTAGTATAACCTCTTAAAACTCTTTGGTTTAAGATGTTATAACTAGTGATCGTTATCAACGTGCACTTTTCAAATGTATTTGATTTTTCTGCCGACCATACTTTGATACCAATACAGCACGTTGATAACGATCACTAGTTATAACTTCAAAAATACATAACCAATTATCGTGTTAATTGTAAATTGTTTGTTCAAAATGGCCACCAAATATTATTTTTTACTAGCGACCCGCCCGCGGCTTCGCCCGCATGGAATGTATTATACATATAAACCTTCCTTAAGAATCACTCTATCTATTAAAAAAAACCGCATCAAAATCCGTTGCGTAGTTTTTAAGATTTAAGCATACATAGGGACAGACAGCGCAAGCGACTTTGTTTTATACTATGTAGTGATAGGTTGTTACTCTTGTATTTCAACTATATACTAGGACTCCAAAGATACAGTCAGACAAGACGCAATATGCAATGTACCTCAAGAGTAATTTTTTTCACAATGACGGCGCCAGAAGCGGTAACTTTTTTGACGCTCCGCAGCGAAAATTTGCCTCAGAAGGTTCATTAAAAATAGTCTGAACTGCGACCACATAACAGCAAGAAGCGGTAACTTTTTTGACGCTCCGCAGTGAAAATTTGCCTCAGAAGGTTTATTAAAAATAGTCTGAACTGCGACCACATAACAGCAATACATATTTACTCAGCGACAAAAAATCGAAGAATATAATTTGGTCAAGAACCCACTCTAATACCTTTGAATATAAAGTCGTGTACAATTCGTTAAAACAATCCCTCTGCGTCTCTCTCTGCCTATCAATCAGAAAACGCTATTTCTTATATTGAAAGGTATTTTGCATCTACTGCCAACTATCTGGCCGGGTTACTACAATGTAATTCTCTCTGGTTATTTTGAATGACCTATGCGTATGTGTGTGTAAGCGTATACAAATTGATGACGATTGCAATTGTAATTTATACTAGATACTATCTCCATAAATGTTACAAATTATTTATCAATAATTTACACCCATTAAGACCGCCATCTTGAAGTGCATATAGCTTTGCGACGGTCGCTCATACCATCCTACGGATTTCGGTTGTAACGTAAACATATCCACCCGTCTGTCTAATATGTTCCATATCGCAAAGTTTGATGAGTGATGACTGTCTTAACAGATGTGAGCGCTTATTCTACAGTGTAAAACCATATTGCCTTCGACAAGCTATCGTATTGTCATCGTTACGATAGCTCTCATTAGGGGCCCGACAACACCGGAGCTTAACGGTGCGTAAATTACTGTCCCTCAAAATTGACACACCATGTAAGTAGTATTACCCATTCTTTTGTTTACGCAACGTCACCGTATTTAGCGCGTCGGTTTAGACGATCCTTAACTTGCCAGTAATGGCGGGCGAGTTCAACAATCAATCGCAAACACGTCAAAGGCAATATAGTTTTGCCCAGGGCCTCTATTCTAAAGGGTGAGTACTATTAAATGGTCGCCATTTGAATTAAGTTTTACAAAATGAAATAATGTTCTAGTAACTCAATTTTTTTTATTATAAGAAAGTTTAAGACATAAAATGGATCAGCTAACACAATTAAGGTTTCTCCAGAGCACGACGAGAGAATTCTCGGACTTTACTCTTGACGCGACTCATAGAATTTTGCACGGATTCATTTTTGATCAGTTTTGTACATTTCATCCACTTTCTTTTGAAATCGGGCAATGATGTGGCCGGTTGGCATGTTTTCCGCAACTTTGTTTTAATATTAGCCCAGTATTTTTCTATCGGCCGTAGTTCTGGGCAATTTGGCGGATTCATATTCTTCGATACTACATCGACAGAATTCTGATTATACCAATCCAAAGCTCGCGACGAATAGTGACAACTTGCCAAATCTGGCCAGAACAATGTCGAAAAAGTATGTTTTTTTACAAGTGGTAATAACCGTTTTTTTAAGCATTCGGATATATAAATATCCGTGTTTATTGTGCCAGTGGTTACAAAAGGCGAACTTCTCATGCCGCACTGGCATATCGCTTGCCACACGAGGAACTTCTTAGCGGATTTCTCCACTGGAATCACTTTTTCTGATTCATGTAGACCCGAGACGTTGCGAGAAGAAAAGTACTGATTTCCAGGTATTGATTTGAAATCAGCTTTCACGTACGTTTCGTCATCAATAATTAAGCAACCTGTTTTTTGATCTAACAAGGTGTACAGAAATCTAGACCGTCTAATTGCTCGATTATACTGTTCTACAGTTCTTTTAGGGGCTTTTTGCTTCTTGTAAGTAGAAATACCATACTTTATTTTTATTTTTTGTACATTTCTTCGACAAGTACCAACTTTTTTGGACACATCTCGAGAAGAGATGGCCGGATTTTGATCAAACAGCTTACACACCTTTAAATCCATTTTTTTGTTCCGTTTCCTTGTAGGATGGCCCTCTCGCTGCTTTCTTTCAATAGTTCCACCTTGTTTTAGTTTTTTTAGGGTCCTTTGCACTTTGCACTGTTCTCCGACTTGTATTACACGATTTCACAAGATCCAAAGTAGACATATTGGGATTTATTGAAAATTCTCGCAAAATTAATTCACGAACGCTTTTTTCTTTTGACGACATCTTGACTGATAAACACAACTGAATGTTCTTTTAAACACTAAAACATGCAAATACGTTCTAAATTTGAAATATGATAAGTTTAGTCAAAAAGGTGGCGAGCCCGAAAAAAAAATACGGAAAATGTTGGCGACAATTTAATAGTACTCACCCTTTAGGCGGTAAAAACGATGTCGTATTTGATCTGTTAACCTCTCGTATGCGGTAGGCAGGACAATTTGTTGACGGCTGTGCGGCGACGCGGTCACGTGACCAGTCACGTGACATCAAACCCACAGAAATAGCGGCTATATTGAATATTTTTATGTAAGGAGCGAATTTTGGTAAATTTGATTACTTTATCGGCTAACCTACAATAAACTTAACCCTATTTAGCATTACAGTAAGGTTCAAATTAATGGAATTGATTTTAACTCAGCCGCCAATACTGTCAAGGAAATAATCTCAATCTATCAAAACGTTGACACTACGATTACAGGTCAAAGACGATATGGTTTCTATTGCCTAGAATAACCGTCCCAGTAGAGTAGAGGCCCATCAATTACTTTTTGACTAACAGACACCTAGGGACTTGAAAATTAGTGAGAATATTGCTTAGTTACCGTACGTGTGCACTTGGGAAGGATTTCGAGTAGAGGAATCGATCAATGAGGAGAAATAGGGGGTAATGGGAAACTAATTCTACGCGAAGTCGCAGGCGTTCTCTAGTCCCATTATCCTACTAATATTATAAATGCGAAAGTTGTGTGTTAGTTTGTAACTCCTTCAAGGACTTCATATGCTAATCCACCATAGAACCTTGTCATAATAGCAGCATCAAGTGACAAGATAGAAACAACATAGGAATTAATCGTTTGTGTAATGCGACAAGGTTCTATAGTGATCATTATCCCCTACACGCAGCGCGGGCTCGGGGCACTACACGGCGTTCGCGATCAACTCGGGGCAGTGGTTCCACTTCAACGACCAGACGGTGCGCGCGGCGGACGCGGGCGCCGTGGCCGGCTGCAAGCCCTACATCCTGTTCTACATCCGCCGCGAGGCCCGCTCCTGACTACAACGGTGACGCTTCAAGGTAAATAAACTTACAGGGCCAGAATTCTAGGCGTGAAAAACCGTATCGCCGGTGAAACAGCAAAACCGCGTAAGTAACATATGAAATAAGGAGCAAAATGCACCTTTTTTATAAGACGGTAAGGTTTATTTTACTCTATCATAAATTTGTTACTTACGCGGTTTTGCGGTATTACCGACGATATCGTCCTTGACTTTTTGCTGTTATCGTATTATCAACGTTTTGATAGCTCTTATTTACTTGACAGCAATGGCGTCCGAGTTATAAACAATACCATAAAAGCTCAATGACGATATGATACCGCCTAGAATAGAGGAGCAGGATTCCATCGTCATTTCGACGACGATACGGTAGCCTGGTTTGGGTTGCATACAGATACTGTCACGTAAAAAGGCCGCTGAGCGACCATGGAGGGGATGTGAGGCAGCATGGGTACAGGCGGCAACCAACAGCTTGCGCACAAGCATACCGGCGGGTACCACCAAGTTTGTCGATAAATGCGCGATTGCGTCCTTACGTCACCAGCGGCCTTTTTATGTGACGGGAACTTCTAAACTTGCGGTTTGTTCCTGAGTCTTGAATGTTTTCTATGTGTTTCTCTATATAAGTATGTTTATCGTTGTCTAGTACCCATAGTACAAGTATAGAGCTTAGTTTGAGACTAGGTCAATTTGTGTGAGATTGTGTGCTCTGATGTAGATTTCTTAGTAGGGGATCAATTTCAAAGCCACTTAAAGACTAGCGAGCTTTTGATTGGTTGGTATACATTTTTTCATCACACTTGCTCGGAAAGGGTTTTATAACGCAGGCGTTTAGGGCAGTTATAGCCGACTTAGCTCCCGCGGGAGTTATAGATTTTCATAACTCCCTAGGGAGTTATGAGTTTAGTTTTAAAATAAATTAATATATATGTACATCATTTCAGACCAAGGAGGTGTAAAATCAGCCAAGGTTTATTTCCTATATTCAAAACTTGGCTACAAACCAATTTTACTGTTTAATTAAACTTATACGGCACATTTGTCTGCATTATATTTCTATTTTAGAGACGTATAGTGGAGTTTAGAATAAACTTTGCTTTTTATGTTTTTCTCTTGTTCTAAAATTATTATTTTTATACTACACTTTCTTATTAGATACCAACTGCGCCAAATAATAACTTTCAGCCTTGCATATCAAATAACTATTAGATCATAGTATAGGGCGCCTTTTGGTGTATCCTTTCACAGTTTGTTTCAATGCAGTCAACTATTTAATTGCTTTTGTTTAGCCAACACACGTTTAACTGTTTGTTGTCTTTTGTTTTAGGCATTGAATCTACGGTGCATCTTGCAACCTCACAAGGCTACTATATCAGCAGTAAGATAGCATCTACTTAATTTTCTCAAGCATGCAGAAAAGGTCAGATGACAGTACCTATACACGTTATACAGGGTGTTTGGTAGCTAGGTGCAAAGCTTTAAGGGGGTGATAGAGCAGCTCATACGCTATCGATTTAACCCCCATGTACTCGTATGTTCAGCAATTGTTATTAGTTTCCGAGATATTGATCATTTTAATCGAAATTTTTGTCATGTTTCCTTATGTCCGTGTAAGCTTTAAAAACTTCCTTAGTTCATAGTGATTTTAATCATGCAAGAAAACACTGTTTTTTTAAATTAATACATGAATTTAGGGATTTTTCGTAACACGGACATAAGGAAAAATTACAAAAATCCAGATCAAAATGATCAATATCTGGGAAACTAATAACAATTGCTGAAAATACATGGGGGTTAAATCGATAGCTTATGAGCTGCTCTATCACCCCCTTAAAGCTTTGCACCTAGCTACCAAACACCCTGTATAATGTTTTGTCCAATTCTTTTAAAGCCTATTGTCACCTGTAAGAGAAGGACAAAGTACTTTTAGCTAATGACTTTTAATGAAAGCTGTTAGAGATTTTAAATTTAGACAAGTTTTTTTACCACGTTTTTGGTAGTAAGTACCTATTCATTAATTATTATTTTTCTACCATATTATTATTATTAGTCTCAGGTATTTTCAAAGTTTCAAGTGTCTAGCTCATTAGGAAGTTGGTTTTGAAAACAATTTCAAAACGTATGCTGAACAGACGAATGGACCGACAAGGAAACAAAATCGTGGTAAAAAAGTATCCTTAATCAACCTCAATAAATAATAAATAATAGAACATTCACGTAGAGTATTTTACGAGTTAATTAGAAACGAATCCTACAAATATCTATTATATATCGTTGCTTCCCAAGAATAGTGACACAAAGCAAAATAGGTTAATTTTGAGTAATTGATACAGATCGCCACCACCGTACCAATACGGCACATTTTGAAGCGATCTGTATCAATTACTCAAAATAAACCTATTTTGCTTTGTGTCACTATTCTTGGGAAGCAACGATATGTATTTTCTCATAGAAGCCAATACAAGCCTTTAAAATGCAAATCATGGACTTAACGACGTAATGAAATCTAGATGTCTTTGGATTTACTAATAGCGTTGGTGAAATGTTAATTGTCTCCATTATGGTGCCTTACAAATATAATCATGTCAGAAATAGTAAATGGATTGAAAAAGGCTGTAAATTTGACTGATTTTTTACACAACCTCGTGTCTATCTCCCAGTTTATAAATAAGAATATTTTAACTTCTACATGACAAGATAGTACATAATTCAGCCTGTACGAGGTTGTGAAAGTAATCATTGGAAAGGGAGTTGTTCTTGAAATTTAAACATGTATCAAGATAGTGAACATTTATTATGTTTACGGCTACAATATGAATGAAATGTGAATACAGAATTGGGATTAATATAGCCTTTATATTGCTGTTTTATATAGATTTACAAAACTAGTCGAAATTAAACATTTTAGCTATAAACTCTTATACGAGTACTGTTACTGTTGAATGAGTTTCGATCAACATAATCTCTCAACTCTGTATATTATTCAATATATTAATGTATTTTAAATAGGCTGTAAAAGGATTTAAACTAGCTATTAACTTTATGGTCAAAAAAGTCGTGCAAAATTTAACGTCAGTAACTAGATTTAACATGACTATGTTTCATATAGGCTGAAATGTCAACTGTCTAGTGTCCATTGTCAGTATGGTGAAGGGGCTAGTGTCAATATCATTGGTACGTCGGTATTCAGTGTCCAAATGTCTTGATTCGTACCAGAAACGTAGGACTAAGGCCATAGTATAAATAGTACTTCGTCTCTGGTCCTTAAGGAGTTTCTGTTACCTATTGCCATTTGAGCGCTAGGGTTGCGTCGCTCGATACATTTAATATGCAACCAAACGAGGCGGTGGCATCCCTCCGACTAAACCGGCTTGATGCGTCCTGATGATTTAGCTTGTAGTGGCTCGTGGCCGCGCGATATACCTCAATTTGAAGACGAACTACTGTTTATACTGTGCTAAGGCAAACAGTTTGCGGCTGACTATCTGTTCCCCATAATGTACAGTTTGCCAATTTGTGTCCGACAAACAGGACGATGCAAATACGTTGAACAATGCCAGCACACAAGCATAAAGTATATACCAAGATAAGGATTATATTGCTTTCTTGCTTGCTTTTATGCGCTCGAGATTTGAGTTATTTTCCTCAAGCTGAAGGTTATTTTAAATTACATTCCGACAAGGTTTTTATCCATAAGGTGGCTTCCCTTTAACTTATACATACATAGTTAACCTTTGGGCCGCCATTGACTTGATACAAATGTCGTCCTCACTCGCCAATGACAGCTGAAAACTACAGCTAATTTCAACTTTACGTCACAAATATTCAGGTCTATTTTGCATTGTATGTGTTCTAGTGGAAAATGACGCGCGCGCACATACAAGTCGCTCGATGTACCCTTGCTTGTTCGAAGATGTTCTACTGGCTTGTTTATACTGTGCTAAGACTATCCACAGGAAAATACATTGACTTATTGTTTTTCTTACAAGTACTAGATAATATCTTTTGGTGTCGTTTTGCCTTGTCGAAATGTCAATCTATTGTACGATTGCTTCTTTTACTATAGCCAATTGTTAAATAATGTGGAAAGCCTATTAGATATAAAAGTATGCCAAGATAAGTGTGTCAAGACTTTGAAAGACTCTGGTTTTTGTCACTCTCGAGATATGCTCACCGTATTTCCTTGTTTTTATGGCACTAAATAAAGCAGTTTACGTTGAGAGAAAGAGTCAGAGCTAGCAGTATACAGTTCTGTCCCTTTCTCACAACCAAAACTGAACTGCTTTAGTATGTCATGGTAACCCCCCTGAAGGTCGTTTCAGGTCTTGGCATTGTTAATATTACATAACAGTTGCATTTTGTAAAATCTAACCAAGTAGCTACTGTTTCTTAAATTACAAACTTTGAAGTTTCATAGTTTTATTTAGATACAGTATTGTAACGCAACGAGAACGCTCTATCATTAATGATAATTTTATTTTTAAGTTTTTGTCACTATAAGATACGACGTAAACTTACAAAACAGCATTCCTAGCTTTAAGAATGAGCCGGTCTCAATTTCTGTAATAATAACTTGTAATTAAGTTTCTCAGTGTCAGTTTGTACCTCCCATTATTTCCCTAGTTCAAACGAATAAAGTTATACGGATAATATTGAATGAAACGCCATTCTGCTTTCCATAGTAAATCGGCCGATATAATGTGGAAAACAGACTATGAATTCCTAATTATTTAGTTTACTTTTTATATCCAATCTCAGTAACGCTGATGTAATCTTAACATCCTTTTGGTTATGTTAAAAAGCAATTAAATCGAGATCTTTAAATGATAAGTTATTTAAGATATTAATAGTTACGTAAACAATCTACGCAGTTCTTTACGAATCGACATTGTTACACAAACAGAGCTTAAATGAATTAAAATAATACACAGCGCAAAATGACCATGTGCGGTTCAGATCGTGATTTCTCTATTTATAATTGTATGTTGTTTGAAGTGTCATAAGTTTTTGTATAAGAATCAACCGAATGGTTGAGTTCGCGTTTAGTTAAGAATCCATAACCGCGGGTTCAATTTAAATGGTTTTTTTACATTCCTGTGAGCCTGTGACAGGTAACTTACTGCAGGTGTAAGTCCCCTGATCGTTCTTATGAACTGTTCGTTTGTTTGTCCAGTGCTGTCTACAGTGTATACGCAATTTGCTAATTCCCTTGTCATGTTTGCCAGGTACCTTATTGAATATAAATATTTAAGGTTTATTTTAATGTACTTCAAATACTGGAAGTTCATCGTGATTGAATTTAATAAATTCGCCAATGAAACGATAATGTGTTTGACTTATTAAACCCTGTATTTACAACACTTGAAACAGCTTGCGCAACGTCGCAAGAGACTGCCCAGGCGGCCTCTGCGCTCGGCCTCCGAGGCCTGCCCTAGGGATAACTGTAGGGAGATATCACTGTCATCTATCAAAGAATATTCTGTCCACTCTGAAGGCACCAGGTAAGTCATGTTCCTGGCCGATAGCCTATCCCCCGCAGATAACTTGGTCACGGCGCTGAGACCACTTTGGTTACAATCTTTTGCAAATAACATGGGTTCATGATACTGCTTCATCGCATGCTCTGCAATCCAATTATGGGTGTCGAGCTTTTCAATAGGCTCTGTTATCGGAGTGGGGGCAGAGAGACACGGCTTATCAAACTTTATGCGCGGCCTATGGACCAATTTATTGTAATCTCCCCGATCTAATACCACCGGCGATATTACTTCCTTTTTTGTCTCATTTTTACTTTGTTCAATTCGCAAAGACGCCTTCGAGTTTGCATCGTCTTCGGTTATCTCAGTAAGTGGTTCAATAGTTGGCGATTTTCCTTCCGAATATGATACAATTTCAGTTATTGGCTGCAGATGGACCATGTTATGAACTTCTGTCGCAGTATTTCGAGATCGCCGCCGCCTTTCCCTTGGGGACAGTGCCATCCAGTTCAAAATACTAGTGGACGTATTCTTCTTACTTACTGCTTCTGTCTTCTCAGGTTCATCTGTAAACCACCCGTTGACAGGCTTTCGCGGTATGGGGTTACATTCCTTATGTTGGTCTGTAGTTTTCGATGATTTTGGCTCTGATACCTCTGTCACGTTTGGTAAAGTGGTAGCAAGGGACAAGTTCAGCCTTGGTATGTAAGAAGTAGGAATGGGGCTCGCGACTCTGCCACCGTAAGCGATCCTCTCCGTATTATGCTGGTCTATGCATTCCGGTGAGGACGTGGATAAACTGTCGCTATGGCTGGGAATATTGACCAGTTCATAGTCATTATCCGACAAGAGCCCTCTATTTTTAAAGGAGTATATCCAGATCATGCGTTTTTCACCGTCTACGTCGGAGTTAAAAGTAACTACCTCACCGCATGAGTTTTCGCCGTTCCACTCTCGCCTAAACGTGGCGTTTTTCAACCCCGTCTCCTCAATCTCCATATCTTCGAAGCTTTCTAAAGAGTTATCTAACCTGGCCTCTGAATCCTTATTAAGTATTGTATAAGAATTGATGTTCTCGTTTAGACCGACTGCATCAGGCTCGCCGTTAAAGTGGAAAGAGTCTGACTGGAGTGAGTCGTGTTCTGCGGAATTTCTGAGGCGCCTTCTGAGTCTGGCCTGTCGGTTCACGGAATCGCTATCTTCTGATCGGTCGCCGCTGACGTAGCTCCACATGTGGCTCACATTCTGAATGTTCTCGTAAGGTTCCTCTTGCGACGACGACGTGTGTGAGTTGCCAGACTCCAGCTCAATGATTTCCACGCCGGTTCCTCCGAAGTTGTCCTGCATCTCGTTGAACCATATTTGACTGGTTAGATAACGCGACTCGCCGGAGTTAGTCTGCGTGGTAGCCTTGACGTGGTAGTCTGCGTGGAAAAAAATGTTTATAACTTTCGTATTAGGATAATTTAACTCAAGAGAGAAGAGATAATTTTAGGATGCTTCAGTTTAAATCTACCGTAAACTCCTGTAACATTGCCACTTTGCTATGAAGCACCTGTGGGAGGACCTTGTGCAGGGTCCGCCCGGGTTGGTACCACCATCTTATCCATTAACCTACCGCCAAACAGCAGTGTTCGCATCGTTGTGTTCCGGTTTGGGGATAAGCTAGGACTAGCATAGAGGCATTCCATCTTAGTCCTCAGGGTTGGCAGTGCATTTGCAGTCTTGTGAATGCGAATGTCTATGGGTCACAGTTTCCACTTACCATCAGGTGGCCTGTGTGCTCGATTGCCTTCCTATGCCATAAAATAAAAATAAAAATAAATAAATAAAGCCTGGACGTATTCCAATAGCAACAACATCGAATTTTAGAAATCTTAGCAGGCATGTGAGACCTGTAGATATTGGTGGTTGTGTAGGTACCTACAGCAAATGAAGATCAACCCCTTATATCCATAATGAATTCCATGACATTGTAAACATCCAATATTGGCATCCAAAATACCTACAAGTTATATTGGAACTTAGTCATGGTAGAAATATCGCATCTATTAACTTGAGATTTGGTTCATGATCTCAATAACCTGTTAGTTGCTAACAATTAGGGTACTTAGGTTCTTCTCTTTTTCTACATCAGAAACAGCTAAAGTTAGGACACATACGCAATGATAAAGGTTATGGTTCTTACACACAAACATTAAGCATACTATTGTCCGCCATACTTACTATCAGTCCAATTAACGTTTCTATCCATCTATAACTTGTTTTTATCAATAAAATACTTAGAATTACAAGCAATTGTTTACAAACTAATAATTAAACACGTAAATGTAAATAAGTAGGTGATACTTATCATAACTTGACTGCGCCGCAACGTCATGCGACGTCAAAAATCGGACCCAAAGTTTGAACGTGAAGGAGATAAAGAGGTTAAACATAAAAATACCAATTAAATACTATACGCGAAGTGCTGTGCTCCGTCGGGCTTTAACCAGCTGAAACCGAATGGTCTCATGCGCGACGATGTTAAAATACCTGATGGGATGGATGGCACTTGCCCTCTGTCGTTGGATATCATATCCGCAAAACATGATATTCTCAAAAATATTATAAAAGCAGAACAGCATAATCGCAAAACATGACATTAGCAAATCATTATAGTAGCAAATCATCACATAAGCAAAACATCATTATTAGTAAGACATGAATTAGACATTGAGGACGGAGCTCCGCTTCCGCGGAGCACCTATATTTGGCGTTTGTTAGTACTTTACCTCAAAAGCATAAAATCCTTGTAGCGATTCACCGGTTCGCATTTCACCTCGGTTGTACAAAATCTAAATAGCTTTTTTTCTTGAAGCAATTTTTCGTGTGGCTGTTCACATTAGTATACTTAATTTGTAGCATCTTATTTTCCGAGTAGTGTGTCACCATAATCGCATTTCACCGCGATCGAGTTTTGTTTGGAACGCTGTTTTATTTGACGCGTTAATTGCTTTTTGGAATAAACCTCGATAGTTTTATTTCTTGCATCTCATTTTTCGTGTAGTATTTTACCCTAGACGCATTTCGTCGCGATCGATGTTTGTTTGGGACTCTATTTAATTTGACGAGTTAGGTAATTGATGTTCGCACTAAAATTCCGTACCATTTTTTTTTAAACGTGTTTTGTACCTATAGTTTCATGTCATTATTTAGTCATAATCCCAATGAAATGCCGTCTAACGTTTCATTTGAACATGTAGGTCGTAAGTTGATATACATCAGCCTAAAATGTTGTTGTAGAGATAAAGTGCTACTTGGCAAACTGTGACATTAAATGTTCACGATAATATGCTATTAAAAAAAAGCAAAACCAGTACATTGCGACTAAAGATACTGTCTAATACTGAAATAGACGATTAGGATACAAAGCGAAAATTTATCAAACGATTGAGGTGAAATGCGACAAAAACTAATATCCACTAAAAAAAATAAGATTGAGACGCAACGCTATAGTTAAATGTACGATCGAGGTGAAATGCTACGAAAATTTATAGCGACTAAAAAAGTAAACGATCAAGATACAACGCGATAATTAAATAAACGTTCGAGTTGAAATGCGATTAAAACTAATATCGACTAAAAAAAATGAAGATTGAGACGCAACGCTATAGTTAAATGTACGATCGAGGTGAAATGCGACTAAAACTTATAGCGACTAAAAAAGTAAACGATCAAGATACAACGAGATAATTAAATATACGTTCGAGGTGAAATGCGAACCGGTGAATCGCTACAAGGATTTTATGCTTTTGAGGTAAAGTACTAACAAACGATTTTTGGGTAGTTTTGGCCCTCCGGGTCTATTGTAAAACTAGCATAGGTAACCTAAACCTACCTACGATTCTATAACTATACACCGCGTTTTTTTTGATTTACGATAACTTTAAGGGAACGTTCTTTAGGTCAAATAAAGTTAATTTCCCGAAGGCAGCCAAATGATAACTGTAACGGTTTTAAAGATATTTAATTTTTAAATTTAATCACTTAATCACGTTGAACTGGTCTAAAAGGCTCTTAACTGTCTGTGTATGTCACGCCTATATTGACGTATTTGACACTGACTATGAGTTAACTCTAAAGACCCTTTTAGAATGACCAAAGATACAACATTTAATTAATTTGTTCTACAAAGAAAAAAATATTTTTTTTGCGACATTTAAAAATCTGATCTACCACTTAGTTTCTATGGATGTACCTAGTAATATGCCGAAGTTATCGTAAATCAAAAAAAACACGGTGTATAAACCCGACTATTTGTAAATATCTATCATGTTTTGCAAATATCGTGTTATGCGTATATGATGTTTTGCAAATGGGATATTCTGTGTACCTATTAGCGGCACTCTCGTTCCGTAGAAGTTGGGTTGGCCGTTGGTTTGGGATGCCACTTGCGTGGAGACCTTTGCGCCGTCACACCTTCCAGGTACAAGTAATAGTGCCGAGTTTCTTGCGGCGCCTCTTCTCCGCAATTATGGTCTTGTCTGAAGCGCTGCGCTGGTAGATTCACTGTATATTACCGACGTGTAAAAGGTGAGGCCAATTTAATGAATAAATATTTTGAATTTAAATTTTTGTTGTTTTTTCGGCGGAATCAGCGGAGACCCTCAAAAGGCGCAAATACAGTCAACTTGTTGGAATATAATTTGAGCGTTTTGGGGTCGAAACTCTAGGACCGTCTGATCGACGCAACTCAAGACCAAAATGCTGGCCTGTACTTGGTACTAAGATTAAGCATTGCCATTGAACGTGGTAATGCGGCTAGAATTTCAGCAACAATTTTCACTGGTAGTGGTTTGGTAAGTTAGTTAGTTTGTTTTTATTTTAAGTGCTTGTAAGCACTTAAGAAAAAAGAAACTAATATTAAATAGGTAGGTACCTATACTAGAGCTTTTGCCGGCGACTCCGTGTACGTAGAATCCGTTTATTTTCACCAAATTTAAGCCAATTCCATTGAACCGTTTTTCCAAACTTTTGCATTTAAAACCTATAAACCTATGGTACGGTAAACAGTAGGATAAGTATTCAACCAAGATTGTACTGACTGAACCTTGCATGGTTCAGTAACGGACAGTTACGGACCTTTTCGTAAAAGCGTTTTATTTTCCAAGCGAGAAAAAAAGGCATAGTACCTATAGACAGGTCGTTTCACGAGCTGCGATTAACGTTGTAAATTCTCAAATCGTTTTGTTTAAGCGTAGACCTACCTAATATACGACATACTTAGTTATGAAAATAAAATGTTTTAATCTAAATAATAATAAATAAATAAATAAATATCAGGGGACAATGTCACACCAATTGACCTAGTCCCAATTTAAGCTCTAGGCTTGTATTATGGGTACTAGACAACGATATAAATACTTATATAGAGAAATGTATACTTAAATACATAGAAAACATCCATGACTCAGAAACAAATATTCGCGCTCATCACACAAATATCTGCCCTTACCGGGATTTGAACCCAGGACCGCTAGCTTCGTAGGCAGGGTCACTACCAACTAGGCCAGCGCGTCGTCTAATCTAATATTAAAATAAAATAAAACAACCTATAAAAAAAACAGATCTAAGTTCAAAATAATCTTGGGGGATAGACCGTTCGTGACACATTGTAGGTTGTCATTATTATAACTTAAGACTTTTTTTTTATACTTAGTCAGTAACCAAACCAACCTCACAAAGGTCGATCATAAATAGAGCCACAAAACTACTTTGAACCAACACCGACGTAACTAGCATGAAATAAAAATGTAGCGCCAAGGAAAAAGGAGCAATTTAGTTGTCTCTAAAAGCCTGTCCCGCGCGGGCACTGTTGGCGAAACAAAGTGCAAATGGATTGATTGCGCCAATTTCCAGTCACAAAGGGAGCGAAATTGCATTAAAAGCCGTGTCTCGGGCCATTTCGCAAAGCACTTACTCCATTACACGTCACAATATCGTTATCTAGTGTGGTGGCGTGGGCGCTTTATAAGGACGCTTTGTCGCGATACGATATCTACATTCTACAAACAGGTACATAGCAGTGGGCAGTTCTTGTTATACGCCTTTACATTGTATGGGTGTGTGGGCAGGCGTACCTATATGAATGTCTTATATGATTTGTGACTTTTAACATGCTTCTAAGCTACATCATACTTTCTAAGTCACTGTCTGTCTGCGTTAAAATACTTATTTTCGATGTTACCGTGCTCGTTTAATACGTTAAACCTCAGTGCGATAGGGTTCTACTTCTACCAACACGGTATGCAGTATGCGAATCATTCCGAGGGAAACTATGGAACGTCTTAATACAATTATTTAATTTAAAAACAAGTTACTAAAGTCTGGCAAACGAAAGCGTGACCTGAAATAATGGCAACACTGTAGTGTCATCCCTTTCAAATCAATCTAAGAAAAAAGGGACGACACTACAGTGTTGCCATTTTTTCAGGCCACGCTTTCGTTTGCCAGACTCTAGTAACAGCGTTGCCGGTGCGTTGCGTCGTCGCAAAGCTGTGATTTTAACATAGCGCGACGCACGTATTCCAACGCATTAGCATGTCAATTTTAATTTATAAATTGAAGAACAAACGCAGCGGCGATGACGCAGCGCACCGGCAACGCCCGGGCGCGTGTGGCACCTCTCTTAGCAATTAGGTACTCGTCTTTAGATTTTTTTCATAAGTAACGGAATGCCATCAAGATTGTCACTCTACTAGCGTTTCGCCATTCTACCAAATTCAAAGAAAACTTAATTAACAACCTGTAGTGTCACAAGTCACAACGCAGAAAACTCCTGCTCAAAAAACACCCTCTAATCAAGACTAACGCCAAACTTTGGCGCACGTTGGGTGTGAGAAACGCGCGAGTTACGACAATACAGCGCTCATCACAAGAAAGAGCGCATCCTTTACACAACCCGCACCGTATATACGACCTCTTGCATAACTACAGAGGGTACAAAATTATTCGCTTATTAAATTGTACATGTGTCTTTTTATTTTGGAGAGCAGGATCATTAATGCGATTACGGGTGCGCCTGAGTGGCGCTAGCGTCGAGTTAATTCGCAAATTAGCCGACAAAGCGCTTTCATTCACGCCATTATGTCGTGCTCTATCTATTTCACTTTATTCGTAATTTGGTTCGGACGGGATTAAAGGCTTTGGTGCTTAAACGCTGCGGTTTTGGACAGTCTGTTGTGGCCGTAGCTAGTTTTAGAACTGACATGATGTTATCATTTACGTTATTTAAGCCAAAGAGAAAGGTTACTCGGCAATTTAAACACAAATCCTTAATTTGAGTCGTTAACATGTTCAAACTATAAACCTAACCATTCTCTCTAGTTTCTCTCATTACTACTTTGATTAAAATATTAAAGCAAAGCCCGGTCAACTGTTTAAAAATCGTTCTAACATAAATACCTAACAACGCAATTGTTAACGTTGCCTTCACGTGTCAAATAACGACGTATTGCGTGGCTACAGAATACATCATCGCTTTGGTATTTAACTAAATACGCACTAAAAGTAAACAATAGATAGTGATAATGGCCGCCAGATAACATTCAACCGCATCCCATTCAACTTTCAAAGCCACGTTTTGTTTGGTACCCGCCTTGTAACAACAATGGCCTCTTGCATAAATTAAAATCGAAAACTCAAGATAAAACGCCTTCATTAGCGGACGTCCAATGTTTTAATTCTTTATCAAATTGCGTAAGGTGTAGTTCTCACCTAGGTCTGCTCCAAAGTCCTGAGACCTGATTGATGTTTATGTAGACGTAAATATTGTAATTTTATCAAGCGCCCTCTTAAGCCAATAAGCAATATCCCAAAATCAATTACCAAAGCAGTTTTACTTCTCTTCTCTTAGTAATCTGGTTGATATTGCTACAGGAATTTTATCTGACATACTGCGTATTAGCTTAGGAGGGCAGAATTGTGGTCTGGGGATTGTAGTCTTGAGAATGAAAATGGGTTACAGAACCCACTCACCAGCCTGTGGCCTGTGTGGTTCACCCTTGAATCACCAACTCTTATTTTATAGAATGATTTACTGCGTTGAATTTTCATTTCATCGACAGCGGTCGTGCAGGTTGTACTTTTTTTTCACGCTAGGCAAATGCGTTTACGCATAGAACCCAGGTCCAGGGAGACCTGCGATGGTTGTGTGGGACTCACCAACTGGGACCGGCCGGAATACCCGCTAAAACACAGCGGTAAACCATCTGCGTCCTTCAGGGAGGTGCCACGCGATCACGAACAAGCGCATTCGGCTGTGGCACCTCGACGCCAACGACTCCGGGAGGGTGGCTTGGTTTACTAAGGCACCCTCAGACTTCCGGTGCGCCCCGGTGGGCGAAGGGGTCCACCGGTCATAGGTCTAACCTAACCTAACGTAGGTATGCTTAAAATAACCTAAAAAACAATAAGGTTTCAACAGAAATTATCTTTCCATGAATTGATACATTCGATCAGGCCTGTGTGCTCGTTTGCTAACTCCGTGCCAAATAATAAAAGGTTACTCGTATCTGAGCTATACAACATCCATGAAAACTACAAACACTTAATTTCACCGTGGTTTCACCAATGGGCCCGCAGGTTTACTTACACGTGAGAAAACAAAATGGCGGCGCTCTTTCCGAACGTGTAATTATCGTTGTGTCTATCAAAATATTTTTAATTCGGTTTACGCGTCGGGAAATACTGTAATGTATGATTAGTGGGCTACAAAGCTGTATATTTGCTTAATGGAAGTGTTCGAGATAAAAGCCAGCGCTATCGCTCGGATCTGTTAATTAGAGGGGAGGCTCTTCCTTGCCACTTAAAGCTACACTACAGAGACATCGGCTAGTCATGCGCCAATGGCCGAGTAATCACTGCTGGCTGTAAATATTTATGTGGTTGAACATAGGTATAGTAAGAAGCCTCATGCAGCTATGTTATTTTATGGCATAGGGAATGCAAACGAGCACACAGACCACCTAATGGTAAGTGGAAACTGTGACGCATAGACATTCGCATTCACAAGACTGTAATCCTAAGACTGCAAATGCACTGCCAACCTTGAGGACTAAGATGGGATGCCTCTATGCTTGTCATTTCACCGGTAGTCTTATCCCCAAACTGGAACACAACAATGCGAACACTGCAATTTGGCGGTAGGTTAATGGATAAGATGGTGGTAGCGATCCGAACGGACCCTGCAAAAGGTCCTACCACCCGCATAATATGTGTATTTCGAAAGAGGATTGCCTAAAAATACGTCCCATGAAAGCAAAGAAGTACCTACCTATTTCGATGTAACGGCACGTGACGTGTTGTTTGGAAAAGCGTTCCTTAAATCGATGGTTCCTCATTAGTTACGCATTGGTAATATTTGCGTGATGAGCGCGAATATTTTTTTCCGAGTTTTGGATGTTGTACGTTTTTAAGTATTCATTTCTCTATTACTATTAGTTCGTTGTCTGTGTTTTTTTTTTTTTTTTTTTGGCATAGAGAAGACAAACGAGCACACAGGCTACCTGATGGTAAGTGGAAACTGTGACCCATAGACATTTGCATTCACAAGACTGCAATGCAATCCTAAGACTGCAAATGCGTTGCCAACCCTGAGGACTAAGATGGAATGCCTCTATGCTAGTCATTTCACCGGCTGTCTTATCCCCAAACCGGAACACAACAATGCGAACACTGCTGTTTGGCGGTAGGTTAATGGATAAGATGGTGGTAGCGATCCGGACGGACCCTGCACAAGGTCCTAACACCCAATTTGTGTCTGATATTTAGTTTTTTAAATATTTATTGCATGCAAATAACTGAGCAAGAATAGAAGCAAACAATCTTTATGGCAAGTCTGATGGCAGACGTATGTTTGCATTGAATAATAGGTTTACTATCTTTCTTTACAAGGTATAAAATACAGTGAATTCCCGTCGCTTAGATCTTTCAAACTGCTTAACGGATTTTAATGCGGTTTTCGTCAATAGACAAAGTAATAGATATAAAACGAAGGGTATTTAAATAAGGATTAGGTATGCACGGGTGTTATGGAAAACTCTTTTTTTTTTTTTTTTTTTTTTATATCATAGGAAGGCAAACGAGCACACAGGCCACCTGATGGTAAGTGGAAACTGTGACCCATAGACATTCGCATTCATAAGACCGCAATCCTAAGACTGCAAATGCGTTGCCAACCCTGAGGCCGAAGATGGAATGCCTCTATGCTAGTCATTTCACCGGCTGTCTTATCCCCAAACCGGAACACAACAATGTGAACACTGCTGCTTGGCGGTAGGTTAATGGATAAGATGGTGGTACCAACCCGGACGGACCCTGCACAAGCGAGAGCGGTTAGCTAGTTATATAATACTAGCTTTTGCCCGCGACTCCGTCCGCATTTCATCCCCCCTTGTAACCCCTTACAACGCTTTTTTCGAAAATCAAAAGTAGCCTATGCCCTTCCTCAGGCTCTAGACTATCTGTGTACCAAATTTCATTTAAATCGGTTCAGTAGTTGTAGCGTGAAAGCGAGACAGACAGACCGACAGACAGAGTTACTTTCGCATTTATAATATTATACTTAGGATTAGGATTTTGCAGTGTAGATAACAAAACAGCAAAAACGTAGTAATGACTTTATTATTTTTATTCTAGGTAAGTCTGAGGTAACGTTAAAGTATCACACGCTATTTTACACAATAAAAAGCACCCAATTTTAAAATATCTACGTCAAAAACAACACGAATGTGTGAAATAAAGCACTCAAGTCCCCCAACAGGTAATCATGGTGCTTTTAGTGAAATTACCCCATAAATATTCAGCAAGAAAGCGAAAACTTAATAACGCGTTATCGGTAAGTTAATTGCAAATTAAGTGCATTTAATGTTGTGACTATACTTTAATTTATTTCAACGGCTGACCATGCATTTGATGCACTTTAGATTAATACAATTATGATCTCAGGCGCATAAAAATTACGTGGTAATTGTTTTGTTATTGCTATGGTGGATACAGAGGAAATAATGACTTCCTTAAGTTTATTGGTATTTTTTTACTATATTTTTTACAATTTATTCAAGTATTTATTTGTTTGTTTTGTGAATGTGAGAAGGAGTGCTATAAGCTTATAATAAAAAAGAGTGAGATAAAGAGAGTTTAAGAGATATCAGCTCTAAAGGCAGAGGTCGCCTTTAGGTATAGCGAGTGAGGTTTGTAGCTACTAGCTAGGTATTTAATAGTTATTTCAAACAAGCGTCGCACAGTGACATTTGCGAATGAACATAGTACATAGTGTTATCCTCTTCCTTACTTCTTACTAATAATATAAATGAGGAAGTAAGTTTGATTGTTGGTTCTGTCTTTAAGGTATATACATCTCAATTAACCTATCGATGTTGGTACATAGTTATATTATTCCCCTAACGGACACGTACATAAGATACTTTATACCGGAAGATAAAACACTTCCTAAGGGAATGGCAATAAACAACTTCAACGCCCTCGGAGTTGTGGTCAAAAGCAAGTTTACAAATAAAATAGGTACAAATAAGAACGGCGCAAATACGGTCAGATAGAAGTTACATATTTGAGCCTTTTGGGGTCGAAACTTAGACCGTTGGGACCAGGAGCACAACCTTATTTTTAAAGACGTATCAATGCGCCTGATCTACGTAACTCGTGACCAAAATGCTGGCCTGGACTTGGCACAAAAATTAAGGATTGCCATTAAACGTGGCAACGCTGCCAGCATTTTGGGGACAATGCCCACTGTGGTTTGTTAGATTAGTGTAGGTTTAAGTAAGCTTGTAAGTTCGTTCATTTGGTTTTATTGTTTCTTTTCCACTTGTACTTACCAGTTAATACAATAGAACAAGAATAATTTATTAAGAAAAAGTATACGGTTTACAAAAAAGGTACAATGTCTTGTAGACCCCAAACTAGGCAGAACCTGTATCTTGGGACCCAGTAGCTAAAGGTAACTTACTTGTATTTGTTCTGAATAATTGTTGTAGCATGAAACTGCCCGTGGAGTGGAATCTTTGGATGTATAATCAAGCAGCCCAATGAAACCCTGACCCACCATAGAACTGTGTCACAGTAACGTTGTGATTCATGTCGTAGGGAGTGCCGTTATAAAAAGCCTCATTTATCAGCTGTCTGGCAGTACGAAATATAACCTCAAACAGAATAAGCTCTCAAACAGAATTAGCTCTCATATAATGTACCTGTCACGAACGAACTCTAAGGACCCATTTAGTAATGCCATGCCAGTAACTTACAGGAAACTCAACCTTTTTGCTGTAAAATGTCAGATTGACTTTGGACCTAAGGTGGGTCAGTAATTTAAGTCTTGTGACGGTAGGCT
Organism: Acleris emargana; assembly: GCA_927399475.2. Taxonomy (NCBI): domain Eukaryota; kingdom Metazoa; phylum Arthropoda; class Insecta; order Lepidoptera; family Tortricidae; genus Acleris; species Acleris emargana. Next base: position 9,765,694 of record OV656853.1, on the reverse strand, counting down.
AGATTATTTACAATAAAGTGTAGTTTTTGTTAAAATGTGTGTTACACGAGTGTTATACACTAAATAATAATCCAATTTGATTTTGTTTCCTCGTTAGGAACCGTGTCAACCGAGATTGACGTGATGTGGCTACTTGCAGAGAAACTGTCAATCTAAATTGAGGTTAATTCGTGGTAGGTGTTGTAGGATCGTGTTGTGTGAAGATACAATCGTGCGCAGCGCGGTAAACAACAAACAGCATGGCGCCGTCAGCTGCGCGGGGGCGCGCAACCTTTCTGAAATATATCTTTAATCTTTACTATATTACAAAACTGTAGCATCGGTGTTTGGAAATATGAATATTTATTTTATTCATTTAATTTCTGTACTTTCGGAAAGGTAAAAAATCCTTAATCAACGCGGGTAAAACCAGTGCGTTTTTTTTTTTTTTTTGTAGATTTTCCTGTAGACCTAAAAAGGCTTCGAAACAGATAATTATCTTATAAGTTAATCCCGTTTTTACGCGTTAAAAAGACCATTCCTACATATTAAATTCCGAAATAATGTTGTACGCTCACTTACAAAAATACCAAACACAGGCTCTATTGTGTATATAAATATATTTGTTTATAGCTAATAGTGTTAGACTCCAAACTCCAATGGGGTCCTCATCTGGCTAAATTAGCGAATAGACTAAGTTCTGCAGTTTTTGCAGTTAATAAAATTCGGAATATAATAGACTTGAAAACCGCTCGATTAGTTTATTTTAGTTACTTCCATAGTATTATGTCATATGGTATTTTACTATGGGGTAGTGGTGCTGACGTAAACAGCATCTTTGTTCTACAGAAGAGGGCTATTCGTGCTGTTTACAAGATGGGTCATAGAGACTCGCTTAGAGATAAGTTCAAAGAAACGAATATATTAACCGTATACAGTCAATATATTTATGAAAATATTATGCATGTTCATAAACACATCGGTAGTTTTAGAAAGAACTGTGACATACATAATGTTAATACCAGGAATAAACATAAGCTCGCAGTGCCCTTTACACGGCTTCACAAAATAAAAAACTCTTTCATGGGTAATTGTATAAGGTTCTATAATAAGCTCCCAAGTAGTGTTACTCATTTATCAGTAAATAAATTTAAGAGTTACGTTAAACGTCAACTAATTTCTAAAGCGTATTATAGTATTAAAGATTATATAAATGATAACAATGCTTGGGACTGAATTATTTGTATTACAATTATTAATGACCGTGGAGACTATATACATCTCCTTGTATGCTTATTATTTTAATTTGACATCTGGAGACTCTTTACATCTCCAAAATTGACCGTGGAGACTTTCTACATCTCCCTTGTTTGTGTTTGTTGTTTTGTTTTTTATGTTTAATTACCTACTTACCTATATTTAATTTTAATTTGACATTTGGAGACTCTTAAATAAATCTAAAAAAACTAATTTTGCAAAAATGTTTACACGTTGAAGAAAAATATAAGTAACCTTTCGTGACTAAACTTGTATAACACATCCATAAACCGATTAAAATATTTCGCAAGTGACAGCCCTAACTCTGGTCGCGGAAGACAGAGGGGCGTAGTGGGATGATGGGGGGAAATAGGTATGTAAGGAGCGGCATTTTAGGCCTGGGTAAATTAATTAATTAATTCAAATTCTTAAAGGAGATTCGTTTCTACATGTAGTTATTATTTATTCTTACGGGTACGGTACCAAAAACCGACATAAGCGGGTGTATGGAATCATTTTCTTTTTACCTACAACGTCTACTACACCTAACGACCAAGTGATTTAACTTGTATTCTTTCCACTTTCCTCAGACTGTCCCTCCAGTCCCATAGCAGCGGATCCCTGGACTCGATGTTAAACATTTCCAACGACGAAGATCGACACGCGCACGAAAACAGCCACGACCGAGTGTTCGCCACGCCGCCCTCCTCGGACATAGTCGGTCAGTTACTGCCACACAACTGACACAACCTAAGGCCGCGCCTCATATGTATGCAATATCTAACAAATATAAAACTATAAACTAAAACAACATAAACCCCCGACGCGACATGCAATGGGTGTCCCATACAAGCGAATCTTGATTGGTTTAATAGAATCATATGAATCTTAGCTGATATCTCCGGAATTGTATTATTATTTTAACCTGACATTTTTATTAATTTAATTATTATTACTACTGGGACCTGTACATCCCTGTGACATTTAAATTAGATAGCTTATGTTTAGTATTGTAATAAGTTCTTTATTTAAAAAAATGGCTTACTGTTGAGTTTCTTGCGGTGCTTCTTCTCAACAATGGTCTCTTGAAGCGCTGGTAGATGGTAGATTCAGACTTGTAAAAGTGCCTACAGGGCCTACTTACAGAATAAATGATTTAATTTATTTTTATTTTATTTTAAGGAAAACCATTACCGTACATCACTGAAATTTAAAATAATAAATAAACACGGCAAGGATTTATAGTAAATCTGCAAAAAATCTGGAACTAATAAACACACCTCAAAGTACCTGTTCCCTAAAACTTTTTCTAAACTTCAGACCCCCCGCGTTAATGCCAGCACTTCTAAATAAGTGATACAAGATCCCCTTCTGGCTTCAGTTAATTCTATTTCATTCCTCCAACTACACTTTAATGTGAATGCGATCCAACTGTTACGAACCCCTGAGTTGGTATAGTGGCGTAAATGGAAGCGATGATTTGACACTTTTATTTGACGAATGTTTTAGTTTTTGGGAAACGTAGAGTGTTATCCAACTGGCTAATACACGCCGCATGTCGTAGGTATAATTGACACGTTTTGACACAAAATTACCACTTAATTTCACACTTTCTATAATAACCTAAATAATGTTGGTTCTCTACTACTTGTGAGGTGAAAGGAACTTGCTGGATTTGCTTGAGTGCTTCTTTTTTTTAAAGATGATCGTCGGGTATTTAAGAAAAAATTAAGTAGCTTCTTTCTTAAGGTACCTACCGTTTGCAATATTGATAAAGTATGTTCCAGGTTAACTTAAATGAACTAAAACAAAATTTAATCTACCCTGTCATGTAGTATTTCATCAATTAATGTATCAAATTTTTGTTGTTTTTGTGAGAATGTTTTACTTTACGCAGCTGTTGCTTGTACAACCGAAGCCAGGCGTAACCTCTTTTAAAACTAGATACATTGTTACTATTTTTGTAAATACACTATTTTAATCTACATAAGTACCTACATATTTATGGTGACCTAAGATATACATCACTGGGGAATTCAAATAAAATATAAGTAACTTCTATAATAATCTACCGAGCATTAAATTTACTATAAATTTATCGATTTGATAAAATAGTGTATAAAAGAAAAAATATACTTAACTCAAAGTTTCGAAATTTCCCAGGCACCAAAAAAGTTTTAGGGCCACTTGCAGCAAAAATTTAAATCGAGATTAATGCTAAAGTTCAGTTTAGCTATGTCAAAATGTATGGAACTGTCAGTCATAAATATAGATTTAAGCTTAATCTCGATTTAAATTTTTGCTGCAAGTGGCCCTTAATCTGAAAGTGATCGGAATAAATCTTAGAGCAGTTAAAACCGCCAAAAATAGCGAACTATTTTACCAATAATTGGTCACTTTTGATGTTTCTTTTAGTTTTAAAAATCACCTTCTAATTATGATTGAGAGATCTGAAGAGCGCGGCAGTTTTTTGTTTCACACTGTTGGTAAAACTGTGGATATAAGTTTTTGTTTATATTTTTTGTTATTGCTGGTGAGTGGTAATTATTAAATCAGGAGATGTGAGAGCGCCGACTGCGATATTATCGATTTCTTCGCGTCATTGTAAGCTTGTAAAGTATACGATCTTTTGATTCCGATACTGAAAAAAAATATTTTATCGGTGTCACTTCTGCATAGTGCTGCGGCCAGGAAGCCATTAGAAGGATATTACATACATTCAATTTATGGATTTTAGTCACAACTATGTGAATCACAGTAACTCGAGAACCGATAAAGTTTACTTAAATACTGCACCGAGCGTACGCCGGATGTGGGTTGTATTTTCTAATAAACTAAAGTATTGTCTTGAAACCAAAAAGTGTTTTTTTGTTGTAAAAATGGATACACAATTTGTAGCACATATGACATAGTTTATTAACCTGTACCTGTTGTGTAATTAATAAATAACTTAATAAGTAATTATGCTAATGTAACAAGCTGGCCACTTCTTCCCGTTGAGTTACTTTAAGTCAAATGTTAATAAGTTATATCATACCCTATAGCTACACCAAGGCTGTAGTAGGTAATTTGTTTTGTTTTATTTCGTAAGTCATAACCTCACAACATAATCCTTTAACGTCCAGTTTGCGAACCTAAAAATAAATAAATAATACACCCTTTTTTGTAAAAATTAGTACCACTCTCCGAGTTCAAGAAAAATCTTTGGTTTTTTAGGAAACACAATAATAGTAGTAAGGGCGGCACTGGACGGACGGTTACCATGTGCTTCCAATATAAATTAGATAGATGGATGGAGTAGGTATTTGAGAAAATGTCACTTTTAGAGTTCAAAATTCCCCAAATCTAAAAATACATTATAACATACAATACACTGTGGTCCTTTAAGATCTATCCAAGCATACTCCACACGACGTAGTAAATATCTATTTGTGTACAAAATATCTTCTTTGTAACGATGATTATTTCCGAGAAAAAGTTAGTGTAATATACAGAAGGACATGGCAAAACTATAACAGTAAAAAGCATCATGATTCCAAAAACAAAGAGAAATAGACGCGCTGCGCAGCGTAGCGCCTAGTTCCCCTATTTCAAACACCTTTCCTTCCCTCCAAAACAATGGCCGCGCTCCCAAAACTAAAACAAAACAGCATCACAATAATAGAACACTTTAAGCCGCGCAGGGAACTCGCTAAGTAACTTTTACCAGCGCGATCAGGCGGTGCTGCGCCTGATTACAGGGGGGCTAATGCACCGCGGCTGATCTAATTAGACCGTCCGTCCGGCCTGGTGGCAGAACAACGACGACTAGAGGTTTTGGTCTTTGAGCCACTGTACAACAGGCAGTCGATCCGTAGAGGCGTTAAGCGATCCTTACAATCTAATTAGGCTAATGTCACATATGTCTTTGACCCCTCTTTGGGGGTAGTATTGAATTATTCGCATATTAGAGCAATAATAGGGTTGTCTTCTTTTAAAGGTTGTGTGGAAGACATTGTTGTTTTGAAAGCCGCGTGTTGATTTATTATGTATCACTTCAATCACTTTTTCGTGTTATAAAAGTGATTTTATTGTATTGTTACCCATATAACCATTTAATAAACACATTATGTGTCTACAAACTTTGTTGCACTGTGTCGAACCAAAAGTACTTTATTCTCACACAGTTCTACTTGTACTTACTCTCAAAAACTATTTCAGTGCGGCCTTGCGTACTTACTGCTAACTACACACTAGACTAGATATTTCGAGCTTGTTAGCTTTGTAACATTCCAAGCTGCCTGTACCCGCTAGTAACAAAGCACAAGCAATGTTACAACTGTAACAAATTGGCTCCGTCAAAGACAATTGGCGGCGTAGATGCGCTACGAAGTTGGCGTAGCTCCTGCTACGGGTTTAAAGTGCACTGCGACTTTGTTGCAGTTGTGACCTAGTTTCTTATTAGCGTTATTTGATGTCTGTTGCATCCATGTTTATAACGACATGCCAGGTGTAAAAAAACCTTCTAATAAGACCGTTGGATTCGATTGGCTGTTCGCACGATGCCAAAAAAATATTTCGAAATTCGAAAATATATTATTTAGTTCAATATGATGAAAGAAATATATTGGTTTTCAAAGTTTTTCCTACAAATGTATTTTTAATTGAATAGGTCCTTTATTTATCACGGTTGTGTTACAAAATTATGACGTGAAAAATGTACCATTTTATCAATAAATGCTTGAATCTTGAATCTTGGTGGAAGCCAAAGCGTTTTGACCTGTTATCGTATTGTTAACGTTTTGATGGCTCTTATTTACTTGACAGTAATGGCTTCCGAATTAAAAATAATACCAAAACGGGTCAAATACGATTTGGATTTTACCGCCTAGAATAGAGGCACAGGGTGTTGTTACACTGTATGACTTACTTATTCGGAACGTTGATACAGGTTTCTGTATATCTATCTCTATGTTCTATGTTGTTCGGACCGGGAGACGAGCTGTAGGTAGGCCTCCAACAAGATGGAGTGATGACCTTGTGAAGATCGCGGGAATGCGGTGGATGCGAAAAGCACAAGACCGGTCTGAGTGGAGAGCCTTGGGGGAGGCCTATGTCCAGCAGTGGACGTGTTTCGGCTGACATGATGATGATGATATATGTTATTTATCTTACTTTGCTAAAAAAGTAAAGTGAAGAATGGGACGAAACACCATGTGACGGTGTAGGAACCGAACGGTAACCAATATAGGCCCTTAACTTCCGTTCGTAAAACTACTTAGGCTGATTATATTATGAGTCACTAGTTAATTGAAGAGATGGTTAAAATTAGCAAATCAAACCGAAATGTTACATTTATTTCAGATTTAACAATTGATAGGTTCGGTTAACTACTTATCATAAAATCGACACCTAATCGTGTATAACTTATTTTTCAAAACATCCCAATGGAATGCTTTAACACTTTTACACCAGCAGTCTGTGGGTTAACTAATACCCAAAAAGCGTATAATACTCTGCGTGTTCAATGTAACAACGCCTTCAGGGCGCTGTATGAGGCTGCCATTTGCAGTGCTTCCGGCATGTTTGCTGATGCACACACGGACCACTTTTTTGCGCTGATGCGCAAGAAAGTTGCCTCGGTTGTTCGCAGAGTGAAGGGCAGCAGCAACAGCCTCCTGGAGGTGTTTGCAGGGCGGGGGACAGGGCGGGGGGGCGCGGTGCGAAAGCGGCTGCGCAGGCTGCATGAGGGTGCTCCCGGCGGGGTCGCTCGGGCTCCGTTAGGTTATCGCGCTTAGTGCCATAGTTACTAACAATAGGTATTATGTAAACTAACATCATTGACATAACACAACAACATTGTCTGATAATAAAAACATATATTTTTTTAAACTAGTTTCTTCGGACACACACTGATGCTTTTGGTAAGTAAGCTTTGAGGTCCATAGACATTAATTATGAGAGAGCGAATACGATACTACTAACCCTGAGGACCGGTTATCTTATACCCTCTCCGAAACACAACAGTGCAAGTGCTGCTTGATAAACGCTCAAGGGCTCTATTATTATCTGTAAAACTATATTGCTTTTGAAATGTTACCGTATTGCTTTTAATTCGACCACTATAATATTACTGTCAGCCTTCTCAGAAGGTAAATAACGTAACGTAACGTTGACAATACAATAACATGTCAAAAGCAATATAGCTTTACCAAGTAGACTAGAGATTACAACAGATTCAATTGGTAAGATGACAATTTATAACTTCAATAAATTTTTAGCTTATGTTAAGCATAAAAATAAACTGCCAATTTGTAAAACATTATTATTGACCCACTAAACTGTATAATAATGATCCGTTTACCTCACGCCTTTGCGCCTTCCGTCAATTATTTAGGAAAAGGGTCGCACAATGAGCAACGGCTCGAATCTTTCTTTCACTCGGAGCAATCAGACAGAAATCACCGCGGCGTTATTCAACAAACTATTGTTATAAAAATAAAATACAATAGTGGATCTAATTGAAACGCTACATTACGTCAGCGGGACGGTCGGAATAGGGGCACTGTTCGACGCTTTACAAATATAAAACAATCATTTGGACAGCTCAAAGAGCGCCGGTAACGCCGCGGGGTGCGGGGCGAGCCATGAGCGGTCGCGTTTTTAGACGCATTTCATTTGTCAATAGCTTGCGAGCTTGTGGTATGTACGCTTATTGAGTCACAAGCTATCTCTGCGCCCAAATATAGTAACTACTAGCATGCAGGCTTAGATAAATATACCTAAATGCGCTTTTAAGATTAATAAACCTTTAATTCAGACGACCAGACCCAGAGGTACCCTAGAGGTACATTTAAATACCTCTAGGGTCAAGGCAATACGATCTTGAGAAGAAAATAATTTATTTAAAAACATCTTTATTTAGACTGTAGTCTCCGAATGTGTGCAAGTGGACGGAATACTTAACATTCCTTGTTTGAAAAAACATTTAATTTGCAGTGTTGTTATTGCAAATGCCTATGCTGCCTTGCTAAGCTAAAGCTAAGCATGTCAAAAAAAACTTCTGTAGCAATCACAACCTCTTTACTAAGAGGAGAGGATTTAATTTACTTTGGCAATTGAATCTGACATACTGTTTAATGGCTTAGGAGGAGAGTTCAGGCCTCAAAGTCCTTTTACCATAAGTTGGAATGTGTTTGTTACTACTTATACAAAACTAGCCAAAAGAGCACACAGGCTACCTGATGGTAAGTGGAAACTGTGACCTATAGACATTTGCATTCACAAGACTGAAAATTAAGATACTTTAGGGTATTTTCCCCATTATTAACACTTGTTACCTTATTTCATTTCTATTATTTGTTGTTTTAGTGGCCATACCAAAACTAATACCACTGTATTTTTTTTGTTAATTTTTTCATTTTATTTTTGCTGAAAGGCGGCCTGAAGCCTTATTAAAAGGGGCCCGTTGTCAACCTTTGGGTACAGAACCCTAAAAACCACGTGTATTTGTGTAGTTTTCCGTCATAAGTAGTTTAGGCTAATTAGCTCTACCTATACAAGCCCTACGTTCCCCAATAGGGAAAACATTTAAAAAAGAATTTTATGCCGTATATTCATTTGTCCAAATTTTTATTTTTCCGAACGCCCATTTTTGCTGGAGCTGTTAGAATAAATGCATAATTTAAAAGTTATACGTTGTTTAGGTTAAAATAAAATCTTCTATCACAACATCACATTTGGTATTATAAAAATTCGGAATTATTATCTTTTTAAAATAATGACTCTTCGGAATTGTGTAGTCTGTACACCAATAATCATCATGATCATAACTAGAACCCTGATCCTGAGGTATCTTCTCTCATGCCTTGCGTCGCGGCGTGGCTCGCGCCTCGTCATCGCGGCGCCTTTCAATCCGCGTCTCAAACGTTTGGATACTCCCCCACAATAGGTCGGGCGGTGCGTTTGCCGCCTCGTTATGTAAAACTCCCAAACAATGCATCACTCGTATCGCTTTCGGTAAGAACGCAATCAAATCACGCCGACAATGGCCCTAGACTGACAGTTTATTCGCTAACACTATTTGATTATTGGAGTGGGTGGGTACAAGGAACAATGGTGTCTGTGTCTGTTTACACAAAGGTTGGTATCGTCAGATAGTAAAGACAGACGGATCGAGTGGACTACAATCGTTTACCTACTTGTTTATTAACGCGTACGGCCGTACTCAGACGTTTTGGAGGCAATTAACTCGTTCCTTTTTCAAACTTGTGTGAAAAGTCGACAGCCAGACATAGGAATATTTGGGGCAAAATTAAATGAAAGCTAGGGACTGACTATATCGATAAACTAAATTATCGGTGCTTTTCCCATATACTAGTGGTCGCTCCGAGTTTTGTTTGTTAGTGTGTATTTTTCAATGAGGTTTTACCCCTACCACTTCCACAGACATTCAAAAGGCTTTTAGCTACCTGAAATGGATTCATCAATCGAGACGGAGAAAATTAACGCTCGAAAATTTGGAACAAATTCTGATTGTTTACTTTAACAATAGTCAATGGGACAGTAATTCTGAAATACACAATGAGGAAAAAAGTATGATGATTATGAGTGAAGATCCAAAAATATAAAATATAACCAGAATTTGGTTTCTATTTTGTTTTATTTTCATACTTAAACGAAAAAAAAAATTACAAACCAAACTTGGAGCGACCACTAGTAAATGGGAAAAGCCTCGATAATTTAGTTTATCGATATAGTCAATCCCTAGCTGTCATTTAATTTTGCCCCAAATATTCCTATTTCTGGTCGACACTAAGGAACGACTTAATCGCCATTAACTGACTTTGAGTGAGGCCGTTAGTGTTAAAGTTCTGACGGTATAGGGTAAATATCTCTGAGACGTTACGTCGAAGATAAATGAATCACTGCTTGAGGTATAAAGAATATATTTTATAATTTTTAACCAAATACCAAATAAAATAATAAATTAATGAGAGTATAATATTGTTGAGACACGCGTACGCGTGTCTTGTTCTTTTAGAAAATATCTGGAGAATGATCCAAGGATCGATATCGGAATAGAATCTAATAAATTTGAATTTGGAAGATTTAGATCGAAATGTAATAGTGGCCAGGAACTCAAACAAAAGAGGTTGTAACAACCTCGTTACAAAGTCGTTATAATTATTACATTTCATACTACATACTAAACGCCTCGTATGTTTATGCTCTGGCGCTCTATTCAACACGTTAAAAACATTTTACTTTTCACGTGCTATGGCACCTATTGTTTTTAACTTGGCCGCCGTTACTGTCAAGTAAATAAGAGCTATCAAAACGCAATATGGGTTTACCTTGTAGAATATCAGCACGTCGCACCATGTGCGCATTACACAATTTGAATAACTAATATACAACTCTAAGGGCCGGTTTCACAATCGACGAGTAAATTTATCAGCCATTAAAAGTTAATAAATATCAGGAAACAATCTCACACCAATTGACCTAGTCCCAAACTAAGCTCTAGGCTTGTACTATGGGTACTAGACAACGATAAACATACTTATATATAGAGAAATACATACTTAAATACATAGAAAACACCCATGACTCGGGAAAAAATATTCGCGCTCATCACACAAATATCTGCCCTTACCGGGATTTGAACCCAGGACTGCTTGCTTCGTAGGCAGGGTCACTATACCAACTAGGCTAACGCGTCGTCAAGTTAGCTCTCTCCTAGTCTATTTTCAAATGTAAGAAAGAGAAAGACCTAATTTTTTCTGTCAAATATGTTTTACTTGTCGATTGTCAAACAGGCGGTAATTGTCATTATGTGGAGATGACAATTAATTAACTTTATTAACGTCGAGTGCACGACGCGACGGGTTATATAGAACTTTGAAGTTAAACTTAGGATTATCTACATAAAGTAGTACTTGGTGCTCCATCAAAGCAGAATTCGTTTATTGTGAGAACTTTGTGGTAAATAATGTTCTCCATTCTGTCGGACTCACTTTGAATTGAGAGAATGCAGCTCAAAAGCAGTTCAAACAAAGGCTCCCGAACCACAAAGCTTCAAGTTCGGATACCATTTCGTTTGTTTTCTTTACAAAGAACAGGCAAATGCCTATTTACCATTAAATATTTAAACAAAGAAACGGTAGTTAATTTCAATGATCATTTTGTACTTATTAGTAGTTATTTGAGTGCTTAAACCGTTTACGACTAATATTATTAAGCGTCTATTAAAGGTTAATGTTGTTTAATCAACTAGAAAATGCTTTTATGATTTTATACTTTTAACTAACCTGCCGGTAGTAAAGGTTAAAGATTATTTGCCTACGGGTAAAGTTTATTTTATTAATTGAAATTTTCATTGTATTAATTTCAATTGTATTAATTGAAATATATATATGACCATATCCACAAATATTCCAAAATTTTAACCAATACGTTTCTCGATGAATAAACTAATAAGCTATTATACTTACATATAAAGATATCGTAAAGTCTCGTGACTTTATTACTTCATACTAGGCTTTAACTGTGTTTAGGTAATAATGGTCCGTAAGGACATCCGACAAAAATGATAATTATCTTGACCGCCATGAAATTATTTCAAAAGTTCATATCTCATAAAATCGTAAGGAGACCACTTTGTATGGATCAAATGAGTAACTTAATTTAAACTTAAACGAACAATATACACTCTATTTCCAAAGCAGGGCCCATTTATTTTGTTTCACTTTTTTTAGTTTCTTACACTTGTTGGTTTGTGACAACAGGCCTTTTGTCTATTTATCAGTACTTTTATCCTTTTTATTTATTTATCTATTATATACCTATGCCTTATTATTACTTTTTGTTTGTCTGTTGGTCATAAATAACGGATTTTTCTTTCTTTGTTTTTTATTACTCTTACTTAGGTTCTAATACAACGTTATCTTCCTTTGCTCAATTACGCACTAACACAACATTATTTCGCTCTTATTGTAACTAACAATCCTTGAAACAAAACCCCACCGTATATAAAGCAAGGGTACATGGTCACAAACAGAGCGCCGCAGGGTAAAGCTAGCGTTCACGGACATTTGCATACGGCTTCCACTTCGGGCTAACCTAATCCTTGTTGTCAGAGCGGGCTACGTGATGGTTACTACTGATTGTTGCTAGTGCACAACTCGCTTTAAGACTACGCCGAGCGTCCTGTGGCGCCCTCATTAAGCCGCATTCACATTTGTCTGATGTGTGTGATGCGCTTGCTACTGTTCACATCTACTTATATGACGTGTCATGACGCTTTCTGACGATATTTTTAATCAAGTCTTGTTCACATTTGTCTGATGTGTTGTGTCGTGACGCGTCAGAATAGTATTGGTGCGTGCACACTAATATGATCCGATCTGACGCGGCTACACCGCTTCCCCCCACCTCACCCATTCTGACGAAGACCGGGATCGCTTGTGATTCGACACAACACAAGCCATTACAACATATTAAATGTATGAAACGCGTCACGATACAACACACCAGACAAATGTGAATGTGAATGTTGTTGTGTTTTCTAATAAACTAAACATTTTGAATTATTTATTTCGGAAAAAAAAAAAACTAGGTGCAAGTGGAAAAGAAACAAAAAAAAACACACAAACGAACTTACAAATTTACTTAAAACTACACTTATCTAACCAAACGCTAAAAATGCTGGCAGCAGCCACGTTGAATGGCAATGCCATCATTGTGCCAAGTAGGTACCGGCCAGCATTTTGGTCACGAGTTGCGTCGTTCAGGCGCTTTGAAAGATCTAAGGATAAACTAAACTATTATCTTGAAAAAAAAACACAATTTATAGGATATGATATGACATAACTCAATAACGATTGATCTAACTTAACGAACATAATAAGTGGCAACCTTTTTGCTTTAAATTGACGATACGACGGTTACAGGTTATTAAACTTTGTCATATAATAGGCCCTAAGGCTGCCTAATAGAGAATACACGCGCTAAAATGTGTTTAGTACGCTCGGACGGTACTACTTAAATTTGCCGCTGTGACATTCGCTCGTTCGTCCAACCGACCTCCGTTTTTGAGAGAATCACACCCCGGAATAGGGCCCTAGTAGTGGCCACGCCCGACGTGGGACCGCCGTCTGCGCTCGTTACCGCACCCGCTTGCATGCGTATTGCTTTGGCCGTTTCAACGCTCAGACTTGCTCTGTTACCCTATTCTATTTATGCTTTAGTGCAGCTATTCTCAAAGAAAGAAAACCACGAAAAGCGATAGAAATCAGGTGTTGCTCATTCAGAAGCTCCGTAAAATACTTAGGGCCTGTTTCACAATCAACCAGTAAATTTATCTGCCATTTAATGTTGGCTCTCTCCTTGTCTATTTTCAAGTGTCAGAAAGAGAAAGGGCTAAATTTATCTGTCAAATATGCTTGACTTGTCGATTGTAAAACAGGCGGTAAGTGTTTTAAATATATAAATAAATAAAAGGGTTCTGTTGCCAAAGAGTTTGGGAACCTAGTGTAAGTTTTTGCGACGGACGGTGTAACGATTTGATCGCATTTGCATAGATTTATAATTTTAGGTTTTAATATAATAATCATTGGTAAAGGTGTTCATAACTTGTATGGAATTGTTAAATATTCTGGCGCGTCACATTTCCATACTATTCAAAACAAATTTAAATGCATAAAAGCGTTTTGAAAATGTTAGCAATTAAATCTAATGTCGCTTTAAGTCAAGTGCTTAGAAAGTGACCGGTGTGGGACATTAGTGCTGTGCTGTTGAACGTTAGTGCTGGCAATAGCAGAACAGTTTTGCAGACAGTTCCCAACGGTCACGTGATTGTTGGAAATATATTATTTAGGCTGACATTTTATAGTTGGCTCTAAACTATAAATTTTAAGACAAGCCAACTTTACAAAACTAGTTACTACTAAAGTCTGGCGAGCACTAAGTTCCTCCTGAAGATTACAGCTATACCTACAGATATGTAAACGCCTTTATGTCACTAAGAATAGGTTCTGTTTATACATTAATGCCTTCGACCGTACTAAAGTACTACGAGTAAACATTCGTAACGTTTTTATTTTCCGACGCACAAGCTTCTCTTAAAATTCGATATAAACCGGCGGAATCTCAACGCTGTCAACTACACTCATGGACAAAGGACACCGCACGGAAAGTATGGAAAAAAAAACATCGGTGAATTTTGATAAAAAAAATATATGTTACGCGCCTTGATCAATATATAGAAATACTGGGAGGGCAATAAAATCCTATGACTAGTTTTTGTCAAAAAAAATATTTAGTGAAAAATCAAGGGGATTTGGTTCCATAGAAAAATGTATGAAGTAAAAAAAAAAGTGTTCTGTTTTGAACGACAAAAATATATGTTTTAGAAACCATTAAATTGATCAACTTCATCGAAAAAACTTATTTAAAAAAGAGTTTGGTTTTTAAGTTATAGCGTTTCATAAAAATAAGTAAAAAAGGTATTTATTTTTTTGATTTTTTTTAATCGTTAATATTGCCGTTTATGGCTATAGTAAAAATAAGTAGAAAGATACTGTGTGCATCTTTTTTACTTAAATAAGTTTTGTGTCACAGTCACCTGTTTTTCAGTATTTAGATTTGAAATGAATATTAAGGAAAAAAACTTGGTTTTTCGTGTTTTTTTTTTAAACCGATCGGTGAAAAATTGTGCATTTTGAATATTTTATAAGTTGTGTTATTGTTAACATAAATCATTAAAATTCAAACATATTCTATGAACGGATTAAAAAAAAAACTTTTTTTAAGTCTTATTATTATTAACTTTACACTCACTATAGCCCCAGCTTATCTATATACAGTATTTTTATTCTATAATACACTACTCATGTTCATTCGGATCTCGTCGACGAATTGGTCGTTGCCCAGCGTCAATAACATTTTCGAGAAATGCGGTATCGGGGTACCAAACATTTTGCGCAGCCCAAAAACCACAGAACGCTAATTACAAAGTATTTATAACTACGTCAAAAACACAATTTGCATTTCAAGAAAAGGCCAATCCGAATACTGGCTGGAAAGACACACAAACTAATGGCTTTCTGAGCATATTGCCGATTTAAAAAAAACTTTTAACTTTTTTAACTCCTAGTATTGGCGGGAAAACGATTGTCATTAATTGTAGAGCGAAATAAATTATAAAAATGTATTTTAGATTTCGTCTAAACTGTTTTGTGTGCAATGTGTCACAGTCAGCGGCACAAATGAGCCGCATTAACGAAAATGCTTTGATTCAAGAGGTAGGTTCACTGTTTTTACGAAGTTACTGCTCATTATTATTTGAAAGTGGAGTGAACAAAAGTTTTGATTAAAATTCTTTATTATTATTTCGAGGTAAATAGTTATTTCATATTTGTTTTCAATGTGATAATTAGGCTCGGACCTTTGATCAATTTATTATTTAATTACTGACTCACAGCAAAAGTAAATGAAAATCACATTTACATATTATGTTGAAAAAAATTAAATTGTTTTTTCAGATAGCGATCACAGACGAAGAATTTAAATATTTTACATCCTTAAGTAAGCAACAGTTTTTAGATCTGTTTTCATTATGTGAGAGTGTAGGAATTAGCGCTATTTCTAAAAAAAAACTACTAACATTTCTGGTCAAAATTCGTCACGACAACTACACAACAACTATGTCCCTCAGCTTGCAACACAACATTTAGTCGAAGGCAATCAGGACTTGCTTCTAGATTTCTTATTTCATTTAAGATCCCCAATTTGCAAGTAAAACAAAGTCGAGTTGCGTTTTGTTTGTTGTTTTGATAAGTGGCCTCTCTAACATAACGTCGTTCGGCGTTCAATACCGCGTATGTCATGTTTTATAACATGACATTCGCAGTACTGAACGCCGAACGACGATAAGTCGTCGACTGATCGCTATCTGAAAAAACAATTTAATTTTTTTCAACATAATAGGTAAATGTGATTTTCATTTACTTTTGCTGAGAGTCAGTAATTAAATAATAAATTGATCAAAGGTCCGAGCCTAATTATCCCATTGAAAACAAATATGAAATAACTATTTACATCGAAATAATAATAAAGAATTTTTCTCAAACATGCTATGTAATGTCGGCGTTATGTTAGTTATTTTAGGGTTCAAAGTGCCACGTTCCCGACGGAACAACTCGAGAGAACTGTAAAGGAATTTCATACAAAATTGAAGGCCTAGGCCGGGAAGTAATTTTTTTTTAATTTTAATATGGCCATGACAGCTGGTTTTATGAACAGGCTGAATAGCTGAAAATCGTTTTTTTTTTGTATCTGTGAGGTTCGGACCAAAAATATCCGCGTTAATGCCTATTACACAAATGTTTTTTGAGTGATGTTTTTTTTTTATTTCATTGCATATGTTTGAGAAAAGCACTATACATGCCTCGCCGTGAAAAGGGGTTGCCAGCCTCGTAACTATCCGACCTCGCTTCGCTCGGCCGTCTATATGAACTCGGCCTGCAACCACCTACTTCCCGGCGTCTGTAGTAATGTACTATTAATCAAAACTTTTGTTCACTCCACTTTTAAATAATAATGAGCAGTAACTTCGTAAAAACAGTGAACCTACCTCTTGAATCAAAGCATTTTCGTTAATGCGGCTCATTTGTGCCGCTGACTGTGACACATTGCACACAAAACAGTTTAGACGAAATCTAAAAGACATTTTTATAATTTATTTCGCTCTACAATTAATGACAATCGTTTTCCCGCCAATACTAGGAGTTAAATAAGTTAAAAGTTTTTTTTTAATCGGCAATATTATGCTCAGAAAGCCATTAGTTTGTGTGTCTTTCCAGCCAGTATTCGGATTGGCCTTTTCTTGAAATGCAAATTGTGTTTTTGACGTAGTTATAAATACTTTGTAATTAGCGTTCTGTGGTTTTTGGGCTGCGCAAAATGTTTGGTACCCCGATACCGCATTTCTCGAAAATGTTATTGATGCTGGGCAACGACCAATTCGTCGACGAGATCCGAATGAACATGAGTAGAGTGTATTATAGAATAAAAATACTGTATATAGATAAACTGGGCTGGGGCTATAGTGAGTGTAAAGTTTAATAATAATAAGACTTAAAAAATGTTTTTTTTTTAATCCGTTCATAGAATATGTTTGAATTTTAATGATTTATGTTAACAATAACACAACTTATAAAATATTCAAAATGCACAATTTTTCACCGATCGGTTTAAAAAAAAAACACGAAAAACCAAGTTTTTTTCCTTAAAATTCATTTCAAAACTAAATACTGAAAAACAGGTGACTGTGATACAAAACTTATGTAAGTAAAAAAGATGCACACAGTATCTTTCTACTTATTTTTACTATCGCCATAAACGGCAATATTAACGATTAAAAAATAATCAAAAAATTAAATACCTTTTTTACTTATTTTTATGAAACGCTATAACTTAAAAACCAAACTCTTTTTTAAATAAGTTTTTTTAATGAAGTTGATCAATTTAATGGTTTCTAAAACATATATTTTTTTCGTTCAAAACAGAACACTTTTTTTTTACTTCATACATTTTTCTATGAAACCAAATCCCCTTGATTTTTCACTAAATATTTTTTTTGACAAAAACTAGTCATAGGATTTTATTGCCCTCCAAGTATTTCTATATATTGATCAAGGCGCGTAACATATATTTTTTTTATCAAAATTCACCGATGATTTTTTTTCCATACTTTTCGTGCGGTGTCCTTTAGAGGAACGCAAAAATACAACTAGACTACTAAAACGTATTTTATACGTTGTAAGTCAGATTATGAAAAAAGGTTGGGTCATGTAAATAAAAGGGTTATTATGATTACCTTAAAATTAATGTTTTTAATTGTTTTTTCATACTTCATTTGTTTTTCTTTTGCATTAACTTTATTCGATTTTTTGGAAATTTTGAGTTTGTGCAACATAAATTATATGTTTTTAAATAAACGAGTATTTTTTTGTTATAATTATTATAAATGCACATTTTAAAGAAAATAAAACAAAAAATATTGTCGCAGAAAACGACAACAATAATCCAAAAAAAATACAGCATACTTAAACGGATAGTCATTTGTTTTTGTTCATTTTATGTTTACTGTAACGATACAAAATAATATTCCGATATTAATTAAAAAATAAAAATAAATAAAAATCATGCTTTTTTGTTATAAAATTATTACTTCTTCCCGTTCCTCTAATTTTGTCCGTGAGTGTATATCGTTAAAATAAAATAAAACAATAGGGAATATGCATACGTAAAAGAGATCACCAAAAGTGAAATTAAAATTAAAGTCGGCCAAGGAATACGGATGATGCAAGCACACTGCTAATTAGACTGCGATTAGACGGAGAGATCCGATATGCAATGTGACGTCATGTACCAGGTAGGTCATATAAACTCCATGTTAAATTCCATTGTGCTAAAAAGAGATAGAACAAAACTTTGTTGGCTTCTGGATTTTGGTTATTTTTATAGCTATTCAAAAAATGATTTTTCTGATCTATTTGCTACATGTTTGAATATTCAACACTGAGCTAAAATCACCCACAATAATGAACCGTTTGACTCAACAACACGAAGACACTCAAGTATGTTAGCAACAATATCAACATTATTCTAAATGGATATTTGTGGCGTTCAAGAGGTCGTCGTGGGTTGCCGGGGTCGCCAGGTCGAAGCTCTGAATGACCAAGTAAACAGCGTGTGTCAACGAGACACCAACCAACAAACGTACAGACAAACAGAGATGATACTCCACTATAGTCGACGCTCTCAGAGCTAGGAAAGCATTCTTAGTTTCCATGAGTGACTTGAAGAGTTGATTTTGCTTGCAAATAACTGTAGATTTATTTACAAGTGGATGTCTCGATGATATTTGGGCCATTCTACTTTTCGTTGTACATAAATTTTTAGTCACATTTGCACTAAACAATTTTTATTTCAAAAACGGTGAATTGCACCGTTTTCTAACTTGAAACTCGAAGAGGGACGTAAATAAGCTTGTATTTAGAATTATCCTAATACATAAAAAGTTATTTGTAATAACTATAATGTCAGTAACGCAGTGGATGTTGATGTCCCCGCCTTTTCTATGGAAAGAGTGCAATTTACCACTGAGTTACCAAGATTTTTTAACGATAATTGAGTAATTTAAGAGTTGTTTTTTTGGAAACTGTCAAACTTAAACATTCTAAGTTTATGTTATTTATTTAGACGCGGATTCATAATTTGGTATACTTTTTATCGGACTATAACCAAAAATGTACACTGAAAAGTAGAATGACCCATTTACCGGAAAACAGAATTATGGCTAAGAAAGTTTAGTGTGCTGACTCAACGTTCATTTATTTATTGACTAGCTGTTGCCCGCGAATCCGTCCGCGTAGAAGTCGATTATCGCTACTCGCGGATAAAACGTACCCTAGGGTGACGGAACCCGTAATGAACAAGGACCAAATAATTCAAATTCAAATTTCCTTTATTTCGTCAACATAGGTAACAGGTAGGTGACAAAGGTTTATATGTTGTACAACCATGCTGAGCTGTTTAGGCGTACGAATTCTTGTTTAAGGCAAGCATCTATTACGTAGCACAAACAAACAACTACAAACTTATATCTATAATAAAGTTAAATACTGAAATAGTATTCGTGAATGTCCAAACTTCAATTAAATATTACATCCAATTAAGCATTCCAGTAGTTTATAGGTAATTAGAGTTCAAATAGTTAAATATGAAGTCATTTGTATTCTTAATTAATATAGGTAGTTATAATAAAATGCGCAATTATTGATTGTTATTTACAAGGGTACAATGACGTACACTTGATTTTTATACAACAGAAGATAAGGGTTATTCATTTATTTTGACACAATAAAGTAACATTATGTATGACATTTGAATTAAAAGTGAAATGTCCATTATTGGAGATTGGTGCCGTCACCATAATATCTCCATACCAAATTTCATCGAAATCGGTAGCCTGAAAGCATTACAAACAGACTAAGTTACATTCACATTTATAATATTAGTATGGATTAACCCTCAACGGTGACAGATTACCAATGGGATCAGGCGTACACAAACTTTGTTATTTTTTTGTTAACAGTCTGCCTGCGTCATATTACTGTACGGTTTGTGAGAATTGCTGCATCTTCTACCTGCCTAAGTCTAGATTAGGTTAGCCTGCCCCTCCTGCCCGTACCTCGCTACGCGCGCCCTTGCAGCTCACAACACAACAATACAATGCTTACAATGAACGCGGTTCTAAACGACGAATAATAATAGTACATTATTGCCTAGGCAGTGAAGCAGGCAATTGCGGGCCGAGAATTGGTTTAAACGGACGAGCTTGCGAGTCCGTTTAAAAATATGAGGCCCGCAATTGCCGTTCCTGCCGAGGCATATATAGTGCTTTACTCAAAAATCGCAAGATACAAATCGCATATAAACAGAAACTTCACGTGGAATAACATCACTCTTTACCGCCTTTATGTTTATGACAAGGAGAAACGCAAGCTTTTTTTAGAAAAAAAAACTCAAGCTATTCCAGACACAGATAAAAAAGTTACGTTTCGAATAAAATATGGATGTATAAGACTTGTGCCCTCATTTTATTATGGCCGTTTTCACTTTTTAAAAAGTTACAAACTAGATAACAATGAAATTTGTATGCAACATTGCGGGCTTGTGTAGCGAGCACGCAATGTAATTTTTTTTTAATTTGGGAACTCTGTAAACTATACAGGGTGTCCCAAAAATAGCACGTCACAGTGACACTGGAGATTCCCCAGCCTCAGACGAACCAAACCAGCCTAACATGACCTCAGTAAAAGTTGCACCGTTTTCGAGTTATACCAATTTAAAGATTTTTCCAATTTTTCACCTCTTTTGACATTGTAAGTGCTCGCATTTACTGGGATAGCTTTAGAATTTAGTTTTTTTTATTTGTGCGCGTTTATGAATAGTTGATTAAGATGATAAAAGTATTATTATGTCAATAACTAATGTACAAGTTGGAAAAATACTGTAATGAACTTGACTTAAACTATCATCCACATAGTAATTTAAACTTTGAACACCTGCCATAACTTTTTTTTACTACAAATGAAATGAGCAAATAACTTTAAAAACATGCGTGTTTTATGCCAATTCTAAAATGGTATGACACATGATATCTTAATGCATAAAAGTAGGAATTCGTATGACATTTGCCAATATGGATCCTCGGAAATCAATGCTAATCATCTAAAAAAATATCTTGTACTCTACGATATCTCATTTGTTTGTGCTCCTTTGAAGAATATGATTGATTTTTGGTTGACCTTGGTTCAAAGATAATAAAAAACGGGTTTAATTTTCATTAGTTTTTACAGTAAATGTTCGAATTGTTTCCCTCCGACTTTAAGGCACAAATGGCATCTTCGAATAAAATTTTGGTTTAATTTTCGTAAACTGGTTTCCGATATGTCTCGCGCTGCATTGAAGACACGTCGCCGTAGTTCCTCTTCGTTACTTATTGGTTTTGAATAAATATTGTCTTTCAAACGTCACCAAAAAAAAAACATTTTACAGAGCGAAATCAACTTCCGTTAAGAGTGCCGAGTAGTCGTTTCAGTTCCACAAACAAAAACGCAGTGACACATGATATCTTAAAACCAATAAGTAACGAAGAGGAACTACGGCGACGTGTCTTCAATGCAGCCCGAGACATATCGGAAACCAGTTTACGAAAATTAAACCGAAATTTTATTCGAAGATGACATTTGTGCCTTAAAGTCGGAGGGAAACAATTCGAACATTTACTGTAAAAACTAATGAAAATTAAACCCGTTTTTTATTATCTTTGAACCAAGGTCAACCAAAAATCAATCATATTCTTCAAAGGAGCACAAACAAATGAGATATCGTAGAGTACAAGATAATTTTTTAGATGATTAGCATTGATTTCCGAGGATCCATATTGGCAAATGTCATACGAATTCCTACTTTTATGCATTAAGATAATTATCATGTGTCATACCATTTTAAAATTGGCATAAAACACGCATGTTTTTAAAGTTATTTGCTCATTACATTTGTAGTAAAAAAAAGTTATGGCAGGTGTTCAAAGTTTAAATTACTATGTGGATGATAATTTAAGTCAAGTTCATTACAGTATTTTTCCAACTTGTACATTAGTTATTGACATAATAATGCTTTTATCATCTTAATCAACTATTCATAAACGCCCACAAATAAAAAAAACTAAATTCTAAAGCTATCCCAGTAAATGCGAGCACTTACAATGTCAAAAGAGGTGAAAAATTGGAAAAATCTTTAAATTGGTATAACTCGAAAACGGTGCAACTTTTACTGAGGTCATGTTAGGCTGGTTTGGTTCGTCTAAGGCTGAGGAATCTCCAGTGTCACTGTGACGTGCTATTTTTGGGACACCCTGTATACTTCGCGTCTCAGTATGGAGTTATTAATGCCAACTTTTCCGGTCATTTTTGAGAAAAGTATATTTAAACTAATTCGTTAAAATCAATACAAATAAGTTAGATAACATTTCAAGAAAAAAGTAAATTAGAAGAATTAAGGGGTTCATACATCGATATGTGTGATCATACCATACCTATATATTGATGATCGAAACTGCGCAATAAAATCTTAATTAATTATCAAGTTATAACTTAAATTGCCACATCTAAACTTCAAAGACAAATTGTTACACAGATCTAATTGCATTCATTTACGTAATACTTCTTTGGATTGTAATTTTCTGTTTTGTCTTTATCTTGCTTTGTTCAGAAAACAATGTAGGTACGTATAGGTATACGCAGTCAGTTTACGTAAGTTTTAGTTTCGTCATTTGATTTGTTTGCTGTTAAGGATCTAAACAAGTCTCTTTGCAAAAAAAACGTGCCACAACTTTTAATAAAGACAAAGTTACCTCTAAATGATTATAATATGTAGGTTTTTTGTGATGTGACCAAGATATGACCCACTAGACTTTTTACCTATTCCAAATGTAAACGCAGTCGCAGCTAGCCGGTTCTTTGTGTGCCGTCACCTACACCGTGAAGTTTTGAAATGAAGACGGCCACAAAGGGTTTTCGGGGAAGATCTTGAGTGTTGACTCTGGCCACAATGCACAAACTCCTGACGGTCCTACGGAGATTATTTTGAAAGGCCCAAGTTTGTTGAGATGACTTTGACATATGTGGATTAATGTTAAAAAACTTACATTGTGCGTTGATTTATTCAAGCGCATGATTCGGTTGTGCATGCAAATATTTGAGGGTATATCGGATGGGAAATTATTTTTAACTAAAGATCAAATTCCCTTAAAAAAACGATTAACGACTTAAAAACACATTTGTTATTTGCTTAAAAAGACATTCAATACTTATTTTTTAGGTTTGTGGTTATTTGAAGAGTACTGGCACATTTTGTGGGCTGCATGAGCAAGAAATTGTTTGCTATTTACTGAGTTTATTAGCTCTTATTTATAATTAGAAAATAAAATTCTACCTTAGATTGACTGCCTGCGTGCACAGTAAGAGGGCAGCATATTTTTCCGTATCTGACCTCACAATACCGTCAAACACCTCAAGTGGCTTGGCACTATTTAATTTAAATATTTACCTCGCTTTACAGTAGAATTACACAAAAACTAATATTCACTGAATATTTACTTTCCCAGCAATATTATTGTAGTTGAATTCTAAAATTCCAGGTAGATTCTCGTGGCTTGCAATAACAAACATGATTTCTAAAGGCAGGGGCAAACACGGCAAACACAGTTGTTGTTAGGAGATTTTTTTAATTACTCTGTGGAACTCGTTTTCTATTTGGATATTGCGCAGCGAGGCAAACAAGGAAAAGTCCACGAGTCCCATGGATTATCGGTAGTTCATTAGGTACCGGTCGAAAGTTTGGGGCAAATATTTGAAGTTGGTGTACCTAGCGTAATTACTGACGGTCGGGCGGCGCACAAAGACTGGTAGTTGGTTCAACAGCAGTATTTATCGACGGGGAAACAGAGGAGCTCATTAGAAACACATCGGGCAACATGTGTAAATAAATACGCAGACAAAACGCTCGCTCAAACATCTTCAGCGGTAGGACGCTCACTCAGCGGTTTATCGGACATATTTTTTACTTCTTATAAATAATGAAATCAAATATTAGCTTGAAAAAAGATCTATCATTTTTCAAGCTATTTGATTGGTTGCCTATTTTAATAGGCCCTCTAGATTTTTTTCTACATCAATGTTTCTCAATTTGTTTTTGTGTATACGTGGTTGGCTTGGCTTGGCTTGCCTAACGGAGAAGGTTCACAAGTCACAACTCTCTTTTTACAATTTCAGCAACCCGAGTGGTTCGCGAAATAGTTAACGCAAATTGGTTCATACACACTTTCGTAGGGTTTAAGTATAAAAGTGAATTTAACAGTAGATACTTTATTGGTACACATTTTGGAAAAAAGAGAAATTCCGGATCATGGATGAAACAATGATCGACTTCAATAGGCCTTAGTGATATTTAGGATAGGAAGAGCGTTCGCGGTTTAACGTTAAATACTCGTTTGTCGTTATTCCTCTGATATACTCGTGTCAATCAAAACTTTCTGAGTAAAAATTACATACCATGTTCCCATCCTCGCTTCTTTTCGGCTCAATATATTTCCATACCAAATTTAATCTTTTTTTTTTATAGTGGTGATTAGTCGCGGACCGGGACACGAGCTGTGGGTAGGCCTACAACAAGATGGAGTGACGATCTTGTAAGGATAGCGGGAAAGCGATGGATGCGAAAAGCACAAGACCGGTCTGAGTGGAGAGCCTTGGGAGAGGCCTACGTCCAGCAGTGGACGTCTTTCGGCTGACATGACGATGATGATGATGTGGTGATTATTATTTACATCTTTAATATTTGAGTAGCTTAGTTTTATTTGAATTTAAATAAGTTTAGTTTTAACTTTTAATTGTAGTGCCTATGTTATATTAAATAAATCATATTTTTTTGTAACATAATAAACGTTACAGTAGTCCTTATTATCAATATTCGGAAATCTCGCAATTACCTATATTACTTCAATAAATAGGAATACTCAAATTAGTATAAGAGTCCCGATCGCTCGTTAGCCGTGGTCCCCGGTACAAGTGCGCAGGAGTGCAGAGACAACAAGGCTCGGGTATCATTTTATAGCAAACAGACCGTCGCTCGATGACCCACGTTTATACGGCGGAGATGTATTCAAGCATAATTGAACGGAGAATGATCGAAGTACGACTGTATCGATTATTGTGAAGCGATTCCATTACAATGTTATTATTTGCCGACATCTTTGGAATAACTAAAATGTCGTGAACATCCGTCAAAATCAATGTTGCCATTTTTGCCAGACGGTAAACGGACGCGGTTGATGGTAGGTCAGGAATCAGGGTTTGTATTTGACATTCATTATTTATACTAGGTAAATAGTACTGCTAGGTGTTTACCCTACCGGGTAAGAGAGGTCCCACACGGGCATTGCCGGTGCACTGCGTCGTTACTGCTGCGTTCTTCTACATGTAAATTAGAACAAAATGCCTCACGATGCGCTGAAATACAATACAATACAATACAATACAAAACACTTTATTGTACAGTGAACTGCAGAGAAAAGGATACCCCCCCTCCTGGTAAGGATTGTATTTTTTCGAAAACCTGTGGTTAGATTTAACTGATTTTGAGTTTATGTGTAGTCAATAGTAAAATCTTCAATTCACCGAAAAATCATATAAATTTAACCACAGGTTTTTGAAAAAAATCGATCCTTACCAGGAGAAGGGGTATCCCTTTCTCTGCAGCTGACTGTACACCAAACAAAAACATAACAGAGAAGGAGCACAATTAAAAATAAAAACGTGCGTTGCTGTATGTTAAAATCACAGCGTTGCTTCGAGACGCCACTTCCCGGCAACGCTCGTATAGCAGCGTTGTTAATGGTCGTTGCATGGTCTCAAATTAAAAACTTACCATAGTTTTTTTTTACTTACGTATCCCGCAGGGAAAGTTACCTTTTAGACACTTGCCTGAGTAGTTTCAATGAAAACCAGATTAGGCGAGAGGATCTGTGATTGTTTACAAAAAACTTACTGTGGCAAAATTATATTAAATTTGATAGAAAAATCAGATATCAAAATTCTAACAAACACTTTACCTACATATATAGGCCATGTGGCATACAAAAGCCAGTATGTAGTTATTTATACCATGCGTGGGCTTATTGACGATATTCGTTGTTAAACAAACAACATCGATGACGGGCCCATAACGATTGATACCCGGATAAAGGGTATCTTGTTTAACAAAATAACATTGTTGTTATAGAAACCCATACAAACCTGTATGGGTGGAAACGTGCTTCGCTGCAAGTGCACTGCGGTGGTCTGTGTTGATGATAAACACTGCGGGTGTAATGCATTGCTTATATTATATCTTATACGAATATTCTACATAGTAAGTATTTGTACGGGTTACAATAATAGTATCTACTTTTAACGTAATAATTATACACCATTTATTTAGGACTCGTCTAACAATCGCTTGATGTTTTTAGCAACTTTTTAAAACCTAGAGATGATGTTTTAGACAAACCCCCACCAAAAATCACAAAAATATCTATAAAAAAAGAATAATTAATGGCAAATCAAGGTCACGCGCCGCTTATAAGGTAAGAAATCGCGCGTTGAACTAAAAAACAAATGCACGTGTGATATTCTTACTAGATCACCCCTCCCCCTTTTTGGCTTTTTCGGAACTTCCCGCCCCCTATTTCGAGCCTCACGTGATTTATGGACGAGCCCTTAGTAGTGTTTTATTAATTTTGCACATGAACCAAAAAGTGATAATAGGGTATTTTGTTTTACAAAAACTTTACACAAATACTATCATATTCCAACAAAAATATTTTGTTACATTACAGACTTTCACCGGATTCAAGCCTTTTTGAGGAAATTAAATGGCAGGCTACCTACGAAGTTACAAAAATACACAGAACTTGTCTGTTGTTGAACTTGAGGAGCTCAGAAAAAATGCCAACTTAATCAAGAACATGTTTGGATTTTTTACCGTTATTACTTTGATCTGAAAAGTCTACAGAGGGGTTACCATGACATACTAAAGCAGTTCAGTTTAGGCTGAGAGAAAGTGATAGAGCTATACAACTGCTATAGCTCGGTCCCTTTCTCTCAACCTAAACTGAACTGCTTTAGTATGTCATGGTAACCCCCCAGGGTGTAAAAATAAATGATCCGCAGTAGCCAAGCAAGTCAATAACAATGGAGATTATTTACTACGTCATGGTTATGCTACTTTGGGCTAACCTATAGTTTTATTGAAGTTTACCTATCGTATTATCGTAGATAACTTTTGTGATTGAAGTCTACATTTATGTAATTACTGGCTCAAACATTATCAAGAAAAGAGGCTGAGATGAGATGCTGTGCCTAGCTGGGAGACAAATAATGGCTGCTTCAAGCTTATGGTCACGTCTTTATGTCATTGTAACGCTTAGGCAATTGGAACAGTGAATTTCACAAATATACAATAAAGTAATTATCGATAGTCGTTATCCTTTTTATTCAAGCTTGCCTTATAGACAAATTAGTCGTTAAAGTCACCTTCAAATGCATACGAAACAAGCAATTTCCACTTTATCAAATTAAACCTAAACACACTACGCAGAAACCCTCTAAAGTAACACGCGCTAAACACATTGTCAATCCAAGAGCAAGTTCCGTCAATTTGCAACTCTGTCGGCAGTCGGACTTCCTCCGGCCGAGCCACAATTAAATGAGTCCACTTCACCGGCTCTGAATGCACCACGCATCACTGCACCGCATTTTATTCCTCTCCATTTATGGGTCCCTGGTCGCGATTTGTTATTCGACTCGATATTTATTTTCCGGGATCGGTGAAACGTAAATTCGCGGATGTGCGTGACTTTAGGCAAATCGTATTATAATTGTTTCTTTATATGGATGCTGCAGAGTTGTATTGTGTTCATGAGAATAATTTAAAAAGACTAGTTACTATGAAGAAATGCAAATGAGATACTAGTACATTGTAGCCCAGGTACAGAAAGTAAGCAATAGATGGACGAGTTAGTTCGCGGGCCGAGCCGCAGGTGAGGACCGCGAAGATACGAGTCCATCTATTGCACTTTCTACCGAGGCAATACTATGTGCTTTTCACGCCTAATGTAAGGAAATAAAACAGGTTAGGACATAATACACAGTTTAATTAAAAGTAATATTGATATTAGCATTAGGACAGTTGCTGAATGACAAGGAAATGTTGAAATATCGAGGGTCCCTAAAGACTACAAATACGGTTTCATAATCAGAATTGTTAAAAGTGGACGCCATTTTGAAAGTTCAAAATGGCGTCCACTTTTAACAATTCTAATTTTGGAATTGTATGTTTAGTCCCCAGGGACCCTCAGATATCGATTTTCAGGGCAATTGGACCAGTAACAAAAAAGTTCAAAATGGCGTCGACT
This sequence comes from Acleris emargana, assembly GCA_927399475.2. Taxonomy (NCBI): domain Eukaryota; kingdom Metazoa; phylum Arthropoda; class Insecta; order Lepidoptera; family Tortricidae; genus Acleris; species Acleris emargana. The sequence continues at coordinate 9,736,887 of OV656853.1, read as the reverse complement.
TTTAATAATTCTGATTATAGAACCGTATTTGTAGTCTAGTCATAAATAACCGACCAATAGCAGAGTAGAAAGTAAACTGGTCTAAAAACACTCCATTTTACTTTGCAACTCAACATTGTTGGACTGTTTTTGTGTTGTACTACTAAGAGCAACTTTCTATTCTGATTTCGATCCTTCTTTGGCCATATTTCCGAGCAGTGGCGTGAAAAGTTGTTTTAATAGTTTAGTTTTAATGTGAAGACGTACTATGTCATGTAAAGAAAATGAAAAAATACCTACTACGAGTAGCTCTTAAGTAACTAAGCTACCTAGGTACGATAAGAAGCGATAAGACCGCCTATTATCTTTGCTTGTATATTTTTCTTTGTGTGGTGTTTGAAAAAGAGAATTCGCATTGAATTGTATTGCAGTATGATTTTTGGCTAAGAACAAAACTATTTGCAGTGTATTATAATAGATTTGAATTTGTTCTTGAAAATCTTAAAATTGATGCAACTGCAGCTTTAAGTTTGTCAAAAATTTCATTTTTGGGACAAGCTTTTGCTGCCGACTGTACTTTTTTTTGCAAAATCTTTTTGCTTTTCTATGCCAAATTTATGAGTCCTAACCTAACACGGTGGGTCTACGGTAAGTATAGCAGAGATCCTGTCTCCAGTTCTCCACCTTCCGACTCCATTATCAGAGCAGCTCTTAGACACCACATTGCATTGTCATTGGGTTTACATATGTGATCCAAATTTCAGCCTATTCCGTTGACGTAGGTTGAAGAGGGTCAAATTTAACTTGCAAGATTTCACCCTTACATACGTGCCATATACATGCATAAATAATCGTACCATACATGAATACATTGCCATTTAAATAAAAACTTGAAAAAAGGTTCTTTATTTTATAAATAATATATAATATAATTCATACCTTTATGCTAAAAATATTATTTACATGTACGGTCACGAACGTTAATTTGTGACCCATTTCAAAAAAATATGCTTGAAGTCGTCAATGTCAGAGATGCCACGTCATTTTTAACTTATAGGAAACTCAATCTTATTGTTATAGAATGTCAGATTGACATTTTAACTAAGTTGGGTTACCAATATAAGTCTTTGACTGTACCTATCTAAATTCTTCTTGTAGTATTTTTAAATGTGGGATAGTAAAACAGAATTAACCACCTACTCTCGACACTGCCATCCTAAGCTAATAGGTACGCAGTATGTCAGATAAAATTCCTGTAGCAAAATCAACCTTATTACTAAGAGAAGAGAACTAAAACTGCTTTGGTAATTGATTTTGGGATACTGGCTTATTTGCTTAGGAGGGCAGAACAACTGACCGATGATTTGCTTAAAAACAGCTGTGCTCACGCCCGTCTCGTGCTAATGTTATTAGTAACATTGATAACTCGAGTTCATGTAATTTGAGCAAAATTGCCGTGTTCCGCACTTCACTGTCTGAAGAACTGCAAACAAACCGCGACCAACGCCTCCGAGTTGACTCTTTGCACCCAATTAACTGCAGCTGGTTCTGAAGCCTTGGTATCCAGTGCGACTCTCCGGGACGACCACTCCACGTATTTGTTTATCTACTCGTAATAGGGGGATGGAAACAGCAATGGACAAGGCACCAATAACGGATAATTGATTCTTATTTTACGGAAGATAAGGGTTATTAATTAGTTTTGCAACAATCATTTTAGGACCCTATGACATTTGAATTTAGAGTGAAGTGTGCATTTCTGGTGCCTATCAGCTAAAAGTGTCCATCATTGGTGCCGTCACCCTATGAACTTATAGTGAACCACCTTGGCATTTTAGCCTACCTACCCTTTAAAGGCTAAATTAAAGGACACATGACTTCTTGTACGAGTATACGCCCTTGTAATTTGAGCAGAATTGCCTTGTTCCGCACTTCAGGTTCTAAAGAACTGCAAACAAATCGCGACCAACACCTCTGTGTTGACTCGAAACGTCCAATTACTGGCAGCTGGTGATGATGCCCTGGTACCCTGCGCGAATTCCCGGGAGTTCCACTTCACTTCACGTGTTTGTTTTGCTAGTGTTTGAACTGCTAGGGTCGTATCGCGCCCTGGTACGTTTCAAGGGTTTGACGTTGCATAATTTGAACAGAAATTTGTTTGCCTAGGTGTGTACGTAATGATATTGATGCTTAATGTAATGGAGATCATTAATTAATCGATTAATGTAAACCAATTACATACATACATAAACTCACGCCTTCGTTCCCAGTGTGGGGTAGGCATAGCTACAGAATTATCTACAACTCTAAAAACACATTTAAAATTGATACACACATAAATTAAACCACAGTAAAACCCAATTACAATCTTCGTTTTCTATGAAACACGGGGAGCAATTAATAAATTGATAAATGCGAATGCGTTTTTATATTAAATATGAGTTTGGAATCAACCAAATAGGGACCTAACCAAACAGTAAAATCGCACTACGCACATAGTGTGATGTGGTCTCTCCAACTCTTATAACAATAAACAATTTGATTCCCAACGCCACCGCGGCGCGGCGCGGCGCATTATTCCGCCCGGCGCACATTAACACCTATTACCCCCGCCCTTTGTACCGCGCAAAATACTACACTTTCCTTTTTACTGTTTATTGTTATCGTTTGTTTCGACTCGCAAACCGTTCCTCGACAAAGCGCCAGCCGGTGCGATTCGGTGAGCGCTTTCAAGTGTCGAAAGGCCCTAATTTGCTTCATTCAGTCATTGTTGGCTAAAAGTCGGCCTTTGTCGACACTTGACTGAATTGGGAGCGTTTAGATTCGGAGCGGGTAATAGCGGAGAGTGGACGTTTTGTGAGGACTCTCACACCTCGCTGGAACCCTAATGGGTTCGAAGGTTTGAAGACGATTTCACTTCTGACGCTTGGGTTGTGTTGTGGCTAGCTGTGGCCATTGCACAATTGACCTTTCGATTATTATCCTTTAAGTGAGAGAGAGTAAATAATTTTCACCAAAGGCTCAAACTATTTTGCTATGGTTCTCATCTAAAAATGCCATAATTTAAGTTGCTGAAGCCCTAAACCTAATTACTTCTTTATAAACACGTTCTTACACAAGCTTTATATTATAACAGTAGCACCCCTTTTCTAGACGGCAGGGCCGATCGGATCAGTGTTCTCTAATTTTAAATTCAGGTTTACAGATATATTGAATTAGAGAACACTGTTCCCAATTGGCGTCAGTGTAACAGTGCACTCCAACCCGCCGCTAAGTATTGGGCGCACGTTCGTTAGCCCGTGGCTATTAGAGCGCATTTACATGCGTTTACGCCGACACTGCTCGCCTCATTCGATTATGTCTGACTTCTAACGATTACGACTCAGCAGGGGTACGAGTTACACACGGCGTAAGATAACTGTTGTAATCAAAAATGTTTTTTATAAAATCCCATGCTGCCTTAAATGGTATTTACACTTAATCGCACGCAATCTTAAAGCATTTTTTCAAGTTAGCAATAAAACATCTTAAAACATATTTTCTGTGTAGGATTAGATTAAATCACACACAAAACCCGCTGCAGAATCGAGGCACTTCTGCCTCGATTCTGAAGAGGGAAGATATTGGATCACCAAAAGGCCACTATGTTGATGCAATTATAACTGTGTCTGTCTCGCGCAGTAAGATTGCAAGCTAGGTTGCATAATGTAAGTAAAAGGGGATTAAATTTAATGTACAATTTCTGACTTACGTCAGTTGGGTTAAACGTAAAACAGTTTGAGCATTTATTCATTTCACATATAACGTATCAGCGACTTCTTCTTAATAAATAATTGGGTAAGTTCGGCCACATAAATGTCTTGTACATTAGAAAAATTGTGTCGGATGATCATGCGATTCATGAGTATCTTTACTGGAGCAGAGCACCACCTTCTTTAATGGGGTCGTTCTCAAAAAAGTGGCACCGCCACCTGTCAATAGGTTTCTCTTAGGACTTTTTTTTTATAAAGCGTCATTTTAATAATTGAATTTTCAATACATATTAAAAGACACTTTTTAAATAGAGGCCAAATGCTTTGAAATAAATTCAAGCTATTGATAACCATGAAATCCTATTTTGTAACTAAGTTCTGTCGCTCACTTGCAGTGTCCCAACGCAAGGCGCTCGTGTTTGGAGTTAATAAATACGTATAAATTAACAACTTAACTTAGTTCGAGTATTCTTTTTTACTTACATATATGCTCAAGATTTAAAACTACTGTGTCATATAATAATACTATACTTATACTACGAATTATTTGCAATTTAAGTTTGTCCACGACAGTTTTTGTCGCTCACCTGTCATGCGATAGACGCTACCTAGATGTTAATACTATTTCACCTCACCCGCCTCACCCCGCATAAATCGAGACCTTCAGTCGTCAGCTAAGGCTGTTGCAAGTTGCATGTCGCCAGTGTGCCGTAGTCAAAAATTACGAACACGAAACTTACGCGAGCGGGAGTTTGTAATGGGTAAGTAGTCGCTATTCTGTCTTCCATATTTTGGTAATTGTGTGAACTATTGTATTGGTATTAATTTATATAACGTAAATCATGGTTTATTTTAATGTGTATAAATATACAGTTAATTAACCAAGTACATTTCTTGTATTGACGATATAACTGCCATTTTGTCCATCACCTGTATGTCGTTCACCTGTGTAATATTTTAATTAACTGTTAATTTTATTTATGTCCACATCTTTTCCCAATGATAAACTGGGAGAGAGGCCTTTGCCCAGCAGTGGGACATCATGGGTTCATAATAATTATTATTATTATTTGTTTTAGTCGATGATGGGTAAACCTAAGCCAAAAGACAAGAACAAACAAGAAATCTTAGTCAAAAAGAGGGAAAATGAGAAACTAAGATACCAAAACATTAAGAATAATGCGGAATTATATGCGGAATATCAAAGAAAAAATAAAATAAAATATGAAAGAAGAAAAGCACAAAAAATTGATATCATGTCAAAACAGATATGACAGTTTTTTTTAGTATATAAATAATTTATGTAAGGACAAACGAATTAAAGTAATTTTAATAAAGCACTTGTTGTCCGTTTTAAATGTAGTTTTTATCAAACAATTTACTTACCTGCACCCATTGTCGTTCACCTAACATCAATGTCTTTAACCTGCTAGCGGTTACAGTTTAATTTGTACTTATTTGTCGCCAACCTGCACCCATTGTCGTTCACCTGACATGAATGTCTTTCACCTGCCCACTACGTGGTCGTTCACCTGTCTACCACGTAATTTCAAATACATGTATCTCCTAAAATACTAAAATAAATCACTTCCCTCCACGTGATATTGATTATGCGATTATATTTCTAGCGATCCGAATAAAAAAAAAGCGAAATCGGGAATTTTCTGAAATAATTCAAAATTAATTCATCGGTGCCACTTTTTTGAGAACGACCCAATGATCCTTCGCCTCCTGCGATTAAATTTCCACATTCATCGTAGAATCGCATCACACGTGTTTCCCCACCATTGATAAAACTCAAATAGCCACCGGAAATTGTTCAACAAAGCTAAAAATGCAGAAATTTCCAGAACACAAAAGTTTTTTATTCTTTACACTACGCGAGCAGTGCAGTAGCGCAGAGAAATATTGAAACATCGACTTAAAATTACGCCTCAATGTTTTTTTTCGGATTATCCCAGATTACAGGCTTAAGCGCCACAAAGAAAGGAAAGGACTCAGGAAGTTGACGCATTCAGCCTTCCATTGAACCATAGACACACGCTTCCAACCTGTTTGTTGAGATAACCCCTAACAGGCTATTGTTTAGTTGATAATACTGATAAAGTGATAAGCCTTTTTTTTTCTAAGCGTGGGAAGACTATTTGGATGATTTCTGTTGATTTTATACTTTAGGTGTTTATGTATACAGGGTTATTGGTTATTGCATACATTCCCGTTAAGGGGTTATAGGGGAGGTCGTTTGCAGTCATTTTGACCATATAATGCATTATGCAAAAGTGAACCATTTTCGAGATAATTCTCTTTTATTTTTTTTTCGAAAAAAGTCAGATAAGCAACTTTAAAAATTTATAAAAAAAAAGTAATATCTTAAATATTTTTTTTTCTTTTGTTTTACTTACACGACATAACAGTCATTTATTATCAGCATTAAACCTAGAATTACCTGCACATGTTTAAGAATAAGAGACAGAAACGTTATTAATTTACGTATTTTTTCACAACTAGTTCCACAGAAATAGTTCAAAAACAAAAAAAAAACCCACAACATTTGGCAGGCAGATTATGTCGAAAACATTGACGTTTTTCTAGCTTTCTAAAGAAGTATTATAACTACGAATTAGTTACACGGTTACTAAAAAAAAATGATTACAAAGAGAGCAGGCAGAAAATCATACTCAACCAAAACTTAAAATCAACACACAATGTTGGTCATAAAATTAACTAACAAAAATAACAATTATTAAAGTAACAAATAAACAGGAATAAAACTAGATAAAAACTTTAAATCACGGTTATTTATTTAAAAAAAAATGAAAATCTTTGCGTAAATCTTATGATTATTATCTTTTAAAATCTCGTGTTCGTTCCAAATTGGTGCGCTTCTTCAACCCTTCGTTTTGTTAACACGGGTTTGTATGAGCGAATTATTTTGACAGAAAAATATCTGGGTAATTTTAAATACGATACTTATTTACAGTATGTTTTGGATTCTATGCAATAAAAGAATAAAAGAAGAAAAGAAGAATAAAATATACAGTACCTACATTTTTTTTTCCAATTATTTTGGCAACAAAAATCGCGCACCTTATTTTTAGCCGATTACGAAACGGCTATTTAACCCATCGATTTCGTTTGTTCATATCATAATTATACTTTATAAATCGACTTTGACTTTGACTGTGTTCTTATTAGTATTGTTTTAAATTAAAATATGCTTATATACTACTCAAATAAGATAATTAAAACTGGTGGTTGTGTCGTTCAAACATAACGTTTTATTTATTATTTTAGGGTATTTTATCCTTCGATCTGCGGAACGGAACATATTACATTAAATTTATTAATTATTAATAAGGGATTCTATACTTCCAATCATGAGTTTCAACACTAGGTAAATGTTCGTGCCGTTGTGTTGAATCTCTTCGGATACCTCGCCAGACAAATTATTTTTATCTATCATAGACAAATGCGAAATTGTCTCATTAATATATTAATATAATAATAAATAGTCATTCATTTAAAAAAAAAACGGTATGGTTTCTGCCTATATGGACCACATTGCCAGTGTCAGGGTTTGAGGCTACGGGTGATCGGTAATTTATTTCCCGTACAGATTAAAAATGAAGCGCTCAGTTGAAAATCTAAAACTACATAAAGTAGTCGTTGAAAACTGTGTTGAAAGCAAATAAACACTGCATAACAACAGCTGTCTGTCAATTTGAAGTATTACCTAGCGGTCCGAGTTGTACTTAAAAGGTGATAATATTGAGGAGGTTTAATATGTTTTATACGAAACCACAAAAAGTTAAAAAAGCGCAATTCGGACCGCTTATTGTCACATAAAATAATGATAGCATACTGTACCAAATTTATAAAATCTAAATGCGCAGATCGATATTTTGTTTTAAACAGCTATATTCCAATTTGGAAAGTCATTGACCTATGTTACCTGAATACCTTAATTATACTGATGGCCGCATGCATTCGTTCTGGAATAACCGTGGAATCTATTACCTAAATAATTTCACACGGAGTTAGGATTAAGGTGAATCAGGGTTCTGGGTAGGCTAATGAGTTCTCCAGGTAGACAAAACGAAGTAATAAGTAACGTGGGAAACAATTATTATATTACCTAGAATACTCGATACTTTATTTTACTGGTCTAATTGTAAGTTCAATGGGTTGCGTGATTATCAAACATTATAATATAAACTCTTGTAGCGTTTTTTTGTGTCTTCGTAACGGTTTAAAACTTCAACTTCATACAGTTCATAAAAGTATTAAGAATGTAAGTAGGACTTTATTTGAAATTATTCTATAATGTTTAATTTAGTAGATACATTAATATTATATTATAACTTAAATTTATGAATTCGATACACAGCCATACATTATGGACATTAACATTAATAGTACTGACTTCCGCGCGCGGTATTTAATGTTTTTTACATGACTGCCCAGAACATGGAGTGTATTTTTTTATATCTATAAATATATAAATTGCAATTTAAAATATACTAAGAAGTTTTTTTTTAGTTTTTATTGTATGAACTAATACTTGAAAACCGTGATAATAATTATGCAGTAAATATATTTTTAAACTTATAAAAACCTAAATTTAGCTTTTGTTTTCTCACGTTCTGTTTTTTGTACGTTTGAAAAGAAAAACTAATTTCTACTAGTAAATATTTTACTATGTTGCGCCCTTGGTACCTTAGAGAAAAACAAAAATCACTATAACAAAAAATCATATTGTTGTACTGAGAATTTAAAATGTAAATTTGAATAAAGAAGCCTATTCCTCGAAATGATATTTGAGTGACCACACATTATAAAAAAAAGTACCTATGGTGTGTAATGTTCGCTTCAGACAGAGACAAAATCGAATCGTTGATCGTAAAGAGCCATACACTGTCGATTCATCGTTACGATATTCATGATTGCATGGGTTTTTGTTGCGATTTCTGACATCGTCTTCGATGAAGTAAATCGTTAACGATCTTAACATACAGTATCGATTCGTCGTTTCGACAAATGGAACGTTGTATGGGGCCCTTTACTATACAATGTGCAATGTAAGCACTTTCAAAAACAGATCACAGGAGGCCTTCTCACCAACATTGCTCACTGGTTTAAATATTTTTTTAAAACAAATGATTTGACCGTTGAGCTTTTTCGTACCAAAAACATCACCGGATGATAAACGAATGTGCAATATTGACAGCAATGAATATGGAGAATGGTTTTTTTTTTTTTAATGCTTTTTGGTGATTCATTTAAATACATCTCTTAGAGTTAGAAGTTGTTAGTTTAACAGTTTTAATGCAAGGCAACCTGCTATAAGATTATATTAAAGGTTAACAGCTTTTTTAAGTTTTCAATAGTAAAAACAGCCAGTATTTAATTACTTACCTTATATGTTGTTCGCATGTCGCGGTCGAAGCACTAAGACATTAAACCATCAGTTTACGCTAATATATCCTTTTGCGTGGAGCCGCTAAATCTTTTTATATGCACTTTTAACGACGCAAGATACGGTTTTACTGTTTTGAAATACCTACTAATTGTAAAAAAACAGCAGTTAATTTACTTATAACAATAATCGTCATTAAATAAAAAAGAACACCCTGAGTGTTGGCAGACCCACCGAGCGTGGAAATTATTCACATTCTTATAGAAATAGTAAGAGCACGTGGGTAGAATTTGTTGGATTCAATTTTATGAAAACATAACCTACCTTCAAATTTGTTCCTTTATTGAGATTTGTGTGTCACGAACCAGTCACGGGGAAGTACTTAATTTTTTATCATTTTAATACTAGATAACATAGATAGTAACTTGAGTAATTAAAAATACTTACTCATGATTGTATAGTGTCTAATTTTACTAATTATACTTATTATTACTATAAGATGTATTTCGCCAATGTCAAGTTATATAGACATCATGGACTTATTAGAGAAATAAGTTCATGGATATCACACGCGAGAACAATTCTGCCCTCATAAGCCAAAAGGTGGTATCTCAAATTCAAAAGCCAATGCATATTCAATCTTCTCCCGTTAGTACTGAGGTTCCTTTTGCTACAGGATTTTTTCCTGAGATGTCGCCATTTAGGCACTTGTCCCACCAAGAGCGAGTAAGCGATTAGCTATCGGCGATTTTCTCGCCCAAGAAACGAACAAAATATAAGGATCCTGTGTTAGTAAAAGAGACACGTATACTAATCGTTCATCGCTGGCTGTTCACACTGCCGGCGAGAACACTCGCTATACTAGTTTGTCGCCGCGATTAGAGCGATAAGATAAAAGTAGCTCAGCGATACTCGCTCGGCGATACTCACTTGGTAGTTAGAACTCAAGCTGCGATACCAAAGCGGTGATTTTACGATTTGGATTTCAGTGCAGATATTTGCTAAAAATTTGAGCAAAGCATTTGAGCTGTCATTGTTCTCTAGTTCAGACGACGATGATGATGAATGGTAATTGAACTCGAACACTCGCCTATAGCCGAGCGACATAACTATTGGAGCTAACACTCGCTTCTCGTCGCTCGCCCACTCGTTTCTAGTTTATGGTTCTACTCGTTTATCGCTCATCGTCGGCGGTGGGACAAGTGCCTTACCTTAGCAGGCCAGAATTATTTGTTCGGAAAAAAAGTAATTTCTCCTGTGGACTAAACAGAAGCACAGATCCGCGCTTCTGTCGCCCGTATATAGTGAATACTCTGCATTTTAATTCTCTTAACAAGGGTCAGGGGTCTTAATAATAGTAAGTACTAGTTATAAGTAACCTTCGTTATAAGAACATGATCACTTTTGTACTACGTCGCTTTCACTATTTACTATTTGACCATTTCTTGCAGCAGTTCCAACCCGAAGTTTAAGAGCGACAAGGTACAAACGCAATCAGTTATGGTGTTGAGTGCTCAATGCATCAAATACTTATTAAGTGCGACCCACAAATGCCAGTATTATTTTTGATTAATCAAGAAAAAGTCAGTCATAGTGCATAATTGCTATAAGGTATCAGCTTGTGTAGTTTTTGTGAAAATCCTGTTACCTACATACATACCTACTGCAGGCCTTCACGCCTGTAATCCCAGAGTGCGGTAGGCAGAGCTACATAATTACCTACAACTTGAAAAACTTGTTGATAATTCTGTAACATTTTGCAAAAATAGGCTAAGATGTTTCCCAGCGTATTAAATTAAAACAATGTATGTAATCAACAGTAGGTAATGGTCTAAATTAATAGGTATACTGCAATAATGATTGAATGCCTAGATCAGGCATTTTTAAACTGGGGTACGTAAACCCTTTGGTGTCTGCCAGAGATCGTGGAAGGTTTGCGAATTATAATAAATATTGAGAACAAAATTACTCCAGAAATCGACTTCATGTAGGTATATGATAAGAAACGATCAGCTTAGCTTCCGTCAGATTAGCTAAAATTAAGAACATCGTTTTTGTAACTGTTTTGGGTGCATTTAAATTAAATTAAATTAAATCCCTGGCCTAGAGTAAATAGGTAAATTGATACTTACTGACGGTTGTAGAATGTTGATAAAAAGTTCGCCAGGAGGGTAAATGAGCATGGTTTTGCTATTTTTTTAAATAAAAAATAAAAGATATGTTTTAAGTTAAACTTTCTATTTATTCAGAGATTTGTATAGACTCGTCATATCGTTACTTTAATCCATTAATGGTTGTTACTAAACAGACAACAGTACGTTCACATAATCATGTCGACAACAGCATGTAGACACCTTCAGTATATATACAAATAGCTCTAAGGATCTATAACTACACCCACTTGGTCGTTTTCAGACTTTATTATTAGAATGAATACTACGAATGATCACTTCTCTAAATACATAGTTATTATTGGAATTATATGAGTATAATAATGTACAATAATTTACAGGTTAAATCTAGAGCGAACTAGAGTATCTAATTAAAACGAAATAAAATTATGAAGTACTGAACACGCAGGCACCGCCGCGGGGAGAGCTCGCCGCGACGGTCACGAAACTTACACGGACTACAGGAGAGACTCGAAGACTGAGAAAGGTAGATTTATAGAACAGAAGGAAACGGGATAGGTTTATCTATCATGAGTATTTCACTAGGCAACATTGAAACCCGGCGGCGGGGTTACTAACACGGAAAGTTTTAGAAATATTCACAGTTGGCGGCGGCGGAGGCCTAGGTGTCGGGCGGGCGCTGGTCGGGGCTGCGCGGCGCGGGCGAGGCGCGCCGGCGCAGCTGCTGCAGCAGCGCGGGCTCCAGCGCCGGCCACCAGCCGCCCAGCAGCGGGTACGGCGCCGGCGCCACACTCTCCTCAGCGCGCTCCTCCTGGTCACTTGCCACCACATCTATATCTTCCTCTGGCTCCTCTTCGCCACTACTGTCGCGTCTTCTTTTCTCCGGCGCGTCGTCCGGCGCCAGGAGCGACGCGACGTCGAACTGCCGCTTGCGAGCCTGCCCGCCGCCCGGCAGCCGTGCCGCGCTCCAGAACGGCAGCGGCAGCCGCGTCGGCGGTGGTGACTGTGGTGGCGGCGATGTCGAATCCTCCCCGTCGTCGTCCACCGCCAGACCCATATGCTTCCTCACTTTTCTTTGCGCTTTGCGTCTTCGAAAATCACCTTTGCGGAAATCCTCTACGTTGGCCGGATGTACGGCCCAATAATGTCCTTTCCCGTTTGCGGAGCGCCCGGCTTTGATGAAGCAATCGTTGAGCGACAAATTGTGCCTGATGGAGTTTCGCCAGCCGGGCCCTCGCGAGCGGAAGTAGGGGTAGTTGTCCAGGATGTGTTGGTAGATATCGGACAGGACGAGTTTGCATTCTGGAGAACCGAGGATGGCCATGGCGATGAGACCAATGTAACTGTGTTGCGGTTTCGGTTCTTCAGGTTGGAGGGCTCGCTGCTGCAGCAGGGACATGGAGAGCGCCAGGCGCGGCGCGTAGGGGTAGCAGGGTGCCGGCGGGTAGAGGCGGAGGCGCTCGGCGACGGCGTAGTTGTAGAGCTGCAGGCGGTAGTGGTCGATGGCGGCGGCGGCTACGGCCGGCACGTCCTTGAGCGGCCAGGGGCCTCCCTCGGCTCCGCTGCACATGTTGATCGGGCGAGCGCGCGCGGCGGAGTGACGCGGCTGGGGGCCGCACCGCCGGCCGCCGCGGCCAATCGCCGCCCCGCGCGCTGTATACGTGTTTTTGTTTAGCGACGCCCCACTCCGGCTTGCGAGTCGCGCGCGACTCCCGCCTTGAGGCGAGGTACTGTCCGCAACTAAGGATCTGGGTGCGCTGGGATTTTGGCAAACGATTTGTTTTGGTAACTTTTAGAATTACATATATGTTGATATCAAATTTATGATATTATTACTGTTGTGGTGGTACTGTATTGCATTCTACACGAATAAACTAAATAACAAGGAATAGAAGTTGCACTTAATGTTTCGTTAGTTTTTTTTTTTAAAACCTACCTAAACCTACCTACTGCCTCACCATACAACGTTTTAATGGAATATGAATCTTATATGAATGAAATAAAGACAATTTTCTAATTTGATCACGAGTCATAAAAACAAGAAATTCCACTTTAATTCCTTTGCACTAGATCTTTATTGCAATGGTCGTATTATTTACCTACGTTTATTAGTACAAGACACCTCAGGAGGATATGATAGTGAAACTAATATTAATATCTTTGGAAATTTGTGCACATATATCAGTGAAAAATAAGTCAAGCTGCTGGTTTATGGCTGCATTGACGATATATTAAACTACAAACTTGTCGATGTATCGATGCTTATTTCATAGAATGTATTAATTTCTGGAATAAATATTCGCTTCATCAACAGCATCGACCAAATGATCTGCTTAATGATACCTACTTGATCGACAAGCATTAAATTTCCTTTCACCGAACATTTTTTTTTTCTAAAAACATTAATAATAGAGTATTTCAGTACAAAACTTTTCGGTAATATGAAATATTTTATAAGTAAGGAAATATCCTAATCTTCATATAAATGATAATAACGATCATTCATCAAGTAAAATAATTCCCTATATTTTTGTCAAGTTAACCTGTGTCTTAGATTGTTCTGCCGTCGCTACGCCGCGAAACCGTTACAAATGACAACTTCGTAGCGAGTGCTTCCCTGTTATTTCAGAGATATCACAACACACAACAACACATTACTTCTCAGGAAGCGAGCCAGAGCGAGACACCGCTACAAAAATAGCGCTTACTTCTACAGTGCGATAGGGACGGAACAACGTGCAACAGTTTCACATGTCTCGTTGAGGCGGTCGTGATACCATTTCACTTTTGGCTATAACAAGCCAAATAGAACCCTGTTTAAGCTAGTAAAGGTTCAATGTTCACCGGAAAATTTCATTCTTATGACATTTAACGCGTTCCGAATGAGAAATGAAAATAAAGAGGCTGTGGTTATGGGTGCTCAGCGCGAGCGAGCGAGATGGCGACAGCGATATCGATGATCGATGGAACGTAGCGCACAACAATGCAGTTGCCGCCCATTTAAATACGCCATTTTGTTTTGTCTCCACTGTGCTTTGTATCTTGTACAGAGAGTAGTGTTTCGTGCAAACGAAATAACAGGAAATATTTACCTATTCGTAGCGGTAATGATGCTACGAATCGTAGCGGCGTAGCAGGATAACATCTTATTTTTTTTAATTTTCTCAATTTTTTTGTGCGTTCTTTCGGTCACACTTTGGTTTCGTATTCATTGATTAATCAAGAAATAAAACTACTGTGACTGGATTGATGGCTTAAAGTTTTTAAAACACTCCCGTTGCTAGGCGTTCGAACCTTGTTCGGTAACGGCAACTTTTATAATATAATAGGTAATAGGTTGTCAAACAAAATTACATTTTCAAGGGATTTATTATGTATGAATCAAGGTAAAGACTAATACCACACGTTTAAATGATTCTAGATTCAAATTCTTGTTCGTTAAACCATTTCGCTAAGGTTTTTTATTGTTCACTCGCGGCGCCTTCCGGTCGCCCCTTGCAATTTGCGTGAAGGTATTCCCTTTTCCATGATTTCACCCCTAAGGAATAAGTGAGAGAATTTGGGATTTTTTTCGTCAATTTTTTCCTTTTTCGTGAGGGTTATCTTTTTTGAAATAGCTCTAGGTAGGTACATATTTTTAAATATAACATCCAATCACTGATTTTTTAACACAAAAAAATAAAAATGTGACAAAATGTTTCTAGTATCACGTACTTTCATGTAAATAAATCCTTTGTATTATTTTCTGTATCTTTTATTTTTATTCACCTGTAGGTACTCCTACTGTTATATGTAAGACTGGTAGAAAACGCCATGACACATTAAGCGCTATTTGTACCTACTGGTTTTTGTGCGATGAATATTAAAAAGCTTTATTTTTATCGGTTTTAGGTTATCTCCGTATTTATACATGTATAAGTATGTTATAATTTATATTTCATAAAGTAGTTCACTGTGTACTACGCTCAGAAAAAAACAACAGATTCTGATTCCTTTAAAAATATGCAGATTGATTTATTTCTACCTGGCAACTTTGTTCTCTAATTGTTCCCAAGACGGAGGCGGGCCGCCCCGCCCACCGCTCCGGCCTTTGTCCGCGACAGTACCGAACACTTAATTCATTTGTCTCCCCCTCTGTACCCCGCAGTTTATTTTATGTTTGTATTGTTTGTATAACTGTACAGTTTAGAGTGTTATTTTTGTATGGGCGTAACTTTTTTATTACATCGTTTGAGGTTATTGTGTGTTAAAATTTGGCAACACCCTTTAATATGAATTTTAAAATGGTAACAATATGTTTTAGATTAATGTACCGTGCTTGCTGTCAAATGTTATAAATTTATTTGTTAAAGGGGTATAACAACGAATAAATGCTTCAACTTTAAAAACGGGGTTGTTTATCTCAAAGTTAAATATATGGCTTGTAGGTATTCGATGTTGTAATTGTAAACGACGGCGACACAGCATTCACAGCGCTCATGGTAAAGATCAAGTTAAAATTAAGCAAAACGATATGGAAACTCGTCAGTAAATGAACTAATTTATTTATTAACGTCTCACTGCTGGGCAAAGGCCTCCTTCCCGCACCTTTCCATCTATGTCGGTTGTGTGCAATCTCTCGCCAATCTTGATGAAAGGCGTCCAGCTCATCTCGCCATCTGCGCTGTGGTCTGTCGCGCCGTCACATCCGGTCTTATGAGACCCAGTTTGAGGTTATTATTTTTGCCCAAAGGTCATCAGGCATGCGGCACACATGTCCGGCCCAGTTCCACTCGAGGATGGCAGCACTTTAGCGTTTTGTGGTTTGAAGAATATAACTAATGCAAAGAATGAGACTGTTCGTCATTTAATACCTATCGCATATAAAATTTTGGTTTCAATGCGAGATATTTATCATACTTATTTCTACTCTTTAAATGAAAAATATAATTACCTATATGTATAGTTGACAAATGAGACGCACGGATGGAAGGTATAAAATAAAAAATGATGAAAAAAAAAGAATAGCTCCCATACAAATAAAAAAAAACTTTTTGATAAGAGTAAGTCAATTGAAGTTGGATCTGGTTAAAATGTTAAGGGCCAGTACACACGGACAGCATTTCAACTGTAACCCAGCTGCGAAATGGCAGTTCGAGGGCAGAACTGCAAACCAACTGCGCAGTCAGCTTAGGTGCAAGCTGAAGGCGGTTCATTGTTTTTTAGACCTTTAACGTTTATTTTAAACTTTTTAGTGAACATAATATACTGTTATGGTATGTTATACCTACAACTTCTCAATGAATAAGAAACTAGGATATTTTGAGCTCACCGCGAGCAACACTGCGGTAACATTAACTTAAAATTTAACAGGTGTTTAAAAAAATAAACCCTGATAATTTTAAAAACAACGCTCCCCTCTTAGTACAATGGTTGTACACATCTTAGCCTATTTGTGCAAAATGTGGTTACTGCATTATAAATCAGTTTTTAAAAGTGGAGGTCATTTTGTAGCTCTCCCTATCCCACTTTGGGATTACTGGCGTGAAAGTATGATTATGATGAATACAAAGCTTAAGAATAAAATAAAAATACTAACGAAATATCTCACCAGTAATTTAATTAACGGATGATAAGCATGGATCGGAAATTCGGATCGATATTTACCTAAAGTTGGCAGAATCCCGGAAAAAGATAGGCAAACATGGCGTCGGCTTCTTAAAAATATTATTTTAATAATTTAAGTTCTGGGATTTTGGGATTCTACAAAAAGTTAATATAATAATTACTTTACATTTAGGTTGAAACGTTCTGTTTTGCTCCTATAAATTCGTTAGGTTAATAAGTTACAGGTAAATTAAATAACATTTGGTTAAACATATACATGGAAAATAACTTCAAACAGTTAATATAAATAAATAATTATGAATTAATGCCGGTGTAATTTATTTATTTTGAAATCCCGGAAATTTTATATGAATTATATGATTGAGTCCACCTCCATACAACTGAACAACAAAGCCGGCGCTAAAGTATAGGTAAATATCGATCCGAATTTCCGATCCCTGATGATAAGTTAATACTTACCTAATTAATTTTCACGTAGATAGGTACGATACATAATTATATTAATTCTGTACTTTTTTTAAATCGCAATAATTTATTCACATGTCTACATTAGTTACTAGGGTTGGCAGCCCCGGTACTGGTTTGTATGCAGTACCGAAATTAACTCACAATATTGCTTTTCTGTCTGCTGGTTTTTACGGTACTTTTTAATTTCGGAGTATTATGATGCGTCTCAAACTTGATGGTATTAATTACTATTAGCTATTGAGAAATCCATTGGCCACCTTCCACCTCCATCGTTATACAAGTTCCATACTTACTTGTTCCATAATAAAGATAAAGATAAGGAGACATTTATTCGCAACAATACAAAATCACATTACATAGATACAAAAAGAACAAGACACAGAAATTGTTGCGAAACTCAGCATTTGCTATTACTAAATCGTCATTCGAATTTCAAATTCACAATCAATCCAAATGTGTGAGCTGCCGTGGTTTCACTGGATGGTTTCAACGGAAAACCAGAGCTGCCTTTAATGCCAGCATAACGCTGAGTTGTACCATTTCGTGACAGTTAACAGGGCCTCAAAAACACAATAAAACACAATAACATAACAGGGCCGAAATTCCTGGCGGTAAAAACTAAGTCTTTTTTGACCAGGTCCTCTATTCTAGGCGGTAGAAAACATATTGTCTTTGAGCCGCAATAACTGTCAAGTAAATATAATAGCCAAAACGTTGCCAATACGATAAAAGGTCAAAGACTACGGTTTTTACCACTTAGAATTTCGACACAAAGCTTTTGTATATGTCAGTCACTTTAGTTCCTTTTTGTTTGTCTTTTGGTCACGAACAAATGTTTTCTACCGGACTGCCAAAGGAGGAGGGTATAGTGTTTGTTTATCACTTTTATCAGCCTATATGTATATGTATGCTTGTTTCTTTGTGGCGTTCTAGGAACTAAACGCGTGGACTGATTTTGAGGATTCTTACGTCAATCGATTTGTCTTAATCTTGTGAGTGTCACTAAAGATAAGACAATAATTAAAACTTTTTTTCTTATTTTCGATATGGCGTCCATTTGCGCCATATTGAAAATAAGAAAAAAAAGTCAACGAACGTATTTAAAAATAATCTTAGGTTTGTTTTTGGAACGAAGTTTCTTATTTTTTTTTCATTTTGAACGATCACTTAGGATTTATATCGATTTAAATTTGGTTAGCAAAAACAGTCAGTTTTTTAAAGCTTGGCTTTGGTTGTTATTTTTCTTTCAATCTGACATGAGTTTAAATTAATTTTAACGTCATCATCCACCCAACCCAGTGCAGGGTAAAGCGCTCTTCACTGTCTCGCATCTCTGTCCGGCCTTCATCCATCCTTTCCCAAACGTCTAAGTATGTACCAAATGTCATACCAACCCAAAGAGATGATACCGATACCACAAATAAATAATAAAAAAATATGAATACATAATTTAATTCAAGATTTGTTAAAAGAGCAGTTTTATAACTTCTAACGCCCGGTTATTACAATTTTGTATGGTTTCAAGCGATCCTATTAGTAAGTAAGAAAGTAAGTAAGTACAATATTTATTCACAACAATAACACAACAAAAAATTAAAGTAGCAATAAAAAAGAAGAAAATGAGGAGAACAGATGTGCTAATGCTGCGAAACGGTCCCAACTCAGCATGTGCTGGCTGTGAAGCCAACGCTGGTCTTCCGTTGGGGCCGCTCGGTGAAAACACGGAAGGTGACACATGTATACATTATAAATATTAAATTAATACAAACAAAACGAAACAAAAGGAAAATAAAAACAAAAAAACAACAGTCACTAGAACAGGTAGCGCTGAGGTGGCAACCAGAGGAACTAGCTTATTAGCGTAGCTACCATGCACGTTTACAATCTGTGGTTGCCTGCCTGAGCGCATATCCAATAATCTATATTAGGTACCTACTTACACAGTTTACGTGATAGGTCAAGTAACAAAGGACCCCTTTCGTACTGAATATTTCTCCTCAGATTTGCCTGTCAATAACAATTTACGCTAAACTGCTACTGAAACATTAGCTAACTGCCGCCGCAACAAACTTTGCCGGGGAATCGAACGGCGCACCAGCGGAATATTGAATTAGAGGCAATGGAGTTTGTGTAAGAAACTGTTCGCAAAATATTTAGCCGTCACAAAGGAGGTATGAAAATCCGTTTACAGCGGTGTGAGGCGCGCACGACTTGCAAACGACTTTTGTATAACTTATCTGCCTGCAAGTAAATGGAGTTCTATATTTTATACACAAGGATCTTTCGAGTTCATTACGCCTCGCTTTCTTGGGCTGTCTTTCATTACGAACGCTACAGTGTTAAACTCTTCATCATCATCATCATTATGTCAGCCGAAAGACGTCCACTGCTGGACATAGGCCTCCCCCAAGGTTCTCCACTCAGACCGGTCTTGTGCTTTTCGTCACTCCATATTGTTGGAGGCCTACCTACAGCTCGTCTCCCAGTCCGCGGACGCCACTCAAGAATCTTCTGGCCTCATCGGCCATCAGTCCTGCGAGCGATGTGCCCCGCCCACTGCCACTTCAGTTTAGCTATTCTTCGGGCTATGTCGGTAACCTTAGTTCTATTGCGGATATCATCGGTGTTAAACTCTTACACAAATTTTAAAGTCCCAAAGTATGTTCTAGACAGTCTCTAGGTTTGGAAAACGAGTCCCTACACCAATAAACCAACTGGATAATTTTAATTACTAGACAGAACGCACCAAATCCATTTGCTCTTATTAAATTACACTAGGCAGGACGAGGAGGGAAGGAGGAGAAATATCTACCTACCTAAATTAATAGAAAACATCCAAGACATAAGAACAAATAAATATAGAGGCTTATTTATATTACACAAGTATATACCTGTCCCTGTAGTCGAACTTGAGACCACTAGCTCAGCAGGCAGGGTCACGACCAACTAACTTAACAGTTATAACCCATAACTCCTTGACTGCCACCGCTAGCGTCGTCGAGTCTAAAACGCCGCAGCGGGAAGCGGCGGTGGGCGAGCGATAATTTCATGCAAATCTACCCCACGCCGCCGGCTGACTTTCAGCTGTACGGGGAATTTGTTTATGTCAGAAACAACTCCCACTCCTGCCAACTTGGTATCGATCGGGGTGACACGGAGATTTCCAGTCGGCAAACTTACGAGTTTCAAATCTACCTATCCTTCTGCACCGTTTGATGATCAGCAAATATGATTTGTTCGAGTCTGTGGTTTAGCCTGGATTGAGTTAGTGCGTAAAACTGAGGCTCTAATTTGAATATCGAAGTTAGAAATTACGTTAGCTCCGTCCCTATCACTCGCCATTCAAGACTACTTTGAAAAAAAGGGATAGAGCTAACGTAACTTGAACTTCGAATTTCAAAGTAGGCCTTTGCGTTCGTGACTGTTACAGTGTTGCCCTCTCAGCGACTGAAAATCTTATACAATTAATCGCTTTATAAACTAGACTATAGCCACTAGGCTACCAACGCTCTTAATAATTCAGATTTTATAGTTATTACATATCAAATAATATTAAAATTTATTTGATTACAGTATGTGAAACTGAGCAAAAATATCTGTTATCTGATAAAAATTCAAAAGGAGTCCATCACCATATGGCGCTTATAAAAGATACGAGTAGATAGATAATACGCTTTTCAAAATAATTTTCATTTTGTAACGTATCAAGAGTTTCCAAATCCATAATACAAGATGAAAAGTATCGCGAAACCTTACTCTTACAATCCGCAAATAGAGCCGTTCCTCCGCCGACGGTCTCAGCGGGTTTCCCAACAAGGAGTTTGTATTACGATATTTTGTCTACAGCATCATTTCTATTCGAACCACAGGTTACTTCTACCTTAGTAGACATTATTCCGTTTCAGGCAGAGAGTAGTTTGGTTCAGTTGAAATTTTTGTAGCATGTGGCATCGTGTGGGGTGAAGCCGTAGTTATTTGGATCACAAAGCACGGGCTCGGAGCAGTAATACGCTTATTTGAAGATAATCCCTCGCGTCCCTCGCGAATGCCTGAGACGATTTGTCCGGGAGACGACATAATTTGGGATTGCAGTCGTTCTATACTCGTGATTAATCAAAATTGTGGCTTCTTTCTGCACGTTCTATACGAACACAAGTAACATAATGCAGTTTAATCTTGGCAAACGTGCTTAGTTTATTTTATCTGTGGATCGATGTTTCAATGGATTTGTTATTACGTTATTAGAGTGCGAGTGAGTAGCCAGCGGAAGCTTAGCTATCTGATCAATTGTTTGATCTTTATCTTTGCTTCCTTTTCTCACGCTTTGGTTTCATCTCAGTTCTTACGCATAATTTAAACATTTTAGCTTAACATACGTGGCAAAAACTTGATTTTGTGTAGCTTTCAAGTGTTTTTATATTTATTTATTGCAGGCACATGCTATGAAAGTAAATAGTGTTTTTTTTTAAGTTTTTAAATATAATTTTTTACCTTGTTGTTTAGTTTAGTTGTTACAATGCAATTTTAAAATTTGTGAGATATCCATCATTGCAAAAAAATCAAATTATAGTAAATCTTTTATTTAACAGAAAGCTAAAACTCTGCGGCATTCTCCTGAAGACGCTGGCAACATTTCCTCAATGCATTATGTTATGAACAAAAAACCTCAATGGTCCTTACTTTTTATATTTTATTTCGTTCTACCCGTTTACCTATCCAATAACAGTAAAACCATAGTACTCGTCTATCACTTTCACACTCTCTGGCATAACAAATATACTGATCTGAGAGAGTGTGATATCTATGCATATATCCGAGTACTATTAATACTCTGGTTTTATAGCACATGTACCGATCTCGGAATTTATTCTGAGGTAAGACATCTAGGTAACATTATTTTTGAAATCGTAACTATCTTTCAGAACCCAGAAAGTAAACCAATAATATCTTACACTTTCATCTAACACGTAAAAGCACGTCCAAAAAGCTTGTTGATACCAGGTTACTCTGTGTTTTCAGGAGGCAAGGGGAAGGTAGTGGAAGGGGGCTAATTAGGAGGGGAGGGGCACTCCCGTCTGTGTCATACATACGCCTACATATACACCACAACTGTGAAGATGGCTCCCCGGGTAAAACAAATGAATCTTTAGGTAGGATTGGCTAGAAACAAATATGGTTAAGTTTCGTTTACGGAAATGAGTTTCTATACGAGTATCTTCTAATATATAAAATTTCCATGTCACAATGTTAGTTACCGTACTCCTCCGAAACGGCTTGACCAATTCTTATGAAATTTTATATGCATATTCAGTAGATCTGAGAATCGGCTACTATCTATTTTTCATACCCCTAAGTGATAAGGGTGGTCCACCCCTAAATTTTACATACATGGCAAAACAAAGTTTGCCGGGTCAGCTAGTTATATGTATAAAAGTGGTTTGTGGTTTGTGTACAAAATTGCACGAAATTTGGCAAACAGTCAAAATCTTTAAATATTTCTGCGATGAATAACAATAAATGAGTTGTTCGCGTAAACCCAAAGTAAATAAAATACTTCATTTTCGGGTACCATATTCAAAAGCAAAAGGTTGCCAATATTTAATGTGAGAGTTTGATTGATAAATAGTGTTAACTGTTTTTATAGCTGCGTATTGCACCCGATCGGACCCTTGAGATAATATGCCCACTTACGTGAATCTCCAAAAATCCAATTGTATGAAAGCGAGGATATCAACAAGGCAACTAAAGCTATTTTATTAGGACACGTTATTAGGCAGGTATTTTTTGCGTAAGTCGGCATTGTGTAACCTCACACCTCAAGAGCTTCCCGTTTCAGTAGGTAACTCTATACAAATTGGCAGCGCCATTCAGCTGGGTGACACTTTTATATAACCACGATTAACATTCACAAGAGAAATTAGAGCCCAATAATATTATTAGGCGTTTTTTTTTCGGGACAAAGCGGGTCCCCTTTCCCAGTGAGTTAATATTTTGAATAAGTTATCGCTATCTATCGGATTACCACCTACGTTTGTGTAAACACAATAGTGTTTCTTGCTGTTGCGTTATCTTCGCAGTTAAGATTTGAGATATTTGTAAGCTCTGATACATCAGGGAGATATGTTTTTTGCGTCACTTTTGCAACGTTACTAGAATATTAACTTTTCGCTCTTCCTGGGTGACAGTGATGGTAAGATACAAACATGCATATGTTAGTGGAAGTGGTTTCGAATTTCTCTATTCTCTAATAATTGTAATACCTGAATTATATTGTTTAAAATTAATGCAAAGTTTAGGATCCATATTGTGAACTCAATCTTTAATATCGCTTGCTTGGGGCGATGCGGTCGCTCAGCGACAAAGCCCTTTTCAATAAATAAAAAAAAAAATCGCTTTTTTACTGGCCGTTTAAATAAGGTAGAAACGATGAGATTTAATTCCATTAATGCAGAGTGTGTCGTTCAGGGTTGCGTATAACTAATGAATTCGTCGTTTTAACACTCAGAATTAAAAAGTTACCTACCTCAAAGTTTGGATTTTAACGGTCAACGAGATATACACCGTGTTTTTATTGATTTACGATAACTTTAAGGGAACGTTCTTTAGGTCAAATAAAGTTAATTTCCCGAAGACAGACAAATGATAACTGTAACGGTTTTAAAGATATTTAATGTTTAAATTAAATCAGTTAATCACGTTGAACTGGTCTAAAAGGCTCTTTTTTTTTTTTTTTTTTATTTATTTAATTATTAGGCACGGTACAAAAGTAAATATATAACAAGTAAGTAAAGTAAAGTAAAGATTTATTTATGCAAAAAATGTGGTACATAAGTTGGTAAGTAATTACAGAGTTCTACACATTCCGCCAGTAGATGGCATGCAAAAAATTAAAGGCAATACAATTTTAAATTTAATCTATACAATAAATGAGTAAATTCATGAATTATTTATAGGACGTCACAAATTTTAATCACTATACTCATTTTTCAAAATTAATACTAAAATAAATTAAACCGTGTCACCTTATGATTTATAAATAAAGTAGTCGAAATATTCGCTTACAGAGTAAAAACACTCTTGGGTAAGCCATTTTTTTAGTACCTTTTTATATTTGGTCAGTGGTAGGTCTTTTATTTCATTATGCAATCTATTGTAAATACTCACTGCCATACAGTTAGCATTTTTACTAAATAATGTTGTTTTTGAATGTGGTTTAACCAATCTATCAGGGTACCTGGTGTTAAAATTACAATGGTCTTTATAAGTTTTAAATAAATTTGGCTGGGATCTTACGAGTAAACATATTTCATAGATATACATACAGGGGACCGTCAGTAGCTTCAACTCCCTAAATAGTGGTCGACATGATGTAAAGACGTCTACAGTACAAATTGACCGGATGCATTGTTTTTGTGCGAGTAAAGCTTTATGAGCCTGCGAAGAGTTTCCCCACAGTAGAATCCCATATCTCAATAGCGAGCATACATACCCGTGGTAGGCCTGGATAGCAATGTGTTTTGTGCTAATTTTCGTGAGGCGCCATAGAACATAAGCGAAGGAATTAATTTTGTTACACATTTGGTCAATATGACCTATCCAAGAGAACTTGTCATCTAGAGTAATACCAAGAAACGTTGTTTGACATGATTCTCTGATTATTTGATCGTCGTAAGTTACCGTCAGAGGGAGTTTTTTCCCATTTTTGTTAATGAATTGCATAAACGTTGATTTATTTATGTTAACAAGCAAGTTATTGGTAAGAAGCCAAAACCTGACTTTCTGAACAGCGTTATTTATCTCGGCGTTGTATGTCATAATGTCACGGCATGGGACCACGATTGACAAGTCGTCCGCAAACAGTGTGCAATCCATTTCTGTTATGTCTGGGAGATCGTTGATATATAGTAAAAATAAAGTGGGTCCTAGGATGCTACCTTGCGGTACTCCTACTCTGTTGATTTTTGTAGAGGATGTATGTGCTGTTAAGAATTTGTTGTCATCCAATTTACATACTTCCACAAATTGATTTCTAGCCAGCAGATAACTTTTGAGCCAATCATTTACCGCACCTCTCAAGCCATAGCGTTCACATTTATTTAAGAGCAATTCATGTGAGACAAAGTCGAACGCCTTGCTCATATCAAAAAATATCGCTACTACTGGGATACTCTTGTCTAGATGTTTAAATAAATTATTTGTTAAAGAGAGTGCGGCCAGAGCGGTTGATTTTCCCTTTTGAAAACCAAATTGCTCTGTTTTGATTATTTCAAACCTTTCGAGAAAACTGAGTATCCGCTTGTACATTGCTTTTTCAAATATTTTTGACATTACCGGTATGAGTGCAATTGGCCTGTAATTCTCTACGTTTTCTCGGCTATACAATATTATACAATATTATACGTATACAATATTCCCGCAAAACTGTTTTTACAGTTTGTCTGCAGGCAGGAGCCTCTATTTAGCTAAGTAAGTAACAAATAAGGTAATTGAGTACAGGTACATAAGGTTATAATATAAATATGATACACACCTGAGTGACAATTGCTAATGAAAGCAGTTGTCACTCAAGTGTCTGTAGTAAATATTTTTTGAGCTCTTTCTTAAACTTAAAATTATTTGGTTCATGACGGATGTTCGCAGGTAGGCTATTTAGGAGGTCTTAACTGTCTGTGTATGTCATGTCAACATTGACGTACGTGACACTGACTATGAGTTAACTCTAAAGGTCCTTTTAGAATGACCAAAGATACAACATTTAATTACTTTGTTCTAAACAGAAAAAAAATGTTTTTTTTGCAATATTTAAAAATCTAATCTACCACTTAGTTTCTTTTGATGTACCTAGTAATATGCCGAAGTTATCGTAAATCAAAAAAAACACGGTGTATAATAGGTAGATTTTATCAAGATTTACTTCTAATCTGGCTGTTGATAAATCTCAAAACATTAAATTCAGTTTAACCGCTGTCTAAAGTAATGTGTCAACATTTAAACCGCAGAGCATATCCACTTAACAAACACCACAGATGCTTGATGGTTCATATTGTCAACTCAACCCCACAGCATAAAAACCAACAATCGCTCAACAGTAGAGATTGAATTAGATGCGCCCGAGAGCACTTCCCTGTGGCACAATGGTGGATTACCCGCTCTAAGTGGATTAGGCTCCATGTGGTTCCGTTTCTTATGGTCACTTGACGCGTCGCGAATTATTGTAATTCCGTTTTTATTAAGGACAATTTTAATACCTGTTAATTTATGAATTATTGAATAATCAGCATTCTTCCCTTTACTCTCGATCCTTGTTGTTTATAGGTATACCATTATTAAATAATCTGACTATTTTTCTTTAAACTAATTGATTTTTAAAAAGTTTTCACATCTTATACGAACTTAATGTTTCTGAGCCATATCATGATTCATATTTTGCCATATGGGCTTGCCACCTGTCACTAATACACTGGGAAACATCTTAGCCTACTTGTGCAAAATGTGGTTACAGAATTATCAAGAAGTTTTAAGACTTGTTGGTAATTCTTTAGCGGTGCCTAGCCCACTCTGGGAATGAAGGCGTGAGTTTATGTATGTATGTATGAATCATCATCATATCTAAAGCGATTTTAAAACAAATATTCCCGATTCAAAGCTCCACATTGACAAAGGCACACTCCGCACCCCAATAGGAAGCACTCGAGTGGTCAATAGCGTGATCACGACTTATGTTAACAATCGCGAGGGAACAAAGCGGACAGCCATTGTCGACCATTTTGTTTTGTCAATACGTAAATAGTTCATAAATATTTTAACAGCTTAAAGAACCTTGTGAACACTCGTTCTCAGAGGAAAAAATTGTGGCGAAATGTGACGGATGTCCGAACCGCACTGAGTGCATAGTATGGAAAATACTTGTAGTTATCAATGGAAGATGTAAGTAGATACATGCGGAGTCAAAATTGATGTCTACTTATTTAACTACTTTTTAGCAATCAATTTCTTTATTCCAACAAACGCCGCGAGGAGGATATAAAAGCAGTGTAGCACAATGCTGTGTGGTTGCCGGCTTATAATAGTGCCACTCCATGTCTTCCCGTGGAAGTCGTAAGAGGCGACTAAGGGAATAAAGGCTTGTAGTATTGTTAGGTGATGGGCTTGCAACCTGTCACTAATATACACATGGTAAACATCTCAGCCTGATTGTGCAAAATGTGGTTATAGAATTAACAAGAAGTTTATAGGGTTGTTGGTAATTCTGTAGCTCTGCCTACCCCACTCTGGGAATGAAGGCCCGAGTGTATGGTGTATGTATGTATGTAGCAAAATAGATGTTGCATCTTCACAATAGTTATTTTATTTACTAACTGCATTAGTAAACATAATTCTAAAGTAAAAAAACCGTAAAGTCAGAAATAACTTACGACTATACCTATAGGCCAGTAAGCAGAAAGTCATTACGTTCTTTGAAACCTAAGCCTGTCACGATAATTTTCTTTAATGCAATAATAATTCCAGTCGAAAAGAAATCTAACGTAGAATAGAAAGTAAGTATGGACCTAGATAGGTACATTTTATGTCCAATTCGATATCATAAATATTAAATTATACCGCCGTCGTTATGCAAAACGTATCGTTAATAACAAGCTCAAATCTTAAAATTACGCACAGACATATTGTATTGTTTTGAATAAGGTCACTATAATTCTAAAGATTAAAAATATATCGATTTTCTATTTACAGGTGGTGTCACATCCACCTAGAGTATTGAATAAATATTCCGTTTCACGGTTTTAATTTGCAAGCGTGGATTCCCGCGCAGTTTTACCGATCTATTTGGTAAATATTTCGCTGGCGGCTGGTAATGTATTTATTTGGCATTGTTGCCAATTGAGCCGCGGTTAGTTTTTACAGCTGCGATTTGGCTTTACTCTACATTTATTATCGTGTGACGGTGGCTTTTAATCGAGTCTTTTTCGAAAGCTTTATTTAATCGGATTGGTTTATAGCCAAGTTCTATGAAAATTAGTTGAGATTTTTATAGGATAACAGGTCTAAAAATAGATGTAATTTTGTCTATTTAATACTTATCAATCACTACATAGTATAAAACAAAGTCGCTTTTCGCTGTCTGTCCCTATGTATGCTTAAATCTTTAAAACTACGCAACGGATTTTGATGCGGTTTTTTTTAATAGATAGAGTGATTCTTAAGGAAGGTTTATATGTATAATACATTCCACGCGGGCGAAGCCGCGGGCGGGTCGCTAGTAATCAATAAAACTCTAAAGTCATTGTTGCTCTTAGCATAAGAAGATTGACGTTGGACAACATAATCATTTGTATACCTACTAGTATACAAAACCACATATATATTCAAGTTCATAAATATGTGTAAATTTTAGTACCCTGTCTTCTTAATGTCATGTTTAAACTGCTATGTATGAATTATCACAGCGATTAAAGTGAAAAGGTACTAAAGTGTACACATATTTATAGACTCGACTGTACATACAGTATGTGTGAACATCGGGAAAGATTAAAACAAACTAGATACTCGTAACTATGCATCCTGTCCACCTGGTACAGTTTCAACTTTCATACTTCCGTGTTAATATTTTCATGGAAGTTGATACTGACCAGCTGGCCAGTGTCACACCAAAACCATGGACTACAACATTCCCGGAACGACTACGCCAACACCTCCGAGTCTTAATTCAATTAAAACCCAATTGTAGAAAGTTTTTGCCCCCGTACTTATCACAACAAAGCGTTTATTTTGCCAACAATAACTGTATTTGGCACATAATGGCGCCACGTCGCGCCTTGGTCCAGCAGCGGCCTGTTTTTATAACACTAACTGTGCTTGAAAGGTTGAGTATTGGTGTGTGAAGTGTTTATCGCGCTATGGTCCAGAATCGATCTTAATCTTGGATTAGTGGGGTGTTAACTCTTTGTCAGGTTGTCTAAATTTGTCTTTATCTGTGGTTAAGTGATGGCTTGCCACCTAAGAGGCACAATGAGTTTTTGAATGGTCAGCGTAGCGAGTCTCCCATACGGATTTTGTTTTGTGTCTTTCATTTAGTTCCACATCCGGTTTGGGTTTTAAATTGTCGTCTAAATATTATAAATATTTGTAGATATTCTAATACTTTACGAGGTAAAATAATTTACAATCAGCCTTCGTTAGAGATTAATACAATAATAGTTAAAAATGATGGTAATGATGATGAAGACGATGATGATGATGAGTAGTTAACATAAACTGAAACCGTTACTAAAAACACAAAAATCTGAGAACACAATAAGTATGAATTCATTTTCTATTTAAATTTGTTTGGTTTTGTCTTAAATTATTTTTAGTAGGTATAAACACTTCAGTTCCCTGTAACTCAGGAATCAGCCAAGTCTACTTAGCCATGATAGGTTTCCTTTTAACCCTTAATTTGGCACGGTCCAGAATACTGTAGGTAATGTTGACTTTTTTTGTTTGGTTTGTGTTTTTATTTTTTCATAATTACTTTATACCATAAAGCCGCTACTTATTTATAGTACCTATATCTATTTACAGTATAAAGTGAATAAAAATAGCTCTGCTTTACATGTGTGAAATATTTTCAAGGTTATTTTTGACAGAGTTAAATCGCAAAGAGACAGACTGACATTACGTATAATAATTGAAAGTTACTTCAATAATACCAAGGTTTCATAATAATTGTTGGTGACTGTACAGATAAATAATTGAATGACAATGACTGTGTAACGACGAGACGTGATTGAGTTTAGTAGGTACAAAGAGGATGATGGTAAACGGCCGATTTGTTGTTGTTCTCTAAACAAAATTTCTTTTTTATGACAGCAGTGTGAAAAATAACAAATTTACGTCAACGGCGTTATTTTAAGACGGGTTGAAGAGTCTATATTGTTCTCGTGTTTTCCTAGAAAATAATTACCACATCTCCACATCAATGTTGTACCGCAATGGTTTTCCCATTTTTTTGCTTGCCGCAATGCTCAACAAAAAGTATGTTTTGTACGCTTTTCTTAATTTCGCTTTGTGCCGTCCTGCACATATGGATGTTTCAACGAATCCTAAACTTCGTAGATGATGTGACCGTGATGGTTTCTGCTTCCAAACGCGCCCGCCGCTTAGCCACTTTAAACCCTAATATTAAATACATCCTGTTATGGGACAAATTATATCTATTCATAAATAAAAACGGCTACAGCATATTTCCAAGCTTGAACTGCTCGGTTAAAGACTGTGTTGTCACCACAGACAGGCACAGGGTGGGTGATTACTCGAAGTTTGATGGTGTGGTTTTTAGCGACAAGTTTCTGACGTCGGAACAGAGGCCCGAGCGCCGCAGTCCGTCCCAGATATTCGTGTTTGCCACGTACGAGGCCGCCCAATCCCAGCCGGCCTGCGAGCTCTATAACGACGACTTCTTTAACTGGACCCTCACGTATCGTTTAGACTCCGACCTGATGTGGAACTACTTTGTCGTCCGCGACCGCTCCAACGTAGTTGTAGCCCCTAGCGATGACGTCACGTGGAAATTTAGTCGAAGGCAGCTCAGGCCCGAAGTAAGATCAATCCTAAAGAGAAAAACGAAAGCTGCCGCCTGGGTCGTAAGTCATTGCAACGCCAAGAGCTATCGGGATGATTACTTGACCAAATTACAGCGACATCTGCAGCACTTTGCCCTGCACATAGACGTGTTTGGGGAGTGTTCCAAAGTTAAGTGTCCAAACGACAAGTGCGACGAAATGCTGGCTCAAAATTACCGGTTTTATATGGCGTTTGAGAACACGATCAACAAAGATTACGTGACAGAGAAGGTGATGAACGGATACAGGAATTACGCAGTTCCCGTGGTCTACGGGGGCGCCAATTACAGCAGGTAAACACATTTTTTATTAAAACAAAGTGAACATGCTTAGGCAAGATACAACTAAAATCTTGTTTGTGTTTTTGGTTTGAAGTCTGTAAGTAATGGAAATGAAACCACAGCTTCGATACGCACTACAAAGCTATTTTAGTCAAAGTATCCTTTGTCACTTTGTCAGATGCTAATGTCACAATAACACATAAAGGCAAAACATAAGTATTGTCTACCATCTGCGATTTTTTAGATACCTATAAGTAGTCAGGCTAAATGTTTTGTATTGTAAATACTTTACACTAAAATATCATACGGCAAGTTGCTAGAAAAAAGTTTATGTACTATCAACCCAATGGAACCCTGATGGGTCAGAGAAGTGAGTCACAGTGACGTCATGATTGAAGTCGTAAGAAGTGCCATACAATTATTGTATAATGTCACTGTGACAACGTTCTATGGTGGGTCCGTTGGGCAGATAGTACCTACTTTAAAAATCTTTGGATTTTTTCAGCAAACGCTTTAAACATTTTTATGGTGAAGGACCAAAACTATTAAAAAAACCGGCCAAGTGCGAGTCGGACTCGCGCACGAAGGGTTACGAACCATACAACATTAGCAAAAAACGGCAAAAATCACGTTTATGGTACTGGAGGGGGGTATTTTCTGCTGAAACCATGATGTTCTCAAGATATATTAAACATCAATTTTGTAGGTTACGTTAGAGTAGTTTATCAAAAAAAAACTCCTGCGTCATTAAGACTTGTTGGTAATTCTTTAGCTCTGCCTACCCCACTCTGGGAATGAAGGCGTGAGTTTATGTATGTAACTCATGCGTCGAGAAATGCCTTTCGATGAAATGAAAATTCTGCGTAGATAATGATGATAAGTTCGATGAAAGGTGTTTCTGTAAACTAAAAGGGACCCAATAAAATGATTGTTGATTCGTTTGCCAATTTTTAGGGTTCCGTGCCTCAAAAGGAAAAACCGGAACCCTTATAGGATCACTTTGTTGTCTGTGTGTCCATCCGTCTGTCTGTCAAGACCCCTTATCTCTAGAACGCGTGTAGGTATCGAGTTGAAAAAGTCAAACTTATAAGTTAACGTAAAAATGATACGGTCGTTTATGCCGCAAAATGCCGTATATTTAGACACTCTCAGGGGAATCAAAATTTATAGGGTATTTTCCGCTGACCTAGAGCTATGGAATTTTGCCAAGTAACACCGTTTTGTAATACAAGTAAAGGAAAAAATCTGAAACTATACCTTTTTTCTTAAATAAAATAAAAACAGGTTTTTTATGCAAGGAACGGCGGTCCAAATTTTGAAATTACTGAATTATCTACATAATATTTACCTACAAATTTGTACTGAACCCTCGGTGGGCGAGTCCGACTCTTAGTTATCCGGTTTTTTTTAAAACAATTCAATGAGTTACAGATGTAGTGCATAATTGTTTTCCATCGTATTTTCTCAGAAACGTTCGTATTTGTCATGCTACTTCAGTCAACCTCAGTACTTTTGTACTGTGACCGACTGAAACAGCAAGACACGTTCGTACGTTTCCGTGAAAATACTATGGAAAACAATTATGCACTACATCTGTACTATTATTAGTATCACGATTTGAAACGGAGTCTGTATGGCACCTATCTTTCCCAGGTTCCTGCCTCCAGGATCCTACATCAACGCCCGTGAAATGCACCCTTATAACCTGGCTTCCGCGATCTACGAGGCCACGAGGACGCTCTCAGTGTTCGAGGGCTATTTCAACTGGACCAACGTCTACTCCATCGAAGACATCGGCACCCAAGGAAACCACCCTCTATGCAACCTCTGTGCTGCCCTTCATGAGAAACGAGCCAAGCACGCCCCAGCTAAAAAACAATTCAGGGTCTGGTGGAACACCCTAGACGGAATGAGGTGGTGTCTATCAGACGATTATTGGAACGAAAACGCGCATATGGAATTCTACCAAGACTTAGACAGCCTATACTAACTTTTAGATAAAGATATAATTTATAGTTTTATTTAGCAGTTTCGAATATAGTTTCCGTTGTTATCCATCCGTATTATTTTCTACCCTGCATTAATATAGTCAGCACCTATGGAAGAAACTCATCAAATCAGCGTAATGCGGCGTTGTAGGAGTTCGTGATAGTTTCTAATCCCCCTACACGATAACAGGGGTTTACTAACGGTGTTCGAAGTAACGTTACTTCTCAGTTCTCACTCAATCTAATCACTAAAGAGTGAAAGAGACACTGTTTCGAATTCATTGAGGGGTTATTCTCCAGTACGTTATTTATTAGTTTCGTATCGCGTACAAAAGAGCATGTTGCTACAAATATCAGCACAAAGACGTGGATGTAATTAATGTTCGAGTCGTATTGGTTGAATCAGTCGTTAGCCGGGAGGAGGCAAATCGCCGACACAATACGGTAGTTAGGGAAGGGGAGATGGCGTTTAACGAGCAAATTATTTAGTAAATGTTGCCAAATAACATTACGCGCGCGTGGGGAGCGCTTCGGAGTTTGTTTAGCTAGTGTATTTATTGGTTAAAGATTCGTAGCTTCGTTTTATTTCTTTATCTGTGATACGGCGACTTTTAAACATTTCAAGGTTGTGAGATGCACAAGTATCACACGGCACTTTACTGTATCTTTTAACGCTTCTGTATCCGTGGTCAGATTGCATTGTTAGATTAATCTGACCACGTCCACTCTTTTGTATCCTTGGTCAGATCGATTGATTTATTAGTACCATAAATATGTTGTAGGTTTAGGTTATGTTAGTTCTTCCGCTGACCCGGCGGGCCAAACCACCCAGAAATAGGAGCTCCGCACAAGCGGAGCTCCATCGACTTTCTGCGAAAGTGTATAAAATGGGAATAAATCAATCGATCTGACCAATGATACAAAAGAGTGGACGTGGTCAGATTGATCTAACAATGCAATCTGACCACGGATACAGAAGCGTTAAAATATTTGAATATCTGCTTACGAGTATACAATCGCCAATCTTCATGTCTCCCTATAAATCCAGTTAACAATTTTGCATACATTTAGCAGAAATTCGAAATCTGACCATAAGCATCTCTTGCTTTATAAGCTGGGATTGAGTCCCGTTGAGGTATCTGTATAATGCTAATCGTAATCACCTATGACCTAACCTATCCTGAGCTGAATGACCTGATAAAAGAGGTTTCAAAACATTAAAACACCAACTTTCTTTCTGAATAAAGGATTAAAAGATCACTTTTAAA
Organism: Acleris emargana; assembly: GCA_927399475.2. NCBI lineage: Eukaryota > Metazoa > Arthropoda > Insecta > Lepidoptera > Tortricidae > Acleris > Acleris emargana. The sequence continues at coordinate 9,702,395 of OV656853.1, read as the reverse complement.
AGCAAAAATTTGCAGAAAAGTCCCCCATATTTCTGATATCTTTTAAAAATGTATATTAACAAGGCTTTAAGCTGGCCAAGTTGGTAGTGACCCTTCCTACGAAGCTAGCGGTCCTGGGTTCAAATCCCAGTAAGGGCAGATATTTGTGTGATGAGATGATCGCGAATATTTGTTCCTCAGTCATGGATGTTTACTATGTATTTAAGTATACAGGGTGATTGGAAGGTAGAGGTAAACCTTTAAGGTGAAGCTAGTACAGACCATTTAAAACCATTTGAGCCATGGTTGTCTTAGACGAAGTCTCACAAATTTTTTTTTATCGATCATTATGTGTTTTTAAGTAAATATCCCAATTTTTTAAATCTTTAAAAAATAATTTAATCAAAAAAATGATAATTTTTTACTTAATTTCATTAGAGTAATGTGTAAGCAATCTAACAAAACAGGTTCCAAGTATCTTTGTCATCAGAATTTTGTTTTACAGACATTTGAATACCCGAAACATTTCTTAAGTTTAAGAAACCCTTTGCTTTAACGGCATTTAAAAAAAAAAACAGAGCGTGTGATAATAATTTAAACCTTTTTAAAAACATGTGTAGTTATTCGTCTTTCTTTTGAGGTATCATTTACGCGAATATCTAGGCAAATATGGAAATTAGGACCTACAAACCAAATTAAGGGGGAAAATTTCAATTTTTAGATTTCTAAGGCAGACTGAACAAAACAATTTTTTTAATTAAAACCCTCATTTTTGATGTTCGAAATGACTACGCTGAATGAATTCTCTCCACCAATTCTTCTCTTGTGTTTATTTCGACGCTTGAATACACTAATTCTTTGGCCCGACCCCACACGAAGAAGTCCATTGGGGTCAAGTCTAGTGACCGAGCGGGCCAAGAGATGAGTCCATCTCTGCCGATCCAGCTATCAGGGAAAGAATTATGTAGGTGCTCTCTTACAATTAATGTCCATTGAGCTGGACAGCCGTCTTGCTGAAACATGATTTCTCGCTCTGTTTCAAATATCGGGGCACCGGATTCCTCTAAAAGCACTGGAAGGTCATTTTGTAGAAATTGCAAATAATTATTGCCATTCAAAGTATCCGGTAAGATGTGGGGTCCAATCAATGTTCTGCCAATTACACCTGCCCACACATTGACAGAACATTTCCTCTGGAATGACACCTGCTTTTTCCAGTGTGGATTGTTGTCTTTATCGGTCCATTGATGGAGGTTGTGAAAGTTTGTTATGAGAATTCTAGAGAATTTGCATTCATCCGTCCACAAGATTGATTTTAGAAACCACGCATCATCAATGTCTCTATTGAGGGAAATTCAATCCTTTTTTGGGGATCCCGCTCTTCCAGACCTTGCACACCCGTGCCATGGAATGGATACATGTGATTGTCATGCATTGTTTTCCAGACCTTCCATTGTGAAATGTTTAGATTTCGAGCTACAACTCTGGTACTGGTATGAGTGGCTTCAAACGCTGCTAAAATGTCTTCTTCCTTGGTAGGATCGTGTCTGCCCGTGTTGACTCCAGGTTCAACGTGGTGTATTCCATTTTCAGCTAGCCTTCGGTACCCTGCGATTCGGAAAACGCTCTTGGTACATTAGTCGTGCCAAAGATCCGTTGCCGTTTGCATATTCCTGATTAGAAAAACTAGCCATCACAATTAAATTGTGCGTGTACTTTAAAATTCAACGTTAGGGTTAAGTCTACGACTTGACGCATCGTGACAAAAATGTCAATTCCTTCAATTAAAAAAAAAACAATCGAAGTTAGGGTATCATCAAAGAGTATTAATTTACTTATTTGGATCAAAAAGTTTTCAATGTTGTTTCAAAATGTTCCCCCTTAATTTGGTTTGTAGGTCCTAATTTCCATATTTGCCTAGATATTCGCGTAAATGATACCTCAAAAGAAAGACGAATAACTACACATGTTTTTAAAAAGGTTTAAATTATTATCACACGCTCTGTTTTTTTTTTAAATGCCGTTAAAGCAAAGGGTTTCTTAAACTTTAGAAATGTTTCGGGTATTCAAATGTCTGTAAAACAAAATTCTGATGACAAAGATACTTGGAACCTGTTTTGTTAGATTGCTTACACATTACTCTAATGAAATTAAGTAAAAAATTATCATTTTTTTGATTAAATTATTTTTTAAAGATTTAAAAAATTGGGATATTTACTTAAAAACACATAATGATCGATAAAAAAAAAATTGTGAGACTTCGTCTAAGACAACCATGGCTCAAATGGTTCTAAATGGTCTGTACTAGCTTCACCTTAAAGGTTTACCTCTACCTTGCAATCACCCTGTATATTTCTCTATATAAGTATTTTTATAGTTGTCTAGTACCATATATAGTACAAGCCTAGAGCATAGTTTGGGACTAGATCAATTGGTGTGACATTGTCCCCTGATATTTATTTATTTATTTAATGCCTTTAAGCATTAAGTCCGTCATTTGTACTTTTTACATTTCGTTGCTTAACTACAAAAGTGACACAAATCAAAATGTGTTTGTGTTGCATTTAAATTCGGAATGCTATTTACTTTGTTTTAAATCAAACTGTATCTGTTTTTGATTTCTTGCGCTTTTTTATTTAAGCAGCGATTTGTATTGTGCAAATACTTAATTGTAAAAAAGTATATATTACTTAGTTTTAATTGACTAAACCGTAATGACAGAACTTGTTGGCCGACCAGGTATATCCAAATTTGATCATTCACGAAAGTACCAGACCAGGGGTACAAAACTGCGTTCATGAATATTTGATTCATGGGACAGGGAACGTGTTACAGGTATGTATTCATCATTCGTTATTTATTATTGTCACATCCTACATTGTTGCCATTCATTTACCGCAGACAAATCAAGTCATTTATTACAAACGCACTCAAAACCTGAGCATGCTAACAAAGGCATACAATGGCAAAGGAGGGCGTCCCCTCGGTGGCCAATAAGAGCTCTCGCCCGTGCAAACAGAATGCCACATAATTGAGAGGCTCCTCGACTTCCATGGACTCTTTGTCCTCGCCATTACAGTAATTATCAACTAAACGACGATTAATGACGGTTTTATGGAGCTCTGTGTAGCTTCACGCGTGATGGAGCAGACACAATCGCGTCTTTAGTCTGATGTCAGCTTTTATTCCATTCAGCGCGGAACAGGAGGGAAGCGTGCCACTTTGTCAACAGGGCTGTTGACAGTCTAACATAATTTGCCGTTGTCGCCACCGGGTATATCAATCTGTTTCCCATACTCTATTAATACGCGTAGCAATTAAAAAAAAAACATTCGTGATTTTACCCAATCGCAAAATTCCCCATTGTAATTATGAAATAGATAGGAAGGTTCTGTGTTTTGCAGGAGGCTCAAAGGGCCTAACCACCCAAAAAAAGGAGCTCCGCACCAGCGGAGCTCCGTCGACGACTAATAGAAATGCTGGAACTATTCAGATAAACACAGATTGGGAAGTTATAAAAATGAAATTATGCGGCTGATAAAAAAATCTTCGGTAGAATAAGCAAGTGCAAAAACAAGGACTTGTAAATTTTGCGAATGAAAAGATAGCTATCAAAAAAATAAAGTGAAAAATATCGCCATACTCCACTCCGCCACCCATGTAAAATTACGTAAACGTTCTGTGTAGGTCATACATTCTAAACACTACGGATAGGAATACCTAGCTCGTAACGGTCCGAGATGTGAACTGGAAATTTGACAACGACTATTAAAAGATGGTGGATATTGAATTAACCTCTACGTATTTACTAATGAGTTTTTTTTATAAAAATGGCTAACTACCTATGGCAGCTGTTTTTTGGTCAATCTATATCGCCATCCATGATCGAGGATTTGGATTGAAAGATCGCGGGATCGGATCACATACATTACCTTTTTTTTTATATCTGGGAATCGGATCGATTTCTGGATTGACCGTGTAATGTCTGCCTTATGATGGTGTTATCAAACTTATCAAGGAGAAAGTTGCCGCCGTATACCTAGGTGGTAAAGGAATTGGCAACGGATAAAACAAGTGAAGGGCATTGAATTAAGATTAGAAGAAAAGGCCAACCAGTAAGCGGGTCGATCGATGGTAATTGTGTTGTTAATTTACATTATGTATGTTTATTCGTTTACTAGCACCTTTATCATTTATCATTTGTTTTCTTATATGCGTAATTATACTTGTATTGTTTGTTAAAAATGACATTTATAAATTTAATATGAATCTTCAGCATCATCCCTTAAATGTATTGCCAGGCACAACCTTATGCCTCAAATTTCTATGCCTCAACAACGTCTCCATTTTGATTAAATATCTACGGCATCCTTGAATCTTTATTCTCCTTATTATACCTATTATGTACACTTCTATATGTGCATTTTATTATATTATAAGACTCTCCATACAAAACCAATCACTACTCTAAGGTACCGAAACTTCAGCAAGCATGGAACTTACAACAACCTTTAATCCGTAATGAATGACCGTCTCGTTTCTATATTAACATTTGTCCGTTTGTTCAAACACGTGTAACGATCAAACATCGTCAGCGAGCTCCCCCGAGACCAGTCCAAAAGGAATAGATAATTCAATCACCTCCGGAACGCACCCGCTAATCTCTAAATTAGCAATACGATATGAATAAATAGATTTCGGTCGAACAAAGCTCGCCCAGGGAATACGGGATAAAGGGGAGTGTTTAGCGAATCATTAGTTTTCGTAATGACGGGTTGCGTTGCGTGCGATTATTTTATTTGAATGTCATTTCGGCAAAATATTTTGGGTGGCACGGTTTGCTTGCTGTTTTGTTGTAGGCGCTGTTTTTGTTTTATTTTTGTTTATACATACATACATACATACATACTTTCACGCCTTCATTCCCAGAGTGGGGTAGGCAGAGCTACAGAATTACCAACAACTCTAAAAACTTGTTGATAACTCTGTAACCACAATTTGCACAATTAGGCTAAAGATGTTTAACAGTGTAAGTATATTAGTGACAGGTAGCAAGCCCATCGCCTAACAGTACTACAAGCCTTTATTCCCTTAGTCGCCTCTTACGACTTCCACGGGAAGACATGGAGTGGCACAATTCTTAGCCGGCAACCACACGGTGTTTTGTTTATTGTAGTATTTAATCCGAGTTGTCCTTAGTCCTTACTAGTGTGATTTCCAATTGACGATGGCGTGCCCCATCTCTCAAATTGACGTTGCGTAGTTGTATCAATATAGTTACTGGATTGAAAAAAAATAAGTTGTTGTATATTACGAATCAAATGCTGATTTAATAACGTGCGAAATGATATACTTGCTGAACACGCCGATTTAAAATGAATTTTGTTGTTACAAAGAAACCTAAGGCTTCATTTTTTAACCAATCGCGTCACTGGTGGATGACGTGATACGAAAAGTCACGTGATTGGTTTAAAAACTAAGCGAATAGAAACGCTACTTAGCGTAATGTAATGCATCTTGGCAAGGGCCTCTAGTCGGTAGTGACCCTGCCTACGAAGCTAGTGGTCCCGGGTTCGATCCCAAGTATGGGGAAATATTTGTGTGATGAGCGCGAGTATTTGCTCCTGAGTCTTGGGTGTTTTGTATGTATTTAAGTATGTATTTATCTATTTAAGTAAGTTTATCGTTGCCTAGTACCCATAGTACAAGCCTAGAGCTTAGTTTGGGGCTAGGTCAATTTGTGTGAGATGGTCCCCATTATTATTTTTAAAGATAGGAGTTTTAAATAAGTCTATAATAATTTTTAGGTAGTCATATTCTAAATAAGTTTGTACGTACGGAACCCTCGGTTAGTGAGCTCGACTCGCACTTGGCCCGTTTTTTAACTGGGACAAGTCACCGTTTTGATAAGTTTGTGTCGTTTGCATTTAATCATTATTCCGGTTTCACACGTGCACACGGCAATGCGGCAGAAGAGTGGATAGAACAGTACCTACAGATGCCTACATTACGATTAAAATCGTATAGACGTAAGGTGATGGAACCAATAATGGACAAGGCACCAATAACGGACACTTGATTCTTATTTTACAGAAGATAAGGGTTATTCATTTGTTTTGCAATAATCAAATTAGGAGCGTATGAAAATTGAATTAAGAGTGAAGTGTCCATTCCTGGTGCCTGTCAGCCGAAAGTGTCTATCATTGGTGCCATCACCCTATATCATTTATTCGTGTATCTATACGATTCGTGGTGGTAGGCCCTTGTGCAAGTCCGTCCGCATCGCTACCACAGCACTGCTAGCATAGAGGCCTGTGAGGTCCTGTGGGTCTCAGTTTTGCATCAGGCGGCCTGTAACTAGGTCAATTGGTGAGATTGTCCCCTGATATTTATTTATTTTATGTTTATATGTTATATATGTTTTTTTTCTGTCTTGTTTTTCTGTACACCCACTTTGTTCATTTCCAGTTGATTGTTTTGCCGAAAAAAAGTCCGGTAATAAAATAAAATAAACAAATATACCTACTCTGTAAATGCATATGTACACGGACACCAAACAGCCCGCCGTGACTGGCTGATCCCTCCTTCCTAGGTCAGCCGGCTGTAACATTGTCTAGTTAATCACGTCTCGAAGACAGACCGCAGCCGATGATATTGTCAATAACAACGAGGATTATAATGGGGATACATCGAGCGATACGGCAATTAGGAGGAGGAAGCCCGCGCGTGCGCGCTGGCTAATTGTTTCCGGCCCCGGCTACGGCTACCCTCTGCCTCCCGAGGGTGGCGCTCGATTCGACACGAAACCTATTCGACATGCTAAGCGACTAGTTCCAAAGTGGCTATCGCTGGATAAGTAAATATTAGGGGACAATATTGATGTTTATCGTCGATCGATGTCTAGTACCTACCTTATATATAAAGATAAATAAATACTTATGCATAAGAAACAGCCAAGAATAAGAAAAATACATGCGGTCCTTACATTGCTCGCTTTGCGTGCAGGGTCACTACCGATTAGTACCAACCATCTGTGCTTCGCGCCGCGTCGTCTGAACTGAAGATACTTTGATTCATCATCATCATCGTCATGTCAGCAGAAAGTCGTCCACTGCTGGACAAAGGCCTCCCCCAAGGCTCTCCACTCAGACCGGTCTTGTGCTTTACGCATCCACGGCGTTCCCGCGATCCTTACAAGGTCGTCACTCCATCTTGTTGGAGGCCTACCTACAGCTCGTCTCCCGGTCCGAAGAATAGCTAAACTTAAGTGGTTTGGGCGAGGCACGTCGCTCGCAGGACTGATGGCCGATGGGGTCAGAAGGTTCTTGAGTGGCGTCCGCAGACTTTGATTATACAGTAATTATTAATATTCGATGTAGCACAGAACGGACTTAGAACTTAGCATCAGATGGCCGCCGCCAGTTTGTTTGTCGCTACTTCTTATAGGGTGATGGAACCAGTGATGGACACGGCACCAATAATGGACACTTGATTCTTTTTTTTACAGAAATTAAGGGATATTCATTTGTTTTGCATCAATCAATTTAGGACCGTATGAAATTTGAATTAAGAGTGAACTGTCCATTACTGGTGCATGTGAGCTAAAAGTATCCATCATTGGTGCCGTCACCCTAAAAAAGCATTAGTATTTTGTGACATTCAGGAAATTTCTAAATTGTGTGTTATGACCGGCTCCATTTTGCACGGTTAAACTATTCCCGTTTACATGTTATCGTATTGTTTTAAACTCGGCCACCATTTCTGTCAAGTAAATAAGAGCTATTGTAACGTTGACAATACGGTAACATGTCAAGAGCAACATTGTTTTACCGCGTAGAATAGAGGACTAGTGGCATCCCAGTGGTGATTAACGGATCACTTTGTAAATAATTTTAGTACAAATTACGAGTACTTATACTGAGTATTTTCATCACCGAATCGGGCTTCGCCCAAACGGGGTCGCCACCTCCGTCTGCTTCAGGCAACGACAGAGAAAGACTACGTGGGACGAGACGCGATGCAGCTCTCGTAAATATCGCTGTTTATGTAAATGCGCACAATTGGGGCCTCCTCAGCCCACAAACAGAAATACATAATACATAATGGCTATTCGTTTTATGTGACTTTCACACATTGATTTTCGCTCTATGCCTTAGGGGTGGTTTGGTAAAAAGATACATTTAGTTTTGGTCTAGGTACAGTTAAGTAGTGTTAAAATGTATGGAACTACTGTTAGATTTAATTAGGTTTAACGGCTTTTGAGATTATGTACAAGAGCAAAGAGAAGATACTTTGATTGTTTTTGTAGCTTGTAGTGTATTTCTTTTCTCTTCGTAGACATGTGATATCTTGGTAAATTAGTTAAAGGATGTTTCCTTCGTTGAAATTGGTGGATGTAGAGATTGGCAACACTGATTAAAAAGTCTAGGTTTGTCTACGATAAAACCGGTTAGGTGCGAGTTCTACTCGCGCCCAGAGGGTTCCGTACCGCCGTATAGAAGTTATTATTATATTCCTATTCGACTCGAATCAGAGTGAGCCCCACTCACACTTGACCATTTTTTAGTATTTGATTTTCAGGGTTTGTACTTTAATCATACCAAATTTGACGCTTGTATGTTTTACCGTTTTAACGAAACAAAAAAAAATACGTTGATTAAAAACGTTTCTTGTATGGGGACTACATTTATTTTTTCCCTTAAGTAAAAAAAAAATAGTAAATGCACAGTAATATACTATGTGTATTCTAGAAAAAAATTGCCTCCTATACACCGTGTTTTTTTTGATTTACGATAACTTTAAGGGAACGTGCTTTAGGTCAAATAAAGTTAATTTCCCGAAGACAGACAAATGATAACTGTAATGGTTTTAAAGATATTTATTTTTTAAATTTAATCAGTTAATCACGTTGAACTGGTCTAAAGGGCTCTTAACTGTCTGTGTATGTCACGCCAACATTGTCGTATTTGACACTGACTATGAGTTAACTCTAAAGCCCCGTTTAGAATGACCAAAGATACAACATTTAATTACATTGTTCTAAACAAAAAATATGTTTTTTTTTGCAATATTTAAAAATCTAATCCACCACTTAGTTTCTATGGATGTACCTAGTAATATGCCGAAGTTATCGTAAATAAAAAAAAACACGGTGTATATTACGGTCCAAAATACCTCTATAAAGTTAGGACGGACGGACGGACAGCGTAGGCATATTAATAGGGAGGATCCCGTTAGGCTCCTTTCGGGTACGGAACCGTAGAAACGAGGAACAATTCAATCTAATGGTGTTAAAAAAAACTGATTAACGATAACATCGGCATATTACTAGGTACATTCGATTTTTAAATATAGCGAAAAAAATTTTTTTTTTCTATTTAGAACAAAGTAATTAAATGTTGTATCTTTGGTGTTTCTAAAAGGGCCTTTAGAGTTAACTCATAGTCAGTGTCAAATACGTCAATGTTGGCGTGACGTACACAGACAGTTAAGACCAGTTAAGACTAGTTCAACGTGATTAACTGATAAAATTTAAAAAAAAAATATCTTTAAAACCGTTACAGTTATCATTTGTCTGTTTTCGGGAAATTTACTTTATTTGACCTAAAAAACGTTCCCTTAAAGTTATCGTAAATAAAAAAAAGGTGTATAACAGTTTTAAGACCGATATCTATCAAAAGAAAAGGCATCATAGGAGTATCAAGTGCATAGCGCATACTACCTTTTTGTTTTATATAGGTGCCTTTTGTGCTAACGACGGCAGAATAATGCAATCGAAGTGCACGCACCATGCATGCGTCTAAACACGTGTCGGGGAAAGATTAGCAACTATTACTATGAAAGGATCTTGTAGGGCTTGAGTTAATTAATTGACTACTGGTATTTGAATGGGAACAAATTTTGATTGAGCGATTATGGATCATTCGAATGGATGGGCGAGGAGTACCGCAGTCTATTTTGACAGTGGGTCTAACAGTGTAACAGGTCTTTAAAAGTCTTTTCGTTTGAGGTAAAGTCGGTTACACTCGGATAGGAGCGTATGAGAGTAAATGAGACAGAAGTATAAACCCGAAGGACCTTGCGCCTGAGTATCATCTACCTGGAAGATCGAGCGTGGCTTCATACAGCAAATTTTACCGAAAACGTGGGGCTATTTTCATTTAAACGTGTACCCCAAATAAGGACTGAAATTAAGGAACTTTAACTTTGTCAGTTTTGTGACGAAAGTTAGCCATACATTGCGGCCGTCATTGTATAGCTAAGTTCCTTAATTTCAGTGCTTAATACACGTTTTAGTGAAAACGCCCGGTTACAAGCTTATAAATGTCCAAAATTGCTCGTTTAACCGTAGTACTGAATAGAATAGGATAACTTACAAGATTGACTTGCTTAGTTACAGGAAAATGAAGCCTTAAGACATTTTAGTTGTATATTGTTAGTGCATAATCAGAAATAACTTGCAAAAAACATGTACACAACAACCCTCTATCATAACTGAACGGATCACACACTCGCATCGAGCATCAGGTATAATCGGTATAAAAGGGTAGTAATCACCCATCATCCCATAATAGTCGGATTATCACGACAACCCTTTGCGGATTGTAAAACTCCACCAAAACATTTGTTCCTCGTGATTATTTTATGCGCCGCGTTTTAACATCCGTCAGTGAATTTGTAATCACCGACGGCTTTGTTCAACGCTATTAAATGACATGTTGGTAAATATTTGGAACAACGTGAGGCGCTTTTCTGGTTTACAGCTTTAATTTAAACAACGAAATGACGTTGATTTTATTTGTTTGATCGAAAAGTGGTGGAAGCTTTTTTCACAGTTACTATGATTGATTGATTGATTGATTTAACAGGGCTTGTTTATATTGACAAAGCGAAATGGTGTGATTTTCTAAAGCTTATTAAGGTAGTAAAGTAGTAAATATAAGTGTGTATTTACTTACTAGTCATTCTATGCTCTCAAAAAATCCACCCTACGTTATTACGACGCTAAAAGTTACTTCAATAATGCCACCCAGTGACGTTTAAAACATTCAATGCATCCCTTTTGCGAGTTAAACATCCCTGCACACCCCTCGTCGTTTAATGCTACACGCGTTCTCAAATAAAATATTCCTGTCACATATTTTACAAACCCTCGCTTCATCCCAACAACCACTTTCGCCATCAGTCGGTGCTGTCAATTTATATTTGCCTGCAATCAAAATTTGCTCGACACGTTCAAACTGCGCGTCGAACTACCCTGCCTCCCGAGGAAGGTTTACGAGAGGGTAAGAGAGGGGTCTTGGCACATATTCTCGAGTGAGATGGCGCGGCCACAAACTAAACTAGCCCAATGAATAGGTGTCAAGAGCGATGCGTCAGAGTCGGGGCGCGGACGTGCCGTGTAACCGGAGCTCCTCGCCTCATAATGCTACGTAATTCAATTGATTCCCCGACACTACCCGCACGCTTCGTACTAACTTCGTTTGCAGCGTTTTGATATCGGATACGCCGCTTTGACGCCTCCTTGTGCAATTCTTTCCCCACTGACCGCTCGGGGAAAAATAAAAGGCGAAAACTGAAAGACTATTTGCTGTATTAACGAAATAAATATAACAAACTTAATCTAGTGTTGGTATGATACAGCCGGGGAAGAGAAGCTGACGTGGCCAAGGTGGGCAGGGTAGGCTACTTTAGCGACGGGGGCTGATGCGTAGGCTACTTGAGCCGGGGCTTGGGCGTAGGTCACATGGTGAGGAGCAGGGGCCTGTGCGTAAGTTACATGATGAGGAGCAGGGGCCTGGGCGTAAGCAACGTGTTGTGCAGCGGGCGCTTGAGCGTAGGTGACATGATGCGCATGAGGGGCCTGAGCGTAGGTCACATGATGAGCAGCGGGCGCCTGGGCATAAGTGACGTGGTGAGCCGGGGCTGGGGCGTAGGCTACGGGAGCCGGAGCGTAGGCAACCTTAGCGACGGGCGCTGGGGCGTAGGCGACAGGTGCTGGGGCGTAGGCGACCTTAGCAACGGGGGCTTGAGCGTAGGCGACTTGAGCAGGAGCGGTCGCGTAGGCGACTTTAGCAACGGGAGCGGGGGCGTAGGCAACAGGGGCCGGTGCGTAGGCGACTTTGGCGACGGGAGCAGGAGCGTAGGCGATCTTCTGAGGAGCTCCCTCGTAACGAACAACAGCGTTGAACCCATGTATTTTATCAGATGTGTATTCGACTATACGCTGCACGCCGTCAGGTTGCACGAACGAGTAGAATCCGTGAACGGCATCTCCGTTGCGATTTTCTTTGGCTTGTTTGGAGTCTCCTGTGAGCTGGTCTTGGACGGAGTACTCGTATTCGTACTGGACGGGGGCTTCTGGCTGCTCGTAGATAACTTTGGTGGCTGGAGCGACCTCGACTACTGCTGCGGCCGCAGTTGCCACGATGCAGAAGAGAGTTACGATCTGGGCGAAAATGGAATGTTAAGAATCTAATAATGTTTGGTAGATATCGGAAAGTTTTTGGAAGTTTTTCAAGTTCGTTTACAATTACTGGTCACTACAGCTCGATGATAAACTAATTAAGTCGCGGAATGAGAAATAAATGTCCTTATATATGTGAACGTTATTTAAATAAACAGGTATTAATTAATAAATATTAATTAATTTTTTACTAGTTTTTAACCGGATTAACAAATTTCGAGATATATATCTTTAATTTTTTAATTTATATTTTCAGCAATTATTTATTTGTGCCCTCTTCACATGGGGGTTAGATTGGATTTATGTTCGTTTTTAATTTTGTTAAATACAAGACAAAATGATATAGGTAGTAAACACGAGTGGTGTATCTACGTACCGATGTTAAAGAAGTAAAAACAGACACATTGATAAAGGGCTTAACAAGATACTACACTTTCAAATACCAATTTTTAACAGTTAATTATTATTTTTAATTAATAAATGTAATAAAGACCGATTAAACATTAAAATCGACTTGAATTTATCATTTTGCGAAACTAGAAAAACTTGTTTGAATTTTAAAATTACTTATTTTTAAACATCTTGTTTAATATTAGGATGCCACTTACTTTGACTGCCATGTTGCTTGATGTGCTCGTCAATGTGCCGTGATGTGCGTATGCGCAGCTTTTATAGTATTAATTGCGCAGACGCGTCTCGGGCGCACTGCCGATGGGGTCAAAAACCGGATCAATGGGAACGTTATGTAATTCCTATGATCTCTTGTACAGCTGTCGCGGCTACTTTTTTTATTACGTGGAGGAGGCAAGTGAGCACACTGGGCCCTGGTGGTGAGGGGGATCTGTGACCCATAGACATTTGCATTCTCAAGACTTCAATCCTGAGACCGCAAATGCGTTGCCAACCTTGAGGACTAAGATGGAATAAATAAAAATAAATAAATATCAGGGGACAATGTCACACCAATTGACCTAGTCCCAAACTAAGGCCTAGGCTTCTACTATGGGTACTAGACAACGATATAAATACTTATATAGAGAATACATACTTAAATACATAGAAAACATCCATGACTCAGGAACAAATATTCGCGCTTGTCTTATGCTAGTTATTTCGCCGGTTGTCTTATTCCCTACATTGTAACACAGCAATGTGCACACTGCTGCTTGGCGGTAGGTTATAGGATAAGACGGTGGTAGCGACCTGGACGGACCTTGCGCAAGGGTACCATCACAAGATACTATTGATTGACTACGCGTTTAGCTTAGCCTAGCGAATTTCCCGTGTTCAATCCCGGTATGGGAAAATATTTGTGTGATGAGTATTTATTCCTGAGTCTTGGATGTTTTCTATCTATTTATAAGTGTGTATTTGTCGTCGTCTTTTCTAGTAGGTACCCGTGGTAGGGCCCAAGTCTAGAACTTAGTTAGGGACTGTCAATATGCGTGATTCCTAAAATCTATTTATTGACATGAAAACTGGGAGAACGGATAAAAATATCCATACGCTGTTTATATATATATACATCTTGCCTACTTGTTTATTTCCGATGCCGTGACTATACAAAATGGTGGTACCGGTATGATGGTGGAGCAGTGAGTTGGCCATAGGAACCACTCAATGGCTACCTAAAAGCTGGCTCGATCTCGTCTGGCTGGTTTTTAGGGTTCCGTAACCAAAGGTTAAAAACGGGAGCCAATTACTAAGAGTCCGCTGTCCGTCTGTCTGTCACCAGGCTCACGAACGTTGATAGGTAGACAGTTCAAATTTTCACAGAAGATGTATTTATGTTGCCGCTTTAACAACAAATACTTAGGGCCGAGTTCACCAACCAATTTAACAGGTGGTTAAGTCTTAATCAACCGTTAGTCAATACATTTGACAACCGTCAAACCGCTAACCGTCCGTTTAATTGTTGGTGAACACTGCACTAAAGATACAATAAAATAAACATTTAAAGGGTGGCCCATACAACAAACGTGATTTTTTGCCGTTTATTGCTGATGTATTGATAAAGGTACGGAATCCATCGTGCGTGAGTCCGACTCGCACTTGGCCGGTTTTTAATAGTGACGAGAGTCTTATCACTGACAAGTTCAGCTTAGCTGTGCTCACGCCCTTTTCATTACCGCAATCTGTGTAACCTGTCTATATGCAAAATGTCTAAATGTAATGAAATAAATGAATTTTATTTCATTTGATTTGATTTAACAAGTTTTCTATCAGTAATATAAGTGTAGGCAAGTACAGACGGTAATTAAAAAACGTGTCATGAAAAAGTAACTTTTTAGACAAGTTCATTTGATATTGTTGTACAGTCAGCGTCAAAGTAATTGATCGATTTTAAATTTTATTGCATTAACACACGTTTGACATCTGCTTTGACATTGCTTACGAAACTGTAAAGCGACACGGTACAAAAGTTCATATCTACCTACTTTTGACGTTGACTGTACAAACATATACAGTGCACTGTTTTTCTGGAAGTCAAACCTAGTGTTATTAGCATACACTCCCAACTCTCTTTCTCAATTGTATGGCCATTGTGACAAATGACATAAGTACCTAACATGTTAGAAATATGACGCAACACATAACAATACGGTTAATTAAACGGTTAATCGTAATCGCCCACCGGCGTCTGCGAGTTGGTTATAAACTTGTAACTGTCCATTGCTACTGCATATTACTTATTCTATTGTTACGTAAACAGAGTACTTACCTAGGCAACCATCAAGGTACATCAAGCTTAGTTAATAATTCGTTTTAAATTTTGTTAAAACATACACCTTCTACTATCTTATTGATGATTGAGATTGATGATGAAAAGGATGTATTAAAATTAAAATATCTTGTTTTTGATTAACAACAGTGGCATGCCGTAAATGTTTTTGCAAGTCATGCCGTAGGTGATCAAAACAGAGTAAATTTTTCTTAAATTCAAAATCGTTTGACCATAGACATGACCCAAAGTTTAAACTAGGATTTAGAAATGTAATTTGTTGATAACATTTTTTTGAAGCTCCAACTAGGTACCTATACCTACAGTAGTGAATTAACATACTTAGGTCGGGAAAGTTATGATTTATCTTGTTTTTCAGTCAACTTTAGAAACGATCGTTTTCATTCTATCAAATTATTTCTGATAGAAAATTATTTGAGGCCAGATTTTGCTGCAGATCGATTATCAGCCCAATATCCAATAACGGAAACTAAATTAAAATTGACTTGCAAGATTTTAACTGAATAAATTAAAAGTTATAAGTTAGTTATTTTTAAAATTAAAATATTCAAAAAGCATGTTTAGGCAATATGGTTTTACCGCGTAGAAGAGAGCCCGGGCATAGTAAGCCAGTACAAAATATATATGTATCTGTTTCGTGCAATCTAGTGGGCCTTGAGATAAAATATAAGGTAATAGCGACAAAATCCATACTTTGATTAACATAAAAGTAGAATCAAACGGTTCATTAACGCACGTATCGGCATTGGGAAACTTAAATTACACTTGAACAGTAATAATTAATAGATTTTTTTTTGGCGTCGTTTCCTCACATTAATTTTTCCTCCACTTTAATATAAATTTGTGCAATCAGTCTGTTTGTCCGTGTAGTCGAGAACTCCAAATGCGTATGTGGTGGTCTACACTAAATCATGTTACGTACGGTCTGTCCGTCCGACCGTCTGTCCTACCTTAGCTTGAGAGACCGGTTTCGTCAACTGTTACGTTAATAACCTAACTAATATTAATAAAAACGAAAGGCGGCTTATTTTAGTACCAAAAGTTAAACAATAGCATTGCTACTTAGTTAAACAACAATACCAATCAAGCGTAAAGCTGTCACAATATTGAAAAAAAAAACTACAAATTAACTTAAAGTAACGGCACCAGGACAAAGGACCAATGATCGACACTTGATCCAAAGAAAATGAGTTATTTATTTGTTTTGCAACAATCAATTTGTAACCCTAAGCTATTGATATTTTTTGTCGATTATTGGTGCCTGTCAGCTAAAAGTGTCCAACACTGGTCCGTTTTTAAAGTTGTTGGTAATTCTGTAGCTCGATCTGCCTACCCCACTTTGGGATTACAGGCGTGAAGGTATGTATGTATGTATGTACGTACTGGTCCGTTACTTAGTTCCGTTTTAGCATACTCTTGTGGTTGCTTACTTTCGCTGGACTACTCGGTAAAACCATGTTGCCTTTGGCATGTTATCGTACTGTCAACGTTACGATAGCTTTTATCTTTTTGAGAGATATAGAATAGAGGTCCTATAACAATTTACAGGTTACAACCTTCCATTTGACACAACCTCGACCAATGACAACCAGTCATTTGAGCAGTGTTGCCAGTTTAGACCTGTCAAATTGTTTTTTTTTTTTTTTTTTTTTTCAATTTATTTGTAGGAATAAAACATTATAATATTATAAAACAGTTCTAGCGGGCGAAAACTGAACACAGTTTATCTGCCGCTGGAGTCACACGGTAGATCCTTATATGTCTAGGTATTGATATAAATAAATAGTTAAATAAATAGAGTCACGGCCGACATACCACGTTGACATACTATATTATATTATATTTAAAAAAATTGTTATACATATTCTAAAAGTGAAAAGTCAGTTAGTTGTGTCCCTGGTTTAATTTTTACCGAGCTCCGTCATTGCTATGGTTATTAACATTTACCTACTTTACCATTAAATTAGGATATTGTGTGGAACAAAACCCGCGGTTTTTGAAATGAGCAGGTAAACCCGCGTGGTAGACTAGTATGTTCTTAACGTGAGCATGAGAACTTGTTAAACAAGATGCTGATACATTACTATTACTCCAATTTTAAATTGCTAAACGTATAATTTACATAACTCAATCGTTGCTTGAGTAAGAAACAAGAATATTTGCCATTTTTGGGCGTTTAAGTACACTTTGATTATTGCAAGAAGAAGCGTTAAGTAGATCTTGTGCGTGTGGATCATTATAATGTGTCAATGTGTCCATACACAGAACAACTACAATCAATGTACTTTTCTTATACACACATTACTCTAGACACTGAGGTCACAGATCATTTAGTTGGTAGTGGCTCTGCCTACGAAGCTAGCGGTCCCGTCGTGTTGGAAGCTCGGGTTCCAACTTGGAACCCGAGTGAACAAATTTCGATGATTCTATGTCAATCGATTTGATAATCTTGCGAGTACCACTAAAATTATGACAGTAATCAAAATTCAATATGGCGGCAACCAGACGCCATATTGTGGAAAAAAATCGACGAACCATGACAAATCGGGTATTTAAAAATCATCTTTTGATCTTGATATTGCGTGCTGGGTGTTAATGTTAGTTACGCAGTTATTCAGTCGGGTTTTTTGATTTTATAATTACACGTTGGATTCTATTTCCGAATCGGATAAGAAACATATTAAAACTCTAAACAAACAAACCATAGAGCATAGATCCCAATCAGCTACGTTTACAATACATGCCAAATGTATGCACGACTACTCTAATGACTATATCACACGTTTGTCATCGATCAGGCTTCGGCGTGTTACACTTATTACCAATCTAGGTCAAGGCCTCGGTCACATACCCACTAGACCACTTTTATTGCCACTAACTTGACCAGCCTACAGAGACCCCCGTCATTAAGATGAAACTCAACCGCGTGGCGAAACGCGAGAAAGCTTGGGGACCTTATTAACTGGACGCGTTGCCAATCACCTGTTTTACATGTTTTAGACCAGTACTGTAATTTTGGACGTTACTTTCGTAATTGTTTACCGCGTAAGTCAGCTTAGGATAGATATTGCGGCATGGATGTTATTGATTGCTCTGTAAATGTGTTTTTTGCATAAGATAATGTTCTAATATTTGCTAAAGGTTAATGACAATTCTAAACATAAATTGGATAATATGTGTATCTATTTAAAATGCTAAAAAGCAAATTAAAACTAAGTATGTTAATTAAATAGCAATTAAACAAAGTATTGGGTTTAAAACTTCATAAATAGGTACCGAAAATTTGCGAACAAATGAGGAGTATTTTTTTAGAATTGCATTTCTATTTCAATTGAGGATAAACTTGTGGTTTAAATGTTAACTGTATAAATTACGTTATAAGTTACTATAAAATCTCATTTAATTGCTTACGGCATTTCAGTTTGAATAAGCCATCTTTTATCTTTTAACCAACGTGTTGGCAATCTTTAGGAGGAGTTTTATATCCAGACAGAGCGCATTAATAACATTTCCTTGCGTATATTGTACGTACCGCTTTGGTCGCAACTGTGCCTTATTCCTGTTAGCATACAGAACAACTAAAAAGCTCACTGCCCCGCCGCCACGACGGTTTAACACGCGCCGTCGAGCTCACGGGCGAGTGGTTTTTATCAACAAACGTTGGCAAAATTAGCCCTAGTTTGATAGCTAGGTAATTCAGTTTGACAAAAACTAATTTCATCTATTACCTACTATACAGGGTTTTATATTTACGCTTTAGAAGTAGGCAATCAAAAGGTACCTAAACTTTTATTATGCAGAAGAGCAAAAACTTAAATAAATAAATAAACGAAATCTCACAAAAAAAAGTTACTAAAATATAGTGTTTGTGCTCACCACTGACTCAAGTACTCATTCCTGCTCACTTCTCTTGAGACCGACAAACATACATTTTGTCGTCTGACGATAGTAGATACATCACAAAACCGTGTTGTATTAAGCATTGAGGAAGGAACGGTAAAGTTTGTTTAAAAATGTAACAATACATCTATTGTTTAGAACATACAAAAATAACAATTTAAATCTCACGTTATGTTCAATCATTTTTCGGTCTATGTTGACAAATTAAAAAAAAAAATATTTTTTTTAGTCGTCTAGGATATTTGTCATCGGGTATACTATGTAAGTATGTATTCTATGAATTCCAAATTTCAGCCCTTTTCAATAACGGGGCAGCTGATTAAAAACTGATTTGCAAGAACTTAATACATTTTAAAGTAAGTTAAAAGTTCATAAAAAGACATCTTCACAGGCGACATCTTCACAGGCCGCCATGTGTGGCGTAACCCGCGTAACATGGCATTCCTACTGCTACTATAAATCTTGCAAGTCAATCATGAACCAGTTCCAGTTATCAAAACAGCCTGAAATTTAGTACCTACACGTACATAGAAGAACCCAATGCTTAGTCAATATCAGAGGGGTTATTATTACGTAGCTAAGCAGTTCGTTTTACGCTGAGAGAAAAGGACAGAGCTATATAATTGCTATAGCTATCTCCTTTGCGCTTGCTGTAAAATGAACTGCATAGCTATGCCATGATAACCCCCCAGGTGTACTATAAGGCCGCACTCAGACAGAGTCAGTTAATGGCGATCAAGTCGTTCCTTATTCCTTATAGTAACGATTTTTCTTACACAAGTTTGAAAAAGGAACAAGTTAATTGTTTCTAATACGTATCTGAGTATACGGCGGTAAGAGTTGCCTACGATGATGAAGTCAATAAGGAGTATAGATAGGACCCCCGTTGTAGAATTTGGAATCAATAGATGGGATCGCTCTCGATAAGTTGTTGAAAACTTTGTTATAATAGTTACAAAAAAAAATGCTTACCGTGTTGTTGTTAATACAACAACACGGCTTTGTGATGGTACCAACTATCTTCAGACGACAAAATGTATGTTTGTCGGTCTCGAAAGAGAAGTGAGCGGGAATGAGTACTTGATTCAGCGATGAGCTATGTGTTATTTACGAAAAAAAATATTGTGAGATTTAATTTAAGATTTTACTCTTCTGCATGTAAAATTAAAGTAAAAATAACGGACTAAATGCCTTCAGGCATTCTCTATCAGAAAACTAGGTGGAAATGTTGAAATTTATTTTACATTATCTTAGGGTAAAATACTTTGGAAATGGGTGTTTAGAGCACGACCGACCGACCGTAAAATTATTTAAATTACATAACTACGTACATATAGTTTAGATATAGATATACGGACAAGAACGAATAGGTACCCAGCCACAAGCTCGAGCACAAAAGGAGGTTTGTGCATTAGGCACTCCTATTTTATACAAATGCTTATGACATAACTTGCACCTTGTGAAAGAGTCCTATGTCCAAAATAATTACTCAAAAGGCGAAAGTAGGCCTCCAAAGCTATGCAAATACGCACTTGCTATGTTATCATGTTGTCATATCAAGTTGATCTAGTTATGCATTTCTCATGTCATTGTCGACCTTCAACTCTCAATCAACGTGCATTAGTGTTAGCCCCCGGGCTGGCCCGGCTTGGTCGATGGGTTCACGCTGTAGGCGACAATTGAAGTATAAAAAGTGGCGCGGGTCACAAAATGTCACAGTCAAGCACCGACAATCCAATCAACTACAATGGCAGCTAAGGTGAGCTTTTAATTTACTATAATATTTTATTCAATATTTGTCTGCTAATATTTATCTAGTTTTAAATAAGTGTTTGAAAAAAAACGGGGAAGCGTTTGGAGTTAGCTAGCAACATGATCTATTCTTCACACAATTGCCGCAGGCCTAATGTGGTGGCGGCTACTTGAAAATGTTGTACAGCGATAGCGTTTAAAAGATGCTTCCTTTTGTACTTCTTTATAACTCGCTCTCATACGCTCATATGCGATTTAACTCAAACCTGAAGAACTTCAAACCGCTTGAACTATATTTGAATCTTTTTTACCACGCCACCAAACTATGCACTATGCAAACAATATTTTAAATTCAGAAAATATTTAACAAACATTCTCCTTCCAGTTCGTCGCTATCGTCTCCCTGGCCGTGGCCGCCTCCGCCATCCCCTTGGTGCCGGTCGCCAAGCTCGCCTACGAGCATGAGTCCCCCGCCCACTACGAGTTCCAATACTCCGTGGAGGACCACCACACCGGCGACATCAAGCAGCAGCAAGAGTCCCGCAACGGCGACGCCGTGCACGGCTCCTACTCGCTGGTCCAGCCTGATGGCGTCCACCGCATCGTAGAATACACCGCCGACAAGGAAAACGGTTTCAACGCTGTCGTCCGCTACGAGGGCCACCCTACTGAAGCGCCCCAGAAGATCGCGTACGCTCCCGTTGCCAAGGTCGCCTACGCTGCCCCTGTTGCCAAGATCGCCTACGCCGCTCCCGTGGCGAAGCTCGCCTACGCTGCCCCTGTTGCCAAGCTCGCCTACGCCGCTCCCGTCGCCAAGATCGCCTACGCCGCTCCCGTAGCCAAGGTTGCCTATGCTGCAGCCCCCGCGCACGTCTCCTTCTCTTCACCCGCCATCTCTTACCATCACTAGACTGTCTATAATGTAACTTATTGAGGCTATCTGTTTATTCTTTTGAGTAGTAAATAAATTATTTATTGAACATAATATACTTATGTAAATTTCTAATTCCAAATACCCGCTAATAATTTGAGCTAATTTAAATAGCAATGGGCTTGACGTTGCAAATTAACGCGAGAGTATTGCGTTGACAATAGGCTTAACAAATTGCACACGTAATGTGAACTAGACCAGGAATGGACTGTCTATTAGGTACAGTCGCCATCAGATATATGGTAGCGGTCAAGGTACTCAAATATTTCGGAGCAGCATTAAATTTCAATATATTAATTACGCTAGATAAGGTCTATAATATCAGCCCATATAATTCGTCATAAATTTAGGAGCAGCGACTTTTCAATAAATTCGTAACATACAATTAGGTAAATATATCGGAACTTACAGAAGTCATAGATATCGAAGCAGCCAGGATGATCATAAAGATCGGAACATTTATGGAAAATATTACTACACACCCTGACTCATCTCCCTTTGAGCTTGGTAATATTTCACCGCAAGAAGTTCTTGCCTCTCTCAAATCTATCAAAACGAAAGCTGTTGGTGAGGATAACCTGAGCTTAGACATGCTCATGCTCGCGGCAGACTGTATCGCCCCTGTACTGTCTGATATTATCAATTTTTCTTTTTCGTCCGCCTCCTTTCCCTCGGTGTGGAAACATGCTCATGTTATTCCTCTCCCAAAATCTTCAAATCCTAACTCCCTTGATCAGTATCGTCCTATCTCTATTCTCCCGGTTATGTCTAAAGTTGTTGAACGCTTTGTTAATCACCGTCTCCTATCCCACCTAAACAGGCATAACCTCCTTAATCCCTTCCAATCCGGTTTCCGCCCCGGGCATAGCACAGTTACTGCTTTGGTTAAAGTCACTGACGACATTCGTTTTAATATTGAATCCAAAAAGCTCACAGTCCTTGTACTACTTGATTTCAGTAGCGCCTTTAATACCGTCGATTTTGACATTCTCCTCGGAATTCTAAACTCTCTTCATCTTTCTCCTCCTGCTCTTTCGTGGTTTCGTGCTTACCTCTCTGGGAGACGCCAGCGTGTCAAAGTTGATGACAGTTGCTCTGAGTGGTGCGAACTCTTTGCTGGTGTCCCTCAGGGCGGAGTGCTCTCTCCTCTTCTCTTCTCTATCTTTATTGATAGCATATCGCAACCCCTTGTGTCGTCATATCATTTGTACGCGGATGATCTACAGGTCTACGCGGCGGCTAGTTTGGACGATTTTCCCTCATTGGTAAATTAATGGTGACCTTGAGGCGATACGATCCTGGGCGGAAAGGTTTGGATTAAAGGTGAATGCTAAGAAGTCGCAGGCTATTGTCGTTGGCAGCCCTCATTTTATCGCCAAAATGTCTGAGGTAGTGGTGCCCAATCTGTTCTATGATGGGACGCCAATCCCCTTTTCTACAACTGTGAGAAACTTGGGTGTCACTATAGATCAGACTTTATCTTGGTCAGCCCATATTAACCATGTCAGCCGCAAACTTTTTGCTTCACTGCATTCTCTGAGGAGGCTGCAAAATTTCTTACCCTTAAAAACTAAACTCACCCTTGCCCGCTCTCTCCTACTTCCACTTCTGGATTACGGTGACATTGCGTTCATTGATCTGAAGGAGGAGCTACTTGACAAGCTTGAGCGTTTGCAGAATGTCTGCATCAGATACGTATTTGGTTTACGGAAATATGACCACGTGTCACAGTTCCGTGCGCAGCTTAACTGGTTGCCCATTCGTCGTCGCCGAGACGTGCATGTCCTGTCTTTGCTCTTCAACATCCTTTTCCTTCCTACTTCTCCTTCTTATCTTTCTAAAAGGTTTAGTTATTTGGCTTCTGGTAGTGGACACCGCTTGCGGTCAAGCAACAATCTTACTCTCGCTATCCCTCCTAACAAGACACACACTTATGCTAAATCCTTCACGGTACACTCTGTCAAACTATGGAATCGGCTACCGCTGGACTTAAGGCAGTCTCAGTCAGCGATGTCGCTTAAAAGGAAGTTAAAAAGGTTGTGACGAGAATTGTGGCTAACCGGCTCGGTATGTCTCAGTGGAAGGCGTGGTTTACACTGCACTCAGCTCGGCAGTACCCGTGTCATTAAACTCCAATACACGCTATTGAAGAGGGAGACCCGGCGAGAAGGATCTCATCAAAGTAGTGCCGTCTGCCCATTTTTAAATGAAAATTAAGTTTAAAAGGTCATAAATTGTACTTTTTTAGAAAGCTTATGAATTGAGCAAATTATTCCTGTCATTTGTACGCGAAGTGTCATACTTTTTTTTTAGTAATGCTTTAAAATGTTACAAAATTTGGAAAATAATTACTTGAACTTTCAACTTCAAATCCTGTTATTTGCAAAACTTTGCATTTCTTTGGCATTTTTTACTATTTTTCGTAATCAATAATTTATTGGCTATTTGAAAAATGCTTTTTTTTATTTCTAAATGACGAAGTTTTTACACAATGACTAGTTTTAGGTCGAAAGGCGGGTATTTTTTAAAAATTCTAAAAACGTGAATAACTCGATAACCAGTGAGTTTTGACCCCTGGTTGACTGGACTTAAATCGTTACAAATGAGCTGTAGAATAACCCCTTTCAAGGAATACGGCGAATTACCAGTCACCCTGTATTCAAGTATGTATAAGTACATAACAAGTATATGTACAAATAAATAAATACATGTATATATGACTATTTACTTATGTAAGTGTATATATATATATATATATGCTGTACTATATAATTATATTTATATTTGTGTATGTGATGTTTATTTATTTATATATATCGTTTATGGATATTTAGCTGTAGAAATATTAGTTTATTTATTTTTGGTGCAAATCCTTGTAATCTTGCCTATCCTCGTACAGTTTCCTCTTTCATGGTCAGGTTAACTGGAAGAGATCCCTTAAAGGGATAAGTTCGCCATTGTACATGTTAATCTTAAGTTTATGTACGAATTTTCTTGTAATTGTTTTTTTTATTTTTTGTGCAATAAAGAGTTTACATACATACATACATATACCTTAAGTCTGTGTCACATAGTTCAAAATACTTTACGATGGACCCATTAAAATAAGGTTTCAGACACGCATGATTAATATTATGCTGTCAACAATTTGAATTAAGAACAGAGTGGTTTATTGTGACATGTTCCGCTAATTTGGTCTATGAGTGTAGTAACGAATTCAAATATGAACTATGTGACACAGACTTAAGGTATATTTTCCATAAATGTTCCGATATTTATGATCATCCTGGCTGCTTCGATATTTTTGACTTCTGTAAGTTCCGATATCTTTACCTAATTGTATGTTACGAATTTATTGAAAAGTCACTGCTCCTAAATTTATGACGAATTATATGGGCCGATATTATAGACCTTATCTAGCGTAATTAATATATTGAAATTTAATGCTGCTCCGAAATATTTGAGTACCTTGACCGCTACCATATATCTGATGGCGACTGTACAACGCAACATTCAATTCCAAAGATTTTTAGGTGCAGACTAATATTATTATATATATACTATTTGATTTCTATCGAATTTCCGACCAAAGCGAATAGCAGTGGTGTGACAACCTGGTGTGACCACGAGTCTGCCCCTAGATTTTTAAGCAAACGAAGCTTGGCATAAAATCCAAAAAACTATTTTTTTGCTAAGTTAACTTAAACGAGCATTTCGCATAAACGAACAATTGACCATGACTAAATGACACCTTACAATTATCCATAAGGACATTGATTTAAATAATGTGCCAAAACAGCAACAGCAGTAAATTTAACGACCTCTAAAATCTAAATCTTTATCCATCTTCTTACACAAACAAATCCTCGTCTCTCCAAAACCCTGTAGGTATTCTTTAGCCTCAAATCTAGACTATTCAGAACCATTACAGGACATGATTGCACATGAAAACTTTATATCGATGTCCAGCAGACCGACCGGGGCGCTTGGACCGCACGTGAATTATTCATACATCGCATAGTGATTTCATCTCATTGAATGGACCGCCGCCGGCGCCCGTGATTACGATACCGATACCTCCGCTATGTGACAACGGCATTATGTACTCTGCACTACTCGGCCATGTGAATTGCGACAACGGCCCTTGCCAAGTAGTTTCGGTTAACGAGGTTTAGGTTGCTAAAAGGCGTTTCATGCGAGCGAGGCGTATTACACGACGCTGTAGGTAAAACACTTAAGTAAAGCCCCTTTTGCATGTAGTTGAGTACAGTCGAGTTCATAAAGTACCTTGTCTATTTAATGTCATGTTCAAACTGCCATATACGAATTATCACAGCGATTAAAGTCACAAGGTACTAAAGCTGTATACTTTATGAACTCGACTATACAAAATTAATATAGAATGAACGTCAAATGTCGAACGGCCTAACAAGTGAAATCAAATGGGACAAGAATTTTGTTATTTTCTTCTTTTAGTTCTGCAACTCCTAGGCCTAGATTCTAGAGTTTATTCAGAGAAAACTAGAAACATCGCAGAATTACCTAAGCGCTAAAAAGAGGCTGATGATTCGTAAAACTCTTAAATGAGCCATTCTCTTAAAATTTGAAAAAAAGGAAATGTTTTTTTATTTGATCCAAAGTAGTCTCAAATGAAAGATACTTTATCTTACATTATGTAGCACTTATGTGCTTAGCTATTTTCATTGTAGTTTTCACTAAAAAAGGGAAAAATGAAAATACCTCTCCACGGAAGTGACAAACCTTAATTAAATAAATACTTTTACATATGTAATCCACGGAAGTGACCGAAATAGCATGCTAATTTTTAAAAAACCTTACCATACAGGTCTTTACTCCAAAATAATAATCCCAGGAATTACAAACGGTCAAAAACTTTCAAGATGGCGTTGTGTTTGTTGTCTGTATTCGTTCAGAAACTGTGTTCACTGATTTAATGAGTAATGGCTGCGTTCAATAAGTTGATCCATGGAGGTGACAATTTTTCCATGCACAAAAGTTATGAAATATTTAGAATCCGTTATTGTGTTTATGTTTTAAATATTTGGTGTTTTTTAGACAGTTTATTGTATGTTTTATCGTAAAATAATATAAATTAATTTATTTACTGTTGATAAAATTAGGGGAGACCGGGGACAATTGAAACACGTCATGACTGAAACAAGTCAAATTTCTCAAAAACTATAATACCTACGAGTATGACGCAACACTCAGGACTCCGCCGGCCATATCTTAATCTATGGTCAGTAGAGCGCGAGCGACCGAGCAACGCAGCGGTGTCACGGAGCGATTTAATTTTTTCGCGGTCAAAAGTAAGTATTTCTCATCTTGTATATTTGTTAATAACTTTGTTTGTTCTTGTATTTTAACTGATTCAACTATTTTAGCGTGATTGTGATAAATTAACGAATGTTTATTATTGCCAATTATCAGTGTTCGAGTTGTTTTTGCGTTTAATATTTGACCTTGAATTAAAAACTGTGATTTGGGGATGGTAGGAACAACTTGCGTGTGGACGATTGAAACGTTTCATTCGTCCTGGCGTTTTAATCGTCCCCAAATATAGTCGCCTTTAAATATGAGGTGGTTCTGTATTTGACGCATGTTTTTATTTAATAAATGTGAAAATGAATTTGCGCAAATGGCTTCTTTTTTATAATGATTTCTTTCATGGTCAATAATTATTATACCTACACTAACTTTTGCCCGTGATTTGGATAAATAAACCACTAGACAGAGTTACTTTATTCATATTAATATTATAGAAGTATAGATATAGGTGCCACTTTTGGTATTAGTCCGGTATGTGTACCTACTACTTACTATCATTCTGACGAATAGGTGAAAAACTTAAGTAACGCTCCTCTTGCATGAAGTTGTGTACAAAACTAGAATGGAATTTATGTCAAATTTCAAATATAGAATGTCGAACAGTCTATACAGCTGATGTGTTACAACTACATGCAAGAGGAATTACGTTTTTGATTTTATTTTAATTCGGCATATAAGTAGCCGTGGTATTATTTTTATTGTAACTGTTTTTGTTTTATAATAAAACGATCTTAACCGATTATATTGTGTATATTATTTAAAATCCCGACGTTTCAGGTTTATCCATTCATTAAGTTATGATTGAAACACTGTTATGATTGAAACAAGCATTTTTGTATGTAGTATAATTATGTATTTTTAACACAATTCCATATCATTATAGCTTATTATAACATTCAAACTATTTTCTATTAAGCTTTATGTATAAGGTAGCCAGCAACAAAGAAAGCTACAAGTCATATATTTTTTTTTATCTGCGTTTGATGATCGAGATTTTCTGATGCTTATAAATGACGATATGTTTATGTTATGCTTGTGAACTTTTGATGGTCGTATTATATACCAATATAGCGATGAAAACGAGTAGGACTGATAACATTACTTTCATTGTGTCAAAGATATTACGGTGTTTCAATTGACCTTACATAGTGTTTCAATTAACAACGGTGTGAGGTCAATTGAACCACATTCCCCCATTCTCTTTATTACATTATTGTAAAATAACTATTAATGATAGACTTACCAAATATACTTTATTTAGGAACCAGATAACTAACCTTGAAATAATTATGGCAAACATCTTTCTAACTTTAAAAATAAAACGGCAACAGGCAGTCAAAGTCAAATCGTTTCAATTGTCCCCGGTCTCCCCTATTTTATTTTAGTCTATACCATCGTAAATGGAAATTGCACACGACATGGAGGTGACGTTTTCGTCACTTTCTTAACGATAATTTAAAAAAATATGTATATTGTGTAAGTTTTAATAAAGATCCTATTAATATAAACTATTTCAATGAATTGTAGATAGTAACACCAGAAATAATGAAAGTATTTCATTTTTTAATACAAATGCACAAAAAAATACGCAAAAATGAGAATGGCCCAAATACATTGTAGGTATATCTTCCCCACCTTATTTTTATTTATGTAATTACGATAACTTATGTTTTTTTCATAGAAGCTGTACTTTGTGTAAATTCAAGATACACCTACATATAAACGATGTTATAGAAACACCGATTTAACAGGTAAAATAAAAAAGGGATTGCTTTTTATCTGTGCACCGGCAAATTGAATGTAAAGTTGATTTCCCGCGGGCCACCGCAGTGGCAAATTAAGCCGATACCAATTGACTTCCAATGTAAATATTTTTGATAAATCCTTCCCTTTATGTACGTAATTACTTACACAGAGTATGAATGGATCCAAACTCGGTTTTAGGGCAGGATAATACCGGGAAACTGGTTGCTAAGGAAAATAATGAAAGCTTTGAGGGATGCTATTTGATGTTTGTGTTCACTATTTAGATACGCCATGTTTTACTACAGGCTTTTATTTCACTTCAATAGTTAGTTTGTTTGACATTGTAATTATTAAATTATTTTAAATAATATTTGCATTCAATTTAAAAACGGGCCTCCGTTATTGGAATGGTGTGAAATTTTAAACCCGATGACAAAGCAAAATTTATGGTGTCTAAGAGCTGATCTGATGATGGTGTCGGAAAGTGGCAAAAAGGTCTTTGGTGTAGGTATTTAAGGTAGACCCACTAAGTTTGGATCCGTCGTTTGGTGTGGATCAACATTACATTACATTATGATGGCTGTACAAAACCAGCTGACAGCAAAAAATTGTCTCGAGAATTTTCGTGTTTTTGTATAAGTTTATTAATAATGATTGCAGTAGGTATGTCCTGAATTAGGATCTGAACTGAAAATCTGTTAATTCCTGATATTTCTGAGGACTTTTCAAGAAAGAAGACACTTTTTTTCCAGGTTTTTACTATTTGTAAGTTGTAGCAGTTTCGGTAGTTGTCCTAACCTTCAACCCCTTCTCATAGCTGATATCTTTTAAACCTAGCGATGAACCATTCCTGATTAAACAAGCTCTCTTAAAAAAAAACTGGCCAAGTGCGAGTTGAACTCGCGTAGATTTATTTATTTATTTATTAAATTCGTTTCGGTTTTCCTGTAATCTACAAGCAATGTTTTTTTTTCATAATTTTACGCTCAGTAGTTTGGGAGATTAGGGGCGGGAAATGGTCAATTTATCTTCTTTCATTAGAAAAATCAAAACTATTTAACAAAAATATATTTTAGATCCTCATAAGGAGCCTTTTCATTTGATATATGACAGTAAGGTTCGCAAATATATATTTTTTTAATTTCCTCATTTGCCCCGCGAAAATGAGGCTTAATTAAAAAAAAATACACATCTGTGTTTGGGTCAAAGGCTTACACCATCCTACCAAATTTCCCTGAATTGGTCCAGTAGATTCGGAGCAAATTGGCAGTGACAGACGGACGGACAGACAGAGAGACAGACGCACGAGTGACCGTATGAGGGTCCCTTTTTTCATTTTCTGTACGGAACAACAAAAACACATCCGACGGTCAACGCGTTAGGGAGCCCCGATCGCACAGACAGGCATAACCATACACACAGATACTTATAATAACACCGAAGGGTAAGGTTTTAAAAAGGGTACAAAAGAAGCCATTTCTAATTTTCATCTAAGTATAAAACAAATGGTAATATTTAAAACCTTCGAGTAGGTATTTAATACGAGTGAATGAATACACCTATATCATCCAAGCTCAATCCGCTTACGGCAAAAATTAATCAAACGCCCTCACTCCAGACGGCGGGTTTAGGGGAGCTAATACCTACTTGGCTCGCTTAAGCCTTACGGTACGACCACGTCACGATTGCACAGTCCGGTGTAAATGGTGTGTTTTCGAGATAAAATGTAAAGCAAAAAATATTAAAAGACGTTTAATTTAGTATTTGATACAGATTTATGAATGATAGACACTATAAAATTACAATTTACTTCTTTACAGCTTTAGGTGGTATTGGACATTCGTAGATAATTATACTTTTATCCTTGGATACTGTGAGTAATTTGTTACCTTTGACGTCGAACTGCACGTCACATACCTAAAAACGAAAAGACTTTAATTAGAGTGTTGTTTTTAAACTTCAAGTTCCTAATATGTACAGTCGAAAGAACTAATATCCAGGGGTCGGAATTTTCGTAGCACTTTTGAGCTGTCATAGGGACTTCTCGTTTATCGACTTCGGATATACATATTTTATCGATACATTATAGAACACAACATGTTAAAGAAGATTAAAAGTATAGGTAAACAACAGGCGGTCTTATCGCTAAAGAGCGATCTCTTTCAGATAGGTAATGACAATCTATTTATTTTATAGAAAAACGAATGAAGAAACACTTAGTCTTGTTTGCACTAAAACAGACTGAACATGAAATTGATAAATGATAAAACACTGAACTGAACTGATTAAAATATATATATATAACTATTAACTTTTCATTATTTTCATTGCAAATCTCTATTTCACGTTTTCAATGACTCGAAAGTTATTTGAAAGAAATCGCTCTTTAGCGATAATACCGCCTGTGCTTTACCTATATTTTTAATCTTCTTTAACATGTTGTGTTCTATAATGTATCGATAAAATATGTATATCCGAAGTCGATAAACGAGAAGTCCCTATGATAGCTCAAAAGTGCTACGAAAATTCCGACCCCTGCTAATATATATAAACCAATCGCTTCAAACATATAAATATCATTTGCAGATGCGTGTAGATATTTTTGTCGTATGATTTTGGCTGTAAATATAACGACGAAAAAGTTAACATTGCCTTACGAATACGAACTAAAATAAATAATACTGGTTAACTCAAACATCTTCGCTCTAAGTGTTTTAGATCTTCTTCAGGTCACTTAATTTACGATATTCAGAAATCAACTCCCACACATACACAGTCAATCATTCGTGCAACTGTTCAACAGCTGATGCAGATTATTTGCCTCATCAAAAGATAAACACGTCGACATAATCCACACCTCGTTTAAACTATTTTACAGCACACTTCCAGTGCTGCCGTGTTCTTTTAACATGTTTAGCGCTTAGTCGGTCGCTGAAAAAGACGGTGACAGCGCCGCCGGAAAAGAAACACGCCGACATAACCTACAACTTGTTAACACTATTTTACAGCACACTTCCAGTGCTGCCGTGTTCTTTTAACATGTTTAGCGCTTAGTCGGTCGCTGAAAAAGACGGTGACAGCGCCGCCGGGAAAAAAACACGCCGACATAACCTACAACTTGTTAACACTATTTTACAGCACACTTCCAGTGCTGCCGTGTTCTTTTAACATGTTTAGCGCTTAGTTTGTCGCTGAAAAAGACGGTGACAGCGCCGTCGGGAAAGAAACACGCCGACATAACCTACAACGTGTTAAGACTATTTTACAACACACTTCCAGTGTTTCACAAAAAGCCCGGCTGGCTGTTCACAATGGAGTGCTGGCTCCTACCCTGATGTATGGTAGTGAATGTTGGGTGTGGCAGAACAAGCATGTAAGTCGTGTAAATGCGCTCTTTGCGTAGTATGTGTGGTGTGAAACTGATTGATAGAGTAAGAAATGAAAAAATCAGAGAGAAATGTGGAATAAAAGAAGATGTAGTGACTAAGATTGAAAAGGGCATGCTTCGATGGTTCGGTCATTTGGAAAGGATGGATGAAAGAAGATTGACGAAAGAGATATACAGAACGAAAGTGAGTGGAAGGGTCGGAAGGGGCCGCCCTAGGCGTACTTTTTCGAATCAAATCGGAGAAATACTGGAAAAGGGCCGAATCTTAAGTACCCGAAACCGACGTGCGTGCATGACTCGATGTATGAATGTTGAAGAAGCGAAATAAATTTGTCAAGATCGAAGCAAGTGGAAAGAAGTGGTCTCTGCCTACCCCTCTGGGAAACAGGCGTGATTTAATGTATGTATGTAGGTATGTACTTCCACTGCCGCCGTGTTCTTTTAACATGTTTGGCGCTTAGTTTGTCGCTGAAAAAGACGGTGACAGCGCCGTCGGGAAAGAAACACGCCGACATAACCTACAGCGTGTTAACACTATTTTACAAGTTACAAGACACTTCTAGTGCTGCCGTGTTCTTTTAACATGTTTATCGCTTAGTTTGTCGCTGAAAAAGACGGTGACAGCGCCGTCGGGAAAGAAACACGCCGACATAACCTACAACGTGTTAACACTATTTTACAGCACACTTCCAGTGCTGCCGTGTTCTTTGAACATGTTTAGCGCTTAGTTTGTCGCTGAAAAAGACGGTAACAGCGCCGTGGGGAAAGAAACACGCCGATATAACCTATAGGTATACGAGTCAACGCTATCGTTTAACAAACATAGGTACAACGCTGCAGTCGTGTTCTTAAAACAGATTTTGCGACTGCAGTTTGCCAATAAGAACGGCAGTCACAGAGCCGTCGCTTAGCGCCGTCGGCAGAGAAACACGCCGACACAACCTACGAGTACAACGTTTTAATTTAACACAAAAGTAAAACACACTCACAGTGGTGTCGTGTACATTGAACAACTTTGCTGCAGGTTCTCAGGGACAGAATCACACTGCACCGTCGGGAGGGAAACACGTCATAATCAACACCTTGTTAACGCTATTTTTAACACAGTGCTTTCGTGTTCTTAAAACAAGTAAGAGAGACTGGCACGGAGCCTTCGGGAAGGAAACACACAAATGTAATCCACAACTTGTCGACACTATTGTTTAATACACTTACAGAGCAACCGTGTTAAACAGATTCAGCGCCTACAGTTTATCGATGAAAACGATGGCCACAACGCCGTCGCCTAACACCGTCGGGAGAGAAACACGCCGACATGACCTACAACGTATCAGCACAATAGTACTACACCTATGGGTCCCGTGCCCTTTAAGAAGAGATTTGCCCCGTTTGGACCCGCTGCAGATTCTCGGGGACAGACTGACACGGCGCTGTCGGGAAAAGAACACTCCCGCCACAACCTACGACTTGTTAACACTATTGCACAACACACTTACAGTGGTGCTGTGTTCTTTAAACGTGTGCAGCGGCTGTAGTTTGTCGGTGAGGGAGATGACCACGCTGCCGTCACCTAACACGGTGGCCACGCGACCACCATCTGGTGAGAAACACGCCGCCATCGCCCGCGTCGTGTGATGCGCTGTACACTGCTTGGTCGCACTTGCCCTGTGAAATATTAGGTGAGTATCAATGTAAAGCCATCATTATTATAACCCCACGGAAAGAACATGTCTAGTCACTTTTTTTTTAAATGAGTTTCGAATCTCAAAATGTAGAGGACGAAATGAACTATTACCTACCAATCAGATTTAGATATAAATCTTCATATAACTTTTATCTATTCACACTTAAAAAAACCTCTACACGAAAATAACGTACAAAATGACATGGTTCTTAACTTTCAAATCACTATATCTCAAAAAGTTACTAATGTGACTAGACATGTTCTTTCCGTGGACCCTTCATATCGGATAGTATGGAAAATTGACACCGATCCGTTCATAAGCTTTCGAACCTACATTATTTTTTATTTAGTAAAAATAACTTATCTTCATATAGGTACTTAACTACTTAGGTATTGCATGAAAAAATACAATATACCATATTCAAAGCTACGTTGCCTAGAGCATCAGGCATTTGTTAAAGGTAGCTAGCCTGATAGTAATACTGATTAGTTAAAAAAGGAAAGAGCTTTACCTACTACCTACCGTGATTTTGAATATCCTGAATATCGGGGTTTTATTTTAATTAATTAAATGTCCAGCAGTGGACGTCGTTCGGCTGACATGATGATGATAATGATTTCAATTACCAAAAACCTGTAAATTGTATTAATATTTAATATTAACTTACACGTTATAAGTATGCACATCCCCTTCCGTCGAGGCAGTGACAAAGGACCTTGAGTCCTGGGTGAAGGCGACGCTGTTCACAGACTTAGCGTGAGCTTGAATCATATGCAGCAACTTGCCTTGCACCGCGTCGAACAGACAGACCAGACCATCTGTAGCGCCGCTCACGATATATTTGCCGTTGGCGCTCTGCGGATTTATTGTTTAGGCTAATTGGTCACAGAATTAAAACAATATTTCGCACTGCGAGATCAAAACAAAACCCTCCGTCGTTGGAAATCATATACGCAAAACATGATATTCCAAAAAATATCATAAAAGCAAAACATCATTATTAGCAAAACATGACATTCGCAAATCATCATAGTAGCAAAACATCACATTAGCAAAACATAACTATT
The DNA here is from genome assembly GCA_927399475.2 of Acleris emargana. Lineage (NCBI taxonomy): Eukaryota > Metazoa > Arthropoda > Insecta > Lepidoptera > Tortricidae > Acleris > Acleris emargana. The sequence continues at coordinate 9,667,389 of OV656853.1, read as the reverse complement.
ATTAAGACATGAATTAGACAATGTGGACGGAGCTCCGTTTCTGGGTGGTTTGGCATTCCGGGCCAGCTGCAAAACTAACATAACCTAAACCTACCTACGATTTTATTACAAAACCCAACGATTTGTAAATATCATGTTTTGCGAATATAGTGTTTTGCTAATATGATGTTATACGTATATGATGTTTTGCGAGTATGATGTTATGCGTATATACAACGTGTTACAAAATACCTCGTAAAAAATATAATAAATTATCAAAGCCAAAAATATCGTCAACCCTAGTAAGCTGTCATGTCAGGGAACCGGAGTTAGCATAGATTATTTAACAGAGAGGCCTACCTACCAATTTTAATAATTGTCCAGTTTAATGGTTTTTCCGTTTTTCATCCACAAAGGTTCAATACTATGATCTCATTATGCTTAAAGTACTGGCTTCAAAAAACGTCAAAACGAAAAAAAAAACATGTTGTCAATTTCAAATCTTCTTATCGATATTCTACAATTTGTTCCGTGTTTTTCCATATTTTTTTCCAAAATGACGATGTTTTCTAACTCAGAATATTACGATTTATGATGTTATGCGTAGGCCATGAAGATAGCAATGTAAATCGTGCTCGCGAACTGTATCGGAGGTTGTGCATTGAGCAAGGCGGAGCTCACTTTGAGCCGTTCCTGTAAATTTCCTGTAAATTTTTACTTGTGGGAGGACCTTGTGCAGGGTCCGTCCAGGTTGGTACCACCATCTTATCCATTAACCTACCGCCAAGCAGCAGTGTTCGCATTGTTGTGTTTCGGTTTGGGGATAAAACAGCCAGTCCTCAGGGTTGGCAACGCATTTGCAGTGTTGTGAATGAGAATGTCTATGGGTCACAGTTTCCACTTACCATCAGGTGGCCTGTGTGCGAGTTTGCCATCACATGCCATAAAAAAAAATGACGTTCATTACGAACAAGTAAGTGTTAAAGTTTCTTCGTTTAAAATCTTCCAAAACTCGACTTGTAATTATGTTTCGCGAATTAGGTAAAAATGTACATAAACGTTCTGCGTAGTTTACTCTTTAATTTTACTGAAATAGGGTTTGCACATCAATGAAAAAAATAATGGTTTAATTTTTTTTGGCGGTATGTCATACAGTGATAGTACGGTTCTCAAATATTGTAAATGGACTTGTTATAAGGCACCATTTAACCCCCTTTCGGCTTTACGGGTATTTTTGTAACACCCTGTATATGATGTTTTGCAAGTATGATCTTTTGCGAATGTGATATTCACATATGAAAGGAATCAAAATAGTATCAACTCAAAATCATTGTTAGTTTTGTTTCAAGCTCATTGTATTAAAGTTGCAATACGTTGTATTAAAGTTGATTTTAATATAGGTACAGTTGTATTTTGAGTTACTACACTTTTGATCTGGCAGTGCGATTTATAAACTAGATAATTATTAGAGTAACACTTGTTAAACGAATATGTCAATTGACAGGTTTTTTTTAAAGGTGTTCTGAAAAAAATATTGAGTTTATCTCAAAAAGATACATTTTTTTTCGTTATGTACTGAAAAAATAAATTAACAAATCTCTGCTAATGGCTAAAGAGCTTAAACACCACTTGGACTTTTCTACGTCTAACTAGTGACCTAAAAAAATAAAACGCAGTTACAAATAAAAGACCTAATTCCGACCACTAAAAGCGGGCGTAGCAAACACAGTTTTTTTTTTTTAAACTCAGTAAATTATAATATTAATAATGACTTAAATAAAAAAGCAAGTATAAAAAAACACTTTAAATTGATATAAATCCTAAATGATCATTCAAAATGAAAAATGATGAAAGACACCTAAAAATGATGATACCCCAGTTGTCATAGTTTGAAGTTTATTTTTTAGTTTTTACGATATGGCGTCTTAGCTCAAGAAAATTAATTAAAATAGGGGAAATAATTCGTGTAGTTTTGAAAATTGGTACATTTATACCTTGCAGTATCCAGATGAACATAATAAAAGTCCTGATGTGTAGGGGGTGTGCTGAGGGTGTAGGAGGGGGTTTAAGGTACCTTTTTTCAGATTTTTGCTCATATCTCTAATACCTGTACGAATAGCATTATGATTACTTCTGACTAAAGTTTCTACATAAAATTTCCTACAAATTTGGTCATATTTATTTTTGCTCTACGACCAATACTTTAGGAGCTACAGGGTGTGTAAGTTTTAACAGAGAGATAAAAATAGAGGATTTAAGAAAACGGCGTCATTTTTTCGTCATTGTTCATCATCACTTTCATTTTTAGTTTAGAATAAGCCAGCTTAGTCATCTGCCGACCCAATATAAAAAACCCCATGTCGATCTATTGAAAATTCTAAAAATAAAAAAGGCGATAATGTAAACAAGGGCCGAGCGTGCGAGATACCGTGAGTCCTTACTACGGCGGGCGTCACCGCGGCGCGGACCGCCTCATACCACTGAGCTACTCTTTGCCACTGAGGTCGAATTAAAACCCTTAGAATAATAATATTCTAAGTTAAAACCGTTGTTTCTCGTTCTCACCGCACCGTACGAATAACTGGGAAGACCAAATAATCAGTCATTCGTTATTTTTAATTTATCTAGATGAGCTTTATTCTTATCTAGATAAATTAGTTGGGCTTCTAAATAAAAGATTTTTGTTGTTGGGGAAGATGTGGATTTAGTAGTTCTTCTAATGACTCTATCACCACCAGAGAAACAAATATTTTTTGTCAAGCCAGGAAAAGGAAAAGTGGAAACCAAGATATTTTTGTCACAAAAACTCCAAAAACTCTCCTTTTGTTGTGCTGTTCTTTTCCTACATAGTTTTAGCGGCTGCGACACAACCTCAGCAATTTACAGGATAGGCAAACTGTCAATTGTAAAGCTGTTTGAGAAAAAACCAATAATCAAGGATATATCAGCCATTTTCTATGACCCAACATCAACATCGGAAGCCATAACAAAATCAGGAGAAACGATGTTTTTGACGATATATCGTGCGCCCACTACTCAGCTTGATCTTAACAGCCACAGATACTCGCTTTTTGTTAAATCCAGCACCAAGTCCAAAGCTGATCTCTCCTCTCTCCCCCCTACTAAAGGGTCAGCAAAATATCACGCATTACGAGTATTCCACCAAGTACAAGAGTGGCTGGGTAACGAAATGCCTCCTGAAATGTGGGGTTGGAAGCGAGGAGCTGATGGAACCCTCGAACCAATTACTACTGATCCTCCAGCTCCTGACACCGTGCTATATTCAATTTTTTGTCGCTGCAAAAGTGGTTGCACTGGAAAATGCGGATGTCGAAAAGCCGGTATTTCATGCAGTCGAGTATGCTTCGGCTGCATGGGTTCATGTACAAACGGTGTACCTGTAGATAATATATCATAGATGGAGAAGACGAAGATGTCGATTTAGAAGATGATGAGTGACATAATTAAGAGAAACTGATTTGCTTTTTCTATTTTTAATAAACAATTTAACACTTATTTCGTTTTTACTTCTTAAATCGTCTATATTTTAGCTCCGTGTTAACTTAAACATCCTGTAGCTCCTAAAATACTGATCGTACAGCAAAAATAAATATAACCAAATTTGTAGGAAATTTTATGTAGAAACTTTTGTCAGAAGTAATCATAATGCTATTCGTACAGGTATTAGAGATATGAGCAAAAATCTGAAAAAAGGTACCTTCAACCCCCCCCCCCCCCTACACCCTCAGCACACCCCCTACCCATGAGGACTTTTAGTATGTTCATCTGGATACCGCAAGGTATAAATGTACCAATTTTCAAAACTACACGAATTATTTCCCCTATTTGCCCATATTTGGCTCAATTTGATCAGGCTATCTGGTTGTCGCCGTGTTGAATTTTGATTACCTACTTACTTACTATTATAACTAACACTTACAAAATTAAAACAACTCGATTGACATGAGTATCATCAAAATCGGCCCACTTTTGTTTAGTAATACATAAAATATAATATAGGCTGATAAGCCCATTACCCTCCTTTTTCGGCAGTCGGGTAAAATCCTACGCTTTCGAGACAAACCTGGAACCCTCTATTCCCGGCGGTTATAACGATATCGTGTTTGACCTGTGTTATGGTATTTGTTTTCACGTCAGCCGCCAGTACTGTCAAGTAAATAAGAGCTATCAAAATGGTGACAATACGATAACAGCTCAAACACGATATATGGTTTTTACCGTGGTGAATAGAATCTTTGTATAGTTAAGCAAGTTTTTTTTCGAAACACCCTTTAAAAAAACCTGTTGACATTGTCAATTAGCACTACAAAACATGTGTGATTGATTACTAATTATTAGGGTCCGGAATTTTGGGGGCGGCTTTTGACAAGTTGTAGGGAGAGAACACCGCTGTTTATCGATGTTATCGACAAATCGATAGTTTATTTATTTATTTATGTCTTTATTAAGTAAAACCTCAATTTTTCTGATGATACGCTCTTTTCAGTGGTCGATGATGAAAAAAGTTCGAAATATTGGAAAGTTTAATCCGTTAAAATTGCTTTTTTTAAATCGCTATTATTACACAAACTCTCATATTTATAACATAATCAATCATCGGCAGTACGTAAATCATTATGTACGAGTAATGTGTTACTTTAGGTCTTTTATTTTGTATCATAAGTATCATAACTCATAATTATGGTTGTAACGGAACTTCGCCTCCGCCTCCGTTACTACGGAAGTTCCGCAAGAAATCGTACCTTCGCCTCCGCACAATTTTTGCGTAGTTGTAACAGAGTTTTATTTACGTAATCATATAGTAATACCGCGCGAGCGACGCTCGCCTCCAACAGCCGTATTACAAAAAAGTTAACTTAAATTTTTTACGTTATGTTTTAAATGTTTACTTAAGTGTTAAGTATTTAATATAAAAACTTTTGAACCTTAAATTACTATTTTATTTACATCCGCTTTCACCTTCGCATCCGCCTCCGTTAAGAAGGCCTCCGTTACAACCCTACTCATAATAAGGCCCATTTGTATCTAACAATAGCTCTTATTGTTAGTTATGTAAGCTCACAAATTGTTTCTGAGCAGATCCTTCCTTTGTAGCCCCAATATCATCCTCAGCATGATAGGGGGCAGAGTAGACTGCCCTTACATGAGTACATGAGTACTAGTACCAGTGCAATTTGTACATCTGATAATGTAATGACTGTTTGTTGCCATAGTAAAATAAATAAAATAAAATAAAATAAGAATAGGTCACTAAGACCACTTAACGTTAGGTGGTTTTTTTGCTTAACCTTTGATATACCTCTGGTAGATTTTTGACGTGTAAAAGTGCCCGTGCGGCCTACTTACTGAATAAACATCTTTTTTCTTTTTTTATCTTTTTATAATAAAGCAGAAAATATAATTTTATACATTTTGGATATTTCGATCTTTTCTCATCATCGAGCGATGGAAAGAGTACGTATCATCGGAAATTTATTAAATTATATTTTCTCGTAAAAAAATAATTTAAAAAAAAAAACTATCGATCTGTCTATAACATCGATAAACAGAGGAGTTCCCTCCCTACAACTTAGGTATCAAAAGCCGCACCGAAAATTCCAGGCCCTACTGATTATGATACTAAAACGACTTACCCAATCTACACTTAAAACAAATCTTCCCCTAGTATCTAAAATCTTCTCGAAAGACGCCTTCTCTGTACCAAAGATGCAGAGCTTCCCAGTGTGACTCCCCGTGACTATCCCAGTGCCGTCAGGTGAGAAGGCTAGGTTCCACACGTCCGTGCCCAGTTCCTGGATCACATGGACCTTGTGGCCAGTAAGCATGTCCCAGATCATCAGGGTGGAGTCTAATGATGAGCTGCCTACGGCTATACAGTAAAAATATACATTGAACATGATGACCCTATCCTACGCTGTCCATCCCTAACTTTAACGAGCTGTATATTTTGAACCTTGATAAAGAGACAAACAACTTGCAAACAAATAGTTGTGTAGATCACAAAGGGTTAACGGTAAGGGTACGTAACTCACGTAAATAAAATGGCATTTTCGACATTATTTACCTAAGTAACCCGTTGAGATCTATTTAACATGAAAAATATTTATAAATAATATTACAGTGGTATTTTTTCGGTTTTGTAGCATAAAATCTCATTTCCTCACAGTGTTTTAAAACTTCTTAACAAAATCAAAAGTGGGTGATTTCTTTATAAATGATTTATTAAGTTGTGGGCTTGTAAAATTTTGGAATTATTAATTTGGGAATTAACCAATTTGAGATTACAAGGTCATAATCAAAAGGATCGAAATCCATTTATTTTTATGTGAAATAGTAGATTATTATAATTAGTAAAATAAATAAGTCTTGCATATTTTATTATAAGCTTGCATGTGTAAGCAACAATTAGCTACTAGTCTGCCTACTTTACACACACAACTAAGACACGCAATATTTCCAAAACCACTACGATAAACACAGATGACTGGAGTCCTAGGGGGTAACATTGCCCACCCCAAACACTATGATTCATATTTTATTATTCCATTAAACATAAGAGCCAAGCTAGATAGATATTGTCAATGATAATACAGCGAAACTAACAAATTAAATTAGTTGTAAAATGTACCTTACACACTTACTTGTTAAGGTACAGTTTTGCACCATACCTAATTTGATATTACGCAGTATTGCAGTATCACCGACACTATATTATTAATATCATTATACAATCATCTAAACAATTGAACACAATTACCACTTAAATAGTTATAGTTTAAAACTCTACCGACCATTTGGACCAAAAATTTAACACTGGGTTAAGACTCTAACTGCCGCACTCAGAGATGTCAATTAAATTTAATGATTATTAAGTCACGTGTTGTCTTATTCTATTGCTATAGCAAAGAAAGTGACAGCAGCAACTTTAATCAAACATTTAATTTAATGGACGTCTCTGAGTGCGGCAGTAAGGGCCGGTTTGATAAAGCCCCGTAAGTAAAAATGTCACATCAAATTATAGTAACTTCATACAAGTTTTGACATTCCTGACCGAAATTTGATCTAATGGATCTTTATAAAACCCAGCCTAGCTCGAGTTAAAATGTCAGTTTCCGTATAAATCTGACATTTACAAACTCGAGTTAGTGTCAACCCAGTGTTCAATTCTTGGTGCAAGTGTCCCTAAAGTAACATGTGGTTACCGTATACATAAAAAACGAGACACTCACTATGACCATCAGCAGAGATTGCCACAGAGACAACAGCCATTTCATGCCCGACCAGTGTGTGAACTAGGTCCAGCTTGTTGTTCAAAAACAGCCATATTTTCACAAGGCAGTCCAAGCCCCCTGTTACTATGAAATCTTTGAGAGGAGCCCTGGAAGAAAGGCATTCACTCCTTATAGTCCTTTTCTTGGTGTATTAATCCCTTATATGCTTAGGCACGGATACAAGCTCAAAATACAACAATATATAACTTGTTTTTTTTTACCTCCTGCATACAAGGGTTTAAATCAAAGTATGATCCCTATACATTTGCCTATTGTGTTGGAATGGTGTGTACTATAGGAGTTGGCACAGTTGTGAAAGCAAATATAATATTGCCTGGCACATGTATATTCAGCAACCACCATTATTATTTTATACTTTCTGTTGCCCACGGCTCCGTCCGTAAAGAAAAATAAAACAGCCAATGTATACTCAGGCAGAATGCAGCATTGTAATAGTGAAAGATTTTTTTTAAATTGGTTCAGTAGTTTTTTAAGTATTTGCGTTAAAAATACAAAAATAGAAATCTTTCCTCGTTAAATATTAGTGTGGATAATAAATGCAAAAGTTTGTGTGTTAGTTTAGATGAAATTTGGAAGAGATAGCTTACCCTGGATTAACACAGGCTTCGTTTTCATCACAGAAAATTTTAAAGTTCCCGAGGGATTTTGCAATAGTCAAAATCTACACCAATGAAGTTGCAGGCAGAAGCTAGTTGAATGATATATTATTGCCAATGACTGCACTAGGGCCAAGGGCCATGAGTATGATTTAAAATAATATCTGAATAAAAAGCCATTCTTTATTACAAAGATACTTTTTAAAGATACCCACTACTCTAGAGAATATGTATAATTTGGCTTGTTTGAAAATTTCATTAAAAAAAAAGAGGTAGTGACAAAGTGGGGTTTAAACTTTCGTAAATTTAGTAATAAATATTTCAACTGCAGCTTATTTTAACTAAATACAGATGCACAAAAAAATGCATTATAAAAATCATATTGAAATAAAAAACTTTATTTATTTAAATAATTTATAAGATCACCAACAGCGAATACAATTTTTTTTGGTCTCAATCTGTCGAATAGTTATTAGAAATATTTAAGACTTAACAAAAGATACCTTACCAATAACAAAACCCAATGGGAAGAAAATCCTACTGAATTTAATACTTACTTGGGATCTTCAGAGGTTTTCGTTTTGGTCCAAGCACTGCAGTAAATATGGTCATCGTGGGCACTTTCTTTTTTAAGCAATATGGAATACTATAAAAACAGAAAATGTAATGTAAAGACATTTGATAAACAAATAGTCGTTCTGTGTTTTTATTACATCGGGATTATGAACTTACCGCCGCAGAAGCTATCATTATTCAAACTTTAGCTATTTACTGCTAACTTAAGTCAAATTATGCTTTTATTTAAACTTTTTAAACAAATAACTCTGCAACCCTTAGGATCAATAACTTGTTAAATATTGAATTGACATTTACTTGACAGTTTTGACACTAACAGCTGTGTTTCATACACACCACCACACCACACCAGTCGTTTTTTACAGTGTCTACAACCTGTTCATCACTTTATCCATTATCTTATTATCTAGTATCGTCAATATCGTCAGTATTATTACCAGCCGTCACTATACTTAAATGGACGCACACGGCATGGTCTTCCCATTCGTTACTTACAAAAACGTTGCCGACAAACCATCATTTCTTAGACACGTTTGACTGAAATAGACTGGTTCTAGGATACCATCGTCTAATACTAACTTTTAAAACAAATTGTTTCAGACCTAAATACGACGATTCAATGTATGACGACCATATTGCTCACAACACTGTAAATACAAGACGCGGTGATTCTAGTTAATAGTAAAAAAACAAAAAGACCATTATTTGATCTTTATAATACAAAAACGGTCCATAGTGGAGATCTTTAGGGAAAAACCTATATGGGTAGGGTAAGGACCAAAAAGTTGGCCACGCTAATTCACTCAATTATATTTTGTATGAAACTTTTCCGTTGTGACTCGCACAACTTCGACTTAGTCTCTTTATTGCTCTTACAACTCTCTAAAAATAACAGAACTTTTTTTGATTGCAGACCAAAAAAAAAGTCCTTTTTTAATATTTTAGTTTATTCACTCTTTTAAGATTTTATTAATAAAAGAGTAGTTTCATTAATTATTATAAATAACAAATTACAAGCGGAACTCTCTTTCTAGCAAAAGGAGTTTATTACTTAACCCATTCATTGCCGACGCCTCACATTTTTACTCATCACGCAGTGCCGGCGTAATGCCGAGGACGCGAAATCGCGTCCTCGGCATTACGATTACACATACATGGGACGCGAATTCGCGTCTTCGGCATCCGAGATAAGAATTATGAAAATTACAAATGCACTGAATCCAAAAATCAGCAGCAGTATAATATTATCCTTCATAAATAAAGTAACATATTGGTATCAGCATTTTAGTACAGTTGTTTTCTAGCAAAAAAAAACAAATAACTTGAGGATGCGAAATCGCGTCCTCGGCATTACGATTACACATACATGGGACGCGAATTCGCGTCTTCGGCATCCGAGAGAAGAATTATGAAAATTACAAATGCACTGAATCCAAAAACCAGCAACAGTATAATATTATCCTTCATAAATAAAGTAACATATTGGTATCAGCATTTTAGTACAGTTGTTTTCTAGCAAAAAAAAACAAATAACTCGAGGACGCGAAATCGCGTCCTCGGCATTACGATTACACATACATGGGACGCAATTTCGCGTTTTCGGCATCGTAACTGAAATTTTTGCGTCTAAAAACAGTTTTTGTCGAAAACGTATTCAGTAAAGGCCCTTTTCCTTTCGCGACAAAAACACTTAAATCGCGCGTAATTTCTCCCATTCATTGCCGACGCCTCACATTTTTACTCATCACGCAGTGCCGGCGTAATGCCGAGCACGCGAAATCGCGTCCTCGGCATTACGATTACACATACATGGGACGCGAATTCGCGTCTTCGGCATCCGAGATAAGAATTATGAAAATTACAAATGCACTGAATCCGAAAACCAGCAACAGTATAACATTATCCTTCATAAATAAAGTAACATTTTGGTATCAGCATTTAAGTACATTTGTTTTCTAGCAAAAAAAAACAAATAACTTGAGGACGCGAAGTCGCGTCCTCGGCATTACGATAACACATACATGGGACGCGAATTCGCGTCTTCGGCAATGAATGAATTAACATTTACGTTTTTTTTTTATTTTCTTGTCAAAATTTTAGCATCAAATTGTTATAACTTATAACTTATAACTTATAATGTATGGAATGGGCCATTTACTAGCTTTAATTTTAGAGCCACAATGTTACAATAAACAACCTTTTTTTAATTCCCCTTCATATATTTTTTCGCAGACGGCATATTGAAATATTATATACCCTATGTTCCTCCGACAATTTTATTGACAACATTAAAAAAAAAAGCATTATTGTTTTTTCGCGTTTTTCTTTATTTAACTTAAATTCGTCATAAATAATTTATTAAAGAAATAGTCATTAAAAAGACCGTATATACAAAGTTAGGAATACTGATGTCGTGATCTTAGCATGATATAAAATAAAAAAGTAACTTTAAACAGAAACAGAACTGACTGTCAATCATTCGCCGCCGTTCGTTCACAAATTTGTTATTTTGCGTAATTTAATTAATTACATGATTTGTAGGAGACGCCAATAAATTATTTTGCGTTTACTGCTTTGCATCTGCTTTGAGTTTCTTTCGTCAGACAGATAAAAAATGCACATGACAGTTGTATATTTTTTTCAATTCCTTTGGTAATAAATGGTCTAAGGGCACTATAAGTGTATTCCTAACATACACAATCCAACTTTTTTTACTGTTTTTCCTAAATATAAAAAAACTACTGCATAAAAAAAAACCAAAGATATTTTTACTGTAATGAGCAGCGTAAAATCTAGAAACGTTATTTTATTTTACTACCTCAGCACATAATGAATTGTTGTCAAGACGAATCGAATGACACATCGCATGTTAAAATCCGTCAAGCCGTTTATGCTGCAGAGCGTGCCCAGAAATAGACATACATATTATTCGCTCGAAAAACATGACCCTCCTTCTGACGCAGTCGGGTAATAAGAGACACCAACCTATAAAATTGTAATTAAAAATTACTGAATATTTTTTATTTTATTTAATACTTACTAATAAGCACTTTATGGTGGTTAGAACGATAAATTTCAAGTTGCAGCCAAATTGTTTAACCATTTTAACTCAAGGGGTGTAAAAGAAAAACTGTCAGTTCTGATTTTACTAATAGTATGGGCTTGTGCTTTATTGATTTATTATGCAATAGGCCCCTGATTGTCGGTAGTGTATTTTGTTGAGAGTAACCTAGCTTTTTAAACAGCGCAAAATTAGGGCATGATGAAGTAAAAAATAACATTTTGCGAAATATTTATTACTTATAGACGAAACTTTTTATAATGGACACGAATAAATAATTAAACTCTTATCTTCTGATACAGATACTATCTTATTGCTGTCAGCATTAAATTTGACACCCCAAACCTGAAACCAAGATAAAATGTTAAAAGGGAAGTAACATTAATAAACAGGGAATAATGCATTGTGCATTTTCTTCTCATGATGAGGCGATTCCTCACCATTCTATTCCATGTATAATTAAACTAGACTGGCATAAAATTCGATGACAAGTTGTATAGGTTAAAAAGAGATCAAATTGAATGTTAGAATTAATAGATACCTTCTGGTTAAGACTACGTCGAGGGCGCCCTTATTACTATTATTGTGATTTCTGATAAACTAAAGTATTGTATTGAAATGGAAGGATAGTTTATTGTTGTATAGTCAGTAGACGTTGGCGTAGTCTTAAGCTTGCTCTATCTATTGTCGACTATTCCCGACTCTTTGCTCTCGACTTGCATCAAAAGCAATAAGAACAAGAATACGAATTCCATCTAGCAAACTCATTTAATACAAGTGAAGTTAAGTATGTTTCATTACAACTCATGATGGTCTCGTGTGGAAGACCTATAACATTTTCCAACTTGCATGTTAAGCCCCATACTAACAAAATTATTTTCAAAATTTGTGGAAAAAGCAATACCTGATCACTATTCTCCTTAAACACATTTTGGCACTGCATGCTTTCAAGGTCCCAGACGCGGACAGTTCTGTCAGCGCTGCTGGACGCAAACCGTTTGCCATCAGGAGAGAAAGCTACAGAGAGCACCCAAGACGCGTGGCCGGACAGCGTGCCGGCTAAATTTGCGTGTACCCTGCATCAATGGAACCAGAAATAATTAATTACTGTTTCGAACACAAGCTTTGAACACACGCTTTGATATAGGTGCTGATAGACTTGAGAATTTACTCAAGCATGTCACTGTGCTCAAGTCTATCAGCACTATTAGGGTCTCTAGCACGTAAACAAATTGTCATTTATGTCAATTAGCTTCAGGTTCAGGTTCTCCACCATAGTTAATGTAAGCCCACCAAGTTAGGACCCATTAGTCTCGTTAAAAAGCTGATGACAGTACAAAAAGTACAGCCAAAAAGTAAGTATACCTCAAATATTTATTTGTGACGAAATATTTCCCTTTTGTTTCTTTTTAAGCTTGAGTTAAAGTTGAATACTTACACATCATACAACTTCATATGACCATCGTCAGATGCTGTCAGCAGTAACTGTGAGTCAGGTGAAAAGCAGAGACTGCGAATTGGCATAGCATGGCCTTCCAGGGTGTGAACCAGCTTGCCTTGAGCCACATCAAAGATGTTGATGATTCCATCCAGAGCTCCGCTTGCTATGTATTTGCCATCTGGACTCTGAAATGGGATATAAGATACCTGAATTTAGAGCTAAGTTAAATAAGAACTACACTTAAGAACGCAAATAAAGTTACAAAAAGAATTAACATGACTGAAAAAAAACAAAAAATTAAGTATGTTGCAGTAAATTTTATTGTACTAAAAAGTTCATCAATTTTTATTTGATTTGATTTAATATTATGCTAGTTAACACATGTCATAACCATAACACTATATATTAAAAACAGAATATGACATTATTAAGTTAAATTTTAAAATAAATATGATATCCTTACGTAAGCAACACTCAATGTGAATTTCCCTCGGGTGTCTAAGGTCTGCTCCTGCTTGCCGCTCTCCACGCTGAATATCAGAATCTTGCCGGCATTGCTACCGGATATAACATGCTTGCCATCAGGAGAGAAGTCTAGAGTCCACACATCGGTGGTGTCAGTGTCAAACGTCTTTATTCTTTCACCAGATACTATATCCCACAAGATTAACGATGAATCTTGGGAACTGCTAGCAAATGCTGTAAAGATAACGGATATAATTTTTATATTGATTTGAACAAAAGCAATATCTGAATGTTTTAGTCAGGCTTTTTAGTTACCAAAGACTTGTGAACTGTACAAAAATGAGTGTTCAACAAACACTTCCTGAAGTTGCATAAATTTAGTTGAGATTGTATGCTTCTCATCTCTAATAAACATAATTGACAAGTAAGGCATATATCTTATTTTATGGACGAAATTTAATGGACACACATATACCTAAGATTAATACAAAGGCTAATTTTCGTCCCTGAATTTTTAAAAGTTCCTAACGGAATAATGATAGTTGAAATCTACACAGACAAAGTCGCAGGCAAAAGCTAGTAATATACAGGGTGTATTGCAAGTCGTGTGCCAAATGAATAGGGTGGGTAGCTAAGGTCACTTGCAACACGTTTTGGGCCAATTAACACTCATCCTACCCACAGTGTTTTTTTTTTTTTTTTTTTTTTTTTTAAATCTCGTAATCTTCCAAAAGTTAACCATTTTGTTCACCTATCTTTTTTTTTAAATGTGACAGCACAAAAGTATTTGTAGTTTTTTTATCTCTAATGTTTGCGCATTCTAATGAAATGTTATTTTTATTCATATAGTAAACAAATAAAAAAATATTAGCCAACAAAGTGTGAAAGACGGAAAATAAAAAATCGTCACGGTCAACTAAACGGCAAAATTAAAAAAATGTAGAAGCTCCTCAGATCTTCCAACATCATAAAAACTTCTCGTTCCTGACAATTCTTACGGTATGCCACATGTCTAGAATCACGTTCAGTTTTTCGTCAAAATATGGTTTCAATCTAAAATATTCGGTCAGTAGATCCAGCCAGTTAAATGGGGTAAATGCACAATACAAAACGCAATATGGTTAAAAATCATCTTTATTTTAATAATTACTTCAAATTTTGTTCAAATTGTCTTCCTCCACAATTGATACATTCGCGACACCTTTTTCGTATTTCTACAGTACCAGGTAGTTGTTGTACGAAGTGTCATTTCTTGCCGCATTATGGCGAACGCGTCATTAATTTTTGCGATCAGATGCTCTTTGCTCTCTAACTGTGTTGCGTACACTAGCTCTTTGGCCCTTCCCCAGTCGTAAAAGTCAGACACTTCGTACAACAACTTTAGAAATACGAAAAAGGTGTCGCGAATGTATCAATTGTGGAGGAAGACAATTTGAACAAAATTTGAAGTAATTATTAATATAAAGATGATTTTTAACCATATTGCGTTTTGTATTGTGCATTTAGCCCATTTAACTGGCTGGATCTACTGACCGAATAAAACCACCATTTTAGATTGAAACCATATTTTGACGAAAAACTGAACGTGATTCTAGACATGTGGCATACCGTAAGAATTGTCAGGAACTGGAGAAGTTTTTATGATGTTGGAAGATCTGAGGAACTTCTACATTTTTTTTAATTTTGCCGTTTAGTTGACCGTGACGATTTTTTATTTTCCGTCTTTCACACTTTGTTGGCTAATATTTTTTTATTTGTTTACCATATGAATAAAAATAACATTTCATTAGAATGCGCAAACATTAGAGATAAAAAAACTAGAAATACTTTAGTGCTGTCACATTTAATAAAAAAGATAGGTGAACAAAATGTTTAAGTTTTGGAAGATTACGAGATTTTTTCAAAAAAAATATAAAATAAACACCGTGGGTAGGATGAGTGTTAATTGGCCTAAAACGTGTTGCAAGTGACCTTAGCTACCCACCCTATTCATTTGGCACACGACTTGCAATACACCCTGTATGATTATATTAGCAGACACAGGGATAATTCTCGATAGACCTAATTATAATCATACCTGGGATAACTCGGGGCATCTGTATGAAAGTGATGTAGCAAAATATTTTATCGACATAAAATATATCGATGTTACTGCCAACATCGAAATGTTATTCGACATACATACATACATACATACCTTCACGCCTTCATTCCCAGAGTGGGGTAGGCAGAGCTACAGAATTACCAACAACCCTAAAAACTTGTTATTCGACATAAATAAATATTAATTATTTTCTCCTCATTTTCAGATAAAAAATAAACAAATGAACATGTATATTTATGTTTATTTTACAACAGTTTTCATAATATATAATCAATATTTTTTCCATATTCGTCGGTATTAATGATTGCCGTCTATATGAAATTATCCACTTTAAACTGCTAAACGTACGAATATGAATGGTACTGACAGTAAATTGTGATTTTGATTGAAATGACATCCGCATAACTTTATTATCTTAAGAGGTTCGATATCAGATATGACATCGAACCTCTTTACAGTAATCGAGAATGTTCAATGTGCACATGTATTAATTTAATTATATCGACACCTTTTATATCGATATCAAATCCCTAGAACTTGCCCCGAGTTATCCCAGGTATGATTATAATGTAGTCATTATATGTTTACAGTCTATTTCATTTAGCAACTTACTTTTTCCATCAGGACTAACCGCCACTGAAATGAGGCCCAGTGAGTGGCCATCGAGCTGGTGCCTGAGCACAAGTTTTCCATTATCCAACTGCCATATCTTTATTATATCGTCTAACCCTCCTGTGATAATGTAGTCCTCTGGAGCTTCTTGCGAGTGGTTTGAGTCCCTTGAAAAATGTATTGTCATCAAATTTAATAACTTTAATAATTTAACCCCTCGTATGCGGGAGGTCAAAAAAGTACCAAGTTCTTGTCTCTTTTGGTTAAGATATAGTCCATAAAATGAGGCTTAAAAAAAATACAAAGGGATATTCAAATTTTGAGCACGGATCCGTGCCCTAAGCATATGATGGGTTAATAAACTTATGAAGTTGATTAGAACTCTTAAAATAAATAATTCAGAACTTATTAAACTTCAACTGATTTTCATTTATTAAACCTACATAGTCCCTGATTTAACTAGCATTCAGACACTTGTAGTAAAAAAACGCAATTGGTCCATCCGTTTCGAAGTTATGATGCCACAGACACTCCTACACATGCACACGTTAATCTTATAAAAAACACTTTTACACTTTGTTTTCCTGTGTTGAGGGGTAATAAAATTACCATATTTGACATGCTCCAATAAATGTAGTGCGATAGCTCCTCAAACAACCTTTGGAATTTTACTTCTGTCACTCGCTCTCACACGCTTTTACGCGAGTCTAACCGACATTATCCTAACAAGAAAGACTTCAAAATCTATTGTAATCTATACAAGTTAACTGACTGTGAATTTTCATTATTTTCAGCGTTTTCATCTGGTTTCTTTTTCTCGTGACTTATCCTACTCCAAGCACAGCACCAGATGGAGTCTTCGTGAGCATTCTCCCTTTTCAATTGTAAGTAATACTGTAAAAAATAAAATAAAGTGAGACACTGTAATTAGCCGGGAGTTACTGAAAGGGAAAATTTTCACTTACTAATGTGGTTATGGACATATTTAAAAACAATTTCTCTCAGAAGTATATATTATCTAAAGACAGAAACTGTTACTCTACTCCTGCCCGAAATATATATTATTAAAATTTAACACTTGTAACCAATAAGTCGGGTCGGGCTTGCTTGTTTGACGCAAGTTTGACGTTGACAATTATCATGAATTGACAAGTTGTTTGTCCTATAGACTGCTTTAGACGTATCACAGTATTATGATGATTCCCTTCATATATTTTCAGATTTGCGATAATATTGACATAATTTACTTATAACTGATAATATTGAGTCTATCTATGACAAAAGAGTCAGTATCACAGACCGACGCTCTTCATCAATTCCATGGACATCATACAAATCCCACTGTCAAATTTATAAATCAAAGACCAATTGATAGGTTTTATGTAAGAAAGAAGAATATATATTTGATGCTTATGTTTAGCTTTAAGTGCATCAAAGAAACTAGTGAAATCATAGAGATTAAAAATAGGTAGAGTCTGGCAAACGAAAGCGTGACCTGAAAAAATGGCAACACTGTAGTGTCATCCCTTTCAAATCAATCTAAGAAAAAAGGAACGACACTACAGTGTTGCCATTTTTTCAGGCCACGCTTTCGTTTGCCACACTCTAATAAGGAAATCGCTGCAGTTTCATCGCACATTGCGCGTGATTTCGTTTATGGTTTATCGTTTTTGCTTGACGCCATGCAGCTTGATCGTTTCCGGAACGCTTTATAGCACTAATAGGTTACGGTTTTTAGTTTACTCTGTGGAAAAAAGCGCATAAAATATTAAAATGAATAGTTATGGTCATGGCTGTATGGGCTAAGATCCCTTGGCCTTCCCCTTGTCGGTTAAATTAAAACAAAAAAAGGTTATGGTCGTTTATCCGTCCGTGTCGTGCGTCACTGTATTCCAGTTTCGCAGTTTCTTGTAAATTATTTCGATATTTATGTCGTATAATCTAGATAAAGTTTAGTAGTTTTCGCTTTGCATATGCGTATTGTAAATGTTTAGAATATTGACTTCTCTGAAATTATTTTGAAATGGCCGTGTCGAAATCCACCAACACTTACAATCGACAGAATTGGGAAGATTCGGTAAGGGTTTGATTTTTTTGTTAAAAGCATGATTAGTAGTCGTTCTAATAAAATGTAGTATAACATTCGTTTTTTTTCACAGGACTTTCCAATTTTATGCCAAACATGCCTCGGGGACAATCCGTATATACGTATGGTAACGTGTTCTTTTTCTATTCATGGTGTCTTTCGATTACTCCACGATAAAATGTGATTAACGGATGTCATATATTTAATTATTTCAGACAAAAGAAAAATATGGAAAAGAGTGTAAAATATGTGCTCGCCCATTCACTGTGTTCCGGTGGTGCCCAGGGTCAAGAATGCGTTTCAAGAAAACAGAAGTTTGCCAAACATGTTCCAAGTTAAAAAATGTTTGTCAAACTTGTTTGTTAGATTTGGAATATGGGTTGCCCATTCAAGTTAGAGATGCAGCTCTAAAGATACAAGATGATCTGCCTCGTAATGAAGTAAATAAGGAATATTATATACAGAACTTAGACAGCCAGATGTCTAAATTTGATGCTACTCAACCTAGTAATTCTGCACTTAAGTCTAAAGGGGCGTCAGATCTTTTGTTGAGATTGGCAAGAACAGCTCCTTATTACAAGCGGAACAGGCCTCATGTCTGCTCATTCTGGGTGAAAGGGGAATGTCGGAGAGGTGAAGAGTGCCCGTATCGGCATGAGAAGCCTACCGACCCCGATGATCCATTGGCTGACCAGAATATTAAGGACAGGTATAAGAAACCTCTTCATTATTTAATTATAAATATGTATACATATTGGTATCTCCAACTTATGTATTACTTATATTTAGGCTTGGGACTTTTGGATGCTCGCTATGGTTTTAGATTCCACGGAGTCGCCATTATGTTAAAATATTATTTTTCGAAGTCAAAGTCAGTGTAAAAATAAAACATGTTAGATTTACGCTGTTATATCGATCGGTAATAACCACGTTATTATGACTGCAATTAATTTTATCATAAATTTATTAGTTAAAATATAGAAAAAATAATAGTGATCCATTTTTTTGGAGGTGGGAGGACCTTGTGCAGGGTCCGTCCGGGTTGGTACCACCATCTTATCCATTAACCTACCGCCAAGCAGCAGTGTTCGCATTGTTGTGTTCCGGTTTGGGGATAAGACAGCCGGTGAAATGACTAGCATAGAGGCATTCCATCTTCGGCCTCAGGGTTGGCAACGCATTTGCAGTCTTAGGATTGCGGTCTTGTGAATGCGAATGTCTATGGGTCACAGTTTCCACTTACCATCAGGTGGCCTGTGTGCTCGATTGCCTTCCTATGATATAAAAAAAAATAAAAAAAATCTTAGTACCATTTTAATGATGAACATGAAATAGTAATAGATGATGATTATGATGCACTGATTCAAAAAGCCTGTACCTCATCAAAAATTTAGAAGTGGCGACTAATATTAGATTGAAAAAGGTATTTTTGTTATTGTTACTTAAAGTATTTGTTTTAGTTTATTTTGTTTACTAGCAACAGAGTATTTTATTATTGGTAATTATATACATACAAGTTGTATGTACTTATCCACTTTGACTTTGACTTCTAAAAAAATATTTTAATATAATGGCGACTCCGTGGATTCTAGAACCATAGCGAGCATCCAAAAGTCCCAAGCCTACTTATATTATATACTTTGGCATGCTGGGTAGACTATTTCAAGTTTTTCTATATAATGCATCAATTATATTCATACAACAGACTGCTTAACAGTACTAGTAGATTGAGAAATACCCTATGAATATTTTTTACCTGGTTTGTGCCTAGCCACAATGCATTTTTTTTATAGTGACCTGTAGGCATACTGTGCTTACCTGTAAATTTATTTCAAAAACTGTATTAATTTTGTTCCTAATGCAATCAACTTTCTTACAGATATTATGGTGTGAATGATCCCGTAGCAGAGAAGTTGATGAGGCGTGCGGCTGCCATGCCAGCCTTGCCACCCCCAGAAGACAGGACTGTCACTACACTGTATGTTGGCAACCTGCCTGAAACTATCACTGAGGATGAGCTGAGAGGCCACTTCTATCAATATGGAGAGATAAGGTTTGATTTATGCCAATAACTAATTGCTCATCATACAGTAAAATTTTGATGAAGCCGCCTGGCATTCCCTTGCAAACCTGACTGCTCTTTGTCGTAGAGTGAGTGTATTTCAAAATTTGTCTTTTACCAAAACTTCTCATTTTAACAGGTCTCTGACGTTAGTGCCGAGAGCACAGTGTGCCTTCGTGCAGTACACAACGAGGAGCGCATCTGAGCATGCGGCCGAGAAGACATTCAACCGACTAGTCATCGGAGGCAAGAGACTTACAATCAAGTGGGGCAAATCTCAAGGTAAGGCACTAATGGGCGAATATTCGGGCAATTCAGAGTCATTGTTGTCTTCAATACATTGTAAAAAAACAACCAGGGGTAGTTTCAATTTTATAAAGAAACTAGCGACCCGCCCGCGGCGTCGCCCGCGTGGAATGTATTATACATATAAACCTTCCTTAAGAATCACTCTATCTATTAAAAAAAACCGCATCAAAATCCGTTGCGTAGTTTTAAAGATTTAAGCATACATAGGGACAGACAGCGCAAGCGACTTTGTTTTATACTATGTAGTGATGTTGTTGAATTTATCTGGAGAATTATGGGGCGACATGAGCATGACACGGCAATAACGGCAGTTAAAGCGCCGAAGAATCATCCTAATACCAGTATTCAAAAATTTAAAAACTTTATCTCATTACCATTTTTAGTTTAAGCGCGGGCGCTGATCATGACAAATTTCGTTCATTGACACGCCATTAATTGTGTGTCTCCCTGGGTCTGTCTCCGTAATCGTAACTCTTAAATGGATGGACCGTTTCAGACACGGTTTTTTTTATTAGGAAGCCTATCGGTTGTTTGACGACGCGCTGGCCTAGTTGGTAGTGACCCTGCCTACGAAGCTAGCGGTCCTGGGTTCAAATCCCGGTAAGGGCAGATATTTGTGTGATGAGCGCGAATATTTTGTTCCTGAGTCATGGATGTTTACTATGTATTTAAGTAGGTATATATTTCTCTATATACAGTGGTGGACATATAATTAGAAACAGTACATAAAACTTAGGTAAACACAGAATGAACTATCGTTATGAGTAAAAATTATATTGATTAAATCACTATTGACTATGCCAGAATATAGCCAATGAGTTAAAAAACTCATAAAATATTTAAAAAAGTAAATCTGTTCTCTTTAATTATTAAAAGATTTTAAAAATCATGATAGTTGAATTTCTATTACTGGCCGCTTGGACAACTAATTAGAAACAGGATCCATGGTTCGTTCCATTTTTGAAACTAAAAAGAAAACCTCTTTTTACGCTTTTTCTGTTGTTTCGGCGGCAATTAAACGTCAATTTGGAAAATTACGTGAATAATAAGTATTGTTAAAAATTGGTAAAAATAAGAGTTGTGACGAGTCAACCAGGCAATTAATCGTTAAATTACATTTAGATCGAAAGTGGACTTATAGAAGAATTGCTAAACATCTAGAATGTTCTGTGAAGAAAGTTTTCAACGCTATTGCTCATTATAAAACTAACGGAACTACTAAAAGTGTTGTTAGAAAGGCTCGTCCAAGGAAAACATCTCCCCGGGAAGATTCGCAAATAATACGTGTAGCTAAATAGGACCCGTTCAAAGGCTCCAACGAGATTAGAAATGAAGTTTTTTCACCTGATGACCCAAGGAACATTTCCTCGAAACTGGTACGCCGCAGATTAGTGGAAGCTAAATTGTTCGGGAGGGTTTCTCGAAAGGTACCGCTTCTTACCAAGCAACACCGAGAGAAGCGATTATTATTTGCAAAGAAATATCTTAACTGGACCGTACGAGAATGGAAAAAAGTGTTATTCTCGGATGAAACAAAAATAAATATGGTGAATTCAGACGGCAAACGCTACGTTAGACGTCCAATAAACCATGCTTTTGATTATAAATACACGAGGAGCATAGTCAAACACGGCGGTGGTAATATTAAAGTATGGGGATGTTTTTCTGGTTGCGGAGTTGGACCCGTCCGTAAGATTGAAGGTATAATGGATCAATTTCAATACATAAACATCTTAGAAGAGACAATGATTCCCTACACCGACGACCATTTGCCTGTGACCTGGATCTTTCAGCACGATAACGACCCAAAACACGGCCCGCAGTGTTAAATCCTTTCTTAGTGAGCAACGTGTTACCATGTTAGACTGGCCTGCAAATAGTCCCGATTTAAATCCAATTGAAAATTTGTGGTACGTCGTTAAAAAAAAAGTCTCCGTTAAACGTAATTCCAGTCAAAATGAACTTTACGAAGCCTTTGTTGAAGCATGGAACTCGATCCCACTCGATAAATGTATGAAATTACTTGAATCAATGCCACGTCGTTGCAGAGCCGTCATTAATAACAAAGGCTATGCAACTAAATATTAATTGTTAAGAAATTTAGTAAACCAAACATTATTTTACATAAATAATTTGAAATTGTTGACGTTGACACGTTAAAACTTTGATTTTTACCTCATTTCTTTAGTGTTTCTAATTACTTGTCCATGACGGATGGTACTGCAAATGTCGTTTAGTTGTTTGTACGTAACTAAATATCTAAATGGTAGTTGTAAACTCGGATATTTATTTGTTTTTTAATTAATTATAAGTTGTTGAACGTATTCTATGCATTTTGTTGTTTTATTTCCAAAAACAAAAGTTTTACGGCAATGTGCCTTGTATAATGTGAAATACGTCGCAAGTGTTTCTAATTATATGTCCACCACTGTACGTATTTATATCATTGTCTAGTACCCATAATACAAGCCTAGAGCTTAAATTGGGACTAGGTCAATTTGGTGTGACATTGTCCCCTGATATTTATTTATTTGTTTTATTTATTTATTTTAATAGGTTTTATAAAAATCTGTTGAGTTATTTAAGAATGATTGGCTTTGGAAGTAGGGGTCACTAACATGGATTGGTTTTACATTACGTATAAAATATTCCAGGCCGACAAGGAGCTAGTGAGAGGAATGAGGTGATGCCAGCTCTGGAGCCTGTTCCCGGCCTGCCCGGGACGCTGCCGCCGGCGCCGGCCTTCCTGCATCCGTTCCCGCCACAGGTAAATCACAATAACTATTAACGTACATATCTAAGTAGCGTAGATTTTCAACTGTTCCCATATGTTTGGCAATTGATATAATATGTGTTTGCTGGTTAATTATCCTCGCCTAGCGGCTCGGTTCTAAAACACACACTCGTGTTTTAATACCCCTCATTATGCAACAATTTCATAACTCACGCCTTCATTCCCAGAGTGGGGTAGGCAGAGCTACAGAATTTTATTGTGGTTTCATAATAGCATCACGCAAGTGTTTAAGGGCCTAATTATGTGCAGTTGCATACGCTACTTTATCTACGCACATATCATAAGTTTAGAGTTATCTTACTTTCTTAACAGCAAAAAAACAAAAAAAAAATACAACAATAATGGAGGCAATTCGATCCTCCGTCAAGACTCGCTGACGCTCGTTTCGTAATAGGATCACGGTAGTGTTTTAGGGCTTAATTATGTACAGTTGCATACACTACTTTATCTACACACATATCATAAGTTTAGAGTTATCCTACTTTCGTAACAGCAAAAAAAACAAAAAAGACAATAATAATAGTGGCGGCAATTCGATCCTCTGTCAAGACGAATGTTTAAAAAAAAAAACAATCAAACGAATGAAGTCCCTATTGTCAAGACTCGAGATGAAATGTCGTGCGGTTTAAATTAAAAAACATACTGAATTGACGTTTCGAGTCGATAACTGTTTTAATATCTATGGATACTAAAATAGAGACCCTCTTGAGTTATTGACAGCTGTTCCAAATTTAAACTCATAACGTTACAAAAATCTTGACTGAAATAAGATTACTGTACAAATTTTACCTACTACCACAGATACGAAAGTTCTCATAGTAAAATTGACTGTAATAATCCCGGTCATTTCCTACGGGTTTTTTACGTATAATATAATTATATGTGTGGAGATAAACACATTTTCAGGTGTGGAAAGTCTAATCATTCCTATCTGAGCAATGTAGGGTAACAGGTGGCACTAAATATTGCCATCTGAAACGATCCGTGGACCGCTCGGCTCGCTCGCTGAGATGCCAATCCCGACCCATGTTTAATTAAACGTCTAGTCATACAAAACTAAACTCTGAAGCAATCTTGACGAGACAGTTTACCTCTCAGTTACCAAAAACAATTGAAAACGCAGGTTCGTATAACGTAACGTGTGTGTAGATGCCGCCGCCTGCTCACCGGCCGAACGACTTCTTCAACCTGCACCACTACGGGCCGGCGCCGGGCTGGGCGGGCTGGGCGCCGGCGCCGCCGCCCGGGCTGCACTACCCCAGCCAGGACCCCGCGCGGCTCGGTGCGCACGCGCACGCCAGCGCGCCGCAGACCTAGCCGGCCGCCCCCCTCCCGCCGCCGGGCTGGGCGCCGGCGCCGCCGCCCGGGCTGCACTACCCCAGCCAGGACCCCGCGCGGCTCGGTGCGCACGCGCACGCCAGCGCGCCGCAGACCTAGCCGGCCGCCCCCCTCCCGCCGCCGGGCTGGGCGCCGGCGCCGCCGCCCGGGCTGCACTACCCCAGCCAGGACCCCGCGCGGCTCGGTGCGCACGCGCACGCCAGCGCGCCGCAGACCTAGCCGGCCGCCCCCCTCCCGCCGCCGGGCTGGGCGCCGGCGCCGCCGCCCGGGCTGCACTACCCCAGCCAGGACCCCGCGCGGCTCGGTGCGCACGCGCACGCCAGCGCGCCGCAGACCTAGCCGGCCGCCCCCCTCCCGCCGCCGGGCTGGGCGCCGGCGCCGCCGCCCGGGCTGCACTACCCCAGCCAGGACCCCGCGCGGCTCGGTGCGCACGCGCACGCCAGCGCGCCGCAGACCTAGCCGGCCGCCCCCCTCCCGCCGCCGGGCTGGGCGCCGGCGCCGCCGCCCGGGCTGCACTACCCCAGCCAGGACCCCGCGCGGCTCGGTGCGCACGCGCACGCCAGCGCGCCGCAGACCTAGCCGGCCGCCCCCCTCCCGCCGCCGGGCTGGGCGCCGGCGCCGCCGCCCGGGCTGCACTACCCCAGCCAGGACCCCGCGCGGCTCGGTGCGCACGCGCACGCCAGCGCGCCGCAGACCTAGCCGGCCGCCCCCCTCCCGCCGCCGGGCTGGGCGCCGGCGCCGCCGCCCGGGCTGCACTACCCCAGCCAGGACCCCGCGCGGCTCGGTGCGCACGCGCACGCCAGCGCGCCGCAGACCTAGCCGGCCGCCCCCCTCCCGCCGCCGGGCTGGGCGCCGGCGCCGCCGCCCGGGCTGCACTACCCCAGCCAGGACCCCGCGCGGCTCGGTGCGCACGCGCACGCCAGCGCGCCGCAGACCTAGCCGGCCGCCCCCCTCCCGCCGCCGGGCTGGGCGCCGGCGCCGCCGCCCGGGCTGCACTAAACTTCAGTCTTCGGATTACTATCTTACGACTGTAGTCTTGAAACTACAAAAGTCTACGAGTCTCAGATATCACTTGATATTGGGGCGCCCTACGGACCGGGATAAAAGGGTCGGATTTTTACCTTCAATTTACTTTATACACTCACTTGACTTGGCGAAATCACTACGTAACCGCCATTAATAGAAAATAAGTTTTCGGGCTATTCCCAGTTATCCACACCCTCGAAATTAGGTGTGGACAAATGGGAATAAAAATTTCCAATAGTCTTCAGTGTGGACAACTGGAAATAAAATTCCCAGTTGTCCACACTCTTTAATTGGACTCAACGGTGTTAGTTTTTATTAATGTAATGTATTCGTATTTGTATATTGTACCTAGGTTCAGGAAAATAAAAAAAGACAATTAAGAGTAGGTACCTAACAAACGTTTACTTAAAATCTGTTTTACTTTTGTGTGTGGACAACTGGAAATAAAATTCCCAGTTGTCTTCACTCTTTAATTTGACTCAACCGTGTTAGTTTTTATTAATGTAATGTATTCGTATTTGTATATTGTACCTAGGTTCAGGAAAATAAAAAAAGACAATTAAGAGTAGGTACCTAACAAACGTTTACTTAACATCTGTTTTACTTTTGTGTGTGGACAACTGGAAATACGTTTACTTAAAATCTGTTTTACTTTTGTTACAAATATGAACACCAAATCACGAATGCATGTATTTTTGCTCATATTAATTTTTAAACTCAACCTAAGTACATAATAAAAACTAACAAAGGTAAGTCAAAATAAAGAGTGTGGACAAATGGGAATAAAAAAGGAAGTCAAGTTGCATTTATGGATTTTTGACGTCATGATTATTATTTTGAACTTTATGTCGCCATGGCCTAAGGGTTACTTTGAGAGTGCTCTGAAACCACGTCGTCAATTAAAGGATAAAGGAGTCTCCTTTACACACAATGTGCTATTTCCAATATTCAAGGTAGTGAGTGGCCTTTCATGTGGCATTCGAACTTTCCACCCTGTATAACCACGACATGTACTAAATCCAAGAATATTGTCGTGTTAATGACGTTTTATAAAGTTGCTAGCAGCCCGCCCTGGTGTTGTCTGGGTGGAATCTATGTGTATTATGCACATAACTTACTGGGAGGTGTCTTCTAAGTGATGGTATAAGTATAAAACAACCTGTTGCGTAGTTTAAAAGAACAAAGCAGACAAACAAATAAATATATCCCCGGGTCGTGCTGATTTAAACAGGTAGGTTTATTATTTTAATGTGACTAGTGTAAAATAAACTAGGGTGTTAATTAGAAGATAAGATAGTATAATTATTGTAGGTCAGTACATGTTAATTGTCGGCTAGGATAATGATATTTTGTTACGGCAAATATTCATTTGTTATGAGTTCTAAATAGTGTTTATTTTGCAATGAAGTAGCATTGAATAAAAATACTTGTTATTTTATCGAATGTGTCAGTTGCATTGACATTCGTGAAAACTTTATGGGTCGATTTTTCTATAGCCGGAATTCCACTGTGGCGCACACTGGTCATAGCGGAATCCCGGCTTTATCATTATATAAATTCATTATCATAATCGTCGACATGACCGTGTGACAGCTTACGCCAATCCTACACATTTTCTATAACGATAACGTTTGCAGAATGCATCTTGTGTAGGCCCACTGGGAGTCATTTAAAAAACAAATCTCGAGGTTGAAAAGTCGGCCCTAATTGTAATAGTGTAGGGTAGTAAGCCCGTTTAAGTGACTAATGTTGAATTGTTTGAACATGGTTCCTGGGGTTATTCCCACCTGTTACCACCAATTTGTTACCACTGGTAGCAGCTGGAATTTTTTCCCCCACTAAAGTACACGGTGGTAACAAGTGGGAATATTTTCCCCATTTGTTACCACTAAAATATTTGGTGATAACTACGTTTTAAACATTTGGTGGTAACAGCTGGGATTTTTTATGGAACAGGGGGAAAAAAACCCAGCTGTTGCCAGTAGTAACAAATTATTCGTGGGAATAACCCGGCTCCTGTAGCAAACATGTATGTAGGAACATATAGATGATAAAATTGTACTAGTACGCACCCCCGACATAGTGTGAACTAGTAGAACAATAAGGGTGCGTACTGGTGGGAATGTATTTACAATAGAGAGCAGACAAGCGGGAATAGCCCAAGGAGCTGTACTGACAACTTCTTTAGTGTAATTATGTTATTGTAAACTTCTCTTGTAAAATAATAATAAACAAACTTCATAGCATGATTTGTATTTTTAGTTAAGCCAACCTGAGACTTGAAAAAAAGATCACAATATAATCTGAAACTATATTTATTAATCATAAGTTTATAACATGACTTAAGTTACAAAACAGTTAAAATGTTTAGATAGATCTACTGCCTTCTCTTACCATTATCTGGGTAAGGACGGTATGTCAATTTACATTATTCTAGGCCCAGATACATATTAAGTGTGCCCACGGACATACAGTAATACCACGGATTACGTCATTAACAGTGTTATAAGTTATATAATAATTTTACAGCTCCGCTCGTGTAAGCTTCTGTGGCAGGAATAAGAGAACGTATTTTACTATAAGTACTAAGTATGAAAACTACTTCACATTCTAAACTTCTAGTTGATAAACAATGATAAAAGTACTATACTCTGTCTTCTGAAACGGCGTTCGCATTTACTCTTGGTTGCCATTATAGTAATAGTAGTATAATCTCCGATTGAAACGCCGTTCCAAATAGGTAATTTAAGAATTGTTGGTACATAAACTTTTGGGTGCGTACGTACGAAAAGCAATCTCAATTTGTCAACATGGAAATTTCGCGCGATATCGAGGCATTACTGCACTATTAATAAGGAAATACCTATAAGTAGTAATTTAACATCTTAAGAACCGCAACTTATTCGAAATTTTCCACTCGAGCTTGTTTGCTAACGACCTATACTCCAGTCGCTATAGGCCTAACTTGACAGCTGTGTAGTATAAAATATAACCTCAAACACATTTTGTTATTTTAGAGCGACGACGACGGGAGTATAGGAAATCGGTAGGGTGATTGGCACCAAAATGCAAATTATATGACTCAACCACAAAACCTGGTATTTTTTACATTTACTTAGGACGCTATCTACCTACCAACTGAAACATATCCAAACATTTTGGCGCAAATCATCCCTACGTAGGGCCTATTGCATAATAAAGTACAAACTCATACTATTAGTAATAATCCATGCAATACCACTAATACTAGCTTTTATTTTATTTTGCAATCAGCCCCTAATTGTAAGTCAGTCCCAAAGATGTTAATGATATTCAGGGTTGTATGTATGACCAGTTGACTTGGTAATAGTTTCCATTTTCAAACCTTGTACAATATTATATAATACTTCTATTTATAATTGTGCAGCTATTAAGGGTTTTCAGTGCCAAAACTGCTATTTATATTTCACTCTTACGCTTTCACAAATAATTTGACTTGTGTTAAGTTAACTAATCTGACTGGCCAAACCGCAATTTAAATTTAATCAGTTCACACCTATCAAAACCACACTTAATGGTTTCACTAAGAAAACAGCAAGTTGAATTAATTATTTATCATACGTAGTCCTAATTTACATGGACATAGAGTTACAGTTCATAAATATGTACATTTAGTTTAGACAGTTCGCTTTGAAATGTTCACAAAATTTGCCAAAGTAATAATAATCGCAAGTATAAATAAAGACGCATCGAATATTGTGAACACCCCTTTATTCTTACAATTACTTAGTGCAGGGCATCTGTTAAAATAATATAGGCTGAACTCACAAAGTGCGCAAGTAAAAAAAAACTAAACGAAATCGCACTTTATTGAACTTCATTTATTTTGTAACTGCAACAAAATATATTATAAAAGTTATTCTCGCCTTTTTTCGTTTTTCTTAATTCCCAAAAGCATTAAAAAAATATAAAGTGTTTAGGGTTTCTTAAGTATAAGAGCCATCTAGATTGGGACAATTAACATAATTTATTTATAGACCATTAAAGCGTTTGTAAACTCGTCCACACATATGGATAAAAATAGCAATCAACCTAATAGTTTAGTTGGCGTGTCTTAACATTAAATTATAACAAGAAATACTCAAACGATACTAAGTGCTATAGGTACGCAGCACAATAATCCATCAGCAAATCAGGTTTATATTCCACATTTTAATATCCACCATTGTTAATTCCATAAATCATCTCTTCCTTTGTTTACTATCATGCCAATAACGTTAAATAAATACTTCAAAATAAGCTGCAACGTTCTGTGACGTTCCGCGGTTTGAAGTAATCTCGCTTAATTATAAATCCAAGGCATATAGCAAGACCGGGTTACAAAAATGTATTGACGTTCCGCGGTTTGAAGTAATCTCGCTTTATTATAAATCCAAGGCATATAGCAAGACCGGGTTACAAAAATGTATATAATTTGCACGGTCTTTATATTTGCTCTAATGTTGGTGTTTTATGCTGCAGTACAAAACTTAACAGTAGCAAATAATCGGGTGTCCCTCAGAATCACTAACGACGTTTGTCCTACACATCGTTCGTCCGAATTTTCATTTGCCCTAAACCGGTTTTCAGATGAGTCAAACAACTTTTTATGTTTTCCAATTATATCTGCGGTTCGGTTAGGTTAGGGTTTTATACACCACTGAAGAGTTTCAAAATTTAAGTGGAAATGGCTTTAGGATAAATGAATATTCGGACAAACGATGCATTAGGACAAATGACGATTAGGGATTCCATATTGGAACCCAAATAATCCTATAGAAATATGACTAAACAAGTCACATATAATTAATGATTACACACAGCCTTGACGTCAATTTGGCTGTAAACTAGACGATTACAGCTATTAATAACAAGCAAAATTCATTTCGTCAGGGATTACTATATCCGACATAAAACAATAATTCCTCAAGATTTGATCATTCACTTGAGAAAAACACGATTATTTCGCGCAATACAATATAAGTTAGTTCAAGGAATTTATAAACATTAACGAATTAAATATCAGAAAAAGCTCTTTACACTAGATTTAATCGAAATGTACTTTACGTACTTCCTAAATGCACGTCCAGGTGTCCGTTTTTCTCGTGTCATTAGTCATTTCACCTGCAACAAAAAGAACACCCCTTGTTAAATTATTGCCCCAAATGAATGAGATTGAATTACAGTCCGTGAGCTCTTAGAAAAACCTTCGGGTTTCGGGGGAAACCGGAAGGATTCGTATAGTAAAAAATTATAAATGTCTTTTTGACTTAGTAGCAATACTAGCAATCCATAACGCGAAGAGTGCACTCTTTGTGTTTTCATTGATTGATATAGAGAAGTTAAAACCACCGCTTACTTTTTTAGTTTGTTGTATTTCGGAAATTAATTTACATGGGGAATCAACTTTAACAGGGTATTTCTGGGTATAGCCAATCAGAGGAAATTGTTTATAATGTAAGTATGTAAATATTTTTTAAACGAAGCTGAAAGTTTCAAGAAAACAGTTGATTGTAAATATTTTGATACGGTTCAAGATAAAGTTATACATAGAAGCCACGGGAATTTCGAAAAGTACATTACAGAAATAATAATATTTCAATTTAGTTACTAAGAATCCAAGGTGGATATAACAGCTCTATATACTTCTCTATTTAAATTAACGAAAGAAGAATATTCGAAAATGATGATTTCGTTTTATTTGTATCATGACAAAAAGTCATATTGTATTAAATTTTGAAAAAGATAAATAAGCGTAAGTAATGTTATTATATTACAGTAAGTTTTATTTTGTACTGATGGTTATTCTTTACATAACTTTTTACGGTAACTTCGAAAAGTTTTGCAAGTCGAAAAACAGAACCGCATATCACTAGCTCGTGTCATCGTCAATACCCGAAGTATGCTTGTTTTGAAATTCACAAAAAATCGCTCTTAACATAAAAATATTCAGTTTGGCCGCCATTCCTGTGGTTTTGATGTCACGTGACCGATCACGTGACCGCGTCGCCGCACTGAGCAATCAAATTCTGAAACGGCTCCCGCATACTAGGGGTTAAAACCAACCATTACCAACATCTATTCTTCAATTGTTATCTTCAAGTAGGGTTGTAAAACAATAGGCTATTTGACAAGGTGAAAAAAAAACGTAATAATTATGTATATTCATATAAATTATGAGTTTTAAAATCGATTTAAGGTATTCTTACTTAAAAAAAAATGGATCTTTTATCCAAAAAAACCACGATAAAACTTGATAATTTTTTATCTGTAGCCATTTTATCGAAAACGGCGCCGAATCCATGATGACGTCAAGGGTCGGTAAATATCACAGATTATAGGATGTCTGTATATCCTGTAATCTGTGATGTCTGTAAATATTGCATCTGTCGTTCATGTCGTTGTCGTTCTGTTCTTACGTTCATTGGTTCTTGCGGTTACCACAGACAGTTGACGTTTGTTTGTTTTTCTGGCTTTGCTATGATTAGCCAATGTCAGTTTGTTTATGTATTGACCACTGACGTCACTGATTCCTGTGCGACGCCATCTTGCCCAAGAAAGCGTTTTGGCGGCATATTTTAAAAGTGAATTTTAATTTCCTTTTTTTAGACACAATACATAAAAGAATTTAAAATTACCACTTTTGGAGTACTCAATAAACACCAACAAATAATCTGAGATGGTTTTCAAAAACCTGTCAAATAGCCTATTACGCAGGTGTGTCGGTACGGCCAAAGTATACTGTGAACAAACAATCTTGATAGTTTTGATGTTGCCAGTATTTTACTTAATAATTAAATGTTTCTAAAATAATAATTAAATATTGTGTCAATATCACTTTGTACAATTTAAGAATAGTATTAAAAATACATTTTTACCTGAATGTTAACCGCACTGTACTTAATTGTATTTAGAAAACAAAACACCTACTTAAATGTGTCCGGTTCAGGTAAAACCCAATGATCAAGAAGGGTTGAGCTACTCCAAGGCACGTGCCACACTTCGGTCGTCCCTTTGTTATCTTTTCCTTTCATATTTAGCAACAAAAGAAGTTGTAAAATCCTGCGTTAAGTGCATTTTCGTCATTTAAACTGGAACCAACTATACCAGTGGTAACAAATTGGTGGTAACAGGTGGAAATAACCCGTATTAAGTATCGAGCGGCGCACAAATCAACGCAACCCTATATGCTGATTTCAGGGTTGTTAACGTCTTTCAAACTTTAATTTTTTAATTTACTGCGTATTTGACCATGGCGTGGGAGGCGTACCACAGGGGGCACGCTGATCTTTATAATTGTAACCTTTACATCGCAAAGTCAATAGGGACGTTGACTCATGTTGAACTTTACTATATAATCAGTAATATGGATTGAAAAACTGGAAATGATAACAAATAATATCAAAATGATTTAAGGTTATGGAACTCAAAGCTCCGAAAATATTGTTTTTACTCATCCAATGCAAAATTTAATGGTATTAGTAGAATTCTTGCCTTTAAATTAAAAATAATTTGTATTTACCTAAACGCAGTAGTTTACGCCCAAAATTACAATTAATGGCTGCGGCTCCACTGAGGCGGATATGAGCGGAGTGGAGCGGAGCTGTGCCAATATCAACCAACAGAATCTAAACTAACGTGCGCAAGCCACGCTCGACGTGACCGCATTCTCCTAGAATTGGTTAATATTGGCACAGCTCCGCTCCGCTCGTCTCCGCTTCAATGGAGCCGCAGCCTTAGAAGTCTCCAACGAATTGTGACGTCATAGTTCAGTATCAATTTGTATAGGGCATTTTCAATGCTTAGCAGGAACGTTGGCCTTTCAACTCCAATTTCTGACTTCTGCAGTGCTCGGATTGCAGTTGGTCCTGAGTATAATGTATCCTTACAAAAACTGAATTGAATGGCAGCATATATTTTTTATGGCGCCTATGCTTAAGTCCATATGTACAGTATCACCGATAAGTATCGTACCGGCCTAGTACCGATTGGCGTTGGCGATCTGCGCGTTGACGGCGGCGGCGGCGGCGCTGGAGGCGGCGGTCTGCACGTGCTGGTTGCGCAGGATCTCCGTCGTGAACTCCGCCTGGGCCTTGGCCAGCGACGCGCCCGTCGACCGGTAGATGCGGTGGACCTGCCAGACATATTGCCATGAAGCTAGAGCTCGACAACTAAGGGTTTCCAGGGCAAGGGCATAGTTTTCAAGGTCAAGGCGACTCGCGCACTCTGTACTATAGGGGCGAAGCTACAAGTACAGCAGACTTTCATCTGAATTGCGTGCGAATAAATACCACCGTGCAAGTGTTTATGCGATAGAAAGGGAAACACAGAGTAAACGCTGTTTTGGTAGGAAAAGCGCCTTCTGTACCTGTACTATTTTATATTCTGTGGTTCCAAGCATGGGCATACTATTCAAGGTCAAGAAAAAAAATGTAAAATCCAGGATATCGCCTAGAAAAAAGTTTTCTTTTAACTGTATAAACCAATGTATAGATTCCAAAACGGCGATACGACGCTCCGGTCGGGGGAGGATAAGGAGCGAATAGTCTCGTAACACCACTTGTATGTATAGACTGTGCTAGGTATATACAGGGTTAGCAGTCCCAGGACCCAATATAACCCTTTCCCAGGCTGACCGATGACACGTCACAATAGAGTTTCAGTCTTGCTAACATACAAGTAGGTACTATTGAGTTTAAAAAAAATATGGAAAACACGAATCCCTTAGCCTGGTTAATGGATAATATTAAAGTGATGTGATTTTCGGGTTCTCCTGATACAAGTATCTGAATACTTAATAGGAGATCCCAACCTTATTGTGATGTGCACTTCTATTGTTGAACCAAATTATGTGATAAACATTTCTGGCAATTTGTCTATTCCAACCAGTAATTCACCCATGACCATTCAAGTGAGGTCAATCGAATAGCTCTCTCACCTTAGCCATCAGCATGATGTCAGCTACGACGGCCGTGATGAACCCAATCGTGATCAGAATGGTTATTATCCCGACGCCAACATTCGTCGAGAAAATAGCGATGCTAGTGATCAACCCACTGAAAACAAAAATATATAGTACAGAAACTGACTACAATTTAAAGTTAATTCTAGTTAAATTTGTGTTACAAATTAAACAGAGGTAGTTATATTTCCTACACAACTGTTCCATTTCATGATAGGTAAAATTTAATTCAGCCAGTTTCGTTCTATTCAGTCTAAATACAAAAGCTTTCGTTTCCTCATACAATTAATTCTTGCACATTTAATTGGCTCGAGCGATTATGGAAAGCTATGTATGTAGGAACAAAATTATTAATTTTCGCAGTAATCGGCTTCTACGAACATGTTCGCAAATAAAATGTAGCTGTTTATCACTAAATAATGAACAAATAACTTACCAAGAGCCTCCATTGCTGAACCCAATCGCTTGCACGACGGTGATGATAATTTGGAAGAGGAATATAAAGAAGAAGACCATGAAGTTGAACGAGGAATCGCTTCTGAAGGCTTTGTAGATGGGTCTGTACCAGCAGATGAAACTGAAGGGAGTCAGGAGTACAAAGTAGAGGATGGATAGGCCGAATATCGTGAATCCCTGCCCCGCGAACATTAGGGCCATTGCGCCAATTATGTTAAGTGCCAGTATCAACGCGTGGACTGAAAGACAAAAGGAAAATACTGTTATTGTGCGTATTTAGATATATCAAGGAAAAACACAATAATGCTGTGTACAATCATTATTATCAATAGAAGGATAAGCTTGGTAAACAACTCTCTTTAAAAAAAAGTGTTTAGAACCTTGAGTGATTGATAATTTAATTTGAAACTGAATCTGTTAAAGACTTACATATCGATGTACTTGTGCGCTTTCTTTTCTCGATTTATTTTAAAATGTCTAGGAGATGAGACATAGGGCACCCTAGCTCAGACCTCAGAGCCGCTATTTTACCTTGCAAATATTGTTGGGTGGCGCACAAATCAATACTAATAATAGAATAGAAAAGAAAGCACTAATTCTGATAGAGTAGGTACGTCCGACCTACCTAAACGCTGTTGTGTTACAAAAATACAGTACGAAATCCGGAAACAATATTAGCCCATACTCACACATCCACAAGTGATAAAGATGGCGGACGATCCTCTGGAACTCCAGAGGTATGTCTACGTTAATGTCCTGGTAAAAGCAGGGCTGCACTGGACAGAAGCCCGGGAGGGGAGGCCAGTTGTTCCGGCGGCCGGCGGAGCCCGCCCGCAGTTCTGCCTCACGCCTGGCTAGCTCCTCGGCTTTACGCTCTAATTCTTCTTGCCGCCTCTGTAGTTCAGAATTATTGGTATATGTTAACGGTTGCGAACGTTGCGGTTTATGGTAGTGGAGACAATATACCTTAACTTAATCATAAACGTTTAATAGACATCCTGTAGCTTTACCATGAGTTACAATTCCCGTAATCGCTAGCGCTAGCTCTGTCCCTCCCTCGCAGTATTATTATAGAATGCAAGGGAGGGAGCATGCGACTCGCTATCGGTAGCGTACGGTAATTGTAACTCGTGGTAAGGGTACTGAACATTAGGTTATTTAGACTTGTAACTGCCGCAAAATATTTTCTCTGCAGTGGGAATTTCTTACAAATTGATACATTGTTTGAAACGAGTGCTGATTCAACTAGGGTAAAAGGATACATAGATTATTATATTTTCAAATTGGACTAGACTATGAAAAAACTGCAAGTAAACTACTTTAACTTTACGCGGTCTAGGAATTTTTGGCTTGTCTCTAGGGTTAAAGTAGTGATTACATAGTATATAAGCATATAATTGCAAAAATTATGTGATTGCTAACAGTTAGCCCCTTGGGGTCTAATTTAGCTGCGTTTATCGCGTGGCAAAATGTAGATAAAACATTCGACACTTTCTGACACGTAGGTATACAAGTACGAGAGTGACGGATGATTTATCCACATTTTGTCACGCGATAAACGCAACCATAATAGGCTCGCAGAACTCTATACCTACTTTAGACGTAGCAGTGGTATAAACAATCACAACTCGGGTCTTCTGACCTCTTATCTATTTGCTTCACTTCATACATGAGTTCATGCGGTTTCGGTAAATTATATGACTAACTCGGTTTGCCAGAATTAAAACATACCCGCACTAATTAATTAACTTTTCGACACGCACTCTGTCATGAGTCACTTGACATAAAAGACATTTTTACGTTTTGTTGTAAAATGTTTTTTTTAAACCAACACCCATTATATAACTTACGACTTGCACGGATTTCAACAACAAAGGAAGGAATATTGATAAAAAATATAAAGCTTATAATATAAATTTAGCAAAGCGAATGACTAAAAATGCGTACTTACGTGTACATCCAAAAGTTAAATGATCCATACAGTTTATTTTCGATTCATATAACTTGGAGATAAGGTTTCAACAAAATTTACATGGAGTAAAATAAATAACATAAGTAACAGCTGAAACTAATCTTCTTTGAACGTCCGGTTTGCCGAACTTTGGCCTGTGCAATTTGAGTAATTTTAATAATAAATTGCTTCTATAAATGCCTTGCTCGAGAGTACAGGACGTGTTTGAGAGTACGAAATACGGCTTCCACGGGAATAACTAGAAAATCTTACATTGACCGAAATATAGTAGTCGCGGTCGCCTCACCTCCCTCAACTTCCGTTATATTGGAGAAGCTCGCGCGTCAACTTGTCGGACTATTATTTAGTGGGGCTTTTTTCCCTTAGTAAAGTGAAGTTAGGAAATCAAATCAACACAAATAACAAGCAACAGCGGTATCTTAGCATTATGTACATTAAACTAATTATGATATATTAAAAAAATAAACCTATAATTACCTTTAACTCCTTTAGGTGCAAAATTGAAAAAGCAAAGCAGGTGTTAGAAATGTGATTAGCAGTCAATTGTAATTGAAATTTAATTACTAAACAGTAATTAAAAAACAATTTATTTTAGTATGTGTGACACAAATCAAACCAGTCATCGTATTATGTCTAACTAAATATATATATTTTTGAATATTCTTCAGCAGGTTAGAAAGAGTACATGGCTTTGTCTAAAGATGTTTTTTTTTGAAGGCCAGGTGTTGGTATGGCCTCCATGATCTCCATTATTGCACTAGCCGTCTTACCCTGCACACCAGATTACAGTAGTGTTTCATTTAATTCTCTACTTTCCAGCTGAAGCAATAAACAATACAGTGGGTACTACGCACATTTCATTATTTACTATGAATTAGTAAAACTATCTGTATGCTTATTGTGAAATAGTGGGATGACTCATCATTATCAAAATGGTAACATCTATATAACTGTGAAGCTCACTGGATACACTACTGACCCAGATATAACTTACTTAACTGTGTCTGTGTATGCACAGTCACCATCTAAAATCAGTCCTTTTGTTTTTGCCCTATATTTTGTGCCAATGCAGGGTAGAGACATCCCGTATTGATGAATAGTAATAAAATAAGGTACACAAAATTATTTGAACTTGAAAGTACTCTTTGGTAAAGGTCTTAAGTGTGTCCAGATATATTTAATGGTCAAAAGAAAGAAAGAAGTATAAACTGTACAGCTATGTGTAGAGTATTTATTAATAACACTATCATATCATATTATATCATTATAATCATACCCCGGCCGGCGAGAGCAAAAATGCTTCTGCTCCTAGTGCTTAATTAAATATCGACTATTCTATCGACATATGGATGTCGATAGAATAGTCGACATTTAATTAAGCACAATTATTATTTTTAAGCTTATATACTATTTCAATCAACTGATTACAATTATAATCAATTTATCATACTCACGGGAATGGCAGATAAGTGGAACTACCTAATTAATACAGAACAAATTCATAATCACTATGAATTATTTCGTTTTGCTCCGATTACTACAGTAGATTTAGAACGGTCCTTTAGTTGGATGAAATGGATTTTATCGCCAAGGCGAAGGAGTTTAAAATCAGAAAATTTAGAAAAAATGCTAATTGTATATTACGAAAATTACATAAAATACTGAATAAATACAATCACTTGGTTTTAATTTTGTTTACAACAATAATTAATACTTCTGCATATCATAACGGTGGTCCAGTACATCGTGTTGTTTTTATCGACATCGACCAAAGTGTGTGTCCTCGCACTATTAAGCTGTCAACGCATTTTGCTCTCGCCGGCCGGGGTATGATTATAATAGTTCTGAATTCACAAGATGGTGTTGGTGCCTGACAGATTATTGTGGTGATCCATGTGAGGGCCTATGTTCAGCAGTGGACATCTTATGGCAGATATAATGATGATGTTACCAGTTTTTTTTGCTATCCTAGTGTTTTTTACTATGTGAAAACCAGTATTTTTTTGTAGTGTGCAATTAAGATAAATATGTGTTTACTCAGCTACACACACACACACACACATATACACACTAGGAAGTCTATATTAAAACACTATTTCGTAATAATGTCAATCCATAGATTTGGTAACTATTGGCTTAGTTGATTAGATAAAAAAAAACGTTCAATCTGTCATAAACATACAACTATACATCAGCAAAAGATCCTATTATTTACCCGACTGCCGAAAAAGGTAACGTGTTTATCAGCCTATGTATGTACGTTTGTTCTTTTGTAGAGCTCTAGAAACTAAACACGTAGGCCGATTATGAGGCCTTGTAGGCCTGCTGTTCAGCCAAAATAATTTTGGTGAAATGTATCATTTCCCAAAAAGCATTTTGTATTTTTTTATTTCGGCTGGGCAGCGTTCGGGAAGCTTCGCAGCACCTTTTCGTCCAAATTACCGCAGTGTTTGAAGTCAAAAGTCTTTGACCGGTGTGTGTTGCCAGTGATGACTTACGGATCCGAGACGTGGGCGCTAACGATGGGCCTCATAAGAAAGCTCAAGGTCACTCAGAGGGCTATGGAGAGGGCTATGCTCGGGGATTCTCTGCGTGATAGAATCAGAAATGATGATAACCGCAGGAGAACTAAGGTTACCGACATAGCCCGAAGAATAGCTAAACTGAAGTGGCAGTGGGTGGGGCACATCGCACGCAGGACTGATGGCCGATGGGGTCAGAAGGTTCTTGAGTGGCGTCCGCGGACCGGGACACGAGCTGTGGGTAGGCCTCCAACAAGATGGAGTGACGACCTTGTAAGGATCGCGGGAAAGCGGTGGATGCGAAAAGCACAAGACCGGTCTGAATGGAGAGCCTTGGGGGAGGCCTAGGTCCAGCAGTGGACGTCTTTCGGCTGACATGATGATGATGATTTTGTATTTATTTGGTTTTATATCCGGGATTTCGAAACAGCTAGCTACGTCTATTAGGTTAGGTTACATTTGGAACTACATAAAAAATAAATCAACTGAGAGGAGAAACAACTTGTAGGGAAATTAAAATTTGAGAAATGATACATTTGACCAAAAATATTTTGGCCTAATTGACACCATATTGTAAAAAAAATGATATTATTGAATAAGTATTTAAAATTCATGACTAGGTCTCTTTCATCATTTTTCATTACAAATGATCATTTATAACTAAACATCGGTATCAACATTCAACTTTCATGGCACCCGGTAAGGGCAGCAATAAAATAAATACATTTCAATATTTAATGAATAATAACTTTTATTTTCTGTTACTTTTCTTAATTTAATTTTGTTGCAGCTAACTGTACCTATATCTATACTGTATTAATACTTAGAGGTTTACATACATACATACATACATACATAAACTCACGCCTTCATTCCCAGAGTGGGGTAGGCAGAGCTAAAGAATTACCAACAAGTCTTAGAGGTTTATATTCTAAATAATGTCATAGAACCTTAATACTCATTTTGCATTCGAAAAATAACTGTGTGCTAAATAGATAACAAAGGTCAATGTAACTGTAACACCAAATAAATATTAGTCAGAGTGGAAAGATAATTCAGTCATTTAAAATGGATATATTCTTAAAGACGTCAAAGATTGACAGCAAAATCCATGGAACAAATTTTAGTTATCTATTCTAACCCTTAAAACATTTTTAGAGTCCTCTTTTATCTATACAAAATAATGGTTAATAATACTAAGTGTATTTGTTTGTATTTTTTTTTCTGTCGACCATACTTTGCCATGAAATTTGAACGTTGATACTAGGGCTTCCAATCCCGGGATCCCGGGATACCGGTATCCCGGGATCCCGCGATATTTCATGTCTTTTTCAATACCGGTATTCATTAAGCAATACCGGGATCCCGCCCGCGGTATTAAAAATAAAAATGGAG
This sequence comes from Acleris emargana, assembly GCA_927399475.2. Lineage (NCBI taxonomy): Eukaryota > Metazoa > Arthropoda > Insecta > Lepidoptera > Tortricidae > Acleris > Acleris emargana. The sequence continues at coordinate 9,626,302 of OV656853.1, read as the reverse complement.
AAATAAACCATTCGTTTATTTATATGGTTTATTAACTTTCGTGTGTTTCAATTGCTTCGTAACTTTTGTAAGTTACATGTAATGTAAGAGATATCGATACTCAGCCGTTCTCTGGTCATTGTTTTAGCAATACCGAAAAAAAACTGTTGACAATAAGGTTCTAACGGTCTGACTGCTGTCCTGCTTATATACATATGCCTCGCGTTTATCTTTTATCTTACTCTATGCTTTGCATAGCCCTTGCTAAAGGGAGTAAGTCAGTTGCCTGCCGGAGTTTGTCGTGTGTGGTCACGTGCCAGTCACATCACGTCAAGTGCCAGTAAGTGTTAACCTATCCGACGGCGTCTCGACGACTGATGTCGTCATTGTAAATAAATAATGTAAGTATTTCAATAACCTAGTTGTTTTGTATAATTCTATTGATCGACGTACGTTAATTCAGTATTAAGTAATCGGGAAACAAAGACTTCTTCAGGTATTTGGAGTGCACTAAAAAATAATAATTAGAAGGACCGATTATTTTACTTTCATATCTACAGAAAAATCACCAACCATGACAATATTAATAGGAAATACTTTAATTTTTACTTGTTTCAATTGTGATTCAATTACAAGGATGATTTAGTTTTACAATTATATACATTATATTTGTAACCTGAAAATTTTAAAACAAATAATTCATATTTTATCTAAGTTTGTTATTAAGTTATTATAAATCAAACAGGTTTTGACGCTTTGTGCCAGAATCGAAAAACGCCAGATTCGCGGAACGCCAGATTCGCAGAACGCTAGATTCGCATAATGCCAGATTTTCAGATTCGTAGTATACCAGATTCGCAGAATGCCAGATTCGCACGATGCCTCTATTCTGTACCTTTTGAGGTATGGAACTCTAATTAATCTTACTCTCTCTATTACAGTTATGTGAAAAATAAATCTGGCACTGTGCGAATCTGGCAATCTGCGAATCTGGCATTCTGCGAATCTGGCGTTCTGCGAATCTGGTACTATGCGAATCTGGCATTCTGCTAATCTGAAATCTGGCATCGTGCGAATCTGGCATTCTGCGAATCTGGTATACTGCGAATCTGAAAATCTGACGTTCTGCGAATCTGGCGTTTTTCGATTCTGGTACAAAGCGTCAAAACCATAAACCACCAAATTATAGTTTTATAAAACTAAAAAATATAAAAGCTAACTTGATTATTAAGTACTATTGAATGTTTTTTTTTTAAATTAAAGGATATATCGAAATTAACCTGCAAGTTTTATTTTTAATAAAAACTCAATTTTTATTACTTTTTCTTAATACCGGTCCGGGATCCCGGGATCCCGGTATTGAATAACGAATACCGGCATCAATACCGGTATTATGAAAAGTCCAGTATTTGGAAGCCCTAGTTGATACCGATGTATATTTATAACGATTTAAAGTTGGTTAAAAACAGTCCGGTTTTTTAAAGCTTCCTTTAATTAATCCATTATTACTTGGTAAAATGTTATTATTAGAAAAACACACAAATTTTAAGAAAATATAAAATGTCTAAGTGTGAACTTATCTTAACACATCCCTGCAAACTCTGAATGACTAGAACGTATTTTAAAGCTTACCAAAAGGTCTGCAGTGAGGTTGTTGTTTGGCGGTCCCTGGGGCTGGTTTTGTTGCTGTGGGGGCCTATTGAACTGTGCATTTATGGGTGGAGACACGGCTTGCATAATCGCTGGTTGTGGCTGCTGTTGCGCCTGTATGTAATAAAGTTGATATTAATTTAAGCTCACAAGTAGCTCGTAAGTCTCACATCTAGGGTTACCATCGGTCCGGACATGTCTGGACTATTATCGGCTCTTTAATTTGTCCGGATTTTCCAGATCATCCTACCGTGCCTACAATACCGCTATAACTACAGTAGGGACACCGAGTGATGGCACTTGACACATCTGAAAATAGTGTCGTGAAACACTTCATTTAGTTAAATACGGTCCACGCTAACGGTACCTCTGAAGACTCTTCTGCCAGTCACACAATCGACCCACGACAACACTCCATTTAGTTAAATGGAGTGTTTCACAACACTATTTTCAGATGTGTCAAGTGCCATCACTCGGTGTCCCTACTATAAGTGAGTGTGTCTATGTTGTGGCTTAAAAGTCCGGACTTTTATCTGGATGTCGGGTTTTTTCTCAGGGCTTTTGTACTCACGTGCTATAAAAAAGTATAACTGCATGAAGGTTAATAGAAATATATTCAGTTTGACATTCTTGTACATCAATGTTATCTTATAAAGCATGTAATTACAAAGTAGGTTTCTAACACAAATGTAATTTTAGGAATTATCTTTTGTTGCAGACTGTACTTTTGAAGTTATTGACTGCTTATCAAGACCAAACTAATGAGTTCCATGACTGAGGGTTTACATTAACTATAACAAAGAGTTGCCAAGTATATTCGCTATCATCCGACTCCATCTTTACATCAGCTCTTTAGATACCATAATAAGCTTGTAAACATACAAAAGTAGTGAATTTTCAAAATGCACCAAGCATATTTAGATTAAAAACTGATGCTAAAAACATTTGTTTGGTACACATATACTTCTGATATGAAAAAAGAACCCATATAAATGTTTACTTTCAGAAAACTATGATACTTGTAGTACTAATAGGGTATATTCAATTGATACACAATATAATTAAACATATAACATTAGAACACACAAAGACGTCCATACATTAATTGCATTGTTTACTGCTGATAGGTAAATGCTCCCTGTTATCTCAATACAATAATTTAATTGGCAAGCTACAGTAAGAGATGTCATTTATTGAAAATAGACACACTTTCAACCGGTTTTGGAAGCCCGACCACATTTTCGGAAACCTACATTATCTACAGCAGTTTTCCGTTGACTCAACAAAAATGAAATGAGATTACCGTAGGTTGATTAGGACTTGGCTGTCCATCGAAAGGGTTGTAGTCGTCAAGGCCTTGCGTTGCATTATTTGTACTTCTAGCAACTTGTTGAACGGCAGGATCCTGTAATGAAACATCATGGATAATGCAGTAAACCCATGAAAACAGCAAATTCCAATAACTTCGACGAGCTACTTACGGCAAAAGGGTTGTCTATGGTAGGGTCCCCGAACGGATTATCCTCGAACTTTGGCATTATTTACGGTATTACACTCTTTTCCAATGCTATGCTTGTATTACGAACAATAAAGAAAGGGTTTTCCCATATACTTCAGCTTAAATTGGGATACACAATCAACTGATAAAGTAGTGAAGTGACAAATCTGATGACGAAAAGTGACAGTTGACAGTTACTTTTCAGTATTACCAGCTTTAAATTAACGACACAGTGCCACTGTCTAGCAGAATGTACCTACCTTGAAAACAACCTCCGATGCTGCATGCTTTGCAGAATTTATAAATATTAAATAATTCTAAGTCATTTGTAGATTTTTTTGAGGTTATGTTAGCCCTTTATGTTTAATTTTCGAATCATTTTCCATAACCAGTTATCTTAAAGAGAGTTTCTGAAGTCAAGTAAAAAATGTGGTGTTCTGATGGAACGAATGCCATATTACACTGAAATTTTAATTTAAAAAAATATTAAGTTGTTACCGCAAAAACACGTTAAAACTTGTAAATATTATAAGCTTTTTTTTTATTAATTGTTTTTTTATCTATTTACTAAGGTTGGTACTAATTTAAAAGTGGGGGCGAAAGGCTGTGCAGTTGGCAACCACAAACAAGTGTCAGTTTATTGGACGGTCCTGTCAAATAAGGTTGCTGTTTACGTTTTGTATCGTTATTTTTGCGATCGTTTTGCATAGTTTTTGTTACATCTTATTATTTTTATGATTACGCTTTACTTCCTAGTTTACAACGGTGCAATAAAATTGTGATATTACTATTAATTTCTCTGAACCATGTCAGATGTCAAGAGGTGAATAAGTCTGTGTTTAGTGTTTAACTTGTGAGTGACAGTTTTTTTGATTACTTTTGGGATTTGGACCAATAATCGCATAGGTGAGTGTTTCTTGTTTTGTTCTTGTAAATGCTTGTGCTGATATTGTTGATTCTATCGTTACGTGGCCAGTGAAACATGAATAGTTAACGCTGCTGGTGCAAATATGTGCGAGGCGTGTTTCGAAGCTTGCGCAATGTTAAAGGAACGCTTATGGTGGTGATCGAGGTGCGCTCGAGTTAGCATTTTATCGCGCGTGCGCAAATCTGCTGCGGCAGCGCACTGGAGGCCGGAGAGCGGCGGCGAAAGTTGTTTGCTCTTGGCATCGAGGAAGTAATACCAGCAGGATACTTGTCGCGTCGCGTCCGCTGTACCGGACATTCCTTTTATTCTCAATTAAAATTTTAAATCCAAGAATAGCATCATAATACGCTGCCTTGTACTGGCTTCTCTCTAGTTTGATTCTTATTAGAATAGGAATGCCGAAACTAGTCACCAATGATTACCTATTGAGTTGAGATAAGCACAGCTGTGACTTTTCCATGTAATAAAGCTACATAGAAAATACTTAATTGGCAATTTGTTAAACAATTGTTTTGCCTGTTCACTAAATTGCAGTTATTGCTGAGTGTATAAATGAGTAAGCAGTATAAATGTATTTATTTATTAAAGACGGTTTAAGTTAGTAGAATGTTAAATTTCAAAAGTGGATTAATATAAATTGTATCTGAATGTTTCCAAATCACATTTATTCAATGTAATGACGCATTATTTCAAGATTTTTGATCCATGAGGCGGTTGCACTGAGTACTGATATGAATGTCAAAGGTCTATCTCAAAAGTAGTCTTGATAAAATTAAATGCCTAAGTTTACATTACTTTAAACCATAGTCAATTCTTATCTTCTGGTTTACAATTGTATTATTAACATGACACAAAAAATATGATTCAATGTACATGGAGAATATTGTTTTTTTTGTATAGTTAGAATTATTTAAGTCCTAATCCTTTAGTCTGAATGATTTGTGCATGATGCTTTGAATTAACATTCATGATATCAGATAGAACCTGACATCTATGGTTCACAAGTTTGAGTAATATAGATGGAACCCCCATATGCACCAATAAAATTAAAATTACTGATAGATATTACTAAAACTTGTAATGTATATTGAGTACTAACATGCTTACAATACTGTTCAATTTTCAATGTCTTTTAGGATGGTTGATATATGAAAGTTGGGGAATTCCAGTAAGTCTAACCTTGGATGTTAAGTAGTATTCACGTAATACTTACAATATTCAGTAAGATGTTGCTTCGTAAATATTGATACCAGGGTTAATCCCTCATAGTCAGAGACATTGTAATTTTCTCATCATTACAATGCGTTCAAACTCAGTAAGTGGCTACAAAATTCCCATGGCAATCATAATAGTTATTGGTGAAAACCTTACGTAAATGAGCTCTTGCATGTAGTTGTAATTGTAACCCATCTGGATAGACCATTTGACATTCTATATTTGAAATTTGACATAAATTCCCTACTAGTTTTGTACACGACTACATGCAAGAGGTAATTTACCTAAGTTTTTCACCTATAATGATCTGTAAACAGTGTAAAAACTAAAAAATATCTGGTATTACATTTTAACGCATTAAGCGCCCATGACTTGCTTTTATTGCATTGGAATTAATTAGAAAACAAAGGCAGTTGGCACTAAATGTTTAACCAAAAAATAATTATAATGACATTTTCTGTATCAGCTGTATTTCATAGCATAATTTCCGCAAGGTAAAATGAATAATTTAAATTATTGAACATCCTTGAAAGGTTTGTATTGATGAAATACCTATTTAAAGTAAATCTGAAAGAAATTATATTTATGTGTTTACATGATAATCCAATACCTATCAAGGGTCTTAATTAGAACATACTAATATTTTACCAGACTAACACAATACAATATCCGTAATATTCGTAGACTATAACTCCAGTTCAACCCTTCCACTTCTACTGCTAAGTCTTAGCGACGGCGCGAAGTGGACAGCAAACGATGCTGTAGAAAGAGACGAATGATTAATTGCGATATGACGCTCTTAGAAGTAGTTGGATGTCCTTTGTTTATTCTGATCACGGCTTTTACACCGAAAAGTTAGTGTCCTAGTAGAGTTAAAACGTAATGCAACTATATCTAGAGTATCTACTCAGCAGCTACTAAGCAGTTTTAATCCACAAAAACGCACCACTGCGCTACTTCGCCATTTCATAATTTTAACGTATTGGGGCCTAGGTAGGTATATATATATTACGTTACAATCAGTGTTTGAGTGGCGCAGAGCACACTCATTCAATGATGATGGTTTTTACGTTACGAGCAATCGGAGCGTACTCGTACCGTGAAAACACGACTTTATACTCGGATGCCCATCGTTAAAAGATCGGTGGATCGCCGATGTATCTAACGTAACATGTGACCATTTTTGTTTGACTTTCCTGCGCCTTTATCGCAGCGAATTCAACAATACCAATTACTTGTCCGGTCACGTAGAAAGTAAAAATGTTATCACCCGCCTGACGTCACTTCTGTACTCTGATGACTCAAGAGAGACTGATTATAATATTGCACGTAATAAGAAACGAACGTAGGACGTATGCAAATAAAGTAGACGATTACTTGCTACATATTAGAATATGGGATTTATTCACTCCTCTCTAGTCACAGTTTTTGAGATCTAGTGACTAATGTCACGCCGTTTTAATGGCTCAACCGGGTGCCTCTAGTCTCGTGTCCGGTCAATAAGGAAGCCAAGTAAGTAATGGTGTCCTGCCTATTCCAGGCGGCTAAATTGGCAGGGCGGGCATTACTACGTTCTTGACTACGCCGACCGTTCAGTGGCGCCCTCTGTTTTCTAATAAACTAAAAGGCATGGTTTTTTGTTTTAAAATTAATATACAATGTACCTATATATAATATATGACAAAAATTTCGATTTCAAGACAATACTTTAGTTTATTAGAAAAGAGAATGCAATGATAGTAAGTAATGAGGACGCCACTGGACGCCCGGCGCCGGCGTAGTCTTAAAGCAACCGGTAGTATGTTTGCGAAGAAGCGTCCGGTTTCAATTGTTTTCTTTAAGTAACGTACGAACACTGGCACTACAAGGTTCACGGACGAAAAGATTTATATTCGCCTTTGTACGGCATGTTTATGTTATGATATGTGGATTAGTTCATTCATTTTTTTTTTATCCAGTAAGGCTCTGGAATGTCAATATCTTATATCATCACACATAACCATATCATTATTAATGATGTCATTAACTTCAACACAATAATAATATTTCAAGATAGTTTGAAGAAACATGTTAATAAATTTACCAAGGTGTCATAAAATTAATGATAATTGAAAGCCATTTTTACATTGTATTTGTTTATGATGTTTCTTTGAATTACCTAAATACAGTTAACCACCTACCTAACATCATTTTCATTTTCAAAATCGAACCTTTGACCAACACTTCTGTATCGGTTTTATTAGAACTAACCGACAAGTTAATAGGTATCTACATCTTTAAAAACTTGTTGATAGTTAATTTATTATCCAGATAAATACTTATTTTATTGAATTTACGTCAACTCGAAAGAGGTGTTAAGTCTTGTAGAGTATTTAGATTTTTTTGAATCTGTGAACATTAAAATAAGTTTGCGTACATACCTACGCGATGTTTTTAATGTTATTATGCGTGCGCAGGCAGATAAGTATGCAAAATGAGACCCGATTGCGTTCAGTTAACTCACGCCTCTCGCTCAACTTATTGACGTACCTACTGGTGTAACTATGACGGAGAAGCGTTGTTATTGCATCTACCTATTATGCAAATATCGGCTAGGCCGAGCACAGCAAAAGCCGTATTCCCAAAGTTTGAAGTTCTTTTACCGACTTGCTGTCCCGCTCTCACTTGCGGTTTCACTGTTTTTTTGACCTTCCGGTTCTCGGCAAAATAAAGTTGCCGAAGAAAGGTTGTTTCCGCGCTTGCCCGCGACCTAATGAATCGACGGAAAATGCGTTATGTGGGACAAATTTCGTAAAGAACCTCGAACTTTCCGAGCCACTGCACTTGTATAGCTCAACTTTGTCTACAGCCGACAAAACGACTAGGCGGCGACGTCGGGCCTGTCGACTATGTCCAATGTCGAGCACTCATATTAAGAAAGATTTACTCTAAAGGCCATCGGGATAAATTCGTTTTTGTGTATTCTATACGTCAGAAATGAGGCTTTGATAGCTACTGAAACGTTATAGTAAGGGAGCCTTTCGTTTCGTCAAAAAGTTTTTGCCAAAGTGATTCATTTCCCAAACATTTATTTTGACCAAACTGTTTTTTTTCCGTAAGTGTAAATTTTTCAGGATTTATTTCAGGACCATCGTGTAGAATCCTATAGGTTAGGTTAGGTTAGTTTTATAACAATCCTGAAATATTTACAGTTTTGGAAAAAGAAGCGTTTGTCCAAATTATATTTCTGGGAAATGAATCAGTTTGGTAAAAACTTTTTGACGAAACGAAGGTAACCCTTATAGTAAACATATCCTGCTTTGAAATAGCATTATTTCCTGTAGTAGGCGTGGAACAGATAACCGAGTTTTTTTTGTTCGCGTTCAGCTGGTTGCCGTTGAAACTAACTTACAATTCCGACTTTTCCTTTTAACATCGCGATGTCTTACATAAGTAAGTGAACCCGTTCTTTACCCGTCCAATTTAGCAAGAACTTGCTGCCAGCTTTGTAGCATGTCAATCGCTTACAAATTATGTTTTTTAACTTTTGCTTTGTTTGTGGTTAGATTCCTCTATTTCATTTCTCTTGATTTAAATAAGCAGTGCCCAGGGACGGCACACCTCTCGGATTCAAAAAGATTTATTCCAAAGGTCGTTGACATATTTTAAGTGTTCAAAAACCTTTTTATCGAAATAGAAAATTACTTATACATACCAGGCCTCGTTTCATGTTTAAATATAGAGTTGGAGAATTTAGTTCACGATTGTTTCCAGCGTCAAAAACGGCCCTTTTATGGATCTGTTCACTTATGGTATTAATATAGCAGGTGGGCTAGTGATACTTGGAACTGGTTTAATCCAAACGAGATACGTTAGGCACTTGACGACTTATATTTGGCGATAGATATTTGTAAATTCATTTTTGTTATCATCGCGCAGGCATTTTTAGACACATGGCAAATCAATAGAAATAACGGTAGGGTGGATAAATGAAAAAAATCTGTCTCAAGGCGATGTTGTGGAGTATCTCTCGTAGACACCGAGCAAGTCACGTCCTACCCTTCCTGAACTCTTTGGACCTATCGGGAGTGCCCTCCCATAAGTTTATGCTTTAAGTTGCTGTCCCGGTACTCCTGATGCGTAATATGGATTATGTAATGAAATGACACACAGTTGCAAATTACGTGCCTTCTTAGCTCAGAATATCGTAAAGGGCAAAGGGCAATAATTAGGTAATTGCGACAGCAGAAAATGTTTTAATTACCCGCATTCCTATAATTCCGACAGATTTACCATTTAACTTTAAAAGAGAGCAATTCCCTCTCAAAACATGCCATGACCGTAAACAAACTTTTTACGACTTTATTCATAACGTCATTATGACACAGTTCTATGGTGGGTAAGGGTTCCATTGGACTGATTGTACATTTTGAAGCGAACGGTTCTTCCCATGGAAACTGTATAGGTTTGAAGCATGCTCACGAGTATCCAGCCCATCTTCATGTTTTAGCAAAAGATGGTAAACAAAAAATATTGTATACTTACTCAAATGTATTAACCTAGACGACGTTATCCAATAGAACGTCTTTTTAAATTTCGAGCTCAATATAACATGTGTTTAATTAAAAAAACATTCTGGCCAGGAAGGACGTCAAACTATAAAATTACTTAAAACTATTAATTTACTTAACTGCGATAGACGAGTTCTACGCGGACGAAGTCGCAGACAAAAGCTAGTAACTAATAAACCAAGCTAGGTTTTTTTTACCCTGGTCATCATTAAAAAAATTACAAGTAGGTTGTTCTAAACCAGGTATTCTGTAGAAGTAATCAGCACCAGCTAAATAATATGTGCTGCTATGCTGTGTTTTTAAAATCATGAATAAATAAGAGCATATGTACCAACTACTGACTACTGACAAATTATTCTAGTCTTTCAAAGATAATTGGAGCTGTTAGTGCGCTTTTAGCAGTTCTCGCTTTGGACGAAACTCTTTGTCTATGGAGTAGGTTCCTTTGAAGGAAAAATTACGTGATGTGCGCAATAGAGACAGAGGTTCTTTAATGACTTCGAATTTTATCTCTTATATTATTATAAAACCGTAACAGACCCGTTCATTGAAAAACATTTACATCAGATTCAGATTCAGATTTTATTACTCAATATAACACAGTATAAATTACATGGCATGTCAAATTATATGCAGTTACATTGAGGTCGTCAGAAATAGAATTAAATGATAATAGTAGAAAGTCAACACAAATACAGAGTACATTAAAAAATAATAATAATAAAAAATTAAAAGTCAATCCTATTTATAAGTCAAGTTCCATATACGTACGTGTATAATGTTACGTTATTGTGATCCTTCACACAATCCTTGACTACCAATCACCGATTTCTGAATTGTTAGGATGTCTGTCGGTTTGTTTGAGCATCACGCCGAAAACACTGTAAAGATTAACTGGACAGTTGTAATTTTGATTAGAAGTGATAGATGACAATGTGAAGCAACAGTAGTTGATGATATATTTATATAAAAATACTTTACACCATGAACTGTGGCAATAGTGCTGCATTCAAGGTAACTTCGCCTTGGCCCGAGTAGTATTCAGTTTTCCGAATGAAATAATCAGTAGATGAAGCAGGGCTCGGATACCGGTAAAATTTTCAAACCGTTATTATGTACTTGACGCAAAACCTTTTCATTTTTTATGTAAAGTTCTTTTAGAATTTACCGGTTTCGAACTAAAAAACCGGTTAGGTAATCAAGATTCATACTTGGTGATAAATTTCCAAAAACCCCTTCTTAGTGCACTCCTGTCCCCTAGGATATTTAAGAAAGGTCTAGCGGTTTAGGCTGTGCTTTGATCAAACAGTCACCCAGATAGTTATTTAGTTCCCCCTATTTCTTCCCGTTGGGGTGTTTTTCGGAAAATCGTTTCCTAGTGCTTCCCAAACAATACCCCCGCCAGCGTTTTTGGTTGATCGATCGATTAGTCAGCCGGTTTCTCGTTTTATACACAGATTTAAACATTTCTTGATTTGCTTAACTAGATGGATATCAATCTCAAAAAACCTTGGTTTAAAATAATACCGTAATTATAAGCGAGCACTAGTTATCACAATTTAAAAGGCGGATGTATAAAAAGTAGTTGATAATGTTAAGCAACCAGTGAATGGCCAACCTTGTCGTGTCACGCAGGCCTGCTCCTACAATGCTCAAACGCACTATCAAGGATACATTTTAATTCTACAGGTGAGTATAAACATAAACAATCGAAATGCGGGGTTCACAAATGTTTTTTTTTTCAATAAAGCTTAATATTTCAACTTGCACTGTGATATTACAAATTAAACCTTGCAATATATCAGTTTAAGACCTACCTTTATAATACCATGGTTGGTTGGCGTTAGGAATTTGATAACTGGTTGAAAAATAATGAAGCAATTTTAAGTACATGCATGCATTTTGTTCTAAATACCAGTTTCCTTAAGTTTATATCTCGACTTATCAACGTACACTCGCCATTCACGGAATGTGAAATATCATTAAAATATGCGCTTAAGTTGGATGTGATAATTACAGTTACCTGACTTACTTTTAACCAAAATTATATTTAATGAACGTTTATGAATACTACTATCAGATTTAGAAATACTTGGTTTTTGTTAATAATAATACGGTAGAATTATTGTTGTTAATTTATTAAAGCTGTCATAGCATGAATAATAATGTCGCATTCATAACCACCCTGTAATTATTATGGTCATGATTTGTAGGCATACACTTAAGTAAGAGTAATGCTAACTGGTCAAGTTAACGTGAATTTGTACGTTAACTGATCAGTTTTCATTGCCCTGTGGTAGTTAGGGGTAAAACGAATTTCCCTGAAAAAGAATATTATTAGGTTACTCTACTCCATCGATCGTGGCGTATTTTTGTATACCATTGTTGAGCCGATCTTAATTCGTTCCCTTTTATGCCTTGCATAAATATATTAAAATAACATATTTCATTTGACACGCAATATGACTATATTTACTCAAACAAAGTCAATTCATTTGATTTCGGTCCCCTAATTCATTCATTTGGCTGTATTATATATTGGGTCCTTACCTATGAAATTGGCGTTTTTTTACGTGTTTTATTTCGTACGGAATTTATTTATTTCAATTTTAACTTCCAAAATATTTTTAAATTTCATTAATACACTATGCAACAAAGATTTTAGATACAAATAATATGGTTCAATTTCTTACTTAATGTTTAAAATTAAAGTGTGTACTTAACACATTTTAAGTGCTGCAAGTTCAAGTGTTTCAATTACGCAGAGTTTTATGAAGCGAACTATTTTTAAGTAACTAAGATATGTATAATATAGCTTAGAAGTGTCCAATATTCCTGACAGAATTTTGCTTGGTTTGCATTTGACGTTACTAAATAATCCGCAAAATTAAATGTATGAAAACCACCGTTTTCATAAAATTCTCCATATAAAACGCCAATTTCATAGGTAAGGACCTAATATAACAGACTTGAATAAGGGCTACAATGTTTAGTTATGTTGATTGAGGTAGTAGTACCTTGTAGTTGTATCGCTTTGTGGGGGATTCTAAGAAGGTTATTGTCAGGAATCTATGTTTACTGCTATTGTCTAGCGCTGTTCTCTAGTTATACCACGAAGACCGTAAGCTGTAACGCCTCAAATGGGATCAGGATAGAAATGCGGTGCGCTCGACCCCAAGTACTGGAAGGAACTACGTTGGCAGGCCTCCCACGAAGTGTACCGATAAAGGTCACTTGAAACAGTTGAATGCTAGGAGTTTAAGGACCGATAATGGTAAAGAACTAGTGGAGCCGCAGCAGCAGACGTGTTTCGGTTGCAATGACGATGATAATTGTGGATGGTCAATCTAAAGTTAGGGATGGCCTTGGAGAGGCTCACTGTCATTGGTTCTGTAGGTCAACATGACAAATAGCATTAGCTCTAGTGGAAGCATGTTAAGGCAAAATAGAATGGTTGAAAACGGCCCTATTGAAATGCAATTATTTCAAATTTAAAGCTAGTTACATACATACATACATACCTTCAAGCGTTCATTCCCAGAGTGGGGTAGGCAGAGCTACAGAAAGCTAGTTAATTTGGTAAATTCTTTCTTTCTTTTTCTTTTCTTTCTTTTCTTTCCTAAAAAATCCTGCATACAGGATAAACTCAGTTTCGTCGGATAAACTCAGTTTTAGTCAATCGATATTTGGTACAGGTATTTACAAGCTTCTGTCCGGGACTTCGTTCGCATTACCCACAAGGGAACAGTTTTTTGTTTAGGATAAAACGTAGCCTGGATGTTAATACAGAATATAAGCTATCTCCATTACAAATGTTAGCAATTCGCCCAGCGTTATCAGCGTAAAGGTGGTACAAACTAACTCACACACACTAACAAATTTACGCATTTATAGTTATAGTGTGATTTAAAAGGTCGTCGATGTCACCATTTCTGAGCTCTTTGAATATTATAAACTACTAGCGACCCGCCCGTGCTTCGCATCGGTTTCTGTGAGTTTTCTGTAACACCAGAACATAATCCAGAATTTGATTGATTATGCATTCAAACCTTCATTATGAAACGCATACATACCTTCACGCCTGTAATCCCAGAGTGGGTAGGCAGAGCTACAGAATTACAACTTAAAAAGTTGTTGATAATTCAGTAACCACAATTTGCACAAATAGGCAATAGGCTTCATTATGAATTACTCTATCTATTGGTGAAAACCGCATTAAAATCCGTGGCGTAGATTTAAAGATCTAAGCTGACATACCGAGGAGCAGACGGCGGGAAGCGACTTTGTTCTAAACTATCGTCGGTGATACTGCAAAACCTGCACTGTACTTAAAACTGTGCATAGTTTTAAATACCTTGGTCACATAATCACTGACGACCTGTGTGATGATCAAGATATTGAAAGGGAGCGTAGGGCGTTATCAGTGAGAAGCAATATGCTGGCCCGCATGTTTGCGAGATGTTCAAATGAGGTTAAAGTTGCGCTATTTAAAGCCTATAGTCAATCCTTTTACTCGAGCAGCCTGTGGGTTAAGTATACGAAACGAGCTTATAACGCCCTTCGCGTGCAATACAACAACGCTTTCAGGATACTGCTGGGCCTGCCGAGGTGGTGCAGCGCCTCAGGTATGTTTACGGAGTCGCGCACAGACGGCTTCCTGGCAATCATGCGTAAGAAAATCGCATCACACATGGATCGCGTCAGGAAAAGCCCCAACAGTATCCTGAAAATGATAGCTGGCAGGTTTGACTGTCCGATTTTGATTAACTGGTTAGGACAAGTCAAACCAATTTTTACAAATATTAAATAAATAAATAAGTTAAATGTATTTGGTAGTAGTACTAACATAGTCTAAGTACCTCTGTTACTAACAAATGTTATGGGTCTGTCGGCCTGAAATAAAGGATTCTATTCTATTCTATTCTATTCTAAAACCGCGTAAGTAACATTTTAAATAAGAAGCAAAATGCACCTTTTTAATAAGACGGTAAGGTTTATTTTGCTCTATCATAAATTTGTTAGTTACGCGGTTTTGCAGTATCACCGACGCTATGTCAAGAAGACGTTGAGATAAATATGACTTCCGCCCAACAGTAATTAAGAATCTAATTTTGAATATTTCATGACTTGTCTTTATGACCAGTGTGTTATGTTATATTGTCTACCTACCCGCTTTTGTGATTACATCATTACGTCGAATTGCCTCCAAAACTTTCTTATTTTAACAACTCTTGGATCAACTTCGTAAATTTCCAGAAACTTTGGTTATGAAGTATGGCATTTTTTTATTATTAATATAATATTGCTTTGTTCTGTTTTTTGATAATTGATCGATCATTAAGTGGTTTTTATAAATTCTTAATATAAATAAGTTCGCGTTTGAAATATTTTGATCAAGGGAAGTATATTCTAGAAACGTTAGGATTGCAGTGAAGAACTAGCATACATATCTACTTAAATAATAAATAAATATCATTTTAACCCGTGTGGTTGCCGGGCTAGAATAGTACCACTCCATGTCTTCCCGTGGATTTCGTAAGAGGCGACTAAGGGAATAAAGGCTTGCAGTACTGTTAGGCGATGGGCTTGCCACCTGTCACTAATACACTGGGAAACATCATAGCCTACTTGTGCAAAATGTGGTTACAGAATTATCAAGAAGTTTCAAGACTTGTTGGTAATTCTTTAGCTCTGCCCACCCCACTCTGGGAATGAAGGCGTGAGTTTATGTATGTATGTATGTAAATATCATTTTATGTATCTAAATAAGTCACCTCGACTTTTAAATCACTGTTATAAAATACTTATCAATTTCCGCTGACCCTCAATAAAAACCTATGTTAAATCAGATTGAAACATGCTATCAAAAAGTAATAAACTGCCTAAATAAAAATTGGCTATAAATTTCGTCTAACTGTTTTATACACCGGCAACAATCGACATTGACTAATCTCTTCTCTCCAATGGCTGTTCGAATTTCGACAATAATAAATTACCTGTTGAAGTAGAAATTGCCACTTAATGGTGATAAATCGTGAGGCTGTCATATTTTGGTTTTATTGTCTCGGTGGGACGTCTTTACTGGCCGTGGCTGTAATCGCCGACCATTACGTTACGTTCACCGATTTACGGGATTTTGTGATGACACAACTTCGTTGCAAATAGCCCTATAAAAGTTATTTGTATCCGTTTGGTAGCGCCGCCTGAATTTCAACCACCTAATTCACTTCACAGGTGTGAGGAAGCTTGATGTGATGGGAAGATCGTTGCTCTACGTCGACTGCTGCTAACACATTAACAAAGTTGTCACCTACACCTGTACCTACTTGTTAATTACATTAATACTCGTAGGTGAGGAGATGAATAATCACTTAGCTGGCAGTGTTTAAGGAGCATTTTCGCGGCATTCGAGAAATTTTCTTCCTTTTCAAATTCAATGCATATAGCTGCAATGTAAGGTGACATGAGAATATATTAGGTATGCGTCGTAGGATGTTTTGTGTTATGAAGTTAGTTTGTTATGTAGTCATCCTGTCAACGCACCTGTGATTGTTTTACTAATACACTTACATCACCACGTGTCGATTTTAGTCGGGGATATGGGTGAATTTAGATGTAGATTCTCACGGAACTCGGGAGGGAGCATGCCAAAATGTGGTCTTAGTTAATTCTAGGAAGTGCAATTTAACCGGTTATTAACAGTTTTTGTATGATAATAACTGGTTTAAACCGGTTATAACCGGTAATTTGCATTCCCTAGTTAATTCCCACAATATTTTGAATAGTTTTATCCGTTTATTCAGATTCGTGATAGCTTAGTTGAATGTACGTATTATAAAATAATGTCATTCACGGACGGTTAAAGTCAAAGTTTCGTACCCAAATGGTACTGTTACTAAGCCTACGCTTTCCGTCCATCTGTCCGTCCTACATTTAGGAGCTAAATCTTTTGAACCGTAATGGATTGTCAGTAGTTTTTCTTTACAGATAATACGCTATAACGGCGGATTTTTTACTAAGTAAGTTTGTGACGTACTTAGTAATCAGGAATAAGTATGAACATGTTGTAGGTACTCATTTAGTACCCTCCCGCGCTGCGCCCTGTATATCATGCATGCGACAACCGCCTTTACTGTGGTCAACCTAGCCTCTCTATTCGACTGGACTAGGTGTATATTAGCTGTTTGATAGTTAAGTGATATGGTCTGATAGCTTATCTATAAATTGTTACATTTAATCTACCATTCAGACAATGTTCAGATAAGGGCCCCGAAAACTTCGGAAATGTTTTGGTGCGAAACCTTACGCTATACATGTAAATATTTATACTATATTTCACACAGTAGCATTGTACTTAGTTTTAGGGACTCTCCTTATAAGATAAGATCTGTCTTTGATAACGTGGCCCGCCGCCCTTAAAGTAATTCCATGGGCCGTTTTCAAACCATTGTGACTGATAATATTGACTAAAGAAGAGATTATCTCAAACCCTGAAGTTTGCATTTTGTTTGTTTATAGAGGAAGCTCTCCGACGCCTCGAATGATAAGTACATAATAAATTAAGCATATAGCTTACCCTAAAGTTGTGGGCCATCCCCCAAGGAAGTACGTAATCGAAGTTAGGCAGTACTTCAATGTCAACGTTTTGGTGTAGTTATTGTTATGGCTTTTGAACATACTATGTATCTTAAGGTCTATAGTCACGCGATAGTGCGCTTACTGTTGCCTAAATGTTTTATACTCGTTTTAAATCAATTAAGGTTGTAGGTTACTGGATCGGTGGCTAAACGCTCGGTCGATATTGCGGGTACGCTACTGAGAAATCGTTGTTAGTGAGGCTACATTGTTTACTGGATGACCTTCTTGCGGACAAATTAATAGGCGTATACAATCTTGCTTTTGGGTTTAGAGGTCGTTATAGCTCATTGTCAAGCGGCCGGCTGCCGCACACAGCTTAGGACTTAAAACTTCCTGTTTAGATGAAACTGCTGTGAATCGAGTGGAATTACAATAAAATAGGCACAAAAAGTCTAATTGCTTATTCGAATCAGCTACTGTGTGAACGTCTAGCGGCAGAACAATCTAACCTTCAAGTTGACAATAGCAGACAGCACGCGAATTGCAAATTTCAACTATTCTTGTTAAATAGTATAATAGCCTAATAGAATAAATTAATAGTTGTGAATTCTTACTAAACTATTAAGTATTTTATTTGCCATCAAACTGTCTGTTTAGCGAAACATTATTATAAGGATAATGTTCCATGGCGCTAACTAAATCTCTGTAAAGTTCAACCTTGCTGTGAAATGATGTAATCGTCAATAGTTTTACATACAATGGAGGGGTCAAGGTGATTGTCAAAGTATGCTTCTAGAATGATAACTATGCTTAACCTAAAAACAGCGACCGTGGAAGTCCGTCAAATGAATTAAGCTGCAAACGCAGTGAGAGCCGAGGCAGCGCGTTGTGGCGCGTTCCAAAAGCGTAGCGTAAGAGGCGAATTTACTGTGGGCTTTAGCATGGGAAAGCGCCACAACGTGCCGCCTATGCTCTCAGGGTGTTCAGGGCTTTAGTAACGATTTTTAGTACAAGAACCAGCCACAACGCGCCGCCTCCACTCTCAGTGCGTCTACTAAGCCATTAATTATCACTATTATCAGCCTTACAATACAGCATTAACCATTCTAAAACACGGACCGCTCAAGCAGTTCGCTTACGGTCGCATCCACGAGAGGCAGTCAGCGTACTGCACTTGTGGAGTTCTTGGAACAGAGAAGTCCATCTACCTGCTGAAGTTTTATAAACAAGCGAACTCAATGCCTTTCCAAAAAGGCACCAGTAAAAATCTTACAAAAAGTATACATACATACATACATACCATCACGCCTTCATCCCAGAGTGGGGTAGGCAGAGCTACAGAATTACCAACAACTCTAACAATTTGTTGTTAATTCTATAACCACATTTTGCAAAAACAGGCTAATAGGTTTACGATGTGTATATTAGTGACAGGTTGCAAGCCCATCGCCTAACAATACCACAGCCTTTAATCCCTTAGTCGCCTCTTACGACTTCCACAGGAAGACATGGAGTGGCACTATTCTAGGCGGCCGGCAACCACACAGCAAAAAGTATATTAAAATATAATCTAAATCTCCAATCCATTTGATTATGTATTTCTTTATTCATAAGTTGCTCTCTTTAAAGATCACCTAAAAACCATGTTTGAGTCGGTATTCACAAAGCGAAACATCTAATAAAGACCCGTTCAAAACGTGAAACTGAAAGTTGACATTTTGAATTCACCTGGATGTTTCCATTATGCTACCGTTTTGTGAAAGCTACACTATTTTATTATTTGCACACTTTTTTTACTCTCACTTTTGTTTAGTTTAGAATACAAGGACATTTCGCATGTCAAAAGGTAGAAATTAATATGTCAAAATTTGGTTTACTTTTATTTTAAACTCTGTCGAGGAAAGTTAAGTTTAAAGTTAGAATGGATTCATAATATTATTTTATTTTTGTGGTATTTAAATGAGCGCTCTGTTTTATTTGAGTTTTGTACTAATTAGAATCAGTTTTTTTTATACGCCTTGTGGCCAAGGATACCATATTCTGAGGATTTGTTTCGCTTTTCGAGAAATCTTGCCCTGAATGTAATTGAGGACTTCTTCGGATCGCAAATAATTAACTCGTACAAGCTATGAAGCCTAATTTAAGGTAGAAACGTAAAGTTTCAGTATATTATATTATTTGACGACGCGCTGGCCTAGTTGGTAGTGACCCTGCCTACGAAGCGAGCGGTCCTGGGTTCAAATCCCGGTAAAGGCAGATATTTGTGTGATGAGCGCGAATATTTGTTCCTGAGTCATGGATGTTTTCTATGTATTTAAGTATTTATTTCTCTATATAAGTATTTATATCTTTGTCTAGTACCCATAGTACAAGCCTAGAGCTTAGTTTGGGACTAGGTCAATTGGTGTGAGATCGTCCCCTGATATTTATTTATTTATTTATTATTCTAATACCCTGAAAACCTGAAAAAATGGGATAATTTGAGGAGACGGATCCGGTTCTATCCTTATATCCTTAACACATTTCATAATAATACGTGCAAAAATGTTACATTATGCTCAGTATATAAACTGTATGACTTAAGACGGCATCGAGCAAACGTCGAGCGTCCAGTGGCGCCCTCATTACTATTATTTTATTTCTAACTAGCGACCCGCCCGCGGCTTCGCCCGCGTGGAATGTATTATACATATAAACCTTCCTTAAGAATCACTCTATCTATTAAAAAAAACCGCATCAAAATCCGTTGCGTAATTTTAAAGATTTAAGCATACATAGGGACAGACAGCGCAAGCGACTTTGTTTTATACTATGTAGTGATTAATTACCTTGACCTTTAATTGATTCAATATAAGACAAGTGTAAATGCCGGGC
The DNA here is from genome assembly GCA_927399475.2 of Acleris emargana. Lineage (NCBI taxonomy): Eukaryota > Metazoa > Arthropoda > Insecta > Lepidoptera > Tortricidae > Acleris > Acleris emargana. The sequence continues at coordinate 9,606,030 of OV656853.1, read as the reverse complement.
CTCATTACCTGAAACAAAGGTTTTGTTAGTTTGTAATTAGCGCCATACTTCAAATTAAGACCTCTCAGACTCCTTAGGATGTAAGTGATAAATTTATTACTAAACTAAAGACACGTTCCAAATGAGAGGAACTTTTTTTTAATGCAAAGCAGCCAATAAGTCTACTGACACGTCGTTGTACCGCCGTATCTCAGCCATTATCAGTTTTCCGCCGAGGTCGATAGGCCTCATTTCGTTGGCCACTAATTGGCCCATAAACACTTATCTAGGACATTGCGACCCGTCCCCATTGCCAAATAGCTGACAACTCTGAATTATGACCCTATAATCGCAATCAGTTTGCTCATCTCTTCCTATCGCAAATATGCAGCACTTGTTTGCGGACACTGCAACTTACAAAATTGTAACGAGATAGGTTCAGGTTCCATTATGCGATGCAGGCTACTGTTATTATTTTCAACGAAATATCGCGGAGATACCAGCGAGAATGACCTCTGAAACTAGAGCGCAGCGTACGAACATATCATAAATTCAACAATATAAGGTTTCCTCGAAGCTAGTTGCCTTTTCAAGTGAACTTCCTTTCAGCCGGGAATATGTTCGGGTTGTTTTGTTATGTTTGCGAGTTAGCAACGGCAAATTGTCGGATTACACAACTCCTAAGTTCCTCGATAAACATTACAGTTGAGCCTTCTTCGATTCCAGAATCACCGCCAAAATTTCTGTTTCGTCGGTAATTTGTTTATCAGCAAAACGATGAGGCAACACTGTGAGCTGTAACATTTGAATATCCTTGTTGGTTTGAGAATTGGAAGATTGTGTTTGTTTTACATTAAGTCGATTTCGCAAATCCCCGTAGCGGAGTGCCGCGGCCGCAACGTAATGTAAGCTGTTTGTGAACGTGATTTTCCCTCAAAAAATAATAACGAATTTCAGCTGTTTGCCGTAAATTCAGTGATTTATGTCTGTTTCCTCTAGCAGCGGGCCATCCGTTCGTTCGGACTTCCTTTCGACGGCGCCGTGTAAATAAGCACCCGGCATTTTGTTTGCCAGTTTAACGGCTGTAAATTTTATAAGAAAAACACAAACGAGCACCGCGGGCCGCGCGGTCGACAAACGACCACTTTTTACATATTTATAAGCTTTAAAAAAGAACGTTGCAACGGCTTTTTGAATCGTTCTTAATTTTGCGACCCACATTTTCAGTGCACAGCAAGGGGAAGTTGCGTTTGTTTCTGAATGTTGGACCAACACTAGGCAGCCGTGTGTCTTTTAGCGTGAAATCGGAATGGCTCATCGGTGTTGCCTCAAAAATATCCACACATCCTATCCCGGGGAACCATCCGTTCTGAAGTTTCCTTCCTCTCCCCGGCGCAGGTAAATAAGCGGCGCCTCCCTTTGTTTGCCGGTTTAACGGTTGTAAATTGTACGGTAATAACGGCACTAGAGGTGCGCTCGTTTGCCGGAAGCAATACGACTCTTTGCCCCTGCATATTCATAGAGTGGCAAAAATGCCGCAGCCCTGGCGCCTAGTAAATTGTGTTTTGCTACCCGATATTTTACTTAAAAGCTGACGTTACAATATACTCTGAAGACTGCAAAGTTGACAGGGAAATTGCTTACTGCTATACCCGAAATCTCTGGTTTACCTCGAATGAAAACAGAAAATCATTTTTATTTTGCCGTCTGAATATAATCCCGACAAATTAAACTATATGTATCTTCAATTGCAGGTTGAATATTAAGAACGGCTGGTTTACAACACTAGTAGTATCACTTTAGCATTCCATTTGCGTACATAAGAGCGCTGGAGACCTAGTTTCCCTACCATCCTCCCTTCTAGATTCTTTAGGTGATCCTTCTGACTTGGTATTTCGAGTGAGACCGTGATAATTGCTTACCATCAGACGGACCGTACGCTTGTTTGCTGCCGACGTTAAATAACAGTCCACAATTCAATTTATATGCCAAGGGCGATGAAATTTTAAACTTCAATTATTTTTACCATTTCTACTAGTTGTCATACCAATGTGCACATTTCGTCATGTATAGGAAGTAATTTCTAATATTTTTCCAACGCTGTATATTTTTGCGTCGGCAATAATAAGTAGGTACCTGAAAGACCGTGCGTCACTCGGGTTGAAAACGATTTTTCTGGAAGATGAGAAGATGACAGATCGATAACCCATAAACTCATACCTATATTGCAAATTTCATCGTAATCTTTAGAGCCGTTTTCGTGAACGTGATTACAAATATACTCGAGTATGAAAATTGCTCGTCTAAGGCACGTTAAATTCCTTTCGCATTCTATAAAAGTTTAATCAACAAACAACACGTAATAGTGGACAATGCATTATAGAACTCGTTGACCTATTACACTTTCAAAATCTAATAGTAATTACTAGGCTAATAGCTTAAACGTAAACTAGGTTAGTAATTTGTTTAAGGTATTTTACCGAAATGATAACGATTCTATTGTCAGTTCGAGCACGTTCCTATAAAACGGTTAATTGCCTGATAACTTTGACGACGGTCGGTATGATTCGGGTAAATAATTCAAAGCCATCAGGAAGGTTTTTAATTGACCATTCCTAAAAGTCGAACCTCTCTTAGTGAAACTGTCAAACGAGTAGGTGCAGCTAATATATTTCTTTGTACATAACTATGTGGACGATATATAGATGGAGCTGACCAGCTTTACTAAAACGACTTATTCTTCCTTTTTCGTGTAAAAACGAGGTGCTTTAAAAGTACCTTTACATTCTTGACAAAAATCCGAAATTCCGGAATACGCCGAAATGGCAACCCTAAATGGAAGGTATAGGTATTTATAGTTGTACTGCAATACACTAGAATTTAATAAGAGCTCATCAAACTAGTCGCAACTGCAAGCTACTTGACATTCCCTAAGCCGAGTGCACCTCTACAATTGTAAAGTCAGTTTATCAACAACGTGTCGTGTCCCGCGACGTCAGCGTGTCGTTGGCAGGCGCGTCACGTGCGCGTGTCGTAGTGTCCCGCTGTTTACCCGGGCGGTTGTCGTACGACCTCTTACGTAACTTGTCGTGTGATCGTGTTGGGGATAATTCCGATTTTATCTGGATGATATGGACTGTGAGGATCTGATGTGCTTAGAAATCTGTTATATTAACACGCTTTTATACGCTTGGCTGTATCTCTATGGATATTTAATGGTATCTTTTGATTTTCGCCCGATTATTATTGTCGAATCGACTTGAATTTTTACTCGAATGCCGAAAATAGAGGGTAATGTTTTTGACTTTTATGTATGAATGTATATATTGATTCTTTGTTCCCTTGCAAAAGCTAAACTTAGCGTCGCGTGTCACTGGGTACTTTTTTCAATGTGAAATTGGTGAAATAAAAATATATACATGTAACATTGATAACTAACATTACATTGACGACATTATTCAAACAGCAGTTGGGTTTTTGAAAGCATATTTTTAGTTAGACTTACTTTAATGTATTAGACTTAAAACGACATTTCCTAAATGACTAATTAGCTATGGAAGAGCGGGGCATCCTGACACAGGTTCACTCACCTAAAAGGAAGTCCCAACCACTAATCAGTATTTGTGATTTTTAAAAAGGAAATAAACTATTTTCATTTTCATTTCATTACACTTGTTGCATACGTAACGTCGTCGACAATAGAATAGTAGTACCGTGCCATTGAGCTTATAATATGATGATAGAAGTGGAAGTGCTCATGGAAACTCTTCAATGGCCAAAAGTAGATCCGTCAAGCTTAGTTTCGTTTGCTTTTTTATAATTTACAATTAACAATATATAAACTAAGTATTGTTTTAGCTAATATCTGACCTCAGGCAATGCAGTAAGTAACCTTAACCTACAAACTGCTGCCGCCGTTACAAACAACAGACAAGACTTGCAAGTTCAATCCAAATTAACCTTTGGTTACTCAAAAGATATTTCTTAATCAGAAGTATAAAATGAAAGGGGTTTTTTTTCTTCAGAAAATGATTTGGTGTTATCGCTGTCATTTTATGGGGCGTTTAGCCGTAGAATTTGATTGCTGCATGTATAAAATGTCTGTAAAAATATTCTCTCGGTAGCCTTAAAATGACGCACCTATACAGTCCTTATTACAACGGTAATAATTACGTAAATAATAATTGAATTTTAGGTTGGATATTTATTTAACTCTTGATTGATAAGAGTTTAAGAAGGTAAATTCTACGGAGAATTTAAATTTCATTTAACTAGTTGAATATAAATTTCAAAAAAAAACAGGGGACAATGTCACACCTATTGATCTAGTCCCAAACTAAGCTCTAGGCTTGTACTATGGGTACTAGACAACGATATAAATACTTATATACAGAAATATATACTTAAATACATCCATGACTCAGAAACAAATATTCGCGCTCATCACACAAATATCTGCCCTTACCGGGATTTGAACCCAGCACCGCTAGCTTCGTAGGCAGGGTCACTACCAACTAGGCCAGCGCGTCGTCAAACGTCGTATATTATGTACGCGGAGCGAAGCTTATGTGATGTTGAACAGTCATCAGTGATTTCGTCCATAAAATTAGCATGAATGAATTTAACGACCAACAACTCTTGTGTAGATTTAAAGATAACAGCATGTAATGGGCAGGTAAGAGTTAATAAAATTGAGAGTTTAAAAACAATCAGCTTACCATATTTAGCTATAAAAGTCATGTTCACAAGTCTACTGCAATAAAACGTCACTAAGTTTAACTGTTGGAACACGTACAAGCGAACCGCAATAGATTCTGATGCGGTTCCTCCGGTTCACACCTTTAGTCTGCAAGTCTAAAGTGTACAATTATTCACGCCGTCTTTGGGGAGTAATGGAGGCAAACTTGCATTTAACTCAAGTAGTTACTGAAGTAGTTACTAATTAATGTGAAAGTATTATGCTTATTGAGCGCCATACCAATAAATATAAGTTTCAAACTGTTCATACATTATAATTTCAATTTTAGATTCTAGTTTTTGGTCAGGAGAGGAGCTCTTTTTGACACGGCTCGGAACCGGTTTAAAAAATACCGGTTATTATCGGTTTATTACGAAACGCGAACGATTGGAGAATTTTATTTTAACATTCATTAACCGGTTTAATCCACGAGTTGCGAGTGGAGAAACCAACTAGTTCGTTGCAACTTGTTATGCGTCTGGATTAACCGGTTTTTTTTTCAAATTCCGGTGAAAAAAACAGTTTATGCGAACGAAACCGAAATGAAAAGGTATTGCGTCAAATACATAATAACGGTTTGAAAATTTTACCGGCCTTGCTTTTTGAGTCGAAATCGGTTATCTTTACAGAACAAAGGGTAAGACAAGGTTAAGTAAAATGCTAGTAGCCGATATACACGCCGGCGGAATCTCTGCAATCGAGCTAGCCTATTAAAACTAAAACTAGTAGGTACCTACGTCGAGTGGAGTCGTATCATTGCAACAAAGGAATGTGTTAACTGTAGCAAACTTTACGGTATTGAATTATCAAAATGTTGGGCGGTTAAAAGGATTAAAACAATAATTTTAACCATAGAAAAAACGTAAGCAAATGGGATAATCACACACAAAATATCTAGGTAGTCCCCACGTAACTGAAGGTCACGAGTAACATTTTTTTCACTGAGAGATCTTCATTGCAGTTTAACTATTAATTTATAAATAAAATGAACGAATAAATAAATAAATAAATTAGACCCCGACCTAAACATTAAAGTTACTAAGACTATTTAAGTAAAAACGTTTGTCATGTGGACATGGTAAGTTGTTGTTTCAAAGCAGCCTTTTATGTGTTATAACGTTTTCAATCCACGAAGACGCGCCCTATTACTTAATTTCACGTACATTGATGCAACCGTGCAACGGCTATCTGAGTGGGGGGGCGCGCCTTCGAGATTTAAAGACATTATAGCCGCTATACAATTGAGACTGACATTTGGACTAGTGGTCCTGATATCCGTGTTACACGCGGAACCGTAGCTCCGTGATCTTAGCACCGGCGGTGCTAAGTTCCCGAACTACACGGTCACGCCAAGATACGTATCCGTGTCTGCGTTCGGCTACGTATCTGCGGATCTCGGCTCCGGCTCCGCTCCGCACGGTTATTGAATGAAAGCTTGTCGAACGGAGCCTTATTAGATATGTGATATGTGTTCTAGTTTATAGCCTCCAACAAAATATTTATATTTATATAATGACTCATTAAACCAATTTAAAATGCAAAAGCAAAGAAACTGAAATCAAAAACACGACTATCGCATTACATTCGGAGGTCTTAAAGACACACATAAAATCTTCATTAAACGTCACGGTCACGGGCGGATCGGATCTACGTGTAAATAAGAAACGTATCTCCGTGTAACACGGAGCTACGTATCTTAATTACACGTAGCCGAATTTCACGTGTCGAACGGGCCGGATCTCCGTTGCCGTGTTACTCGGTAACAGAGATTCGGCTACGGGTACACGAAACACGGACACGACCAGGAGCCCTAATTTGGACTTAGTTCTGCAAACGGGAATCAACCCACAGTATGACAGTTGACATTTTATTGCTAAATCTTTGTGGGTTGGTTTCGTTTGCAGAACTACGTCTATTTGATAGATCTATTCATTATGGCCCGAAAATAATGTTTTTGATTGACCATTGAAACCGAAAGGCAGTTATATCGTTAGATATACCCGTACGATTTGTTCGACTGAACATTGGTGTCAAATGTAAAATAGTATTATTGAACTTGGGTAGATTTGCACACAATAGAATTCCAACTGAATACATACGATCCAGTTTATATTCTGATCAGGTTACAGGCTGCCGTTTACGTAATAGTGAAATTGGTTTTAAATTTGTGATTTGCATGATGCTAACGCTAATGCTAATTAACTGTTTACGTACATTTTGTAGACTGAGGTTACGGTTACCGCTTACCATCAGGCGGGCCGTACGCTTATTTGCTACCGTCGTGGTATAAAAAATCTAAACCTAGTCGCTTTGACTTGTTAGACATTGTATATCGGTCTATATAGCCTATTAGTGGGCAAAGTGCTCCCCCTCATTTCTTGTTCACACATTTTTTATTTTGTAGACATTAATTTTACCTTAGAAGTGGCGCTGAATCAACTACATAACTCGAAAAGCGGCTCAAAAATGTTCCGTCCTGAAATGAGAAACGATCTGAATCGAAAGTTGATAAAAACAGTTTATCGAGTTTGTGTGAAATCTGGTTCAAGAAGAAAGGAACAGCGTAAACAAAACCTCCAGTTTAGCCTGAACAAAGTATATAATTTGATTGGATTACATTAATGAAGTCATAGAAATATACTTTATTGCTGAATGTTGTACAAAAGATCTTAAAAACTATTACATGCGTCAACACTGACCCCGCATGGGCATTGCAATTTAATTGGTTTTTATCCTACTTAACTGCAAACAGGTTAATTATATTTAGTCGATATAAATCCATGCCCATCTTTGTAAATCAACGCGGGCGTTGAAACGATTCGTATTGCACAGCAAGAACTACTTCCCCAGAACTTCCCCCAACTGAAAACTAAAAGCGTCTATAACAAAACATGTTTCTGGTCTAATTGTTTCGCGTCCGAACCATCCTCCAATCGTTGGCAACGGTCTCGTTTTGCCGGAACTTTTCTTATTCTACACTGTAGATATTTTGAAAGTTCTCGTTAACTGCTGGAACAAACATAGTTTTACCTTTTAATACGAAAACAACGAGAGGCAAGTTAGCAGATTTTAAAAGGATTTTCTGCAGTGTAGCTGTCTTTATGTTCGATACAATTGGAGCATGAAAGAGCGACTGAATGACGGGATAAATATAAATTCCGAGACTGTAATGTTATTAATTAAGTTGTATCCCGAGGTTACCCTTCGTATAATAGACCTACCTACGTGATAAGATAATAAACCAGTGTTGAACTAGCTACGTTGGTTTTTATACATGGTGACAATGGTGGGATCCAATAAAATAAATATGCCATTAAAGCAAAATATTTTGTATTAAGTAAGATGGCAGTAGAAATATGAAGGACATCCCTGTTGAAATGAAACGCTGTAAGAAACTCAAATAGTATAACAAAATGACATTACGATAGCGTCTGATGCTTAAACACTGAAACGGGAATACTTGCGTCAGACTATTTTTATAATTCCTACGTCGCTGCTCAGTCAGTAACAGAGGCGTCCGCTCCGGTACCACTGTTATTCCTTTCCATTAGACATTCGAGACATGACGTCACGGACGGAAACAAAGCAATCGCGTCTTCTAACATAAACCAAGAGCTAGTGTTGATTCATATTCGAATAACACTATTGTTATCTTAAAACTGCCAGTATCCGAAGTTGTGAAATAAAACAATTTCCACCCGCGTTGACATTTACGATGCAGCCGGAGTTCCTCCTTTATGACGACACAGAAATATCCTCTGCATACAAATTACGGAATGACACTTTCCAGTTTATATATGCTGCGGAAAGTTTAGTAAGGCATTTTTGATGCTGTCCCGACCAACACATGTTACACTACGCTCTTAGTAGGTTTGGGGTATGTTACAAAAGTGAAACTGCCACAGTTATTTAGAAAACTGTGGGCCTAGATAATAACCTTATTATTAGTTATATTTTGATATGCATGCTGTTGGCAGGTCTTTAATAAATAAATAACCAGTCATCGTTGTAGGTAGAGTAGATGTATAAACTTGACGCATATTGTATTTCTATTTTCTAAAGCGTGAATGAACATCTGGCTCTACTTATTCTACTGGTTCATAACATTAAAATTGTACAAAAAAAAACGACTTTTAATTATGTTCTAGACTAGTCAGATGTATTATATACGTTTATAAAGCCTCATGCTGTTATTTGTCAAATATTGTAGTTGCGTCTCTTTGATTCGGTAGCGCTAATGTAAGACATCTAACGCATCTATTCCAACACGGTTTAGCAATATTGCTTTTGACGTGTCATCGTATCTTCAAAGTAACGATAGATCTTATTTACTTGACAGTAATGGCGGCCGAGTTGAAAGTAATATGATACGTGAAGAGCAACATTGTTTAACCGTGTTGAATAGAGTTATTTTGTAACTACTGCTGAGTGACGTGCCGTCATCGATGCTGTTATGTTATGTTATGTTATGTTACTATGCTAGAGATGTGTGAGTTTAAAAGTTATACTTCGAGTACCGGCCAATAATATATCACCACTATAGTTACATGTCATACGATTACCTTACAAATACGATTTACCAAATTAACAACCAATCAAGAACTAGTTGACCAATTGTATTCATCATCATCGTAATGTCAGCCGAAAGACGTCCACTGCTGGACATAGGCCTCCCCCAAGGCTCTCCACTCAGACCGGTCTTGTGCTTCTCGCATCCATCGCGTTCCCGCGATCTTTACAAGAGCAAGATACAATTGTATTGCTAATATGCAATTCGTTAGCTACTTAAATAAGGTTCAAAATGGTATAAATTAATGGTTGTACATATCCTAGTTTTCAATTTTTGGTAAGTCATAGGTAATCGTATGAGATGTAAGTACAAACGTGATATTATATTATTGGCCGGTACTGTATTCCTTTAATTATCATCATCGGTGTATCGTAGTTTACTTCTGCTCTACGGAATTTCCCCCATGTTGCTGTGAGTTTGCGTATGTATTCGAATGATTTTGTATGAAGATTTATTTTGTCTCTTTAATATTTTGTGTTTGGAGTAAGAATAAATAACGTGGGTCTAGGAAATTATCACCATTTGTTTCGTCTCTATTTTGTTTCGCCTGACAATAATATGTTGGTTGATCCACGAGCAATGTACCTACGTCGAGTCGAGACACACACGAACTTTCACTTTATACGCATTGACGGGTCAATTAACACAACATGTCATACACAATGCCATGACTGCGAGCATTAGCCGTTATAATTGCTTATTATAAATTAAATTCTGTTTACGTACTCATTTTATTAAACATTTGTGCATTGTGTTGTGCGATGTCCTATTCACATCGCTGATGCGTAATTGATAAAAACATGTTTTCAAAAGTCACCGGGTTAGCAAACAATAGCTATTGGGGAAATACTGAACTTGTGAAAGGCTTCCTTCCTGTCTGACCGGATCGCTTCGAGCCAACTGCACGAGAAACTTATTTGTATAACAGTGTAGTTTTGGAGTAGTACATTATGTGTGCTAAGTAAATACAACGTGTAAGAAACAGAGACGATTGTAATGTCTGAGTTTATTGGCGGTTAAGTAGCGAGGACGTCAACAATACGTTGTTAACAACTTAATCGGCCCATGATTTGTAAATATGACTAAAATAAGCCTTTGTTGTGATTTGTGCTGTACATTTATTGTTTCAATAAATCAAAATTAAACTTGATACGTGTAAAATAAAATAGAGAAAAGACTGTCCTGTTCGAAACTTCGGGTGCCTGATCCCTTTCATTTGACTTTCAAGCTAAGCTTTGTAGTTTAATTGAGATGAACCATCCACCAAGCAACCAAACCATGATTTTATGATTTTTTTTGGGCCTTTTAAAATATATCAGCTCTGATAGTAGGGGTAGTCTTTACGGTTCACTAATGTTTGACCAAAAAATTATCGACAAATAGTCATTTGACAAACAACGTTTCACCAAATGATCATTTGGCAAACGAGACAATTGACAAAAGTATCATCTTACAAAAACTCACTTAGCAATTGATCATTTAGCAATTAGTTTACCTATTTCTGGGCAGAAAAAAAAACAACCTCGAAGGCCAAGGCGGGAGCCAAGCTCCCGCCTTTGCCTTCTAACCTAACCTATCCGAGTCGGTTATGCCCTGATACGTCTTCCTCGTAAAATGTAAATTTAACTGTTGATCATTTGGAAAAATAAGTCATTTGTAAAATGACTAGTAGTAAAATGATCAATTGACTTAACATTTTTTTGCAAGACGTTGTTTGTCAAGTGTAATTTTGCCAAATGTCTTTTGGTCAAACGGCAGGACACCAGTCTTTACATTACATCAAGGAATCTTATTTATTTAATAGTTATTAAATGAGGAACGACTTTTTTGAACTATACCTAACTGAAAGACCTATAGTTATTCCATAATTTGGAACTATACGTATGTCGGGTATTCTTAAAAAAAAGAATGGTGTAATGTTTCATCTAGCGTTTTTTTCTGAATTGTGGTCCTCTCTTCTGAAACGCTCGTAGACTTAAACTTGTTAAAGTATCCATGCGTCCTTGACAGGATAAGGTTCATAATTAAATTACAATTGATGCGGATATATTTACGCCACGGGACACGCGCGACAAATCATATTAATGAGCCCCAATACAACGGAATATCATTTTATGATAAACGATTGACTTATTAATTCATTGTCGCCACTCATACGAGTAAACTACACGAAGCATATATTGACATAACTTAGTAGTAAACATAGTATTCGACGTACTTCGCTGGCCGAGTGTGTAATAGGATTTCCGGAACTTTGACGGCGTCGAAGTAAAATATTTGCCTTGTTAGCTGCACCTCCAGTGTACTCGAGTGTACACTCAACGTACGAGTTACTCGGCCCGTAGTTATTTAGCCTAAATACACATAGTTTACGCTTTAGTGCTCTTATGATTGTGTTGGAATATCAATGGCATTGATTGCGGTTGATGTCTAAAGTTTTGAGAACCCGGAGTTAGTTAGGCAAATACTGAAGTTTATACGGTTAGCTGAATACGGTAGTATTATTGTGAGATCGTTTATTTAACTATAGATGAGTTATGCCTAAAAACTTTTTATGAATTGAAATCGCTTGATAAAGGAGCGCAGCATTAGAATTGCTAGTTGGTGTAGCACAGTGAGCTATGGAAAGAGCCATGCTCAGTATCCCTCTGAGGGACCGTGTATCAAAAGTAGACACGAAGGCGGACCAAAGTCACAGTCATAGCAGGTTGTAACAGGATTGCGTCACGTAAGCCTATGAAGGTCACAGCTCAATAGAACTACCCGGCACCCGACCAGCACCGCCTCGCCTCCCGGTTAGTATTAAAATCGTTACGTAGCTTAGTTGATGTGGTTCTAAAGAGCTTTAATCTTAAGAGATGCCGAAAGATGAGGTAGAAAGTTACTGGAGTAGAGACGGTGGTTGGTGATGGTTAGATCGCAGGAACCGGGGTAGACTGGCCACCCTTATTAGCGATGACATTGCCGAAATAGCAGGTCTGATGTGGAGGCAGACTGCATAATACTGAGGAAATTGGAATGGAGGCAAATGTCCTGCAGTGGACGAATTAGGCTGAGCAAGAGGAAGAAGAAGAATCAGTGTAGAAAAGGTCGTTCTAGTGTTTTTGTTGTTGCCGATACCAGCGTGTTTTGCTTTTTAATAATAATAACGGAATAGTCGGGAGCTCGGAGCTCAAGTTATAATTGTCTTGCGAATTTAAAGACCAACCAACGATTCTAAAAGAATACCTACCCATCAGTATACTGTTTTCACATGAATTAATATAGGATGATGTACCTTATCGAACTACATAGGTAGTACGAGTACCTAGGGTGGTTGGTTATTCAATACGTTCCTTCTAGTAGGGCATAGTAGAGCTGTTTTGCAGCACAATAATATCATAGGCATGTTTTCGAAAGTAACTGAAAATTTCCTACACTGACTATTTAATCTTTTGAAATATCTTTAACTACCACGTGCTTCATTCAGCAGTTAGTGAATAAAGTAATTTCATTTAGCAACATGTACGCTACATTTTTTAACATTTGTTTCTCAGAAACTCAGCTTTTAATCAAAATGAAAAAGAATTATAGGTATGTTTTAAACATGAAATAAGTACCGTAAACCCGGATTACTTTAGCCCTAGGGGGTAACATTGCTCACACCCTTAAAACTACGACTATTTGAGTGGTAAACATCTTAAACTGTTAAAATAATTATAGAACTATATAAGTAGCTTGTTTCTGATGTAACATTTCATGGAATAATTCAATTTTAAATATGATTTTCGGGGTGGGCAATGTTACCCCCTAGGGCTAAAGTAAGCCGAGTTTACGGTAAGTTTTTTTAGACAGAAACACTACGTGACATTTTTTGAGATGTCAATAAGCTCTACTATGGCCACTAAACGGAACGTATCGAATGACAGCTGTCACCCTGTATATAGGTACATACATATATCTAATTGTTTAAGTGCGTTAAACGTCTCTAGGTGTAAATGGGACAGTTAAATTAACTTTGATAGATCAAATAACCGTGAAATCGCGTTTATCTCACCGCGTCACGATAACGCGGAATGAACATCGGTAACGAATGAAATGTCACGCAAATAGTCATAGTTTCCGAAGCGTTATGGCGTGAGAAAATTACACGCCCAATTAGTTGCAGTTAAACTAGTCCAATGCCGGCTAATTATTTCCCAAATTTCAACGTTAATTAGGTAGGCTACCGAAATTGAATTCATTAATTTTTCAATAAACACACTGAATTATAAATTTGAATAAATAAACTGACTCGGACGTGTGTTGTTGACGAATGGCTTGCTCGTTTGTGGTTACATATTATTGGCATCAATTATTGAATCAGTTATAAACAATACAGGGTGTCCCAGAACTAGACATAAATATTAAAGGATAGGAAAGCCCCTTATATTCCTGTTCAGAATATGTTTTTACTTTCCAATATGTTAATTAGTAGTACCTGTCACGAACGCTACCTTGCGGTACCACCTTACGCTCCCTCAGCTGAAAATAGCTATAATTTAATCTTATACTTGATAACTAGTCCTCAATTACGTATTAATTAAGTTTGATTTATTTGTAAATCCTGAAAAAGTAACAGTTTCTTAAGAAAATACCTTGGAAAATGACTTGCAATAATGGTGATCTAAAAACACATGAATAAAAATCATCATGGTAGACAATATAAACCCGGATTAAACACATGGAATTTTTATTCAGATCTCAAAATACTGGAAATAATTTGAAGCGGTATGAACCCTACGCGTTCAAAATATCAGAAACCTGAAGAAATAGATTACTTCAACTTATAGTATGAAATTATGTCATAATAGGAGCGAAATGATTCATACGTAAAAGACTTTTGGAATTGAATTATAACGTCACTTTGACAGACTCCCACTGTGGCCTATGAACCAAATGAAGTTATAACGATAAAGAATTTATAAACTATTGAATACTTAATCCTTTCGATTTATGTTAAATGGGAAAGTCCTTAAGATCCGCATTGCGTAACGTCGAAAGGTTAGGTCTCCAACCTCTAATACGAAACGAATGGCTTTTCTAGCTATAAATGACGTTTTAATTGGCTGTTTACGTGGTAGTTATGGGTAATCTGACGAATATATTGATAACGTGATTGGCTTCATTATGTTACGGCAAAGTGTATGATTAGTGTTTCACTATGATGCCTAAGTAAATTTTGCGATTTGGTAGGGGTTACATAAAATGGAATCTTTATAAGCCATTTCCGTGTTTGTTTTTTTGTCTATTCGCCCGTACAGATTTTTCTCCGAAAAATCGGACGTTAAATTTTCGTATAAAGTTTATTAATTGACCGATCTACTGCTGTGTACCGTAAACATATAAAGTCACGTAATTTTGGAGGTTTTAATTGTAACGGTCAATAAGAAAAGTTTTGTGACGTGTAGGTATTATTATATTATACACATGTTTTTTTTTGCAGTATTGAAATGTAATTGTATTTTTTTTCAACAGCGAGACTGTTGTCTCGGACTATCGTCAACATAATGAAGTTGCGTCTGACATAGCGACCGTCCATTATTTTTTAATGCCTCAGCCATAAGAACATGACACTCCTGGTTTTAGAAAGTAGCATAATAAAGTTTTGCCCATTAACTCGTCGACGCCAAAGTAAAGTCTTAAGCACTAGCACAAACATACATTGTATGCATATTCCGTTCGCGCTCGCCTTGATAATGAGGGCTTGCTGCAATCAAGAGCTTTTATCCAAACGACGTGTTACTAGCGTCGAAAATACGCCTGTGTAAGATATGCTTGAAATATTTCAAAATATGAATAATAAAAGCGTTAAAGACAGCGTTGTGAATAACGTGATCTTAAGCGAGAATCGTTTTAAGACGTGTCAGAGATAACAGTTTATTATGACTTTATAATCACTTTGACGTATCTACATGCATTTTTTTTATTATTATTCTGGACTGACTAGCGATTAATCCCTATCTCGGGTGCGCTTCAATAAGTCTAAAACATATTGAATAGGTATTTTCATTTAACTACCGACGAAATGAAAAACAAACGTCCAGCATAAAAACAAAACGTAAGTATATTCTTTTGTAGCATAAAATTCACATACTTAGTCATTTAGAACAACCTTTTGTATAACATTCATATGGTAAGTATAATGCCATTTGGTACGTTAAGTATAATTATTAAAAATAATAAAAAAACATTTGCAATAATGATCAGGTGATATAACTAATTATATATTATAAATATTTTATGGTTATGTTTATAAGTATTTAGTGTTATTATCTGCGTTATTATATTACATAAAACGTTATGATGTATTTAAATAAAATAAAATCATTATTTTAGTGCGCCATGCAATGCACCTATTCATTATGTTCACTCATAGGTAATTTAAATTCAAGGCATTATTCATTTGGTTTTAATGCATTTTATTATTATAAACTTGGATCATATCATTATACAAAGAATTCTGTAATTTGTGTTATGCGAAATGAAAACTAGCACATTTGTTTTTATGCAAAACATTACACACCCCTCTATCTCATCTGATGGTAAATGTTGATGAAGTCTAGGATGAAGCTTACTGGTTCAGAAGATGCCTATTTCAATTGGATTTGAAGAAATCCAAATTATATCTCTGGAAAACCATATTTAGTCATATTACAGTTCCATGGCATTTAATAACCCCTACAACTATCTATAATGTTGCGTTTCAACAATTATTTTATGGACGTTAACCATATGATGAGTGATGAGGACTCAATTAATTCCTTATTTTTGTCCTTTGTGTAACGAAAATTAGTCACATGATTGTATGACTAATTCTCGTGACAGAATGGAAAAAATCATGATGTTGTCTCAATTAAGGCCTTAACTACGTACAATATTTTTTAAATTCACTCAACTAAAGCTTAAAAACAAAGTTAAAATACAAGAGTACAGCTTCTCTAGGCCGATACACTGGTCGGTTGTATAGTCTACACGCGAGTTCAGGGCGGATCGAGGATACATGTTATTATTGTTTATTCATAAAAACCGTTCCGTGAAAGCAAAATGAAATCTCGGAATAAATTACCGCGACGAGATTTGAATTTGCAATTTAATGGCAGGGCGAAAAATATACAAACCTCGCCAAGTGCAAGTTGATCTCGCACACAGGGTCCGTAACAAAAAAAAATGTATGCGGGGCCGGCTGCAACAAATACCCTCACTGCTGGTTTACTAATGTTTCGACGAAAATTATTTAGCAAATTCTTAACTCCCCAAACTACTTAGGTATCCCATATTTTTATTTGGGCAAATTTTCATTTCCCAACTCAACGTTTCGCACTGATATCATTTCCCAAAGAATGATTTGATAAATTATTGTTAGACAAATTATTACCTGGGATTCTTTTAAGATGTCAACTATGTTTTCGTCAAATGTATTGATTAACGAGGCATAAAAATGAACCATAACCTATCTATCTCTGGGAGCAGTTTCGTTTTTTGGGGTCATAATTTTTTTCCCCCTAACCTACCTATCTCTGGGAGCAGTTTCGTTTTTAATCCAATTTAAATATTTGTTTCAGACAACACAATTATTTATAATAATTAATTTGACAATATGTTATTTTCCTTAGCAAATCATTTGCTACACAATTATTTACCACATAAAATTTGACGTAAGAAAATTTGTCAATATAAAGTTAAATGTTGCGTAAAAAAAAAATACGAAGTAAAATTATGCCACGGATTGGTTTGCCAAATAAAACTTAGGCGAAAAGTTGGTTGCCAAATGAAATTTGACAAAACATAATTCGGCAAAAAGGCAGTACACCACCCTCACTGTATGAAATTTTGAACTATCTACATTGCTTGTTCATGAGGTACAGCCCGCTGAGAAACAGGACACATACATTAGTTCCTTTGAATATGCACGGGAATTCTCGCAAATATCTCAAGTCGTCGAACGTTCTCGGTATTTGAACGCTCGCTGTAGTAATTACCAACTATATAAATTACATTCGAATTTCATGTAGACATAATAAATTACCGCGTACCGCCGGCGGCAGATCAATGAGTTCACGGCGTGTCGCGAGTAGTGTTTAACTTTAGAGATAGGCGAATGAGAAATTCAAGTTGCATGCCTTATCACGTTCGGTACTGAAAACTCAATTTCGGGTCCGGTTTGTACAGATATTAGGGAGTCCGGCGCTGAAAGCGTGCCTAGAGATCGCTACTGTTGGTGCTATTGCAAATATAATTTACTTCAAGTCGGTTAACGAACCGTGATGTTCGTACACTCAAATAAGGCCCATAGTGGTAGCGTTCTGTAGTGGATGCGTTATCATAGTTTTATCTTTTTTTATGTGCTAAAGTTTGCTAAGTATTCGGGGTATCTAATGTAAAAACCCCAAGTTGGGAACTCATAAATTTCTTCCATTAAATAATGTTTTTTTATAAATTATAACGATTCGAAACATGGAGACTCAGTGTTACTTGAACGGCAGTGCCACCAACCCTCCTTAGCGTGTATTAAACACGATAACACAATAGTGCTTTTAACGTTTTTCCGTTAACGTTTTGACTAGTCTTATTTATTTGACAGTAATTGCGGCCGAGTTTAAAACAATAAGTACGATAACACGTCAAAGCCAATATGTTTATACCCAGTTGAATAGGTTACGTATCAGAAAGCCTAAAATCAATTAGCCTAATGTATTATAATCCCTAAAAGTTCATAATACCTAATGGTTTTTTTTCTGAAACCGTATTTTTTTTAGGATTGTTATAAAAAAACCTAACCTAACCGAATGAGTTCTATACAATGACATTTAAAAAAACCCTCAAAAGTTAACGGTTTCAGAATAAAAACCCATTAGTTAAGTATTATGTATGAACTTTTAGGGATTTTAATGCATTAAGTATAATAATTTCAGGCATTCCGTTACGGAATCGTTGAACAGAGGCAATGTTTTGTGTCGTGTGCATGTATTGTTTCGTTTAAGTCTGTTACTGTTACCTTCATTAATTAAATTACAACTCCTAAAACAGCAAAGAACTAACGTTAATGTTTATTGTTATTGTTTGTTCGGCTAAAATAACGTTTATCGTTTTCCCTTCAGATCTATAAAACAATATTTAAGAGCTAATAAAGTAAATTTATCGGTTTTAGTGTCGAAATTCACGAGAGCCCTTTAATTTGTTAAATTGAAAAGAACCATCGTATTGTTCGATGGAATTAGGTTTATTTGTTCGACGGAACGCACTCGGTCGTCAAAGGAGATCCTTTCGCCGGAAATAAGTGAATAGAATAAATGAAATGCCCTATAAAGACGATAGACTGCGGCAGTTTCCACAGAGCTGTTTTATTTAACCCTTATTCCGAGAGTCGAGCCCGTCGGCCTTTTACTACCCACTGGTCTTTTCTACTTACAAAATTGCTAATGATTTCCATAATTTTTACGCAAAATTAGTGCACGCCTAATCGATTTTTAAGAGCAATAAGGAACGCCAAACTTGGTTCACTCAAACAATGCGGCAAGATGCTGCGTCCCTTAACAGACCATTTCCTGGGGCTGTTGGAGACGTTTCGTTTAAAGAGATTGCACTCGCTCTGAGCGGGTTTAATATTTGATATTTGCCGTTTTTGCTACTCATACATTCTTACTTTCTGCGTAAGCGGAATAGAAGACATTGGAAAATTGAACTCACTGTTTATATCACACTTACGCCAATATTAAAAATGTGAAAGTTAGTTAGGATATTTGAATGTGTTAGTCAATCATAGAAAGCTGAACGGATTTAATAAGATAAACCGGGTGATTCTGCACACAGTTATCAGAGTTTTTTATTGGCACATTTGAAAATAGTATTCAAAAATACATTTTATATAAGTGATTCCGCCGACGAACGCTTGTTCAATAATGTTCCTAATTCTGTCTAAGAGAGCGTACCCCTATATCCTCGCCTCTATGTATGCAATTATTGTCGTGTAATCGTGCTCGTCTTAATGTCGGAGACAAAGGAGCTAGTCTGACTGACAACCTGTCTCGTAATGTCGCGAGCATGACTCACGCGATCTGATCCCGCACTATAATGTACTTGACGTCTTCTAGACGTTTTTGAATCAAGTTGTATAGTTATATTAGTTGTAAAATAACGAAACGGTCGATGTACGCGCTCTGTACTCATGATTGGCGCTCATTCCCAAAATACCATAATTTGAAAATACCAATTTACACTTTATACCAGATTCACAGAACACCAGTTTTTTTTTTGGTTGAGTACAGTAAATTAATCTTTACTTTGAATTTGAATCTGGTGTTATGGGAATCTGGTAATAAAGTGTAATCTGGTATTTTCCAATTATGGTATTTTGGGAATGAGCGATGATTGGCAGAAAAGAAGGGAGGCATTTGCCCAGCAACAGGAGACTTATACAGGCTAAATAAAAGGCAAAAGAATATTCAGTGACTGTGAGGCAAATTAAAGTTAGTGTCAAATGAATAGGCACGCTTTCGTGACGAAAACGAAAGTAGGACTTGAAATATCGTCGAATTGTATCTGCAGCTATTTTGGTCTAGCTATTATGTCCGTTATCATTTTTACCGACGACTATTAGCTCTGAACAATTAAGCACTTATTGCGATTAAATTGGCTATACAATGTAGGTCTATAATCCACTTTAATCACATTCATTGAATAACCAGTGATCGGAAGAGGTAGAACTTATTTACCAAAACTCGAGGCATGTTCACTTACTTGTGAAGTATATAGAAACACATTTGTGGATGAAAATGCATAGACTTTCGTTAAATTTGTACTTTAACATAGAAAAAATAATTAAGTAGACAAAATGAGGGCGTTGCGTTTTTCGAAGTGAAATTGACAACATCGTCCAATTTTGCCCAACGTTTTCCCACTCAACTACATACGCTTGATATTTTTATTTTATACTCATTGTTTTATATAATGCTGGGTTAAATATTATCATTGCTATGAGCAATATGTTAAAAAAATACTGACAGTTGAGTTTCTTGTGGCGTTTCTTCTCAGCAGTGATCTTTGTCTTGGGAAGCGCAGGTAGATTTTTGACGTGTAAAAGTGCCCGTGCGGCCTACTTACTGATTAAACATCTTTTATCTTTTCTTATAATTTTTTGTCTGAAAACTATTATTGTTTATCTGTAATGACGTCAGACTCCGATAACAAACATCAAAATTAAACCTTTGAGTGCCGAAAACTACGAGTAGGTTTTTTAAGTCCCGTACGTCAGTATTTGTTTACTTAACAAACTGTTGTACATTTTTTAGATGATGCCGACGTTGAAAGTAAATGTTATTTGCTAAGTCTTACTGTTATTGTTTCTGCTATAGTGTTGTTGAATATACGGCATTAACAGAATAGGGCTGCTTAGTTTCGGCTTAGTTGTGTGTAACTAGTATTGCGTATTGTTCGGATACCGTTAATGCTGGATTAAAATGTGTCCCTAATGACATTATGCTGCTCTTCCGTGTAAAGCGTATGACACACTGTTGACCACGATAGGCCATTAGTAATACCACAAGAGGTAATCGTGCATGCCTGCCAAAGTTCTATTGTCATTTAGTGACAGCGAAGTTGTAAGTTTTTCTAATACGGAATCGAGGCCAATTGTGACAAGCTACGTTTACACAATTGACCATTGTCGTTCATTGTTTGGTTAATATTTTATCTTTATACTTACTTTCGGGACTTGTTAACGGTAATTTTACAACTGCGACTGCTTGTAACCAGGCTATTATCAAAAGCCTTTTCTATTTTGTAGCCGATAATGGCCAACCCTGGCCCGTCGCCGATGGTGTACCAGGTCCTTAACTTGCTTACGTTGCATCCGCTTATACTCGTTGCCATAGGGCTTAAAGCGGCCATATCCAGTCTTCTTTATTGACTTTGATTAACCATTTATCAAAGCAATATCCGATTATCGTGGTTATTTAATCACATTATCAGATTGGCACATGCCGTTAATGAAAGCATGTAATGTAATGATACTATTATTGGTTGATTAGGTTCTGCAATTACCGTGTAGGTACTTATATTGATGGCAATGGCTATAAAGTGGTTTAGTGTTTGATTCGTGATTCAAGTATACTTTTTCTTGTTTTAACCACATTATCGATTGTTGAGATTCAATTATTGAACGTTTGTATAAGTGTTAACCGCGTTGTCTTATTACGTTTAGTTTTAGTTGTTATTTACTTATTTATAAATAATTTTACATACATAAATTTTAAGTAACATAAGCGTCGTTTGTACGACGTCCTGGCTTTTGTTGAATTTCCAAATAACAGTTAAGTACTACAACGCATTACGTGGTGTTACAAATTTAATTGTATCGTTATATCGAAATAAGCTTATGTCAATTAACCCGGTAATTTGTAAGTAAATGTGTAAAACCTGCATGAACCACCGCCAGAGTGCGACCAGCGTCCGCGCCGATCTGATGACCTTATTCGATCGCGAACAAATGGGTTCCGTACCGGCCAAGTAAAGCGGCGGCCAGATTTTGATAGCCGCCGATATGGGACCGAATGAATATTAAATTAATTCCCGCATTTAGTCTGAAAATACGCCAATTAACTGCTGACGTACTTGCCGTTCACGGCCGTTTACGACGTGATAAAATGGTTGGATTGCCTTACATATGACGCGTGTATTATGTAAGTTATGTGGGTAGGCGCGGACGCCTCCGGGCGGTGCTCTGCGTCATTATTGCGGGTTATCTTTATGATTGACTTCCCTCTGGAATATTGCGTTTAATGACCCCGTTTTTCGCTTTAATGTTGCGTTCGATTCGATTGTCATTTCATTTTCATTCAAGTCACGCATTTTATCCGATAGATTGCAAAGCTGTATAATATACCTACGGTTTTAGACTTAAACTTTTTAAATTTACCATTTTTTATCTTATTTCCCAGTATTTTGTGGTTTTCAAATGTCTTCAACTATTAGTTATGCTCAGAACTACGGCGAACTTAGCACTCTCATCAATGTGAATAATGTCTCATTTAATTTCTCCCCATTTTATCATTTTGGCGCGCATAGAAGTATGCTTTATGTGCGCATAAAGTGTGCTTAAACTGATATTTACCTACTTTTGCGTATACTGTTCGTTCACATACTTATATCTAATAATGAGATTGATCTCTGATTCTTGTTACAGGTAAGTGAAATGTCGGTTGCGGTGTGCATCGCGTGCCCGCGAGGTCGGCGGGTTCACTGATAAGGGGTAATTATAACACAGTTAGATGGGAATGAGGCGTGTGAAACAGCGCCATTTGAAACAATAATCGTGTCAGGGTATCTACTGCAACTATGTGGAGCTAAGAGGTCGAGATTCTCGCGTGAACTTAAACTATGACATATATTTGACATACTAGCGGCCTTTACACGTAAAGTCCGGACCGCGGGACACGCCACGCCCCGTTCCGCAATCTTCGTTCTGAACCGTACATTTTTTTACTATTTTACTATTACATTTCATTTACACGTACGGTTAGGAACGAAGATTGCAACGGCGCGTGGCGTTTCCCGCGCAGTCCGAACTTTATGTGTACAGGTCGCTAATGCTGGCAAGCGGATTGTAACGCACCGGAAATATTTTTCCAGGACTTATATTGCTAGATTTCAGTAAATATTGCAGTCGTTTTGCCTCAATCCTGCTTTTTTATAAAATACTAAACAAGAAAGGGTAGTATATAGATAGGTAGATAAGATATACATAATGATACAACCTGATCAAAAATTATCAAACGAAAATGTCGTATATCACTCCAATTCGACGTTTTGTGTGATGCAGAAGAACGAGTTAAATTTTATGGTAAGGCACACTTGCACATGTCACCTGGAGTATTCTAGGCGGCAAAAACCGGCAGTCTTTACTGTCGAGTAAATAAGAGCGACCAAATCGTTGACAATGCGATAACGGGTCAAAGACGATATGATTTGAGGTTGTAATCGCATAAATTCAATCTTCTATGTCACTACATAACTTCGAATAAAAACCCCGGTTACCGACCGTTTTATCCCGGGCTCTGTGGCGTGTAAGCGATGTTGTGTCATTGTAAGCTGTCGTTTGCGCGCGGGATATGCCCTAATGCCCTATATGGCGCGTGCATGTGCATCAATGTAAACACTGCAGCGGAAATGTCACGCTCGTTACGGATGCCTTGTGATGGCTTTAGCTACTGTTGTCTCTGGGAACGGTGAATCAAACGGACTTCATTTAAACGCTTCATACGAGCTAGAACTAATGGAAATCGAGGCACTGATAGGATTGTTACGAGTAACAATTTAGAAGAGAACGGCATTATCCGAGTACGTTTTAACAGACACCAGAACTAGAGAAGGATGACGCTATATCCTGACGAAAGATTATTTGCTTACATTTTGTGATTTCTTTAAGAAGAGTTAGTGCTGTTAAAAATAAATTACATGGCGAAGGCAAACGATTATACAGGCCAATTGATAACTGAACTGAGACTATACAAAAATACAATATAAAAACTGCAATGTTTGAAAATTGTTTGGTCTAAAAAAAATAGCATCATATTTTTTTGCATACCAACTTTTGGTCGAATGATTAAAATGTCGTAAATTGTTTTATATATATACTGTTTGGTCGAAAAATCGTTTATTATAACATTTGTATAGAATAACGTTAATTTGTCGAATGTAGTTATTATTGGTACAACGTTCTACAATTCAATCTAACCTAGCCTTACCTATAGATTAGTTGAGCAGTGTGAAGCAGTGATTTTAATTTTAGGGCAAATTACGTTATGCTAAATAACAATTCGACCTAACAGTATTATGGATTTAGACTTCTAGTCATATAAAATATGTATACAAATAAATATTTATGCTAAAACCGAATTTCAATTCAATAATATACCAAATATTTTCAGCACAATTTTAAACCATGCGAAGGGCCCGACTACAATCCTAAGACCGCAAATGCGTTGCCTACCTTTTGGACGGATAAATTTATCGTGTGTAAAAGTGTAGGTATCTGTGTGAATTTGTGTCTCGCTATTATACCTATGGTAGTTCTCAAACGGATGGACCAATTCGGACAGAGTGTTTTTTAAAATAAATCTACTTTTTTGTTGAAACAACAACGCGCCAAAATAATAATACCTATAGCGAAACAAGAATATGACTATCTTGTTTAGACGTAGGTTTTCTTATTTCGGCACATTTGGTTTTGCCCAGAAACCTTTATTACAAATGTATTATAAGTGATAAATTAATGATTTGTATTATTATTGAAGCACAGTACATATTGTTCAACGTAACTCTTAACTTAACTATGTTATTTATTCCGATGAAAACGAGATGTGTCCAAACAAGAAGTGTCAAATCAGAACGTATTGATTGATTCATTTTTCGACATATTAATACCTATGTCGGAAAAGAAATCAATCATTAGGTTAACACTATTGCGTGCCTTCAAAATAACAATCTTTAAAACATGATAATTAAGTCCTATGACTTGATTACCACGATAACAGAGAGGCATCATCAACATAAAAGGTAAGGGGTAATTATGGAAAAAAAAAATAAACATCAAATCAGATAAACCTGCGGGCTTCAACCCTTTTGTATGAACAAAAATGTAATTAGTATTACGAACGATCTCGCCATAACGTTGAGGTACCAAATGAATCCCTGAGGTTCCCGACAAATTGCTCTTTGTTCAACTCGAAATAACAGTTCATTTAGGATGACTTGTTCAAAATTTAAGCATGTTTAGCACATTGCTGCTAAAGCTGTTATGTATAACTTAGGAAATATATACCTATATGTGTGAAGATGGATTTTTTAATGGCATAAAGAAAACAAACGAGGTCACAAGGCACCTGATACGAGATCTGAAACTAATAAGAATTAGCAATCCTGAGACTGCAAAAGCGCTACCAACCATGAGGGCTATGATGGAATGCTTCTATACTAGTAATTTCACCGGTTATCTTATCCCTACACATCGGAACACAACAATGCGAATACTGCTGCTTGGCGGGAGGTTAAAGGATAATATTAGCTAGGTTAAAGGATAGTTAAAGCCCCTTGCTATTTATAATATATATTAATGACCTACCGAAAATAACTAAACACCATATGGTTTTATTTGCCGATGACAGCACTATCGTATTTACTGACACACAGCCCGAAACACTTCAGTCGGAAATAAATGGGACTCTCGAATCTACTATACAATGGCTTGACAGTAATAACCTTAAAGTGAATCTATCCAAGACGCATATCATGAATTTCAAACAGAGACGTAATAGGGTACTAAGACCTAGTATTACTTATAAAGAGGTCAATATATCAGAAGTAGACAGCACAAAATTTTTAGGATTAGTATTGGATCAAAGTCTTTCATGGAAAATTCAAATTGAAAATGTATGCAAAAAACTTAGTAGTTTTTCGTATGCCTTGTACATGCTAAGGAAAATAGTTGGCGAAGCAGCAGTGCTCACTGCATACCATGCATACGTCTCTTCAACACTAAGATATGGGTAATATTTTGGGGTAACTCTACGGATCGGGAATTAGTCTTTAGGGCACAGAAAAAATGCATAAGAGCACTGTGTGGGCTGCGGCCTATGGATTCATGTAAAACTCACTTTGTAAAATTGAACATTCTCACTTTCCCTAGTTTATATAATTTTTGAAGTAGCTTTGTTCGTGAAATCGAATCCTAATGAGTTTCAGTATTTTTCAAGTAGAAGACTACAAAACAATTTGCGTCCACCCCCATCTAAAACAAGACTTATGGCAAAAAATATTATAGGAATGGCCCCGAAAATTTTTAATCATCTACCTGTTGTTATTAGGGAAAAATAAACTGTTCTAGAATTTAAGCAGGCTTTAAGTAAATTCCTAGTTAAAAAAGCTTATTATTCAGTCAACGAATACTTAAATAATAGCTGTAATACATAACAATGAGCATGTTAGTTATAATATCCAAATTTGTATGCCCTGAGGCAGAACATAGCTGAACTAATTTATATGTTAGTCACCATCTAGCATAATTTACTTTATGTGTGTGTATACCTATTGTTCACAAATAAATGATTTGATTTGATTTGATTTGATTAGATCCTACCACCACTAAACCACTATCTGTTTTACTTCGGAGATAGTATCCATTCATACATAACTAGCTGATGCCCGCGACTGTGTCCGCGTAAAAATCGGTTGAATTTCCACCTCTTCTGAGTGCAACGGCAACCCCACCATTTTTCTCGAACGCATTCTTAACTGAACACGCATAGATAAACGTTCCTCATAAAAAAGGTTTTGGTTATTAATTTATCCCTATAGGGCTCGTCAAAACGGTTGGCAAAACGCAATTGATGCAATATGGTATTCCAAGCATTTACATACTTACTTCTTACCGTCAATAATAAATTCAAATGTGTCAAAAGTATGCTATTGACATTACATCTTGAATAAAAGTTTTTCTCGAGTACCACGAGATTTGTAGGCAAGGTGAGCAGACTGCTTGATCGCCGACGTTGTTTTAAACAATATATTAATATAACAAACGTAATTTTTTTTAACTCTCCTTAAAGTCTTAATATTAAATCTCTGAGAAACAAACGACATTGCAACCCTCAGACTATACCTACACATTCCCTCAACCCATAACACCACCATGTCCGTCCGTTCGTGAAATACTCGATATACTCGTATCTACCATCTGAAGTCCTTTGTCACCAATGTAAACAACCTCGTTCATGAGTACTACGACTTCTACGCAATAAGCAGACAGTTTCCCGGCTTGACTGCCGCGGCAGACATCCTTAGTTCGCTGTCTGCGGAAGCCTGCACACGATTCCGTCACTATTCACCGCGTGTCAATTACGAAGTGTTGCAACCTACCTCTTGTTTGCTGTGACGTTTCTGCCGCCTCTGAACCTGAGTCGTCCTGCTTCTAGGTTTCTGTTTACATACAGGCACTTAAAAAGTAAAAGTTAACAAACTAGGCAGTGGAGACGTTAATGGATCTGGCTTGATTGAAATCCTCGATGGTAAAGATACCGTATGTTTAAGAACTGACAGTATTTGTCTATTTGTGTCCTAGCCAAAACGGATACCCGTTACAACGCCAACATTGTGAAAATGCAGTTAAAATACCTAATTATGATTTACTTAATGTTTTTTCATGGCAGCTGCTCAAGTGCTCAATTGTAAAAAAAACTGGAAGTTAATTTGCATAAGTACCAGATTGGATTATAAATTTATTCGTCGAATGGCTTGCTAAGAATACGGCGGTATCTTCTGCGAGGATTTTCCAGCGTCGTCTTTTAAAAAGTAAGATTCTAAAAGTAATTCCGAGTGTTTTCTCTCCGACGCAAAGATTAATTTGTTCCGTTGGAGAACAAGCGTTAACACATCCGGTATTGGTTGGATACTGTCCAAAAACATATCACGATTAAATAAAGAAAACTTCCCGGTCCAAACTTCTAATGAGATTGTTTGGTTTCTAACTGAAGTAACGGTCTGACGGATCATGTGTTAGCGTTAGACAAACAAGTTAGCATGTTTTTGAACAACTCATATACGACCTGTAATAATAAGGTTCTCAGCATAGTTCATGCCAATATCCAGCAAACACAGTCGCTGTGACGTGTCCAAAATCGCTCAGGGCGACATAACCATCATCATCATACGATGTCTGTACCTGATTTTTGAGAAATTATTATTTGTGCAAGCAATACAATACCTGATCAATAAAATACGATTTTAAAAGCTTTCGCTTTACTGTTTTCGTGCTTAAAGCAGCAGTAATGAGTTTAAGTGACTTGCATCATAACGTATGAGTGCACTGCACATTGATAACGGCGTATGGCTGTTCCTGTCTTATAAATTAAATAAGAAACAGATGAGGATATAAAAATAATCTCGGAGAGAGAAACAGCAACGGTACCATAAGTGCGGGAGCAGAAAGCCACTGTGAACAGGAGCCACTGGTGCACTTAACTTTTACATTTATGAAACTGATTATACTTAGTGCTTGAGACGTTGCACTTACTGTTTGCTTATAGAAACCAATTAGGCGCTGAATCATTGCTCTTACATGAATTAAAATTAATGTTTTAAAATGAATCATCTTTACGATCAGAGATGATTCAGATACTTTAAATTGGTATATTTTGGAATTCTTGATGACTAATGAGCAGGCAGGTAACCATTATTATTTACTCGTATTATTAATCTCTGTTCACACCATTATTATTTCTAGCACAATGCGAAACTCATAAATAAAAATGCTTTTAACTGTTTAAGAACGATGATTCCCTAGTATGATGTCATAGACAAAGCTATTTATATATAAGGTAAGGTGGGGCAAGTGCATCTACGGGGTAACTTTGTCAAACCAACAATATCTCCTAAACTGTATGGTTTGTCTCAGTTACCCCGTTGATGCTCTTACACCACCTGGAGCAAGTGCTTCTACGGGGCAAGTCCGTCAAACCAACAATATCTTCTAAGAAATATATGGTTGGTCGCACTTACCCCGTTGACGCACTTACCCCACTTGACCTTAATTAAAAACATTTG
This sequence comes from Acleris emargana, assembly GCA_927399475.2. Taxonomy (NCBI): domain Eukaryota; kingdom Metazoa; phylum Arthropoda; class Insecta; order Lepidoptera; family Tortricidae; genus Acleris; species Acleris emargana. The sequence goes on along the minus strand of OV656853.1, from coordinate 9,577,129 downwards.
ACCGGCACGCTGTCTTTTTTTATAATAAGGAATCACAACATTCACGTACAGGCATCATGTCTCTTAAAATAAGCATAACCTTTATTTATTTCAAGTAAAAGCAGAACACGAAACAACGATTTCAAGTTGTTAATATTTATACATATAAATGCACTTAGCTGGCACGGACACATTAAACGAAACGAGCCTGCTCTATCAGCTGGGGAAGTTTCTGCGCCGCTGGGCTTGTATCGAGGAACTTCGACAATTAACCAGGACAGTCGCTCTGGGCCTCACTACCAAATGGACTATCTTTACCCGGTATTTACCGAGGTCCTGATAAACAAAGCAATTATTATACTGTAGGTTTTATTTTGATCAGTCGCATTAATGTAACCGTTTGATTGCGTCGAAGAATTGCATCTGTTTACGTTAATGATATCATAGTTGTTGTAAGCCAACAGCATAATTATGAAACGGGTTGGGACGGTGGAACAATAAGAGTATAGGCTGATTATGTATGTTTTATAGGCCAGTAACTAAAATAGTCCCGTGAATCTGTAGATTCAACCATCTTTTTTGATCTGTTTGCTTTTTTCATGGCCAATAGGAGTCAAACAAGCACACCGACCGTCTGAGGGTAAGTAATCTGAGACCCATAGGCATTTGCATGCTCAAGACTAAAATAACAAGGCAAGAACGTAAGAAACAAAAGTGCAGTTATATTTTTAATAATTAAGAAAACAGTTCCGACGCATGGACAACCTCGCTTAAAAACGTACAAAGCGTAGGCAAGCTATACGCACATTAACTACAATGTTCGAGTAGTAAAGGAAGTCGACAATCCGGCAATCTGAATGACATCCGAGACTAATGTTTCTGATGAACAAGGTCGTTTCACAAACGACGTGAGCGCTCGCGATGCGCCCAAGTGTGCTTCGCAATGGTGTAAGGCCATGTGAGTATTGCGAATAAGACATTATGTCTCGCCTAATTACACTTGGGGTCTGTCTTCATTTATTTTAATCTGCAGTTGATTATCATGTGTATGAAGAGTTTGAAGTTGGATAAGATGTATTGGTTTTCTAAATTCTACCTTATCGTTCCGCTTCGAGTTTAATATTTCTCATATTGTTTCCTGTTCTGCAAGTCTTGGATATGTACCTACAATTCACAGGTCGTTATGTTCTTTAAGTAGAAGTGTAATATTTTGCCCCATTTTTCCTTAACCGCTTATTAGACTAAAATAATGCAACAACAATGGCGTGGAAGTTTTGCGTGTGGCGACTCGGAAGCAATTTTCCCCTAACACCACCACAATCGTTGGGCTCCTCAGCGTTTTATAGCTGAAGTGTAGAATTAAACGTCGATTTCAGCCCCGAGCGGGCTCTTGCGACAAGTTTACTGTGACCTAGGTCAATGCGAATTTTGTAAGAGGGGCGCAATCGTGAAGGATAATCACGTGGAAAGGAGTGGTGCAGTTAAATTATTTGTTTAGTGGGTGGTGCAGTGAACGCAGTCGTTTCCCGGAGCCACCCCCGGCCGTGACTTGGCCGCGCCGCGCGCCGCTTGGCCCGCGCCCAATGTCGCCTGATGACTTCTCTCACACGTTAAATTGATATTGGCACTTAGTACAATGTTCGTTGTCGCCGTCCACGCATTAAACTTTCAACTTTTACGACTCCATGGCGCTTAAAATAACGGCCAACTTCGGACGAATAAAGTGGCCGTGTCAAATTTTACTGCTGCTCTATTTCCGTTTGAGTTAGAAGTTCCTGTTTCGAAATGCTATTTCATAGCTGTAGTTACCTTTGAAACTTAAAGTTTATGCGTTTCTGTTGTAATGAAATTAATTAATTAAAAGGGATGACTGATATAATATAATATTAACGTCATTAGAAATTCAGCACAAGCAGCTATGTTAATGTACAGTTGCGGATTAGCTGCAGACTCCAAATGCGCATGAATAGGCATATAATCTGTGCATGCTATCTCTAATTCCCCTAGAAGCGAGCAGCGAAGCCACTTACCGTGAAATAGCATCACGACTGTTTGAGAAAGGTCACGGTTCTCGACGACGATTCGTTACACAACGTGAAGTCAAGCGAGTGTCAGTCGGTCGTGGTCAAATGAAATACCATGAGACTGAAATTCTGAATAAAATAAATCGATTACGAATTACGAACGACAAAGTTCTTACGCATATCAATCAGATGATTTAATTTGGAAATTTTGTATCAAAGAAATGAATTACTCTAAAACAAAATCTCGTTTCAACAGCCGAGCTCTGAAACTTTGCGAACGCCCTATTTTTCTCCGACCACGAAGATTCATTCGCCATCTAAATGAAAATGCGTCTTTCCGACTTGGAACGATTTAGGTCACAGGCGGGGGTCGCGCATGTGATGAATATTCCAATGTCGATTGTTTATCCATATTCTGCCTTGATGTGTTTTGTCCTGGTGCTTTCACCTTCTGAAAGCAATTCCTCTTCAGAACGTCGGCCTCTGACATTTAGATATACCCTGTCTGCCTATTTTGGTGACTTTTGATGATTCAAGAAGGCTTTTGTCTTGTTGTAAACCAGTTTTGTATGAAATTATAAAGAAAACATTTTTTTGTAATAAGTAATAATAAATAAACAAAATATATTAGCTGCTCTCATCTTCTGAGATGCAACTGACTATCGTAGAGCAGTTGCAGAACCTGCTTTGCAAATAGGTGACTGACTAAGCAAATGCATTAAATTTACTAAGCGTTGATTAGTTTGCGGATGGATATTATATCATAATATTCATAATATATGCATATTACGTTGACGATTTCAACAATTATAAAATAATAATATAAATACAGGTGTTAGATTTGGTATCTACAGATATTGAGTTTAGCTTGAATTTGTACGGGGTGCAGGCTGTGAGCGGTGATCGTTGGAAATTTGCCAGTCACCGGTGCATTGTTGGTCTCCATGTTAGTAAATTAATATCAGCAATAGAGCTGGACGGTACACTGCAACTTGCCGTCACTGGGGCATGACTCGTGTGACAACAAGTTGGCACCTCACGGACGTCATGGGAGATAAATTTGCGCTGGTGAAATTGTAGACAGGTACTTAAATTACTGCCGCATATATGTTCTAATATCGTGACACAACGAGGTCCTGTCGTAACAGTAACCATTCTAAAAAATCACGTGTTTTTATAATAGTGGGAGGCAGACGAGCAGGCGGCTCATTTGATGGTAAGTGATCACCGTCGACCATGGACAGCTGAAACACCCGGGGGGTTAAAGATGCGCTGGTTAAAGGTGTTCTATGATTGACTTGACATAAATTGAATAGAATTGCTATGATATCAACAAGTTAGTTTGTGAGCTAACGTCTTGTTAGCCTCCTATGAAACCACAATTTCACCACAATCACAATCTTGTAAGAAACTAACCTTTCTTAAGTGCGAAAACTGAAGTGTTTCCTTAATAACACTTATTATACTTGTAGCTGCCAAGAATCTAAGAACCTACGTTGCGATTCGACGCATTGCAGCCATCTTTGACTTACAAAGTCGTGCATTGAAAATACTAGACGCGTCCGGTCAACCTCACAATATCCATGGCAGCACTAGTATAGCGTGCCTTGCGCTGTGGTAACATTTGCTTTATGGCGCCGGTGTGAACTTTTGGAGTTTCGCCTCGAATAGAGTCACTATAAATGCAACGGTGCAGCTGCCCGCTGTTATACCGGCTACGGCTAATAACGCAGCTATTTCGCTTACTAAGTTTCATTGCTAGTGCGCTACTTATTTTGTCCATTATATTTCCGCTTACGTAGTGAAATGTTTGTGTATGCCGCAATACGGGGTTGAGAGGCTTTTAGCTGTGATGTTGCGAACGAAGATTGATCTTTCCTCTCATTGTGACTGCTCGTATGGGTGGTAGTGGTATTTAGGTAATTTGACGTTTTCGAGATTGATGTACTGATATAGTTTTCAAATTATTTTTTGCTCTACTTCTCTCTACTAGCTTCTTTTGATTCTGAAAACTTATTCCAGTTGTCTTAAATAATATCGCTTTCGTATTATTGTCGTTATGGCAACTAATTAACTTGACAGTAATAGCGACCGTATCGTAAAGAAGAGGGCTGCGACCAAGTGAAATAAGCCCTTTACATAATATTTCCTTTTGCACTTGGTCTACTTTGTCTGACAAATTATTTCATTTATATGTTTTTTTTAACCATGTCAAATAACGACAAATCATTTAGGTACTTAACTCTTATAATTATTCATCGTTACATTATTAATTCTAAACGCAATTACATTTGTTGGCAATGAATTCGTTGTAATGAAATTTAGCGCGGTGCCACGTTTGATTCCGGCGTTAATTCTTGATGACTGTATTAATTACTTTTACGCTTCGAGTAATTTCTATTAGGCGAGTGATTAATTATGGGGCTGACTGTATACATAAGTTAATTGACTGTTAACTGTATGCAAGGTAAGTAACTATTATTATTATATATATTATTTTATTATATTTTATACATAGCATATTTTTGTACCATATTTTTGTACAGTTAATGCCTTAATACAAAGAAATAAAATGCAAGACATTTCTGATAAAGTTCCATGCATGGAAATGCAAACAGTATCACACAATAATATTGCCAGAGCAGGATGTCTTTCGTAATTGGCTAAACTAAACTACACCGCATTAACGGATTATGTAACAATCTAAAAGATAATGTACAGTGCCCGGCGGTAAATTTGGAAAGAGAGAATCGGCTGATTTCGGCTTCGCAGAGCGTTATCTCTATCGCACACTACTTTTATAACGTTAGCTAGCTATACCAGAAAGGTTTAGGTACTTAACTAAATGTAAACAAAAAAGCCACGTGATTTAGTTCGTCAGCCAATAGCAGCAGAGCACTGACACGTCGAAGCTCGACAAAATAGTTGTGATTGGCTGTTTAACAGAGTCACGTGGTTTGGTTTGTTTACATTTAGTAAAGTACCTAAACCTTTCTGGTATAGTCGTGGTTCAGATGCGATAGAGTGCGGCCGCGTCCAGTCCAAAAAATATATACATGGTGTAAGGGACGGCTCACCGAAAACTGAAACCATAGCTTCAGACCATTGTACTGAACTGAAATCCAGTGGAAATTTTCCCGGGAAAACGAAAATTTTCTCGTTGGTTTTAGTTTTCGGTGAGCCGTCCCTTACACCCTGTATAGGTATAAATACAGGGTGTAAGGGACGGCTCACCGAAAACTGAAACTATAGCTTCAGACCATTGCACTGAGCAGAAATCCAGTGGATTTTTTTCCGGGAAAACGAAAATTTTCTCGTTTTTTACGTGAAAATGCCGTTTTTACAGTTTTTTTTACATAATGAGCTTCAGTATGTCATAATATGTTGTCCTAGATCGGTTTATATGCAAAAACATGGAAAAAAAACGAGAAAATTTTCGTTTTCCAAGGAAAATTTCCACTGAATTTCAGTTCAGTACAATGGTCTGAAGCTATGGTTTCAGTTTTCGGAGAGCCGTCCCTTACACCCTGTATACAGGGCGTCCCGCGGCTATGCCACATGGAAGTAGGTACCTTGAATATATATAGGTGGAACATTTTACTGAAAGATGACATTATTTGAATTTAAAAAACAATTTAAACTGTATTCATAGATATTTAAATAATTACATGGTTGAACCGGGAATCGAACCCGTTACACGAGAAAATTAATTACCCTGTAGCTTTATCATACCGATCGAAAAGCTTCACCATAAGGATTATTTTTTGCTAAATAACATAGTGTCAGAAATAAAAGGAAGACCAAGTTTTCAGGCCTCCTTAAAGGTTGCCAGAAAAGTTTATGAGCAGGCGAATCCTGAGTTATGTTTATATTATTAAACAATAACTGTCATCGAACGGTGCGAACGAGGTTTACCGATACACCTGAGCTCCGGGGACGTCACAGAAAGTCGCATACGACCGAACTTCGAGGCAAATAATATTCGAACTAGTTTCAAACAAATGCTCGAGTGCTAGAGCGATAGCAATATCCATTGCATAATAAGTTCGGAACCGAGATGAAACCCCCGTTTCGTACCGCTGAGACACTTGGGCGAGGCTATTTGTTTGTGAGCTTGCGCGCCAAAGTTCCGATTAAAATTGTGCTGGATACACCGCCACTACAACTTACTAGAGATACCTATGTATTTGTAAAATAATTATAGCTATAGTCAGATCAAACGAGAAGACATATCTACAGTTGATCTGATATTCTATTCGTTTGGGCTTGACATATCAGATAATTGAATATTGGATAATTGGAATGTCGAGCCGAATAGCTACGATTTATCGACTTGAAAAAATTTAGCTTCTTTGGAATCGGACGTAATTTTCTGTTCCTTTTTAATTCTGTTTAGGTAGGGATTTATTTACGGAACGGCTAATGAAGTAAACAGACGAAGATTGGTTTTTTGTGTCTGCTGAATAATGCGGCAGTTAGTAGTCTTTTTTTAATGGCACACACATTCCTTGTTGTATAGGTAATAATAATATATAGATGTTTACAAAGTTTACGAAGTTCATAAAAAATATTATATGGGTAAAACACACTCGTAAAAATAAAAGTGGTATTTCCTGTCGTCAATAGTTAAAAGCTTGTTGCATACCTACAAGTACTTTTTATCTGATAGAACTTAAGTAGGTAGTCCTGAAGCCGTTTTTGGGAAATGCCTAGTTTAGCCAGAAAATGAGGCCTTAAAACGTTAAAAAGATAAAAAAAGATAAAAGATGTTTATTCAGTAAGTAGGCCGCACGGGCACTTTTACACGTCAAAAAAAATCTACCAGCGCTTCACAAGAGACCATTGCTGAGAAGAAGCGCCGCAAGAAACTCAACAGTAAGTCGTTTTTTAAATATTGCTAATGACATTAAACAATAATAAACTTAACCTAGCATTATATAAAACAATGAATCTCATATAAAACCAAAAATTAATATATTCTTGCGTAGTTGAGCAGGAAAATGTGTCAAAACTCAGAATTGTCACAAAACTAATAAGCAACAGTAATAAAAAAAAATGAAAGTATACAAGTTATACTTACCTGTGACGGTGCAAAACAACCTGCATAAAAGTTTCGATACATTCTCCTACAGAAACCGTGTCCCCTAGACAATATACAAATGTGTTTACATATTTTTATGACTAAGTTATTATTAAATTATTTAGGTGTTGGCCAAGCATTTTTATCTGTTAGATAGTCTTCGACCCTATAGTAAGCTTTAGACATCAACGACTTTTTCAAGTAAGTTTTAAGTACTGGAAATGGTAACTTTAAAACAACGTCAGGTAATTTATTAAAGAAAAGGATGCATTGACCTACAAATGATTTATAAACCTTACGGACACGAAATTTTTTAATAGCAATTTTATTTTTATTTCTTGTATTCAAATTATGTATATCACAATTCTTAACAAAAGAGTCTTGATTTTTAATGACATAAATAATATTCTCATAAATAAATTGTGATGCTACTGTCAAAATATTAATTTCTTTAAATAGTACTCTTAAGGAATCACGGGAGTTTAGATTATATATAGAACGAATGGCTCTTTTTTGCAACACGAATATAGTCTGTATGTCAGCAGCTTTTCCCCAAACCAGAATACCGTACGACATAACACTATGAAAATAACTATAATAAACTAAGCGAGCTGTCTCAACATTAGTAAGTTGCCTGATTTTCCTAACAGCATAAGCTGCCGAACTTAATTTACCTGCTAGTATTGCTATATGGGGACTCCATTGCAAGTTTTTATCTATAGTTATCCCTAAGAAAAGCGCCTTATCTACCATTTCCAATCTCTCATTATTAAGAAATATACTAGATTCTACCGGTCTAACATTAGGCAAAGCGAACCTAACACATTTAGTTTTCTTAGCATTGAGTAGCAAATTGTTACTAGTAAACCTATTAAGTACTTTACCTAGTGTGGCGTTTATCCTACTGTAATCGACGGATTTTCGGTCTACCTTGAAAATTAATGATGTATCATCAGCAAATAGCACAATATCACAAAGGTTATCTACCGTGGGTGGTAAGTCATTAATATAAACCAAAAATAAGAAAGGTCCTAATATAGAAAGAAAGAAAGAAAGAAAGAAAATAAGTTTATTTGGCAGGCATTTTACACTAGTAGGTATACAGATACATAATATAAGGTAATATAGATATAAAACTAACAACTATAGAGCCCTGAGGCACACCTAATTTAACACCTGCTCCAATAGACTTTGTTTGGTTTACAACAACCATTTGTGTTCTATCACTAAGATATGAAGACATAAGATTTAGAGAATTATTTGACAGACCATAATGTTCTAATTTTAATATAAGAGTCGCATGATCTACGCAATCGAAAGCTTCGGAAAGGTCACAAAAAATTCCTATAGCATCACAAGATTTCTCCCAAATATTGTATATATATTTAATGAGTACAGATGCTGCATCTGTTGTGGATCGCCCTCTGGTGAAGCCAAACTGATTACTGTTAAGCAGTTTATTTCTATTGAAGTGACCTAACATATCTTTTAACATTAACTTCTCAAAAACTTTGCTTAAAACAGGTAGAATAGAAATGGGACGGAAATTCGTTAAATCACTCATATCGCCCGATTTAAAAAGTGGTACCTATGACTTTACTATATTTCATAAGATTTGGAAATACCCCCTCTGAAATGCAATTATTGTAGATTAAAGCTAAGTGAGGTGCAATTATATCTATGATATGATGGATGACTTTAACTGACGTTCCCCATAAATCCTCGGTTTTTTTTAAACTGATTGATTTGAATACTTTAACAATTAAAACAGAATCTACGTGGCTAAAAACAAAGCTTGCGTTACATTTAGTAACATTAGCACAAAGTAATTTGTGAGCTTCAATTGCAGATGATTGAAGACATTTCGTGGTATTAACAGCTATGGTTGAGAAATAATTTTCGAACGCTAACGCCACGTCTATGTTTGACGTGATTTGTTTGTCTCCCTTGTCTAGAGTGACTTGATTATCCCGAGTTTTAGATTTACCCGTTTCTCTATTTATTATTTTCCTTAAGACTTAAAAAGTTTGACTTAGCAGTCAAGCAAACTTGCTTGAAAGTCCTCGAATATTTCTTAACATAAACTAAGAAGTCCGCGTTCTTGTTCTCCTCTCTCTCTCTATATAATTCATAAAGCTTATTTCTACTTCTATGAATGCCTACAGTAGCCTATTCACTAAACTTAGTTTTTGACCCAGAAATAGTTTTCATCTTAAAATTATTATTAAATTGATGAAGAATTACACCAAACAAATCTTCATAAATACTATTAGAGTCATTATATGAAAAGGATAACCTACAGAGATTACTCTGAACTTTATTTTTGAATAATTCCAAACGATTGCTAGTTATGGGTCTGTATGTTATTGTCTGTGGTACTTGATGAAAATCATTTAAAAAAGAAGCCTTTTGACCACTATGATCAGAATTAAAGCAGTTAAATATTGCTTTATCCAAACATTCACAATTACAAAAAATGTTGTCTAAACAGGTAGCACTTGAAACACCTATCCGTGTAGGTTCAAAAAACAAATTACCTAAATTAAAAGATTTAAATAAACTTAAGATCTTAATAGTATTAATTGACGATTCCAGTAAGTTAACATTAAAGTCTCCACAGACAATAACATGCCTTTGAGTTTTGCAGGCTAATTTTAACACATTTTCCATAGTAGATTCAAATGTGTTAAAATCGGCTGATGGTGGTCTGTAAACGCAAATAATTATGTAATTTTCTACTTCTATGCAAGAGATTTCTACAAGTCTCTCTATGGATAGCCTAACAATATCTTTCCTTTCTTTGGATTTTAAGGTACTTTTCACAATTATTAAAGAACCACCATGAATGGCGGATTTTCTGGCAAAAAAACTAACTAATTTAAAATTAACAAAATCAAAAATTAATTGATCTGGTCTAAGCCAATGTTCAGTAACACACATAATGTGTACACTTTCAGTATCTAAAAATAATCCTAATTCTAATTCTTTGCTGGAAAACCCTTGAATATTTTGGTGAATTATATTTATATTCAATGGTGTTTCCGCTGTTCTATACTTTAGTTTAAATGATTAGGAATGGCATTTGAGCCACTATTGAACCTATTTGGTTCTATATTAAAGGCCAAAAGATCTACCAAAGTCAAAATATATTTCCTTGGCAAAATGATTTTTTCAGCTGTTAGCGTGAGGCGCTTTATGAATTTATTTAAGTCAAAGAAATGATATTTGCCATTATAACATGTAGCATTGTACATTAAAGAATTTAACTGAGATTATTAAAATTATGTGGCATATTTTTTGAATATGGTAATGCACAAAGTATAATTTTACCTATTCCGGCCTGTTCAATTAGGTTTAATGTTGATATTAACCTATCTACACTAGACTTATCTATATTAAGACTGTTTCCTACTACTATCACTAGAGTGGTAGAAGTGTCATAACTTCCCTTTAATATTAAATTGCATAATTGCATAAGACTCGCATTAGGATAACAATAATTTGTTACATTTTGTGTCAGTATATTTCTTAACATGGAACCCATTCCAGACCCTGTCTGATCCGAATAAATAATAGTTTTGTTATTACTAATTTGTCTAGGGGACTTATCTAAAACTACTTTTGGGGCATATAGCTCAGAAATATCAAGAGCCACATCTGGCTGAACCACAGTAGTTGGTGAAATTCCAACACAATTACAATTGCCAATGCAATTATTAACCAAAGAATTGAAACGCTCCTCGTTATATTTACTACTTTCCAGCAATTGTGTGAAAGCCAGCATGTGCTCCTTGATTTCACTCAGAGCCGTTGAGTATTTCAATGACATATCCTCTAGTTTAATTCTTAATCTACTTATCTCAGCATTTAATTTGTTAACATTTAAATCATGTTCTGTCATATCTGAATCTAATTTTTCATTGCATTTTTGCACCCTACTTTTCATAACTGATAACTCTAATTTAATTTTAGAATAGTTTTTGATACTCCTGTGACTTTTAATAAGCTTCTGAGTACGCCTTATGAACTTGTTTATATTAACATATTTTTTTAATTTCCTATTACTATTAAAAAATATTAAGTTCTTAATGTTACTGTCCTTGACATCCTTATTACCTATCATCTCCTGATACAAATTTTGTGTAATAGAACTGTCATAACACTCACGTTCTTTCCGTAGGTAATTTAACTCTTCATTAGCAGCACCGAGTTCTTCTTCAAGGTTAAAAATACGGTTTAATGCCACTTCATGGGTAGAAGCACACTGGTTAAAATTATCTACAAGGTTCTGCAGCTGTTCCACCTTATCTTGTGAATCAAGCAGCCTATAGTCATACTCAACAAGGTCGTTCCTTAACACTGTGTTTTTGGCCAACATTTTCTTTTGCTCTTCCTCGCAATCTTCCCTTTCCCGTAGTAGCTGGTCATTTAGGGTATTAGCAGCTTGCAGCTCTTTCAAGGTAGCCTTAAGTTGTACCTCAAGCTGGCGTGTAGTGGCTTTGCGCGATTTGATGTTCGATGCGGCCATGGTTTCACAGCTACTCCACAATCACACTGAAAGATATTAAACTAGTGATTAAGTGGTGGGGGAGTTTGATCACCTGGTTGTTTTATGCAAGGTTGTGTGAATAGATATTGGTGAACAGTGTATCGTGTAAGGCAATGTCTGTGGCAAATGTGACTTGTCTCAGCTCCACTTCCACTGTATGTCAAGTAAAGAGAGATCGCACGGTGCCAATGTTTGTAGTTGACGTCGCTCACGGCTTCAGCAATGAGCAGTGAAAAGTATGAATGTAAACACAGTGTTAAAAAATAGTATAATAGAAATTAAAAGAAATACTCCCCAGGTTTTACTAAATGAATTTGAAAATTTCCGTTGACGGTTGACAGGCGCTGCTGCGAGTGGCCTGTTTTTAGTTTTCTTGAAGTTTTATGGGATTCTCAATTGTTTCCACTAATATATAGACTAAAACAACTTTAACTATAAGTATATAAACATAAATTACTTCAATTTAAAATATTTCTTAATAAGAAAATACGGAAGACAAAATTTGACGTCTGGTAGCTGTCAGTGTTACCACAGATCCCTCACGTTAACTTTGGCTATGTCCACTGTACAGAAGCCCTTGCTTATGACCCATCAACTTATTCGTGTTCATCGAGGCCGTCGGTGGTCTAGGATATCCATTCGGTGACCATGTAAAAATGAGCTTTACCAACTAAAGTAGTACAGCTTTACTAGTAAAGTAGTAGTAGTAGGCGCTTAGACGAGAGAAAATCGCAATACTCAATACTCAATTATTTATTGCATTCCATAAAGTAAGTATACATACATAGGTGGTAGGTGATTAAATAACCTTAAAAGTTACGAGATCATTATCGAACCCGTAGGGCACAACAACTTATAAACTAGTGAGAGCGCTTATTTGCTAAGAAAACAGCTGTCGTTTATTCTTTACATCTATGGACATTATATTATAACTTATCTATGATTATTAAATAATAGCATTTTTCTATGATTAAATGTTTAAGCGGGTTTACATACCTTTTTTCATTTTTGATATTTTGTATTGGACTTTGCAATTTGTTATAAATTTTAACTCCACGTTTTAGGTACTGCATAAAAACGAAATAGAACCCTGGCAAAAATATATCATGGCAAATCGTAAGATACGTATTGTACTGCGCCTCTACTCTAGGCGGTAACATCTTGGAAATGAAAATTGTAAAATTTAAATCCAACAACTTACGGTTATGGTATTGTTTTTAACTGCCTCTGTTTCGATAGCTTTTATTTACTTGACAGTAGTATCGAAACGTTAATAATACGATGACAGGTCAAAAACGATTTGGTTTTTACCGTGATGAATAGAGGCTCTGGTAAGTATCCAAGCATCTATAGCTCTACGTTATATGCTTTGATTGTCTAAGTATGACGCCAAAAGTTGTGTAAGTGCTGCTTCTGTAGTGTCTTTATGTCTCGTTAGGTTCTAGAACATGGTTACATTGACGGTTAAATGTTTGTTGGGACATTACTCGATGGTCTTACAGTGACCGGAGATAGACATCTTCGTAAGGAAAGCTATAAGTGATAAGTAGAACAAAAATAATTAAATATCTGGGTATAATATATCAGTGAGGCTCGTAATTCATTCCAAAAAGGGATCCTAACGATTTGAAACCACTCGGCATTTTGTGACAGTGACAGAACACAGGTTTTGGATCATGCTCCAGCATATTTCCCGAATGAACTTACATTTAGTGGCAACATAACAGCACGTTTACGCGTTAACAAGTTGTCAAGTGCACACGTAACGTGCATTACGCGTCGGCGTGACACGTTCATGTGCATTGTGCATGGTCACGTGACAAGCGCACGCGACGCAACTGGGGCGTGAGTTGCACGAAACTGCAGTTCCCAAGGTCGCTTGGTGGACAGGCGGGCTTGATTGTGGGTTTTCCCGTTGCAAGTACATTTTGCTAAAGTAGCGTTATGATTTAAAATTTCAGCTTGTTTTTATTGTTGCTCGTTGCCATCTTGAGCTTTTCCTCGTTCAAGTGTTTGCTAAAGTTGCTGTTTGCTAAAGCGTTCTTCTGGGGAACTGCTTAATTTCTCGAGATAAAAATAACTTACCTATCTGATCGTAGTTTAAAATAAATATGTAATGATAAATTAATAAAAATATACTTTATTTTTGTGTCAATTTTTATTTACGTATACGTAACAATTTGTGTATCGGAACTTGGAACGTTGGTAACCGTCGTCGTCGGTTTCTATTTCGGTAGAAAAATGATGTGTGTTGCTAAATACCTACCTAGGTACTATTCAAAAAATGACTACATTGAAATGGTTGAGCAGTAGGTATGAGGAAGGAGTGACTGTGGAGCAACGGACAGCAGTTTGCGATTTCAGTGTGTAATCAGCAATTCACGAATCGGCCCATTAAGCCCAACTCGGAGCGGCCTTTCGGCGTCGGTAAGCAGTTTTACCAATATTTGCCTCGCCTCCGCGGTTTCCACATTATTATCCGAAACTTTATCAATTATCGAGTAATGTGGCAAAGTTTCTCGCCCAGCGAATACTTCGCTCGCATTCAAGTTTAGTTGTTCGTTAGTAAGTCGCGTGTCTTAGGAGCGTTCGCTTTGTATCTGAGATATGATTTCAGCGTTCGCGCTCACTCGCGCAACTTAGCGTTTCTAATGAATGGCGGCTGCGATGAACCAAGAATGGAGAATATATGAGGAATTAGAACTTTGCCGAGGCTCTTCTTGGAATTACTCTTTGGTAACAACCCGAGCAAATATCGCCTTTGTGCGCAAAATGAGCTGCCAATAAACTACATAATAAACATAATTTGAAGTTTCGACGTGGAACGGTAACTGGATAATCGTAATCCAACATGCGAAGTATAGTTTAGTAACTGTATTTAATATACGATCATGTTTATATTAATAGACGTCCATTAATATTCGGCACGACTCTAAATGTTGTACATTTGATAAAAGTTAGTACAATGGAGATTTCGACAGTTATTAAGGTACAATGTGCGTGTCAAATATTCAGAATGTCGTTACTTAAATAACGATGATCACACTTAATGCTATTATTATAATGCCTACATACTTAGGCGTAATTACGTCAAGTACTTTCTACATTAAAACCGCGAGAGTTGGCATTGTGTACCAACGAAATCATGATCGCCTTTCGCCATTAAAGGCCAATTCCGAACGCGTATAAATGACGTCATCGGTTCTCATCGCGAGATCCACTTTCTCTGCCTGGGCGCATATTGCGTAACCACAAAACTGCCACGATACTTAATATTCTCACGACGAAAGAGAATGTCATAGATTACCTATTTAGAATAAATTTGGCTTGTAATTTACCAACGGCTATGGTTTTAGAGGTCATTGTCAAGTCACTTGCGATATCTTAATATTTCCAAAAAATGCAAAAGCTTCAAAACTTTTTGCACTTTTTAATAAAATTTGGTACCTACAGGGCGAACGACATGAAGTGTTACCAAATTCACAAAATCGAGCCTGGTGTCAAAGTAAATGCGACTTACTATCGGGAAAATGTTTTGGAAGCTGCGTTGGAGCCTTGGGCACGCAAACATTTCGGTAGTAGACCGTGGACATTACAACAAGACTCGGCCCCGGCTCATAAAGCTCGTGTGAACCAAGAATGGCTGAACAACGCGTGCCACAATTTATTTCGTCCACACAATGTCTTTCGAATTCCCCAAACGCGAACCCGATGGACTTCTATTATCTGGTCCATTGTGGAGAGCAAGGTGAGGAGAAGAAAACATGCCAGTATGGATGCATTGAAGAAAGCGATCGTACGTAATTGCCATTGCATACCGCAGGATCACATTCGTGCAGCGTGCAACTCATTTTTCTACCGTCTGAAGGCCATAGACAGCAGAAGGTGGTCATATCGAGTTTTTTCTTAATAATGAATAATTTAAGACAACAAAAAAAAATCGTAGCCTTTTGAATTTGGTAACACTTCATATCGTTCGCCCTGTACGTTATATGCGCGGGCACAACAACGAACATTCTCAGGTCACCTCTCAAGTCTTGCTCATAGCCGGACATAAACTAGTTTTCCCGAACACACTAAATACCAGTGTAGATTTAAAGATTCAAAGTTTGGTACCTACCGCGCTGTGAAGGATATTCATTTATATGGAAGGGTAATATTTGTAGACTCCATAGATAGATAGATAGTGTATGCATGATGTGTATGGATGAGACAAGAAAACCGCAAGAGTTTTTGTCCACTGCGCCAAACTTATTGGTCATTATGCCGAATTTCCTAGACTTCCAAGTTTGGCCACAATGACCGGACATCTCTCCGGATCACCTGTCCAAGTGTCTTAAGTCCTGGTCATTTGTCAACGTCGCGTCTGCGAGTTTCGGATAGCGTCCATTGTGTCGAGCGGTGTGACCTCAAATTTTTGCTTTCGCACGAGTAGAGCGCAATTTGAGAGATACAATGCTCTTGTGATCCTGGTTCTTTGTTTTCTCGTTTAAAAAAAAGGCAAGATCTAACAAATATGGTAAGTATGTCATTGTTCCTTGCACTTTCTTGTAAAAAAGGGATTTTAAAAATTCGACAGCATTATGTCCAATGTCATGTTCTTTATGTTTTCTTTTGTTTGTTTATTTATCACCAAACTAAAGAATGTAGGTATCTGCCAAATACTGCCGAATCGGTAGTTACGTCTTACGACTAACGGAACAGGCATTATATTATCGACGAATAGTATTATTATTTATAAACCAAACTAGCTCGCTAGCTATTTTGTAGGTGCTTTTGGAAGGGCGATATTAAAAGATTTTTTTTTAGTAGGTATTGTATCGTTTAAGGTTCATTACGCTTTTGAAGATTAAGCCTGTGAACACCGTGCTTCCTCGTTTTTTCCGCAAAGTCACGAGTTATATCGTTGCTCCTACAAAGTGGTTGCGGTGAAGTAATCCGGATTCCCCGTAATCTCATTACGCACTTACAAACTATTAACTGGCATTAATAGCTAGTTCGCACTTCGCCGTGGCTTGTGAACTTGGCGCATAAACTGTGCCAGCCATTTAATACTTAGGTACGTTAATTCGTGTACAACAAAAACTTACACGCGATCGTAAATTCATCTCTTTTTGATTTCGGATGATGCAAAAATTTACAACCTAAGAATTTTACAAAACCGTACATGATATTTCTGGGGAAAGAAAAAATAATTATGACAGCGCCCATCCCCCCATTGTCCAACTAAGTTTATAACTGTGTGTCCATCTCGATGAACGTGTTTTTCTGGTTAACTGGTTACGTAACTCGAAATGCATGCGAGTAAGTGAACCTTGATGTTGGTTAAAGTAATGGTGGTTATGTAAGTAATTCACTAAGTAGTTATTTCGTTTATGCTTCCAAATATACGGGTAACGGGTAGTTTGATTGGATCATATATATGTATAGTAGATGAGATAACAGACGATTTGTCAATAGACACGAAACTTACCCGCCTTGCTCTACAGATCATTTAATAAACATAGCGCATTAAAGTAAACAAAAATATAATTTTTAAAATTAATTAAATTTTATACATGTATCCGCGGTTCGGATTATGGTTCGATGAAGAAATACTAAGAAACTGTTCTCAACAAATGTTAATTAGTGCTACCTCATGTCTTTGTTACGGCACTAAATGTTCTCAAGTGGCTGATACCGTTACATCCAAGTTGTCCGAAACTTGGAACAGTGTCAATGACGGTGCTCGTCGCTTTTAAGGTAGACTCCGTACAACTTTACATGTTCAAGACTGGAAATACCCAACTAACTGAAACTCCCTCGAGTACATTAAATTTAACTTAGAGGCACTAGCGTCGCGATTCCGAATAATGGAGTCGCAGTCGCTTTATGGTAATAGGTTAAAGGGGGAAAAAAGTAGGAGGAAAGTGTTTGATAATTGCCCCCGGAACCTTTTTTGGTCATAACCATCAGCGAATACTTAAATAGTAATATTATAAAGTCTGGGACTTGACAAAAGCGCGTGGAGCTAGCCCCATGTGCTTCTGTTTGGTCCATTAGAGAAAATACTCTTTTATCGAATAATTGTCCTCGCGTGTGATACCCACTGACTTATTTCTCTAATAAGGGAGTGTCTATAAATAACTTGACATTGGCGAAATACACCTTGAAAGGAGTGAAAGCCGTTAATTAAAATTAGAATTAGAATAAAGTCTGGATTTACCTTAAGATTTCTGACAAGTATTTTATTACCTTAAGAAAATTTTCAAGTCAACCTCTGAAGGAATAAAGATTACGAGTAAACATTTGATTATACTATTATAAAAGTGTTTTTAGTGACATTTCTTATGATTCAAGACTTGGCTTGTTCAATTTATATAATATGTTTTCGTTAGGAAAACGTCACAAATGCCACAGACAATGAAATATTCATTTCAACGTGTATATTGACGTGATAGTGTATAATGTACACTAATGGCCTGAAAAGGGATCCATCATAACGTATAATGACAGTAGTTGCACTGAACCGTACATATCAATTACGGGGACCTTTGCGAGCAAATGGAACCTCTCCGCATTGTCGTTCACTCAACGACGAAGTGTATTTCTATTATACAATTAATTCCTATCATTGGATTTCTATATGCCTAACGGGAGAACAAAAAACTAGACTGCTCCTCTGTAATTTCAATCCACGTAAACGCGCCCTTCTATTTAATTGATAATTATCTCAATTGTGCAAAGTAAAAGTCGTAATAAGTATTTTTTCGTTTCTAACGTTTACATTAATTTGAATTTGCTCATTTTTAAGTCACGTAAAAAGGTTCATTTTCAATTACATTTAACCCGCACGATCGTACCATTCTGTGCTGTAAGTAAAATTCGACTCCGGTTTTCAATTGAGCTGATATCTTGCATTTGTCTGAAGACGGATGACAATGATATGATATAACTCGCTTTACTTCAAACTCGGATATCTCCTTGAAATGTGGTATACGAATTTAAAACCTAATTTGTTTGCAAAAAGACGCAAATTCCGTTGTCCTTTTGCATAGATTTATCCGAGTTTGAAGTTAAGCGGCTCATATGTAAGTATGTCATAAATTATATCCTAAATTAAGGAAACGTTTCGTTGTTCTTACTATTTAAGTTAACTTAACTCATACTTAAGGCTTGCGAAGGAAATGTTAGCAGCAGACGTGTACTAGTACAAACTAAACAACGGACCTAATGTAATTATTAGGAAGCCCCTAAATGTAACATCTATATATTCTATCTATTCCTACTTACTGAATAAATGTCTTTATCTTTATCTTTATCTTCCTACGCTTCGCATGAGATTTTTTCTTCACTTCTGTTCTTACTGGTAGGGATTAAGGCAGTAAGTGTGTGTAGTATAATCAAAATCTGACCTATAGCTTCTTAATTAATGGCAATATTATGCTATAATTGTAAGTATATCTTTTCTAAACTCCTTTTCTTTATTGTTTCATTCGATTTTTTATGTTGCCATTCTTTGTTTGATGTTTAATTTTTTTTTTTTTTCTTGTGATCATACATACATACATAAACTCACGCCTTCTTTCTCTTCTTTTTTTTATGGCATGGGAAGGCAAACGAGCACTCAGGCCACCTGATGGTCTTAAAACTTCTTGATAATTCTGTAACCACATTTTGCACAAGTAGGCTAAGATGTTTCCCAGTGTATTAGTGACAGGTGGCAAGCCCATCGCCTAACAGTACTACAAGCCTTAATTCCCTTAGTCTCCTCTTACGACATCCACGGGAAGACATGGAGTGGCACTATTCTAACCCGGCAACCACACGGAAATTTAACCCGGCAACCACACGGAAACTTGTGATCATCGAATAAATATTTCTATTTCTATTAAAATCAAGTCTAGTTTAGTTTGATGTATCTATTCACCAATGTAATGAATGGTACAATATAAATTCCATTGCATGTCAAAAAGAACGTAATTACATTGATATCGTCAACATAAATGTCATAAATACAAGGGAAGTGTTTGTCTGTGTAAAGCGGTAGTTTGATTTAAGGTACCCTGACTTATTATCAAAAGTGAATTTTGCAAACGTATAATTTTAAAATGTAATTGTGGTTAAAGATTCACCAATGTAATGAATGGTACAATATAAATTCCATTGCATGTCAAAAAGAACGTAATTACATTGATATCGTCAACATAAATGTCATAAATACAAGGGAAGTGTTTGTCTGTGTAAAGCGGTAGTTTGATTTAAGGTACCCTGGCTTATTATCAAAAGTGAATTTTACAAACGTATAATTTTAAAATGTAATTGTGGTTAAAGCATTACATATTACAAAAAGCCTACATGGGCTTGTTAAATAAAAGTTAGATTAGGTTAGACTTTTGACCACAAAAAAGATTAAATTATGTGGTGGCAAATACATCTTTGCGAAATGAAAGTTTGTAAAATAGCATCGTTTGCCAAATGATGATTTGGTAAAACATTAGTAAACATTGGTTTAATCGCACTTATCATGTCAAAAGTCGAAATTTTCGGCGGAATCCTTTAATGCCCACCTACCCTAATCTATTCGTACTCTACTTACCCGACCAAACAGTAATATGAAACATAATTTTCTTTCCTTTTTACAAGCTTTTATTTAACTTGCAATGTATGAATGTATAATCTCTCTATTTGAGTATTCATTTCTCTATATAATCTAGGTATATAAGTATTTATTTCTCTGTACAGTGTGTCTCCGACCTTGGGGCTTTAATTTCAACGATCGATTCTACTCGCTAAACTGAACTACTTTTGTTCTGCAACATGAAAAAATAACTTACATTTAGATAACTAATTGATGTTAAAGTCTAATTGTAAAATCAGTGTATTACATACTGGCCATGTAATCAGTATCTCGTGGTACGGGGGCGACATTACCTTGGTACGAGGGCTAAAGGAAAATGGAAAATTGGATCGCGTACATTGAAAATTAGATTTAACTTGTATGATAAAAAATAAATTTAAACTGAACATATTTTTAACAACTTACAGAACAAAAGAAGTTTAGTTTCAGGAGTAGAATTGTTCTATGCATTTAAAGCCCCAAGGTCAGAGGCACCCTGTATATCGTTGTCTAGTACCCATAACATAAGTTTTGGGCTTAATTTGGGGCTAGGTCAATTATATAATTATATTTATTTATATTTATGTATGTTAAATCTTACAAGTTAAACTTGACTTCCCGGTTTCCGATGAAGTCGAAAATTTGCATGCACCTTATACACACACATACACATATACCCGTCGTGTAAGAATGGTCTTGACAAGTAGATGACGTCTGAGCAAAAAAAGGACAGTCGGCAAAAAAAGCTTGTCCCAAATATGTAATTTTTGACAATCTTATTATATTATGCCACTTATTAAAAAATAATACAAGCTTCTCTTCGATAATGTTCTTCAATAAATTGATATTTTGCTAACAATTGAGATGAAATACTCACGTTAACATTGTTTTTGATGCAAGCGTCTGTGCCAAGTCACGTGCTCTTCGGGCCGAATAACGACATCATCTCTAAAGGTGATTCCGCACTAAATGGATAGAGACGAGCCTTAAGCACAATTTGATCGTAAAAGGCGTGTGCCAACCCAATTACGACTCAGATTGAGTACGCGTCAGTCGGCGCGATCATTAAACTATCTATCCTCGGGTGTTATTCTCTTGGGTCTTGGTCTCCTGTAAAATGCTGCATGCAGCGTCTATAGTGAACGTCTAACTTTAGACCTACCTGTGGCGTGATCCTTAAACGTAATTAATTTTCTAATATTTAAGTATCCTGACGCGTATGATGTGACGCTGTATATATACGGCTGACACGTAATCAGGAGAGACCAAGGTTAGGGGCAACCTCGATTGTTGGAATTCGTTAAGGGCTTAGATCGCGCGGCGATTTGTTTCTGCAGCACTGTGCAATGTCGATTTGTGCAAGATTAGGCTTTGCCTTGAGCGTCTAGTCTATTTCTTAACGTATGTCTTTCAGGTTCATAATTTGTAATCGATTTTTGACCACTTTCTGTTATCCGATTCAATGAGCTGAAACTTTGCATATAATTTGTAATGTAAGGCGGATGACAATGGTATGTATGGTGTCATTCAGCTGGTATGATAATGGAGCCAACGAGGATAGTTTCTCCGCTGTAGTTGTATGCATAAAATGTAGCACTATATGCATAAAACTTCCTAGCTATGCATGAGAAAAAAAAAAGTCAGGAAATATCTTAACAAAAACCGTATCGTATATTCGTACTGATATAGGGTAGAGTTAAATAAGTTAGTTCGATCGATTGCGGAAGAGAATAACACCGCTAGTACACTTCCTCGGTATAAAATATGTTTCCCCATTCTTTACGACCGCGATTGGAGATCGGGATTCCGCGTCATCTTTCTTATCAGGACATTTTGGCTTTTAAACTCATTTTATAACCGCTGCGTGGATTATGTGGCAACACTTGGCCGCACGATGAAAAGTTAAGGACCAATTAAATGCAGGTGATTCGCAGTGGTTTTAAGACATTATTGTTTTTATCACATATCGCACTGCTAGATCAAGACTGGTTGATACAGTCTTGTTTATCATTGTTAGTTTTGTTTCAAGCTCATAGACGTTGTATTAAAGTTTATTTTAAAATACAGTTGTATTTTGAGTTACTATACTTTAATCTGGCAGTGCGATATGTATTTAGACTTAACCAAAACGAAGTCGCTTTTAAATATATTTTTAAACTCAACCTGTGAATACCAAGAAAAGTTTAAAGGTAAAGGACCATAAACACTAGGATAATGTTCTAGTCGATTGGAACATACGCTACAGCTAAATCACTTGAGCTTCGCGGTCGCTGTGTGTAGTGTAAATGCTGCAATGATCCAGAACAGGATGGGCGCACGCACGACTCAGTGTTTATGTAATTCCGTTCTCTGACTTGGCCGTGCAACATTAGTACGCTCGGCACGTGCAGTACAGATTCTTTATTTTTTGATTATATTCAATAAATACTGCATTCTTCCATGTTATTCTCTTAAAGACTTATTTCAACTCACGGACGAATTACGAAACGGCGAGTTTAAGTTTTGATCTAAGACGTGGGCGCTAACAATGGGCCTCATAAGGACGCTCAAAGTCACTCAGAGGGCTATGGAGCGAGCTATGCTCGGGGTTTCTCTGTGGGATAGAATCAGAAATGATGATATACGCAGTAGAAATAAGGTTACCGACCTAGCCCGAAGAATAGCTAAACTGAAGTGGCAGTGGGCGAGGCACATCGCTCGCAGGACTGATGGCCGATGGGGTCAGAAGGTTCTTGAGTGGCGTCCGCGGACCAGGAGACGAGCTGTAGGTAGGCCTCCAACAAGATTGAGTGACGACCTTGTAAGGATCGCGGGAACGCGGTGTACGCGAAAAACACAAGACCGGTCTGAGTGAAGACCCTTGGGGAAGGCCTATGTCCAGCAGTGGACGTCTTTCGGCTGACATGATGGTGATGATGATGAGTTTAAGTTGTCTATCTCTGTCTTTACTGATAGAATGGCACCTTTAGTTAGCACCGCTGCTGTGCCACTAAGTTTTATAGCGGCCTAAAATTATTTAGATAATATCATCATCAATCCATATCTATTTACGAGTATAAGAAGTAACTGACTGACATCAACGCACAGCCCAAACCGCTGAGTCTAGAGATTCCAAATTTGTAACGTAGGTTCCTTATGAGGTCTAGGGGTGCACTAAGAAAGGATTTTCGAAAAAATCATCTCCGGGGTTAAAATAGGGAGAGCAGCGGGAAACTAATTATACGTCCTCTAGTTTATTATAAACATTCACACCTGTACGCATGAGCAGAGCCGCGGCCCTAAACAAGATGCATTGCCAGAACGTTAACGTTATCGAAAATGTATAGGATTGACGTAAGCTGTCCGACGGTCGCAATGAGCGCTTATGGCAATTCCATAACATCGTATAGGTACGCTAGCTTTGTGCATCTTGTCTACGGCCGCTGATGTTCTCAGAAACAGGTTTTCTGTTTCTCCCTGATTTTATTCTTAAGCTGTACAAGTATTGTTTTCCCTAGTATCTTGGTTTCTTCTAGTAAATTAAACGTGTTACTTAATAATGCCCGTTTGCGTGCTAGAAAATTCAGCCTCAATCTCGTGCAAACATAGGAAACCTCGGTGGCTGGAAGCTTTTCGTTTTAATAAAACTCGCCTGGTTTGTTTTATAAATTTGTAATCCCCGTGTAACGATGTTCAGAAACTTTTAAACGAATCTCGTTTATTTTAAAAAAAATGAACTCCGAGACTTGGTTAACTTTTTGTGTGTCAGTCAGATTGGAACTTAATGTTTGTATTTTATGCGTTGTTGTTTGATAAATTTCAAGATTATCAAAACATACAACAAACCACTTTTGCTGTATTCATCTTCCTTATTTTATTTAATCCCTGTTAGGGATAACAGACTAAGGACTTTTATGGTGCAGGTATTTTTTGGTCGACTGTTCCAGAATCGGTATTTTGCTGAATTTTAACATATTAAATAAGGAAATTCTTAAAATGAACCAGGGACTTTATTCTACGCGGTAAAAGTATATTGAATTTAAAAAGTAATACCTAGTATTGTTTTTAACTGAGCCGCTATTACCTACTGTCAAATAAATAAGAGTTATCATGACGTTGACAATAAGATAACGTGTCAAAAGCAATATGTTTTATCGAGTAGAATAGATCGAGCCATTGTTGCAATACATTCGTTGTTCTTACACAAGTCAAACATATTTTTTTACACGACTGTTTTTCCAATAATCTATGAATTGTCAATTTACTTCGTCTCATACAAAAGAATCCATTTTAATATCATTATTTTTAATGATCATCCCAGCTTTTCGTCCCAAAACCTGCCGTTAGTCATTGATACTTTACACAAGGAGATACTATGTCAAAGTTTCGTCAGGCGTTCGCTCTAAGTATGGTGTTTAGTTAATGTTGCTCGGTGTCTGTACACATATATGGAACCGGTTTTTTACCGGAACGTCTTGGTGCTAACTATTCCACTGTCTCTCTCACCCCTACACTGGTACACAACACGTAAGGACTCGGTAGCGAATCGCTCGGACCCTTCACATTACACTAAATCCTTAAAACGTTGTCACGATGACTAGGTTTTATTACTAAACTATTTTGTATAATTCTTAATTATAGATAGCAAATATTAAGTTGTTCTGAACCAAGTTTACACAAGAATGAAACCTATTTACATATTCGCGAGATCAAGCCTCTTATGGCCGAATCCTAAATTCAAACAGTGGATAGATAGGCTTACTTCGGATTAAAATTTGACACATTTTGTATGGACAAATGTAAAATTTTCGGGGTTCGGCCGTTAGACAGTATAAGGCTGGGTTTTATAAAGATCCGTTAGATCTTTCGGTCAGGAATGTCAAAACTTGTATGAAGTTACTAAAATTTGATCTGTCATTTTTACTTACGGGGCTTTATAAAACCGGCCCTAAGAGTGAGAGTTTGACTGAGTTTGTATTAGTTTGAAATATTATAGTAGTTTATGCAACAGTTGTATAAGAGAGGTCAAAAAAGACGAGTGGTGTGGTTACGTTACGATGTGAGCCGCAGGCGAACATCGTAAAGCAAGACGCCACGAGTATTTTTTGACTTAGTTATACACCGTTGCATACAATACTTTTTCTACGACTAGGTTTCAAATAAAATGCAAAATTAAATTAACAAAATTTTATTTATAGATTTTTACTCTTTAATATACCTAGGTTAGAATACGAACGAACGAAGCACAGAACAACAAACGAGCGGGAAACATTCGAAAACAACAAAATATGTGTCTATGGTTAACTTTGTTTTTAAATTGATGTGCACTTGCCAGGTTTCATATTTTTTTAAAAAGTTGCACAATCGATTTAACTTGTGAAATAGGGACTAAAAAACACCTAATGATTTGAGAAATGAATTCTTTTACCTGATTGGTCGATTTTAATATAGCTGCGTTCTGGTTGGTTGATACCAAATAAAATGTTTTTTTTAAAGAGTTATATTAGTAAAAGAGTTTACATACCAAAAAGAACCTAACGTTCCGATTGACAGTCAATGTGTATTGTGATTGGTGGTTTAATTTGGTGAAGTATTTTGATTGGTCAAATTAACCTAGGTGTAAGCTTTGGCAGCTAGGCATATCGTTTTGGCTCAAAAAAGCACAAGTGCTATTAAGGGGAATAGACTAGATAGACTTTTCTACGGAATGTTCTGCGGACATATTATCTATATTCTTATATTAGTGTTCGTGACTCGTGACTATATAAATGACAGATAAAAGTACAGGAGTAGGAAAAAAAATAAACTATTAGCGTTCACCTGGTACTTTCAACGCGTTATTAGAAGAAAAATACCAACAGACTGAAAATAATTTTCTAAATACTTAGCATGCCATTCCTGGAGACTGAGACGGAATGCCTCTTAGCTAGTTATTTTACTATTTCTTTTTTCTTTTTAATGTAAGCCGCTAAAACGACGCCACATTTTATAAAATTTAATTAAGTTGCAAAACTGTCATGTAGCTTGCGTAAGTTTTGTTTACTATGCAAAACCTAGTGGTCTTTAGACTGCTTAAATAGTCAATCTTTATGCAGTTGGTCTTCGATTTCAAATTAACTAAGCATTGCGTTGACATTGTTGAAACTTTTAGTGTCTTAGACAATGGCCACTTACTGATTCCCTATATACATATGTAATCCAAAATAAGGATCGCATTTTTGATGGCTACCACTTAAAACGTCATAGCAACATCATGATCATAAATGTTGCGTTGTGCTGTGCCACTAGTGCCATCTATTGTCAAACATTATTCTCTTAAAAACGGCTCTCTGTCGATCGGTCAATCGAACGAGTGAAGTCATACGAGCTCGCTCATTTGACGGGTAAAGCGGGTAAGCTGAGAATGCACGCCTTTAAATGTGATTTTTATGCTCTGACGGGAAAACTTCAACTCACCGGTTAACATTTAGTTTAGAGATGACGATACGAAACCTAACATCAATGTCAATGTTAATGTCAGAGCGTTTAATTCCGATCGCTGTTACGTGAACGTTAACGTTACTCACTCTATAGATGGAAAAAGCTTGTGCTTGAGGTCGCAATCCCGCGGCCCTCCAGTACGTGATCTTATCGTACCTCTGCACCATAGATCCAGTTCTATCTTTTCTTTCTTTACATAGTATGAAACAAAGTCACTCTCCGGTTGTACCTTGAAAAAATCTAATCAGCGTTTTTTTTCTAGAATCATTTATTTCAACTTGTGTGTATTGCTGTGATATTGACCCCTAATATTTATTTATTTATTACTCCAATAAGGTCGGTAGGGGCTATTTCGACTGAGGGGTAATTAAAACTAAGGGCAATAACTTATATACTATTTGCCTTATTCAATAATGTCATCTGTACGCAGAACGGTAAACTACCTGTTTCGTGAAAAAAATATAGGTGGCGTTGCTCACGCGTAATCTGCCTTAATGACAGGTATTTTTTTATCAGCCGCCTATTTTCGCAAGGGTTAACGGACTACGTTCTTCAACTTTGTGACAAAAAAAAAAATTTTGATTGCGTGTTTTCACAATATTATACGGTGAGTGGTGAAAATATAAACCGTAAGTTGTATTCTGCTTATTTGTTTGTTACAGATATAAGTTTTAGAAGAGATATTTGGTTAGTTTTAATAACCCCGCAAAAGTATTGAAGTCGGATATTTTCGACTACCCTCAAGTTGCAATTACCCCGCTTTATTTTGTATGGTGTTCTAAAACACTAGTGATGTCCAATTTATCGATAATCTACTTAATAAAAACCTTAGCATATTATCTGAAAAACTTGGTTAATTTAACAACTTTTAGTAGTTTTTATAGTAATCTATATATCTTTTTTTACAGTATATAAATAAAAGTAGGAATAAAAAAAACTGTGCTTTTCTGGTTATATATTAATGTTTTGTTTTGAACTCAAGAACTTGCACTTAGAAAGCAATATTTGTTGATTAGGCTATTGTTAAGGGACTATATACCCGGCACTTTACTTGATGTCTATGTCGTGGTTAACATGACAATTTCTTAAAAGCGTAAAGTAATGCGTTTTCATATGGTTTTAGATGGTGCGGCACTATAAACGTAAAAAAGAAAAACAATATCCATTAGACCAACTTCATAGAGCAGTTGAAGATGTTTTGGGTGTAACCTATGGTTTCACTATATACAAACGACGTTTCAAATATGTTTTAATGGGAGATTAAAGTTTTAGTAAGTAATTACTGTAAATTAAGTATTAGTTAATTATTTGTAAGTGAAAACTTAATTAGTAGTAATATTGGTGAAGACTGGTTTGATTTTACTTCTTTTATTAGCAAATAAAAACCGATTTAAATTAAATCTAGAAGAACCACATTTTTTTTACAATAGATTAGTTTTATTCATTTGATTCGATTTATCGACTATGTTGGCCGACATGTGCCCCTGCACTATTATCTATGGAAAAAGTTGAAATAGCCCCTCCTAAATGTTCAAAGTGTTTTTTTACGAAACTGAGGCTTGTAGGATTGCAATAAGGTATTATTTTGAATGAACCATGCCGTAATAAAGGTCTGGCTTCCAATTTCAGTACCATCACAGCATTAGTAGGACTAATTATGTGTCATAGTTGAAATTGCCCCACCGCGGGGTAAATGCAACTATTTCTGCCTTTTTTTGTTTTTTTTTTTAATTTGAACGTACAATGAGGGAATTCTGTATTATTGACACGTGGAAAATAAAGTCAAATAAAGCCTTTAGAACACCTATTTATTTTATTTATCATATCGTATTCACAGACGAAGATCCTGACCTTTGAAGTTGATGTTTGTGTTTTTTTAGTCAAAATAGCCCCTACCAACCTTATTAAAAAAATTAAATAAAATTTTCCATAACCGGAACAAGGTAAAACTATCAAAAAGCGTTTTTGTGAACAAAATTCAAAACAAAATAGTTAACAGGGCAGGGCAATTCTAGTTATTATATGTAAATAATTGGTAGAACCAATATATTTTTGCAGGATTTAACAAATTCCCCCACGGAAATGAGAATGAAAAAATATTTTCGATATTCTTTTAATTGTACTTCAAGCAAAAGTACAACACTGATTTTTGCACATAAAATTGTTAAAATTGATGTATAAAAACGCTATCAGGCAAAATTAAACAAATTGTAATAACGCAAATTAATTTGAATTGCTTTTATTTAATACCGGTTCAGGCAAAAATCGAACAAAGTTAAATTTAGTTTTAACTTTCGTTTACAGGCTTATATTACTTATTTACAAGAAAATTTGACAAATTAATGCAAATGGTTTGTTTTACTATATTGAACTATTAAACAACCTCTTAGGTACCTGTTTAATTCTTGAGAAATTCTCAAAATCTCTCTCATTCTCTGGTCTGTGCTTAAATATTTTCCATTGTTCAGCAACTATCAGTTCTGTTAAATTTTTGCCTTAACCACTACTTGAGATTTTATGATATCTCTTAAGTTCAATCTCTGAGTGCTGAATGCAAAGTCACATAAGTTTAATTTTCTTCATATTAGTTTGATGGGTAAAAACCAAAATAAATGTACATAAAGAAGCTATTTAAATGTCACTTAAATGATGTCTAACTTACAATTTCGTTACAAATATATGTGTTTGACGTTAATCGGTAGTTTCGTTACGGTGACAAAACTCTTCTTTAACTGGATATTTATTTTGGTTTATACCCAGATATATGAAATAAATCCCACTATGCATTTTTTTGTCCTGTTAATATTTTTGCTTGAAGTACAAAGTGAAATTAATTTTCAAAAAAAGACGTTGATGGGCGTTTTCACTAAAAAGTGTACCCAATTAAGGACTGAAATTAAGGAACTTTAACTTTGTCAGTTTTGTGACGAAAATTAGCCATACATTGCGGCCGTCAATATATAGCTAATTTTCTTCACAAAACTGACAAAGTTAAAGTTCCTTAATTTCAGTCCTTAATTGGGTACACTTTTTAGTAAAAACGCCCTGATGCGCGAACGACAAATTTTGAATTTAATGACCTACTGGTTGATCTCTTCTACAAATACTCCTTACAAATATGCCTGTTTTTTTTTCTATCATGTAAAACTGATAAACACAATTTCTTTGAAAAAAAAAACGCTTGCGCGGGGGTGAACTATTCGCAGGATACTACTTAAGTAATAAACTCTCCTGTCCGTGCTGTATACATTTAATGAAAAAAAAAATGCTGTTTTTAATTCATATCTAATTACTCCGGCCTAGTATATATCTACTAACTCCTCCTGTACCACGCAACGGATGTTGAAGCGGTTTCCACCACCGGTTACATATTTTCCCAAGGGAGGTTTTTATGTACTTCTAATAAATTCTGGTTAATATACGGTTGTTATAGAAAACTCGCATAAGCCGAAGCGAAACGAGGGAAGGTCGTTAGCTATAATTCAGAATTCAATATCCGTTGATGAATAAATTGTCAAATAAGCGATTGTGTACGCACACAAAGACGTCAATGGCATTATTTTGCGAAGCCCATAAATATGTAGATAATAATTTATTCGATTGACTCCCTTTGTCTCGTGTCGACGTGTTGGCACGGGCTGGTACTCCGGATATTATATTCGAATCTGAGTGTACTGTCCGAGTGACGCTGAGATTGTAGTATATATTTGTGCCTAGAAATGGACAGCTGTAGTTATATACTTCCATTATTTGCCGGGTATTTACTAATGGTTTTTACCGGTAGTTTGGGTATTTACCCAAGAATCAACTTGCTAATTTGATATTTTCCCCGATTATACCCGGTGGGTGCCTATATACGAGCACCTAACCATTTTGGGTCTATTCATTGGTAAGGTGAAGATTACAAATATTTTAGGTACTTATGTTTATATCGTGGCTTCCCGCCGTCTGTCGCTGTATATGTACCCTTAGATCTTTCATACTACGCAACTGATTTTAATGTTATTTTCGTCAAAATACAAAGTGATTCAACTGAAAGATTTTCATTATTAATAAATTCTGGATTATTTAAGGGTGTTACAGAAAACTATGGCATAAATCGAAACGAAACGAGGGCGGGTCGCTGGTGTAATATTATACAAGTAGCGAGTTTAGATTCTAGGGTCGTAAGCCGCAGCGGTTTCCGCGTGAAGTCCTTGCCTTCTTGAGCACTTGGTCTGGGTCTGACCACAATCTAGAGTCTATTCTACAAGGTAAAACTAAAACCATATTGCCTTTGACTTGTATCATATCGTTTTTGTATCGCATTGTATTTATATTGAGTAAGAAGATAGAATTTGGTAAACTTTATTTCATTTTTTTTATGTACGCATCACCAACACTCACTTTCAATAATCTGCATAAATACTTTCACGCCTTCATTCCCAGAGTGGGGTAGGCAGGGCTATAGAATTCATAATCTAATTGGACCTAAAATTAAGTGAAAATAATGTTTAGGGTTTAATTTGATGGTATTAAAGCAAATGAATAAACCATATCGGTTTATTGATACTGATACTGTTATTTTTTTAAATTTTATATGTTCATATATATTTGATGTAAAAAAGAAAGTTACAAACAAATATTTACCATACTATTATGTACCCTACCACAATGCTTTCAAAGGATTCTTAATATATTTATTTAAATATCCTTTAAAACCAGAATCATGCAAAGGAGAACTTATCCCTTTAAGGGAGTTCTTCCAGCTAATCTTGTAATGACTGCTAACCTTGTTATGTATTATTGTTAAAGATAAAAAATGATTCCTTTATCTCGGAACATGTAGGATAGGAACAAAGGCATTATACATATCCGAGAGACCTCTTCAAACTTCCATTTCAACTCAACAGTTGGCCCTGTTGATAGAACTTTGACATGGATCTGCGTAACGGTCAAAGTTTTGGTTCCAAGTTTCCATGACCTACATAGCTCTCATGGCCCATCGATTGAAACTAAATGGAATTTAAATTGTTACAGAATGGCTGCTTATCTTGAACGAAATGAAATTCTGAGAGGTCTAATATTTCGGTGCCACCGAGCCCTGCCAGGGTATTTTTTTATTGGTTTCGTGACAAGTTTGTTCGTTCGTTGTATAACTTTTTTGACGACGCGTTGGTCTAGTTGGTAGTGACCCTGCCTACGAAGCTAGCGGTCCTGGTTTCGAACCCCGATAAGGGCATAATATATTAGTGTGATGAGCTCGAATATTTGTTCCTGAGTCATGGATGTTTTCTATGTATCTAAGTATATCGCGGTGTAAAAACCAGATGAACGTATCTTCATTTTTATGATTTTACAGGAGAGCAAAAAAACGGTGAGAATTCGCGTCTTCAACTTTCCAATATCATTTTCAGTGGTAATAAAATGATTATCGAGACAAAAAGATATATATGAGCATTTCTAAAAAAGTTTGTACATTTCATTTACGACTTCGATTTGCAAAAAAAATTGCAGGTTGGTAGGGTGAATGAAGCTGAGCCTAAATAACATAGTCTCCCAAAATGTCCTCATACATTTGTATGAAACTTTCCTTTTTTGTTACTAACTTTCTTTGGTTCATGGTAACAAAAAAGGAAAGTTTCATACAGATGTATGAGGACATTTTGGGAGACTATGTTATTTAGGCTCAGCTTCATTCACTCTACCAACCTGCATTTTTTTTTGCAAATTGAAGTCGTGAATGAAATGTACAAACTTTTTTAGAAATGCTCATATACCATTACGTCGTTTTGGCATTTAATGCAGGAGCTCATTCTGAACCGTTTTATGCAAAAAAACTATTTTTGAATTTTTTGTAGTTACGTTCATCTGGTTTTTACACCGCGATATGTTTCTCTATATAAGTATTTATATCGTTGTCTGGTACCCATAGTACAAGCCTAGAGCTTAATTTGGGACTAGGTCAATTGGAGTGACATTGTCCCCTGATATGTATTTATTTATTTATTATTTAGGATTTAGATCTTGATCACATACTTTCTGGAAACATTTAAGATAGCAAACACTGGTAACACATATTTTGCTCTAATTATAAAAAACCAATAATAATAGCATACCAAGAATGTCCAACGTTGTCTGGAAGAGATCGTTATTTAGCGGTAAGACCGCTTGTTGTATACCTATAGTTAAAAATGTAGTGTTCCGTGTTTTTTTTTTTGGTGTTCAATAAAGAGTATCTGTATTGTATTATAATATTGAATACATAGTAAATATATTTTCTTGTTTCTGAAAAAAGCATCATTATTATCATATTTTTAAGCATTTCAAATATCCTGACCATCTATTTAATAAAAATCTTCGTTTGATTTCAGGTAAGGAACAATACAACCACGTCGCTGAAATTGAAAGTATTTTCTCGGTTTTGGACACAAAAGCGCCGGTATTGGCCGTCTCGGGTTGTCACCGCAGGACGTTCAATTGGATCGCGGGCTGCGGCCAATTCCGACGGCGCCGGGCTCAAATAAAAAGTGGCCAAGTGCAATAAGTACCGCCATCAACGTCGCGTTAACGCCGACACAATAAAATAGAAAGTCAATCGGTTCTGGGAAACCCGACCTTCCTTTCCTCCGCCTCTAGGAACGTAGCCTTCCTATGGATTCCCACACAATCGTCAAACGAACAATAGTTTTCAGAAATGTCTCGCTCGCTCTTTTGTAGAGAATCACTCTTTTATTTTTCTTTACAGTGACTTTTGTCTCACTCGGACATGATATTTCATTGTGACTTTTTGTTACATTTATGCTCGATGCGTTTTCTTTGGTTCTGTTCGAAAGCGGGTCGCAACATTGAGTCAATTTGTTCTATTGTTATCTCGAACTACTTCATTACAATAATTCTGGGTTCTCAATTTAATCAACACGTTTTAATAAATTGGTAAAATCTGACTTGAGACTTGTCTTTTATATGATTTTTACTTTTCTTAGTCCGTCTAACTGTAGGCAAATAAAATGTTTAGACAGTTGTTTTGGTTGGTTCCGCGAATAGCTTGCTGTGCGAAATCGAGACTTGTTCGCTCACTTTCACTTTCCGTGTACAGTTGGCCACTTAGCGTTATCTTATTAGCCCGTTTACTATCATTGTATTCATTGTTTAAAGGAAAACGTGGCTCGAATGTTGAACTATTAACATCGCGAACCGGAATACGCTATCGGAAATGTAAATTGTATTAATTGGTAGAGGCCTCACTTTTGCGGAATCATGAGCGATTTTATAGGATTCCGTAGGAGGAGTAGTAGAAATTATAGTTTCTGTTAGTCGGTCGTAGCTATTTTTACCTGATTTGTCCCCGCGTTGAACACCTTTTCCAATATTCAATTATAGAACTTGTTTGTCGCTTTTCAGTTCATATTTTTACTGCGGTCGGTTTTTTTTAATAATTAAGTTTTTACTAGAGCTTTTAGAACAGTAGGTATTCCCGCGTATTCCATTTTGTAAATTGGGTGATCTGAATAAAATAAAGTTATTTGCATTTATTTGCAAATGAGTTGACAGCGTGGAAGCAAGACGAGAAGGGCAGACATGACTTCGGAACCCACCGTGCGTGGCTGACTTGCACTTGACTGTTTTTTCATTATGTCTAATTATGTGCACCGCTTCGTAATGCCTTTACATCAAACGTTCTACTTTCGTTTCTGGTTTTGTAACTGCCGTTGTTGTTGATACGCTATCTTAGTAACCGTTTACCTGTTTTTACAAACTTCATGTATAGTGTAGTGACGTTAAATTTCAAAATTAGGTCAGTACCTGCCTAATAGTCAGCGGTCTTTTAAGAAGTCATAAATATTTTCACATGGTTGTTCTGTATTCTTATCTCGTTAGGGTCTTTGCATAGAAATCGTGACACTACCACCTAAAGATGAATTCTAAGCAGGGTTAGCCCTGGTTATTGCCTATTTGCAGTAATCGTAATCACGAGCAATCAAAATGGAGCATGATGATTAGTACTTTTTAGGCAAAGTGACTTGTCTTCATTGCTCTAGTGTGGAGTGCCTTTTAGTAATTTTCAAGTTAAGTTGTAAATTGAAAGTGGTCTCTGTTTAGTCTGTGGTCGAATTCCAATGATACACCTTTGCAATCACATCTTAGAAGGTAGAGGTTTCTTACAGTTAGAGAAGAGTAGTCAATAAAGTGCTTATAATATGTATGCAACTCAATTGATAAGACATTCCAAGTATTAAAAAAACGAAAGTTTTTATTCTTTCTAGTGGGACTTCATCCGCATTGTACATTCCTGTCTACCAGTGCTTCCTAGGAGAAACACGTTTAACAATAGTTTAGCGCCAACGAATATAATTAATGTTTCATTATTATTATGGTGATTTATTCATCCTTCAAGCTGTTTCATTACTGAACCGATTTTATCGATTTCAATTTCTACAAATGTCTTAGAAGATTGAAAACAAAGCGACGTTTCTCGCGTTTATCGATAAACGATACATTGTTGCGTATCGAAGCTGTGAGTGGTTTGTCTGTTAAATCATTGCTGACACTAAAGAAGTACCTTGAGATAGGGAACTTCCTTTGAGCTATCGTTGTTGGTTTATACATTTCGTTCATTGAAACGTGAATATTCACCCATCAAAGCAGAATGTGACACAATAGTGTCAGGTACCTGACACCTCGTTAGAAAGGTCGCCCTTTTGAATTCTACACCAATTGTGAGTTGGGTCGCTCATTCTGTTTCAATCGCTTTTCCGTCCAC
Organism: Acleris emargana; assembly: GCA_927399475.2. Taxonomy (NCBI): domain Eukaryota; kingdom Metazoa; phylum Arthropoda; class Insecta; order Lepidoptera; family Tortricidae; genus Acleris; species Acleris emargana. The sequence goes on along the minus strand of OV656853.1, from coordinate 9,541,696 downwards.
GTTTAGACAAATAGCGTCCGTAATTGAAAATCATCGACAAAGGGCGCTTGAATTAGGCATTATTCTAATTTTGGCTTTAATTACATCTGAACCGTCCAGACTGATTCGACGCTGTAAATATTCAATACGCGATGCGGTCTCGTTAACCTTTTTTGCTAAATAAATTTCACCGGATTGCGTATTTGTGGCAAGGTCGTGTGTTGAATGTGTTCACAACGTTGGGTTGCAACAATGACACGCTGCCTGCTTTGTTTCTGCTGGCTGAAGGGTTGAAAAACCTCAAAAATAGGTTCATTGACCTACAGCCGATTGAGCTCATATCATTACCTACTAACAAGCTCATTTTGTTTGAAAATCATTATAACAGAAAGTTTTTTGCACCATTTTTAAATCTATGAAACAAATTCTAGCAAGGCCTAGTTCACTGCCTCACGGCGACGGGCCGGTCCATCGCTCAATGTCAATGCGGTAACCGCTGCTCGCTCATTCATAGGAATTCAGCAAAGAAATGGACACCGTTTGTTCTCTAAGGCTAGCTTTAACTGGATAGAGATCCAAGGTAGTTTTATGTTTTATTTATTTTTATTTATTATGGATTTACTCTTGACTAACGCTGCCCTTGGAGGACGAAGATGTGGTCGACGATAAAGCGACATCATCCAGAAGATGTCATTATTGTGTTCGAAACAGGATACTGCATGCAAATAAATCCTCAGCCACCAAGAGGTGTCGGTAGAACTATCGGTATAGTAATAGAATTTAATCTATCTAGTGCAATTCTATGTTGTGAAGGGACGAAGCTATTGAGCAAGCGACAATCAACTCCGATGGCATTTGCCAATTAGGCAAACCACATGTAAATGGCGTTAGCACCTGGCCGTGTATAGGACTCATCCAAACACTATCTCTGATAGCTGTAGGTACTTCTTCTTTCTTATTGCCATACGATTAAATAAATAAATCCGAGAGGTTAGAAAAGGGGTAGGCTATTTGAGAAAAATATGATTATAGATATATAGATCTGTAAATGTTTGTGGTGAAAATGAACGCTACCTAGTTATTTGGCAAGCATTACCTCTAATTTATAATTATACAGGCTGTTAGGTCGCTACGTGAAAAGCTTTAAGCGAGTGATAGTAGAAATATTTTTGAAAATTAGTAGTTTTTTTTATTGAAAATGTATGAATTTTACAGTAAATACCCAGAATTTCATAGTTAGGTATCAATAATGCCCCAATAAGCGTTACCTTGTAAACAATCATGTATCCTGGATATTTAAATGTCTAATGACCAAAAGATTTTAAATGGCTGGTGTAAAAGGGAGTTACAGAACCTTATTGTCATCTTCTTACCGTCGTTTATTGTTTTTAGAGCGAAAATGCGGTATAGTTGCACGGGTTTTATTACTTACCATTGCAATCTCATTAACATTCGCACCCGCTCATGTTCCGAATTGTATGACAAAGGTTGCTAAAACTGGCCGAGAAAAAAACGTGGTGCTTTGCGCAAAACCGCCTCCGCATGGCGCCGTCATCGCATCAGTGAGTTTGCAGCTTTACGCTGCAACTTCGACTCTACAAGCCTCAATTAACAACGACATATTATTAATATTGATATTTGGGAGGGGCTCGACAGCGCATCCACGTGTAATGTTTACCCGCAAATTAAGTAATGAAATTCATTTTTCCGATGGCTATCTCTGGCGCTGGTCACGAGTATATTACGAGTGAAATTGAATTCAGCTCATGGCGCCAGCGAAATCCAGTCGGCCTTTTGAATAATGCAAACGGTTCATTGGGTGGACGGATACGTTATGCAATTCCACAAAGTATCGTTTCATTTTAATACCGTATCACTCTTAACGCAATTAATGCTCGGCCCGTTTTGTTTTATAATGGCATCGCGGTGAAAAGAACGTGCGAAGTCGAATCCGTTCCACGTTTTCCACAATCCATTTATCAGGTGCCGAACGATTTAATCCTAACGTCATGAAAAATTTAATTATTTTCGCGCTGCTAAAGCGAAACATCACTCTTTTTGAAGCTGTTTTTAACCTACCTTTCGTTCGCGGATGATTTAACTTAATCCGCTTTAAACGTGATGTTTTGTATGTTCTAGATAGGGATGGAATAATCAAAAACTGGTCTAAGAGCATGTCTGATCATGCTCAGTGTAGGGTACCGAAGCTGTTACTACACAAAAAATTCAAAAATAACAAACCCTCAAATCTCAAGATTTTATTTTACCACTTTTTTGGTGTGACTAATGTGTACCTATATATTCTTGCCAATTTACAGCTTTCTAGTACTAATTGCCGCGCTCAGAGACGTCAATTAAATTTAATGCTTCTTAAGTGTCGTGTTGCCTTATTCTATTGCTATAGCAAAGAAAGTGACAGCAGTAACTTTATAAGACATAAGGTTTAATTGATCTCTGAGCTACGCTGCGGACAGACGGACATGGCGAAACTATAAGTTTGACTACGGACTGAGTCCTAGTTGGACTACTACCCTAAAAAAAGGCTTGATGGTTCACCATCGATCATAGATTGAGTCCGACGTCACTGCCTGAGGCTGTCGCGCACTACTCCTGACACTAAATCTCGTGCAAGTCGGCTTGCGAAAATAAAAGTTGTTTTTAATTGTGCTTGGTCTGCAAAAGTGGGCTGTTTGTTCTCTATCATGGTAAACGTACAGTCAGCTGCAGAGAAAAGGATACCCCCCCCCCCCCCTGGTAAGGATTGTTTTTTTTCGAAAACCTGTGGTTAGATTTAAATGATTTTAGGTTTATGTGTAGACAATAGTAAAGTCTTCAATTCACCGAAAAATCATATAAATGTAACCACAGGTTTTTGAAAAAAAAATATCCTTACCAGGAGGGAGGTGTCCTTTTCTCTGCAGCTGACTGTACCTCATTACGTAAGGATTTTAGTATCAGTATCACGCAAATATATTGTGTCTGCCATTTCTATTTAATTTTATAACGAGCTGATTTTCAACCCGTTACCAATGTCACCGTTCCCTGTAATTGTAAATGTTACAAGGCATTCTTGTGTATACTATAAGTTTGGCAGCGAGAGTTGTGTATTGCGGAATAATGTGCCGACCGACATTTTTAACTTCGAATAGCTTAGTGACCTTATTTTCACTGCTACTTTTCTTTTCTCGTAATTACATACATTGTTCTCTTTATAGGTCGTATTGTAAATAACGTATTGTCCCGAGTTGTATCCGAGCAACTGTTGTAGATCAAATTATAGATATCTATGAACATTGATTGGTGTAATTATGCACGTATCGTTAGCATTAGATTTATCTGCACCCGGCTAGTTTTGATTCACGATCAAACATTGAGATTGATAATGAGTAATGTCCAAACCCAACACGGCTGTTGTTTCAGTTGGCTAATCTATAATTATCGGTGTAATGTGTCGAGCGGTTATTTTGTCTGTCGTTGCGTGACTGGTGTAATTACAATCTGTGGCCGGCGTTGTGACTAAATTATATTCATGGATGTTTTATGAGATAAAATGGAAAATAAGGAAGATAACAATATTTACCCGTTTATTCTTATTCTTATCCTAATAAAAGTGTCTCGTGTATTGGGTCGTTCTGCTTGGTTTGTTTAAGCTTGATCTGAAGAGTCTTTAAGGGCATTCGTACGATCGCAAACAGTCGTGTCGTGTTTAAACAGATAATGCAATAGCAATATTCTAAATCACTTTACTTTATGTCTTCTCATAAAATAAATACGCAAAGACGGAACGTTTTCTCTTGCAGGTGATAGTAAAATTATACGGATCAAATGCAAATAAACGCTTCCACCGCTTTAATGAAATTGTTAGCTCTAATTAAACCAAATCCGCCGAGTATCAATAAAATGACCGTTAATGTGTACTCGTTGAGTCTTAACTCACGGCCGTTAACGAAATTGGCGCTAGTCAAATATTGCTCCCGCGGCGGGTAGCAGTTTAAATTACATTCGGCTGTTATAAATCTAGTAAATGCGTTTATTTTAGCGCAGGTGCTTAAAAGCACATTCGTGCGCATTTGCGTGATGTATTGAAACAATAGAATATCAGTTGGGAGTAAATCAATTTGTCGAGTATATCAAATTGCCTATAAATGAATACTGAATGACAGAATATTCCTATTATCAATACAAATTTCTTGGACACAATATTTAAGCGTTTTTGTTTTGATATAGTCAATTTAACGAAGTAATTTGATCGGTGAGAAGATGCTTCTTCCTTCCCGCAATAGCGCGCAGACGTCTGTTTCCCAACTCGGAAGTTATGAATCTTAATCTCAAACAAATAAACACGTGCGATGCTGTGAAATGCACACAAGCGACGCTAAATATGCAATAAATCCCCAAATGGAATTCCGCATTTGCTTGTTCAAAAGCGCCGCCAGCGATAAAGCGCAACATAAACAAAATGATCTATTTAACTGCTTATTTTAATTTGGAATTACACCTAATTTATGACTATGTTTGACTCGGGGCTCTGAGCTTTTGTTCCAACTAAGTCTAACGTGTTAAAATAATTCGCATCGTTTTTCTTCCGGAACTATTTTCCTATAATATGTTTGTGTACCGGAAACGCTATTTGAATAGCTTCGCAATACGACGCCGCGTACACGACTTGCTTTTGTTTATTCTCTCAAACGAGCTAGAATATAAACAATTCCTCGCGAGGCTTATCAGGATTAGCCAGGCTTATCCATTTAAAGAGAAAATAAGAAGCGTTCGCCGGAATAATGTTTTTTACGTGACACAAAACCATTACGGAACTTAAGTAAGATTGATAGCGGCGTCGAAGCGGGAAATCATCAAGTATTTTCAAAAAAATTATACCACGGAATGGTGGGTATCCTTCATAGATTTCCATCAGCGCGGAAACGTCCGTGCGAAATTCGGTATCGTGCACCAAATTGCCTCGAAGGAAGCGTTGAAAAAAAGGAAAATAAGGCGACATCCGCCGGGGCCGGTGGTCATTACGTTAATGCGAGACTAAACTTGATTGATGATAGCGCGGCTGGATCCGTTGACCTCCGAGGGTTGCTCTTTGCTCGGGACTCGCACAGATCGTCGCGAGACCTGATAAACCGCGCCTATTAACCTCACCTTCTGATTCTTCATGGGAATTTAATGTATCTGGATTCTATTGCAAAAACAAAAGGTTAATTTGAAAAAAAAAACATCGGTGGGTTGTGGTCGCGAATGGTACCGAAAGTTTAAGCGACAGCAATTGCTGCGTACCAATGTTTTTTTCATTTAAAAACGTTGCCTGATGCTTTTACGGTGACTAAAAGCATTGTAAGAAAACCTCTACAAGATAATGATGATTTTTATTAACATAAATTGATTTGATTTCCTATTGAATCGGAAATTGCTATGCCACAAACGTCCTTACATGCCTATACCACGCCCGATGCATGCCTGAGTGCTATTTGCTTTTGTGCCTCGCTCTGTACTAATTGGCGTATGATGCGCATATCTGGGTAATGGACCAACCGTGTCCCACTCCCATGACATACGCACGCTAGTGATATTGACAGTTATTAAGTGGACGCACTAAAGCGGAGCGTTTGAGAGGTTTTACTCTAAATATATTAGATTGTGAATCGCTTTCGCAATTTACACTTACCGTTATTAATCCAATACGAGACCAATAAAAGTCATAGAAATATCTATGGTTTTACGCGATCAGATTCCGTCATAGTTTACTGTAAAATTCCTAAAGTGAGTCATTTCATAATTCTGCGTACAATTCTTACGAGATCCTTTAGAAAGGCGTCGACGTTGACATAAAGCATGGTTCATGTAGAATTGGCACGCATAAATGAATTTAAAAAAAATGTTTCTAGAGTTCTTATTTCAAAAGTGACAATCATGGTTTGTTAACAACCTTTTGATGTTTAAATAGTGCAAAAATTATAGACTTTGATCAATGCGTTTAATAGTTATCGACAATGAAACTTGAAAAAAGGAAAGTAACTGTGAACAAATACTTGGAAAATCCATCGTGGTCTGGGTCGCAGGTAGCTAAGGCACTAAATTTCCACAAAAGTACTGTTTGTAGACTTATAAAACGATACAAGGAGACCCTGTCTTGCCGCCGAAAGACACAGATCAATCCTAAATCGGGTGCCAGGGACAAAGAACTTAAAAATAAAGTGTTGAGAGCAGTTGAACAAAATCCAGGGCTGTCCGATACGATCTATCCCCTAAATTTAAAAAAAAACGGAGTACTGTGAGACGAATTCGCCTTCGAGCTAGCTAAAAGAGCTATAAAGCTATTAAGAAGCCAAATCGCACCATGAAGCAGAACCTTCAAGTTAAAAAGCGAGCTCGCTTGTTGTATGACAAAGTTTTAACCAAATTCAAAGGGTGCTTCTTGATGGACGACGAAACCTATGTTAAACTCGATTTTAAGCAACTGCCCGGTTCAAAGTATTACTTGGCTGATGCTAGAGTAAGTGTTGAATAAAATTATAAGTTCGTTAAATTGGAGAAATTCGCAAAAAAACACATGATATGGCAAGGGATCTGTAGTTGTGGCTTAAAGACCAAAACTTTCGTTACGTCTTCTACAATGACGTCAGATGTTTACATGAAAGAGTGCCTGCAAAAACGAGTTATACCTTTCATTAGAAACCACCGTCTTCCTGTGAAGTTTTGGCCAGATTTAGCTAGCTGCCATCACTCAAAAAAGGTACTATAGTGTTATGAAACCTATCAGGTCGATTACGTGCCTCGTGACATGAATCCTCCAAATTGTCCACAGTTTCGACCAATTGAGAACTACTGGGCAATTATGAAAGGGAAACTCAAAAAGAGAGGCAAAATGGTCAAAGATGTAAATTCGTTGCGATCTACATGGAATCTTCAAGCCAAAAAAGTAGATAAAAGCACTGTTCAGAAGATGATGGGATCTATTACGAAGAAAGTTCGGAATTACATACATGGTTTTGACAACTGAATATTTTTAGTAAAAATGTAAAATAATAATACATATTTTTCAATTTATAAGACTAATTGTTTTATTTCATTAATTATTTTAAATTTTATAACCCTGGTAATATGTACCAATTCTAAATGAACTATGCTTTAGAAAAAAAATATTAACCACCATTTATCTGTATAAACAATTAAATCGAAGTATAGAAATGTTTAAGATATCATAACGAAATAATCATAATCTTTCGTTATGATGGGCCGTATGATTTATAAAAGTAACTGTAATAAACATGTACATGTCCTAGATGCTTACAACTATTACAATGTGTGCTCACTTGCGAACGGACATGCGAAATTCCCTGGTAATCTTTTTGTGCTCGATCTCTAAGATAATCGATGATTATCTCGTTGGAGCACGAGCGTTTATGATGTTAATTCTAATTGCTTTGACGTGCATTGTCTAATTATCAAAGCGGTAGTCGTTGTAATGTTGCAGGCGACTGTTGCTATTCGCGACCGGTCGCCCTTGTGCCACTCACCTGGTTTCTGTTTACTTGAACCGTAATCACCTTAGAATATCTTTTATTTTATGTAATTTTGACAAAAATATGCTTGACTGTAAACCTTTCAGAAAAAGGAAAAGTATAAACGGAAGTAGCTGAGCACGGTACGGAAATAATGTAAGATGTTGGCCACGTTGTTCATAATTTACGAGTAGAGACATTTTAATACTGGCTAGACTATCTCCAAAAACTAAATACATGTTTAATCTATCACTGTTTTATTTTTATGAACATAATACTAGTTAATTTATAATAAATACTTCATTTGGACTAAATTTAAAGCACCAATTTCGTCTTGTATAACGATAAAAACTCATTTATGTATGTCCCAACAACTGTGTTGCACTGAGACTGACATCACCTACCACAACACAAACTATGTGAATATATTACGTGACCAAATTGTTAAATTGGCCACCCCTTTTTTTTCGAACCTCTTTACTGGTCGTAATTTTCAGAAAGTGAAAGGATAGAGGCAAGAGAATCTTAAGTGAAATGCTTTCGTTCCGCTCATCGTGTTTGGACTTGCAACAAAAAAGTTCGTGATAGCTTTTAAATTACTAAGCAATTATTATGTCGTTCATGCATGCTTCCTGGATTCCGTTTCTAAATGATGTACGGACGATTTCTTGTTACTTATTGTCGAAACGCGAAGTTTTAGCGGCAGTGTTTATCCTTTTGTTATGGTGGTCCGTTAATTACTAGAAAATTTACTCTGATGCAGATTGAACGAATAATTCATGATTTTTGAGAAATGTAACGCTTTTTTGCAAACTGGACCCAGTTGCTAATTCACAATAGGCCACGGTAAAATTGTACAAAATATAAGCATTTCACAGTCACACGGTTTGACAGACGTTAAATGAAAATGTATGACGCAATTCTCTGAGTGCCCACGCGAGTAATATAATGTTAGTAAGGAATTGTAATTTTCCACGCTTGTCACTTAGGCTAAACCCTAAGCCCAGATAACGGCACACGCCATTAGTTGAATCCACTTCGGAGGAGCTTTATAAATTGACCGCTATTGAGTTTCCCTCGGATTTTAGATGATTTTCTTCTCAGCATTAATGCCCATTTGGAGCTTATTGTCTATGTCGACAAAGTGCGACGTGACAGATGACATATTATCGCTGTTCTTGGCAGCTCTAGGTTGTTTCTTTGTATATCCATCGAACATGTCAAAAACACTTGTAATGTACTTTACTTTGAAATAATACATTTTGTTTGGCCACGCCAACCGAGGGTTGATTTACAGAGGGAAGAACTTCATACATATTTTAAATGAAGGGACCGACACATAACACTGATGCGTCGCTTGGACTTTCTTTTAGTCAAATGAGGCAGAATAAAATAATGGTAGGAAAAAAGGTTCACCGAAAAAGTTATGAAAGGGAGATCCAAAAGTTTGGCACCGTCCGCCCTTTTTACATTTCATACATTTCACTCGGCTCTGGCCTTGTGTTATTATTTATGTTCATTCTCCCCTGACCGCAACCTCTCTGCTGCGGTACTCTTTTTAATTAATGCTACCCATGCCTCTTACCTTGCTAGTGTTACAGCAATTATTTTGCGAACCTCATTAAGAAGTTTAATGTTGTTAAAGAAAAACTCTCGCTGTATCTTAACGGATTCCTTTGTATTTATTAACTTCTCACCAGAGTTTTAGACTTAAGACAATGTTTTCGGCTTTGTGAAGGCCGTTGAGAAGAAGAGATATCAGTTTATTCAAAAACAATTTGAATATCTAAAGAATTTACTGTTCACTAAGTTAGCTAAAAGGTTTAAATTTTACTATAGTCGTCTATAATTCTCGTAGCTCAAACTTGGCGCCATCAGTCATTATTGCCAAGTAGAAGATATAATTGTAGACTGCGGTCTTGTGTCCTCGATATATTTTTATAACACTATAAATTTGACCTATCACTTACGTAACGGCTCAATAAAATTCACAGTGTGATACATGCGAGGCTCGTATTGGGATCGTTAGTGGAGCAGTTAGGTCGTTATTTTTCGTCGATCGTTCATCATATTTTATCGGTTCGTTTTTGTTCGTTCGCGTGTTGCGCTCGGCGCGAACGTTGACACGTGTCCGGTGCCGTTTTGCTTCTGCCGGCGGATGATGGATCGTGACGCGGATGCTGCAGCGCTGATTGGACCGGCCGCGAATGAAATCTCAGAGGTTAGCGTTCACATTCATAACCTTTGCGCTCCGATATATCTGTCCGACAATATTTGCTCGATTTTGATTCGTTGGTAGGGATTGACGTTTCAAACTGCGCATGTGACAGTGACGCCGAGGCAATTAGAGACGAAGAATTAACATGGACTGGAGATTAGTGTTTCTACTATTCTAATTCTACTATTACCTTCTTTCTAAAATCTTAAAAAATCGCGATAACTTCAACACATATTGACGTCCCTAATGTGGTTAATATAATTTTGGTTTATATGTGACGGCTTACTACAAAAGGCACGTTCAGCCTCAACTGTCAGCGGCTGTGATCTAGGCATCTAACCCTTTGAATAATTACCAGAACATTTCTCAGTCGGAATGCGTATAAGTTGTAATTTGTTTCGTCTGGGTTGCCCAGTGACCTTGATGTCTGAGTTGTAATGTAATTATTATTTTAGACTGATTCTAGAGTCTAGACATATTTGTATTAATATACACCACGGCTGTAATATCACATTATAATGGAAATAATTCCAATAAAAAGGTGTATATAGGTAAGTAATAAGAAATCAATTTCAATAATAAGTACCTAGATGACACGTTTTCGTCGTATTTCTTTCATTCGTTTGCCATATTTTTTGTTGTAATGAACAGAGTGGGCGTTATTAGTTTGTATTGGAAATATCAATGGCGGGTAAGATTTTCATATAGTACCAGTCACGTTTTCGATTAGTGTCTTCGAGAAACGCCGGCTTATATCTTTTCTATGAAGACGGACCTATTCACCCGAATGACTGCTGATAATCTATAATATTTCTGCCCACTTCGAATGGCAGTGTAAGGTCTTGAATGCTCCGGTAGAGAAGTGGAGACGGCTTTGAACATTTCTGAAAGCACACGTCGGTAACGAATTAGCTGAAGTGACTTAAGATCATATTTTTATCATTGCTCATGTAGTACGCGAAGGCACCATAATGGTTATATTATATAAAAGCTTGTGTAATAAGTGCATCAGCGTAGCGTTAAACAGCGCTAAAATGTTTGATAAGATCTTAATGAAATTGCGCCGGTGGCCTTTTTATATTTGCCTTAAAATCTCCGAGCTTACACAGAGAACAAAGTTTAAGAATTGTCATTGCATACAGTGTTATATAAGTATGAACAATGATAATATTTTATATTAAGATACGCCATCTGCGCGCAAAAACTTTCCTCAAAAAGGAAGGTAATTTACCTTACTACTGTTTAGTTGCGATGCGGCCGCTGATCAAAGACAATACAATTTTACTACCAAAAAGTAACAAATATATTTCATAAAAAATGCTGTCTTGTGTTTTTTGAAGCTGGAGAAATTATACGGTAAATGTTAAAAGAAGAAAGGGTGTCATTTCATTCGTAAGTACCGTAAATATTTTTTATATATTAAGTATTTACATCTCGCCATAATTTATTTAATTTGCACCGGCGTCACTATCACCTGTGAAACATTAGATAAGTACACAGTTAGGTATCGCATGAGTGCGATAAAGACGGAAAGCTAAATGGCGGCCGTGAGGGGGCACTTGTCTTGGCGATAATGGAGAGCAATTTGAAACAACTATTTATCTCTTACTAACAATAGCGTTTGCTACGGATCGACGTCTTTATCTGTAGGTATAATGGCAATGCAGCAACTGTCAGTAATTGGCGACGGGTTTTAAATGCGTTGAGTATGAGCATAACGTAGCTAAATAAATAAAAAAAAGAGTACGAAGTGCCCAATTTTGATGTTTTTCCTAGAGTCATATTAAGAGTATAATGCTCGTTGAGAAAGCAATCTAGAGCACAGGATTGTGAACCTAATTGTGAGCGGGATGTGAGGCCCATAGGTACTCAACTTGCAATCTTACGACTGAAATCTTAAGATTGTTCTTGTGTTGCCAACTTTGAGAACTAAGATTAAATATTTCTATGCTTTAGGCCTGTCAAAATTGCCACTGCCGCAAAGCAGTTGTGTTCTCATTGTAGCGTTCCGGTGTAAGGTGAGATAACCGGTAAAGGATTAGCGAAAAAGCAATGCATCTCAGTAACGGATTTGCAGTCTGCTGAGATGCAGGCAGATGACAACGCGCTGGCTTAGTTGGTAGTGACCCTGCTACGAAGCTAGCGGTCCTGGGTTCAAATTCCAGTAAGGGCAGATATTTGTGTGATATATATTTCTCTGTATAAGCATATATATCCTTGTCTAATACCCATAGTACAAGCCTAGAGCTTTTAGGATTAAACAGCGCGACTAATAAGGTAAATAATATATAGTTGTGTATTTTATTTTAAAACAACATGGAAGACGCTTCAAGTTTTCACACAATTTATATTTTATAAGTATGATTGACCAGTACCCTTTGTTAGGCATAATATTATTGTTCCTATGTATTTTCGCATAATTATGATATCGCATAATATTTTTTTTACTGAAACAATGACATTATTAAAATCATTTAAATATTCATCATGCACATAACATTAGTTAGGTTAGTCTGCTTGTGACCACGAGCAGCGTTGCAACACGATCGAAAAGTCGAGGTATATTATTATGTTTTAACGCGATTAAGTCCTTTTTAGATTTATGACAGTAAATTAGGTTAGGTTAGTATTTTTAAAGTTAAGATAATACATCAATTTTAGAGAAAAATCATAATTATGTGAAATAGTAGGTACATTAGGAACAATAATATTATGCGAATTAATCTTTTCGTGTTAGCGCAGCGCAGCAATGGATCCCATCTTCTCGTTTTCCTACAGATCAAAAGTGGGTCCCGTAGCGTCCCGTTATGCTTTTGAGTGCTTCGGTAGGTAGCACGTCCTCCCCAAATGTGCGGTATCTCAGTGACGAGTACATTACACACTCGGCTTTGTTTCCTCCTTGCCACAGAATGGGCATAGGGGATCTGGTCTGATACTTATTACCGTTAGGTGTCTGTTGAGCGGGAAGTGTAGAGTTTGAGTCTGAGTTTGTACTTACCAGTACATAGAAGATACCTTGTTCTGTTTTTGTTTACCCTTCCAACCATAAGCTTGGACTGTCTACATCCTTGTGTCGTTCTCCACGCTTCATTGGCCTTAGTTTCTATCCTTCTGGATATGACTCCTTTCGTCACAGTTGCCTGTATCGGGAGTACCGGCTCTGGGCCTAGGTACTGTTGGTCTGCTCCTGCTCTAGCTAGTTCTTCAGCTTTCTCATTACCCGTTGCTCCGCTGTGTCCTGGTACCCACGCCAGTGTGACTTGTGTTGTATCGCCTAGGGTGGGTTGTCTAGTCCTTTTAGTGCTGCTTGACTGTCTCACTATATTATGACGTTTCTTCCCGTTATGTCCCTTTTTTCCTTGAGGATCTGTGCGCATTCCATTATGGCGTATACTTCTGCCTTCTGTTCATCAATTAAAGTCCGTGACCGTTCTTTGATATCTGCAATAAAAACGAAGTTAAGGTTTTGAGTAATACTTTAAAATTATATTTAAAAGAAACTATAGGTACTTAATTAAACAGCCCATTTCAACGTCATAGATCTGTCATGTTTTCTCGCCATGTTTGTGCAGTATGATCAGACGTCGTAACTAGCCCCTTATAACTATTCTGGTTTGAACGAGAATTAATTGAAGAGTAATGATTGTAGACGACTCTACCTTTGAAGTTATTAGGATCTCACGTCCGCTTTGTACAAATTTGGAAAGTTATTTTCATTTTATTTCGTCATTCTGCGGTTTTGGCGCTTAGAAACCACGCCTTAGTACAGTCAACAGCATACATAAGTGATCATTACTGTACCCTGTCGCTTTCAATCATTTCACAATTTTGTATAACATTTCAAACACAAGTTAAAGTGACTAGGTACATAAATGATCACTTATTTATGCTGTTGACTGTACCAATAATCGTGCACGTTCTTGGTGGTTTTGAAATGTTGGTTTTCGTAATAGCTTTAAGTTAGCTTCAAAAGCTTGTAATTTTGAATAAGTGCTTTCTTTAGGTAAAATTAAAAATGGCCACAGAATATTTGACACTTGGTCGATCACTGACAAGAAATTTTCCGGTGGCCTAAAGTTATATTTGACATGTTTATTTTGTGGCTTACTAAGTAGGTTTTTAAGGGTTCCGTACCCAAAGGATACCGGGACTCTATTAATATGCCTACGTGTCCATCCGTGCGTCCGTCCGTCCTAACTTTAAAGAGTTATATCTTATGAACCGTAATATATAGCCAGTTGATTGTTTTTCAGACTGTTATTACGGCGGATTTACCTTGTATGTTGTTTTTTTTTTTTTTAAAGTGGCGTCTCCATACCAGAAATGTTCTTTAAACAATAAATCGTTTTTTTGTTGTATAATAAAAACGGTAAAACGCGTCAATATTGGTATGATTAGGTATATAAACAAACCCTGATGAAAAACCAGAAATATAAAAAAAACAATTATGCGTTGGGTTCGCGTTGATTCGATTCGAAATCGAATTGAAATTGAAGTAAAATTATACATACTGTACTGTGTGGCGGTGGTGCGTGAGTGAGTACTTCTCGCACTTGGCCGGTTATTTTTTGTTCAACTCATCATATTTCCATTTTTCAACTAACATGCTTTTTGTCTTCAAATACAAAGAACTTCAATTTAAAATCTCAGGTTTATCATGGTCAAATCGACATGAACGTAACAATTTCCTCAGCAGTCTATTTAAAACCGATCGCTGCTCGTGAGTTCCTTTGAACCGGAGTCTCTCAGCTAAATGAGCTGTTTAATAATGAACAGGGAACCAATTACAGCGGCGTCTAAGGAGTGGTTAAATGGGTCGTATTGAGGATGCGGAGACGAGGGTTGACGGGTGTCCACCTGGAGCCTTCGCGTCACGCCCTAGCGCGCACCCCTACTGATTTATTCCAGAATTTAATCTGCTCGGTCTGTATGATTTGCATAGATGTTTTTATAATTTGTAAATGTCGTAAGTGATGTAAAAAGGTGCTACTGGTGACTTGTGCGAGGATGATACTGATGCTTAATAATTCAGTTGTGTCGTGCAAGGTTTATGCAATTTTGTACACCGTTTTTCCTTGATTAGAGGATGTACTGGTACTTGGTTAAAAATGCCCTATTACCTTCTTTATCGGCATGTCATGAGAAAAAAATGAAGAATGCCATTGTTGCTGCTAGTGAGGTAGATAACCATCAAAATTTAAATAAACGAGGTCTTTTTCAGACTGTCAAACGGCCATGGTAATAGTTTCTTCTTGTGTGGCGGGACCCTGAAAAACTTTAAAAACGATTACTTTAATAATTGCACTGCACGACTGGAAACGTGCGCGGTCCTCCACGAATCGCCGTCTTTAAGTTCTTTCAATAAATAAAGCAATAATAGAATGTTCTCTTTCCAGGTAAGTGCAGTCTACGATAGTCTAAGACGATCTTATTTACTGAAGCGAAGACTCCACTCGGTTCTATTCCTTCGTCCCAGGTAAGTACATTTATTTAAGATTATTAAAAATACAGTACGTTCCGCATAATTGAGATTGCTGCTCCTTGTAAGGTCATCATCGGACAAAATACCCTTTTATCGACACTACCACTAGTCTGTCACTACTGTCAGACTTTGGTTTCCCAATAACGCTGTCGACCGTCTGCAAGTCCGTCTGTCGGCAGTCGTGCGATCCATACCTTCACTGAAACCGACCAAAACATTGAAGCTGGAATTACTATATTTTTAACAATCTCGTTGCACATTATTTATATAAATTTGCGGGCACAAAGACTTATGAAAGAAACGGGTATTCCAGTTAAACCAGTTAGCGCCTGAATTACAAAATGAACGTCGCGTCGGTTATAGACAATTTCAATTATTGACAAATAGGATGTGTCCGGTTGAAACCGGGATTTTAAACTGCTAGCACATATAGACGGTAGCGGGGTGATGCAAAAGCGTAGCGGGGATCGTTCGTATTAATTTATGTAATCAACGCGAATGCCCGCAAAAAGAGGTAGCGGCGGCGGCGCGGGTCTTCAACTGATATTACACACAGACGGTAGCGGGGCGATGAAATAGCGGAGCGGGGATCGTCCATATTAATTTATGTCACCAACTCAAATGCTCACAAAGAGAAGCAGAAGTGTGGAGCGAGACTGGGTATCGGACGTTGTAATTTGTTTAGACGGGGTGACCATCCCGCTTTTTTATGCTGCGGCTCCACTGAGGCGGAGAAGAGCGGAGCGGAGCTGTGCCAATATTAACCAGTAGGTAGAAAGCGAATGCGGTCACGTCGAGCACGCCTTGCGCACGTAAGGCTGCGGCTCCACTGAGGTGCCAATATTAACCAATAAAAGGCGCATGCGGTCACGTCGACCGCAGCTTGCGTACGTTAGTTTAGATTATTTTGTTTAATATTGGCACAGCTCCGCTCCACTCCGCTCATTTCTGCCTCAGTGGAGCCGCAGCCATAGCCACACATAGGCACTATAGGCAGGTAGGTATTGCTTCACACGGCTCTGGTATCATCTCTGTGGGCTTGCCATTGTATTTGCGCGTGTGCACATAACCTTAGTATGATTTTTTTAAGACATAAATTGGGTTTTACGATCCGATAGGTTAATGAGCGCATTATTCAACCTGAAGAAAAAAAACGCAAATGTCATTCATTTGTCACATTTGCGTCGTTATTTAAGGTAATGAGTTTTTTTAACTCCATTATCTCTATGCCAAATGCGTGTTTGACTCAAATTAGTTTAGGTCTAGAATAACCAGATTACAGTGATTTGCCCAAATTACCAAAGGCAAAAGTACGTATAAATCCGTCCTAAGTCTACCCACGATAATGGAGGCTATATGTCTCTTTCTTTATTTCGTAGTAATGAGATTATATTTTGTATGCGCCATTACCGCCACGAAATAACTTAAGTCAATCATTATTACGAGAACGAAATATTGTACAGTTTACAAACACGTGTTGAAATCATAAGACGCGTTAATTTAATTTATTTTTTTATTTGCCGATTTATAATTAAGTACCTATGTGAATTACAGTTTTATGAAATTACAGAGATTAGAGTAAGGATAGGTACCTATCTCATAACAAAAACAGCCCCAGGCATTCAGTCTGATAATTGCAAACTCTGCGGTGCGTAATAAAGGGTATTAGTACTATTAGTGTTGTGTATTTATGTACTGGCTTCTGCCCGCGACTTCGCCCGCGTAGATTTCGATTATCGTTGTTCCTGTAGAACTTCTACATGTCCCGGGATGATAAGTAGCCTATGTATTGATCCAAGATATAATATAAGCTATATTCATTAAAGATTTGCAATTGTTTTCGTCTGTGTTTTTCCTAGTTTGGCCGATTTAGTGGTATTTTAGTTTTTAGTTCCATAGTATTAAAAATAATACTTCGAAGTACTCAAGAGAGTTAAAAGTATAATATAAATAGGTACCGTAAAACCTGGTAACTATGGTCCAAAGTCTTGCAACTATAGTCCAAAATCAATGACCAAAAGTACAAGTTCCCACTATCTTTAGTTAAGGAAACGTGTTGTTTTATAGACATTTCTTGTTGACTAAAGGTTTAAAATGCTTATACTTAAGTCATCTATCAGGAATTAAAGAAATTAGACTTGGACCACAGTTGAAGTACTGGACCATAGTTACCAGGTTTTACGGTACTCATTTCATTTCAGAACATGGTTGCAATAGATATGTGTTGCGTATTACCACAAAAGGATACCATAGCTTTTACACGAGCAGCCTGTGGATAAACTATACGCAAAGGCAGTATAGCGCCCTACGCGTGCAGTTCAACAACGCGTTTAGGGTGCTGATGGGGCTGCCTCGATTCTGCAGCGCATCAGGTATGTTCGCGGATGCAAGAGTGGACTGCTTTTATGCCATCATGCGAAAACGCTGCACATCCCTGGTGCGCAGGGTGCGGGCCAGCTCCAACAGCATCTTGGCGATGTTCGCCCAGAGGTTCGATTGTCAGTATGTGAATCATTGTTGTCTGGTTCACGTACTGGCATATCAGCCTAAGTAGGTTAGCTTAGTTAAATATGTGCTCAGTAAAAATATTACTAACATTAGGTTATATTTTTAATTTAATTTACTAACACTTTATAATAATATTATGGTCCAAAGATGGCTGAAAATAAATGATTTTGATTTGGTGTCCTGCCGTTTGACCAAAAGTCATTTGTCAAAATTACACTTGACAAACAACGTTTTGCAAAAAAATGTTAAGTCAATTGATCATTTTATTACTAGTCATGTTACAAATGATTTACTTTTCCAAATGATCAACATTTAAATTTACATTTTACGAGGAAGACGAACCAGGGCATAACCGACTCGGATAGGTTAGGTTAGAAGGCAAAGGCGGGAGCTTGGCTCCCGCCTTGGCCTTCGAGGTTATTTTTTTTTCTGCCCAGAAATAGGTAAACTAATTGCTAAATGATCAATTGCTAAGTGAGTTTTTGTAAGATGATACTTTTGTCAAATGTCTCGTTTGCCAAATGATCATTTGGTGAAACGTTGTTTGTCAAATGATCATTTGTCAATAATTTTTTGGTCAAACATTAGTGAACCTTTTGATTTATTTATTTTTTTGATAGCGGATTTTCTAGAAATTTACGCTGAATCCGTGACCAAGCATACCATTGAACGAGTCTCTGATCCGATGGCGGGACAATATAGATTGGCCTAGCTTTCGCGTGAACTGTACATTCTTATACAGTCGACCATCCAAAGTCATGAGCACACCTAGAATGTTGGTTGTCATGGAACTAACTATAACGTGTTAAGTACATACATACATACATAAACTCACTCCTTCATTCCCAGAGTGGAGTAGGCAGAGCTACAGAATTACCAAGCACTCTTAAATACATACATACATACATAAACTCACGCCTTCATTCCCAGAGTGGGGTAGGCAGAGCTAAAGAATTACCAACAAGTCTTAAAACTTCTTAAATAAGTTGTTGATAATTCTGTAACCACGTTTTGCACAATCAGGCTAAGATGTTTACCAGTATATTAGTGACAAGTTGCAAGCCCATCGCCTAAGATTACTAGAAGCCTTTATTATTCCCTTAGTCGCCTCTTACAACATCCACGAGAAGACATGGAGTGGCACTATTCTAAGTATTCTAACCCGGTGACCACACAGGTGTTACGTGTTAAGTTCAAAGTTTATAATGACAAGGGATTAAAATGCTCAACATTTCCGTTGGATTATCTAACTGGCAACAAGAAATTCCCGGCTTATAAAAAAGAAGAACTAATAACTTAACCTATCCGAGTCGCTTCTGCCCTGACCCATGACACTCGCGCGCTTCGCTCACTCCCATTATGCAATATTACCATTATACTAAATGAAACTGTTCGTAATGAAATTGGGTCTCATCTATTTAAAAGTCGACCAAACAATATGTTTTCTATGATATCAACATTCGTCGAAACAATATTATACTTACAAAATATGTTATGCCAAATATGTTTAAGACGTTTAAAAAATAGGCCGAATACTCGGCACCCTTATCAAAAATACCCTTGAATACAAAACACTGGATATCAAATAGGTACCTACTTTAAAATAAGGCTAGGTGAAACCGCCGCCATTTTAAAACTTTTGTAAGTACCTAAAGTCGGGGTCAATAGAAATGACAAAAGTTGTTAACAAATCAGCACTGTTTGACACATATCCTCAATATTTCTGCAAACGAGTTTTGATTAAAAAAATGTACATAGTTAATAGTTATTTAATCTTAAACAAAATGTAAAAGTAACATTCAAGGGTGTACGTACATCATTAAATAAACCTCACGCGATGTCCAAAAGTACGTGATTGTGGTGTAATAATGGTAAATAGGTCCGTTTGGCTTTGTTTACATCTTCTGTCATTTCTATTGATTCCGAATTTACTCGTTTCATAGCACTAATCTATAAAATATTGCTCACTCTCATTACTCTCGGAAAACTAAAGCTCGTGCCAGCTCTGTTTGGTTTTGAAATCTGATTATCTGGTGCTTACTGCTTCGTGCGTTAAGGTAAGTGCTAAGCAATTTACCTGTAACCTACTTAGCGACCTAAGTTCAACAAAGCTGATTATTATGATTGCCTTGGTGTTCGATATATGAATTAGTCTCACTGAATTGAATGTGTAAAGTGTTATTTTACTTATCTGACTAGTTAGGCTCATATGCAATCAAGACTCTCATTGGATCTCCATTCCTAAAGGGTGCCACCCTGGCCTCCGCTGTCCGTCCATCCGTCGGTCTATATATCTGTCAGCGGGCTGTATCTCATGAACCGTAATAGCTAGACACTTGAATTTTTCACAGAGTGTGTTACTATAGTAGCTATAACGACAAAAAATCAATAATGTCATAGAGGTGGTTAAAAATTAAAAAGGGTCTCTATGCAAGAATCGTGTTTTTTTTTGTCGTGGTACGTAATACCAGCGAAATTCGAATCGGACTCGTTTTTCTCAACAATTACAATCCGGCAAAAAAATGGTTGTTTTTTTTTGTTGGCTAACACTTCTGAGCATATTGCTAAAGTCCATCCAAACCTTGATCACTAAAGGGCAAAAACCGTCTTGTGAAATAGCGCAAATTATCTGATGGCAAAAAGCACCAGCGGGATTAAGCGACGTCGAGGGACGGTCGCGAGATCAGTTTCTTTTCGTCTTAGATGAGTTTAACTTTTCCAACAATATAAATAGAGAGCGCAGAGCGTGGGTTTCAGTCCAAAGGGGTTTTAAAAATGGCGACGATTGTAAAATGGTTTTTGACCTCAGTCAAGGTACAAGTAAAATGAATAAATATATCAAGAGATAATTTTACACAATTTCTTACTATTTTTTACTAAGATTACTAGACAACGATATATTTACATATGGGAAAATACTTGCATACGAAGTAAATATATTGGATCTCGTCCCGGAAATTGTATCTACCGCAAATCGAACCTGGAACGCCGCTACCTTCCTGGTAGGGTCACCTACCAACTCTAGCTTAGCTGCGTCACTAAAACGAATATTGAGGCCTTTAACCAATCATGGACCAGTATATAAATAAATTTTATTTAATCTTAATATTATCGAATTTTGTGAGATTACTTTACCGCATCGACATTGCAGTCTTGATCGACATAAATGTGATCGTCTGGTAGAAGTGATTCTAGCTAAAGTAAGGAACATTATTTTCATGGTCCGTTATCACTCGCGTCGCTAAATTTTAGACGGAGGGCGGAGCCGGAGTGTATACGAAGACAAAGCATTCGCGTCGGTCTCGCATTACCGTAATGGGAAGCTAAAACTTGACTGATTACTGCCGTGGTACGTCGAATTTTTCCTCAGAGCCGTGGCAGACATTAGGAGTATTAGTGGGCCTTGCTTATCCGCGTAATCGGAATTCACGTTTAAACGAGCGTGAGACGTTCTTGCTCTTTGCTTAAGTTTTTTTTGTGACGTGCGAATTGATGAGAATTGAAGTTTTTTCCCTCAGCTTTTTAGGTTGACTAATGATTGGCGGTTTTGCGTTTGTTCTTTAATGCCCCGGAATTTCTTGGAAAATCGCTTTTCCCAATTTATTTGCCAATCAGTCTGAATTCGACAGATGAGTTGCTGGATTTATTACAACACGTTTTATTTTAACCTTCGTTAAAGAGATTACTTGATGGGAAATGCGGGTGGGCAATATTATGAGGATGGATTTTTACCAGATCTAGCCCTGTCGCGGTGTGCCCGAATCGGTTGAGCATGGCAGTGGTATATATAGATTGTATATGAAAAAATATTTGCGTGTCTTTATCCAGGAGGGCGTTTTCACTAAAAAGTGTACCCAATTAAGGACTGAAATTAAGGAACTTTAACTTTTTCAGTTTTGTGACGAAAATTAGCCATACATTGCGGCCGTCAATATATAGCTAATTTTCGTCACAAAACTGACAAAGTTAAAGTTCCTTAATTTCAGTCCTTAATTGGGTACACTTTTTAGTGAAAACGCCCAGGAAGAAAATGCTGGTCTTAAGTAGGGATCGACGGTTAGTTTGCGCGATGATTACTAAAGGCCGTATTAATAAATCATATTATATTTTCTTAATGAATGGTTTTCACTTCTTTTTTTTTATCAAGATTTATTTCGCCAATGTGGAGTTTTAGACAGTCAACATGGACTTATTAGAGAAACAAGTCCATGGATATTACATGGGAGGACAATTGTTCGGTTAAACAGTAGGTATTTATTTACTCTGGTGGCCTAAACAGAAGCACATGTGGTTAGCTCCGCGCGCTTCTGTCAAGTCCCCAAACAAATGCTGATAGTCTCTAAGAGACGTCATATTAAATGTCATACCATAACTAACAATTAGTAACATGTCTTGGGACGAGAATCTTAGGACCGTATTAATAAACTGATCTCGACTCTAATGCTCGTCTCAAGATGCGTCAAAAATGTCGATTTTCTATGTTTTGACGTTTATTTTGACGTATCTTGTGACGCTGATGAGTTTATTAATACGGCCCTTAGACAGCGAGATCTGTTTATTAATACAGCCCAAAATCTTATTTGATCTTGAATTGTTTTTTACGTTATTTTAACAAATCTTTCCGTACAAGTCTATAAAAAGATTGTTAGTGCGCGCCAAATCGTAATTGCTTCCCATTAATTTAAATGCATTAATTGTATAGGTCGTTTCAGGTCTATGTCGGAGTCACGTCAGACAGTAATTACACTAACTACCGCTTGTCCTGTGGCCCTGGCAACAGCACGCCGGCCCGCAGTGTCGATTCCTCTACGAAAAACAGTAACTTAACCTATTTACACCCTGACAAATACGTTTTTTTGATACCGCTTCATTCGTATAATGGTAATGACAGGGACCGATATAAACAACAGAAGAAAAAATCAAATGTACCCTTTTTGCGTGTATATTACCTATAAATAATCTGTCTGACCCGTATGAACTTTGTCATGATAAGTTAGGTACATTAACTTTGTGATTTTATGTTTAGATAGCTTTACTTTTTTCTTGTAGTTACGGCACGTTCTTTACTGTTATTATGAGACTGTCATCGCCATATTCACATACATCATATTAAAGAGGAATATATAATCCATTACTCGTAGTTCCAAAGGACTCTTGCAGAGCTCTCATTCCATACATGTTTCCAGGAAGTACTGCATAATTAAGTTTTATGACTAGACTCGTAATAAAAGTAATGAGTCTGACATGAATGAGTAAGAATATTAATTATACCTAATTTATTTCTTACTGACGGCAATGTACTTGAATAATTCTGAAGTAGGTACTGCGTATGATTGTGTACAGCGGTTGCTTATTCCGCCATCAAGTTAGTGACCCGCTTGCTCATCAATCCGCTACCAGTAGTAAATTTTGAAAATCATAATTTGCTAAATTTACTGTTTTCAAAGTGTTTACTAGGCCACGGTCGTGTCGTTCATTGTTTATTGTATTCCACTATGTCATTATTCCTCGATCGATGGCAACAGCGGCTTTAATCAATTCCGATCACGAATTGGTTATTTCAACACCAAACGCTAACATTGTGCCTGCGGTTGGTGTAGGCTTTGCTCAGTATTATAGCTGCTGTTTGTAGGTCTTGGTTACACGGATGCATCAGTAATTTTGACTGGTTACTGTACTTGTATGTTGTTTGAGAATATCCGTTGGATCATTTTATATGGCATGATATTTAGTAACATGCTATGTGTACTTATGTAAGTTGGATAAAAGCTTTTTTGTTTAAGAAAATATACCCAGATTTTCAGAAATAAGTTTATCTGGCTAGTTTTCGAATTACTTTTTTTTTTATTTATCTGTTTATTTAAATTCATATTTGTAGCTGGCACACATGGGAGAGTGAAAGTAATACACTCCAGCCCACCCTTCACAAAAGATTACCGAACATTCTGACCCTGCACAGTCCATAAATTGGGGTTCCCGTATTTATTACCGTCCGTCGTTAGCGACTCCTGAGACAACAGAACCGGGGCCCATACATATTCATACATCTAGATACGGATTGATTACATTCATATCTGTCATAGTGATGTGCAATTCATGAGGCTGTCCCGTTCGATTAACTGTAACACGAGTAGTTTGATCCCGATCATCTGTGATGCGACTCTTCCAATCATATCGGAGATGGATCTACGATCATCGGGATTAGTTTCGACCTATTGAACAGAAATTGAAGTTCTGCGGGTACGAGTTCGATCTGAAATAGATCTGCTCAAATGGCCTTTGTGATATCCAATGAATCAGATACACAGATAACATTTTGCATTGATTTCTCGGTTAATAATTGCGAGCATGATATTCTCGGCGTCACTAATTTAGCAGGACGTGTTAGTGAGATGTCCTGGAACTATCCTGACTACCGATGCATGGTTCGCCAAGCGAGAGCTTCGCTTGAATTGTTTCTGTCGGATTCGAGAATCTGCCGGGCGAGAACATCGCATTCCTGCACTCGGTGGGCGGTGCCTTGCAATCAATGCTTCACACGAATTCTCGCGCCGGCGTTCGCAACAATTTGTACATCGCATATTCCTTACTAGGCTGGCGCAATGGAGAATACTGGTGGTTGTTCGATATTCTGATAACTCTCCCGGTAAGACTTTGATTGGAAGTTCTAGTTGGAAAGCTTATTAAACTAGATAACGCCGTGGAGTTTGTTAATGATACAAAGGTGCTTCAATTCTGCATGACTAGATTGCCGATGTCACCAGTGTAATCACAAAATATGTAATATTATGAGTGCCTACAGAAGGCGCTGTTCCTACAAAAACGGTGCTTAGGTAGGTCGATGGTGCCTACTCAGTGCTTCCTTCAATCGCATAATTCGAAATTATTTCTCGCGACCCGGCCCATACAAATGTCACACTTAGAAATGCAAGCCAATGCACTTGTACTCTTGTGCCTAAAGCTACCTACATATTTACAAACACACTCCTCTTATAAATGACGCACTATATTAAGATTGAATCTAAACAAAACTATTACTATAATAGGCACGATAACTCATTCAATTCGAAACAAAAACCTTGCATAAGCAATGTCAATTCCACTAGAAGGAACTAGAACTAAATCTTAGTTAATCAAGTTTTGTATCAATGGTTAACTAAGCGTTTCACTCCGCCTAAGCAAATCAAGGCCCGCCAATCCATTCGGTAGTAATTGAACGCACGACTCAAACTCCGCGGCGCCGAAACCAATTACTAGACACTTGTAATGTTAATTAGTCACATCTGTATAATACTATCTGCTGGTAAATTAATATAGTGCTATGTATCCGGGAACAGAGTAACTCGTAAGCAATCAAACGGCGGAGTAATTACATGTTCATTAGATCGTCTAGGAGGGCACGCCACATTGCGTGACTGTGAGTACCTACCTACGTCATGTGCACACATGTTTCCGAATAATTCTATGTTTCGTTATGATGTGATGTGTGAGCATCGGTGATATTTTATTTGTTTTTATTTATTGTTGTCAGATAAATTAGAACACTATTTACTATATATACTAATCCTTACTAATATTATAAATGTGAAAGTAACTTTGTCTGTTTGTTACGCTTTCACAATTAAACCGCAAATCGATTTCGCAAAATTATGAACATGTGTTAGTATTGTTATTAGGCCTTATTTGTTTCATTAGTTGCGTTGTTATGTACCGTCACTACCGTCTAAACAGGATCGTAGTCCCAACTATAGAGTGTATCTGGACGATATTAATTTATCCATAACTGTTCAGAGTAGGTCCCTATTAAAGTACAATTTTGTAATAAAATTGTAAATCGCGTAGAAATTTAATCCCATGCTAGTTCGAATAGAGATAAATCACCAAAAGCATATTATAATATTTTACGACGTGAAATGATGCAAAGGTAATCTCGTTATTCACGAATGGATTCAAACGAAGCAAAGCGCCGAGCGATAATTCCCGTTAAATTGGACCAAGTTTCAAAACCCGCATCAGACTTCAAAGGTTGACGTGTCGAATCAAATAGGTATCTTAATCAATATCCCGCGTCTTCGTAATAAGGGCCGACAGTTGACATGTCAAATGTAATAGAAGGTCCTATCCCAAAATACACTTTGTTTCGCGAAGGGTCGCGTGGAGATCCATGTGACCGGGAAACGAATACATAATCGTCTGTTGATTTAGGACCGTTCTTCACGAACGAATTTTATGACAAATTTATTTTCGTTAAATTCCTTTTGTAACATGACATCGTCTGTCATTTGAAAGACATCTTTTTAGTTGAACTTATTAGATACATTTTTCAATGGTAATTTCTGTTTCCGCAATTAAATTTTAATGAACCATGAGTCAACTTTTGACAAGCAATTACAAGCGACGTACGTTATGTATTCTTATGTGTTGTATTTTGTATTTCTTGTGGTCATCTGTTATTGGCTTACTCAAATGAACGAATATCTTAAGTAGGTATCTGATTCATTGTATCGATGTTGATGTCCCGAATAAAATAAATAAATAAATAAATATTGATCAAAAGCGAACTCGAAATAATAGTGAACAACCAATACCTCCCCAAAATTTCTTAAGGAACATTCATCCTCATGCGAAGGGACTCCGATAACAGACTATTGTTAAATTAGATCCTAATGGGATTCTATCTATCCATATCTCATTACTTGAGTCATGTTTTTGGACAGGCGGATAATGAATCGGACGGGGCGGTCCGTTTTGATATCTATTTCAGTCCACCTGATATCAGCTGAGAGATTGTATTTTTCTGCGGGCATTCTGATTAGGGTAAACAGAGGAATCTCTATCAGTTTTAAAATAGTACATTTTGATTTGAAGTCGGAAAGTATGTCATTTTACATGAGGTGTCTTGGCCTGAGCTACAAGCTACAAGACTCGGGACGAGTGAAAATGACAGTTCCGCGCGTGTATCAAACGAAGTTTTCGTCCTGTACCTGTGTATCTATGTATATGTGTATCTGTCTATTTATGTATCTGTGTTTGTGTATGTGTGTATCAATGTGTGTATCTGTGTATCTGTCCTCTTCCCCCCAGACCTCTGAAGTGAGATAACGTGTGAACACACACACACATCATAGATACACAGGTACACATCTCGTCGTTTGATACACGCGCGGAATTGTCATTTTCACTCGTCCCGTTATCGAAATATGACAAAGCTACATTTTTTTTTACAGGTTTTGAAGTGTGCTTTACTTTATCCCAGGAGTTTCATAAGCTATATTTTTACAAAAAACATAACATAATTACCAGATTTTATATTAAAAAATAGGCAGTCAAGTATTTAATAAAGCCCGCCTTTGTTGGGCTTGTTTAAACGTGTTAAATGTGGTATTCCAAATTGAAATGTATTCAGCCGGGCAATAATTAATATCACCTATCGCGGTTTGCCCATCCGATTGACTGGCCGTTGCCAGCCAGCCACTGAATTATGTAAGTGTTCGCCTCGGAATATATGCGGAGCGTGTAGTTAGTTTGATTATACACAAGAACTTTGATGGAACACGTTTAATCAGGCTCTATTCCATTTTGTTTTTAACGTACTACGACGCGAACGGATGGGTATCTGTGGCATTTAGATACCCAACGGATGCAATGAAAAGAATGCGTTTTAAAAAACTGTCGGGTGTTCCTATAAATTTATTTTCCTTATACTTATTTATCAAATTGTTAACGTTATAGTAGCTTTTATTAACTTAACAGTGAAGGCCGGCCGGCCGTATCGTAAAACAACAATGTGGTTCGAAAACAAGATGAGATTGATGAAAGTGAAACAGAAATGGTCATGTATGTGTGATCTTAATTGAAAAATATGTCTCAGCTAATATTATAAATGCGGAAGTGTTTGTTTGTTCGTTCTTTACGGTTCGACGACTCAACCAATAAATGTGTAGTTTGGTACAGAGATTTTTTATAGCCCGAAGACGGATATAGTAGGTCTGTTATCTCCCGGAACATTGGACAGTTCCGTAGGGCATAGTGATTATGTAATAAAACTAGTTTTAGGCGAAGGAAGACGCGGGCAAAAGCTAGTAAGTTAACTATAAAAATCAGGGGCTCTATTTTACTTGGTGTAAAACCTTGCTTTTGACATGTTATGTTTTTTTTTTGTACCAATTTAATAAGAGCTATGGTAACGTTGACCATACGATAACATATCAAAAGTAATACGATTTTTACCGTGTCCATGTGCACTAGGTATATAATGTTAGAGTAATCAGGAACGCACAGCAACGGAATAATAATAAAACCGGATTTTATTCTGTGTATTACTTTTATGTTTACTAGCTGCCCGTTTCAAAGCAGTGCCTGCAATTTAACGATGTTCCAAGGCGTTAGTTTACGCTATTGGAATAGAGGTTTGTAGTGCCAATTAAGAATTTATGGATGCAGTTCGTTTCGACTTTACAATCAATAACTAATACATTTATTTACTAGAATTGATATTACATTATAGGTCACTCCATTACCAGAAAACCTTCAATTGTAATTAACCTTTCCCCAACATTATTTATTAAGAACCTTGATTGCTTTCCTGACTGTTTTCTGTTTCGTTTAGTAATGGCGGACTTAGTCAATTATAAATTAACATACATACATACATACATACACTCACGCAACTCTTAAAGACTTGTTGGTAATTCTGTAACCACATGTTGCACAAACAGGCTAAGATGTTTACCATGTGTATATTAGTGACAGGTTGCAAGCCCATCGCCTAACAATACTACAAGCCTTTTTTCCCTTAGTCGCCTCTTATGACTTCCACTGGAATTCATGGAGTGGTACAATTCTAAGCCGACAACCACTTGGCTCTATTATAAAATAAGATCTATGAAAATGCTACCACTTCTGTTTGCGTCTAGCTCACAAAATGTTTGCATCGAAAATATCGAATAATTATCGCGCTTTCACAATTTTGAACGCGGACTTATGGCACTTGCCACTTCCGAAATGTATTAAATTTTAACCCGAAATTATCAAACCTATTCCAAAACTCGGTCATAGATATCGATCTCTAGTAATTGTTAAAGTATTTAGGTAATTTCGTACGGATGTATTTTGCGTGTCAAAATGTGAAAAATTTAGTACAAACACAGTATGGAACCATGTGGGATTTTGTCAAACCAAGAAATAAGGGATTACAATATTCGGTAGTAACAAACCACATAGATTTGTCAAGAACGCGAATGTGTTGTATAAAATAACATTGTTATAAGTTTATAACCAAAATGCGTGACCTGGGCGAGTTTTCAAGTAAGAACGCAGGTGGAACGTGAGAAATGACTTGCACATAAAAACGATATTTACTTATGAATAGTGGAACGCGCCCTAGAGGGCTCTACCCTTTTTGTATTGTCGCCATTTTCTTTTTATTACCCGATTATGGCGTAGCAAATATGTGGGGTTATGAGGTAGATGGGAAACGGTCGTGTTATTTTATTTCTTGACGTTTGCACTAAACAGATTGACGCAATATAGTAGCGAATGGAGGTTGCCCTGATTTCCAAATAATTCTCTAGTGATTT
Source organism: Acleris emargana (assembly GCA_927399475.2). Lineage (NCBI taxonomy): Eukaryota > Metazoa > Arthropoda > Insecta > Lepidoptera > Tortricidae > Acleris > Acleris emargana. The sequence continues at coordinate 9,512,422 of OV656853.1, read as the reverse complement.
TGTTATACAACGTGGTTTATTGCCATTTTAACTGTTTATTTATGTTCTAAGGACAGCGTGAGGTCTGTTATGTGTTATAATAAAACTGTGTTACAATTGGACATAGTTTCATAATATTAAAAGCTGTCGGTGCCAATTTGTTTTTAAAATACAATCAATATTCTATGTATGTAGTTCTTAATCAAAATAATAATGGAGAAAACGGATTTGGTTGTTTTTTTGCATAATTATGATTATTATTTCGGACAATAATGTATTCTAATTATATCTACACGTAATACAGTATTATTTACGTGTATGTTAATTATAAAGGCTCCCAACGACTACGAGTATACTTTATAGTATAAAATAAAATTAGAGACGATAATTAGTTGAATCAAATAAAATATTTTCCTTTAATAAAAGAAATAAAAACAAAATATAATTCGCAGCTTTGCACGCTTCTGTGTTGCCTTCGTTACAGCGGGCTCGCGTACTAATTTGATTTCGTATAATTAGTACACTGCTGCAAGTGCATATTTTTCTTTACGAATTTGCACTCTACAAAGTCATTATTATTCTAAACGCGTAACAGAGATTCACTTATAGTTTTAACCAACCATTATTAAAAGTTAGTACCCGGCTTGTTTTAACAAAGTTCCTTCATTAAAACTTAGCACCTAAAGGAACAAACATTCTTCTTGTGTGGAAACATCGACCCCGACCTGAGGCTTAACTTTACACCTTTACGGGGAATATAAGCGCTTATCTTGTAGAAATTACCGCGCTAAAGGAAGCTGTAACATTCACTACGTACTAAGTATTGCTATAAAACTGGGGATGGCGAAGAAAAGTGTCGGGGACGCGCGGGGAGAACTGGTCATTAGAGCCTCGAACCACATTGGGTTATGCACTCATTAAACAAGCTATAACACCAGGATATCAGGAATGTCCTTGTATAAACAATAACAGCTAATAACGTAGATCAAAGCGTGTGCCTGTGCGACACCGCTCTCGAATAATAAATGCCCGCGTTATTTTGGTAGGAAAGCAACGGAGACACGAGCTTAGGCCGCGGGGACGGATTCCGCCATTCTTTGCATTTTTGCGGCGCCTTTGCCTTCGCACACGGAAATACTCGCGAAATTCTGTCTCGGCCGCGCTTAAAAAGGTACGCTTTGTGTTGCGCGAGCCAACTGACTGTTCCACTGCTCCGCTACAGGTGGTTCGTTTTAATAATTTAAATCGCTAAAAGCCTGCTTTTATGCGCGATGTAAGGGCAGGCAAATCCACTTCACCCCCTTTAGGTCCTATTTATGAGGAAGCCTGGAAATTTGCACGCTGCGCGGAATAACAAATGACGATGTTTACATAGAATCCGATTTTGAAAAATGCGAATATTTACTCGTACCGCCGTTCGAATTCAGTTGAAACTTCGTTTGTATTTTTGGAGTCATAATAAAAAATATACGTACCTACTTACGAGTATCTAGTACTTGTAAGAAAATCTTAGTGGAATTTGCATAACCTGTTCCTATTAGTTACTATGATAACTAAGATCCTAGTCCAGCGTTGACGACGACTACAATGTATTTGAAATTACTTAATTAAGCCGTTTTTGAAAGTATGTATTTAAAAGGTAAACTGCTACTGCTGTTTTGTTTGAACCTTCTGTTAGTAACTTAACCCTTTAACGGTTGATTAAGAAAATCCATTTTAGCTTTATAACGATGTCAAATATATTGTCGTTAAAAAATATAAACATACGCACAAAATTTAGTGCACGCTGCACCTACCAAATTAGTTAGCTAGATCAGTCGTTCCATTTCCTTGCAATTTTGCAACTCAAACATTTCTTGTACAATTATCGGTGTTACTTATTTCAGAAATATTGCCTGTTTTTGCCGCTTTTATACGCTTTTGTTAAGATCACGGACTTGAAAGGAAGATTCTCTATAGATCTTCAATGATGCAAGCCTTCTCTGCAGCCGGCGTCGCTTAAGGTGTGATATTGACGTAACGTATTGTTGCTGAAAGTCCAACTGCTTAAAAGTTCAAATCGGTTGTGTCAACATTCGCCTTGCATAAATTATTTAGCACTTCTACTGTTTCGACCTCGTTTGTTTTCGTGGATTGAGGAAAATAACATGTTATTAACGTCCTGGTTGTTTAATGATAACTTTGTTTTGGTTCTTCCTGAAATGTAATTTTATTAAAGTTGCATTGTTAATCACCTAATTAACTTTTAATAAAGCAAATTTATATCGAACATGTAGCTAATACATATGGTTACTACGTAAATACATGTTTTAACACAATATATACCTATTTGGTTTGGTTAAATTAATTTTATTAATTGGACTTGACTGTGTCTAATAAATACTTCACATCGTAGGAGTATGTAATTACTAATTATCACGTGTTCTACCTCGAATCTATCGTTCACTGTACGTTTAATCAGAAGTTAGGGGTAACTAGGGTAGCTTTTAGCCTGGCACACATAAATACTAATACTTACTTAACATATATGTAAACGTTCCATTATTCTGACTAAGTCGCGCGACTGGCTTCCAGTTTTGCGGGTCCTGTTTTTGGCACAATCCGTGGGAATTTATGCGACCGGGGGACATCAAATGCACTCATAAACAGAGTGCAAGCGACCTGATTCATGGCACTCTTGTTTTGAATACAGTTTATTGTTCAACGTCCCGACTTTGTATCCGATAATATATCAGGGATTTGTGAAATGTTTTGCGGAGTGGAAAGAAGTGCCGATGCTTAATGTCTTTGGTAGAGATTTATGGGCAATGTATAAAAGTTTTAGTAAGTGATTTTAGATTAGGATAACGTTTTGTTTTGAAATGGTGTCGGATCTAAAACAGATGCACTTAGTTTACCAACGATTGCTTATTTAATATTATTGTTATTTCAGTCTACTTGAATTCTGCTTTCAGTCATTGAGACAAAATACAACCATACCAATCGTAAAATACTATTAATCGAAAATACTTTTTACTTTCATGAAAACAGGCATTAGCGCGATTGCTCTCCGTATAATACGGGCCGGCAGCCATGCATTTGATCCGGCTCCGGAATAAAAACCGGAGCGCCGCACCGCTAAGCCCCAGCGCAAACAGCACGCAAATCTCCGGAATCGACGGTATCCGCCGCTTGTTCGAGCTATCGTTCAAACTGACAGCCCAAAGAGTCAATTTCGTTCAATATTGCTGCACCAGAAGCACGTTTTTGAAGTTCAGAAGGCTTAGCTGCGATGACTAAACTTTAGGACAGTTTTTAATCTCGTCCGTGTGTCAATGTTGAGCATCCATAATCAAAATTACGAGAGGAGGTAAGATTTACAAGTAACCTTTGAATAAGACTTAGTAACTTTCTAGAAGCTGAGATGCATAATGATGTTTGACAAGTCTAGGTTGATACTTTGATACGCAAAATTAATGAAATAGTAAACAACATTGTTAAGAATAGGTACGTTATTTATCGTAAAATTACTTAACACGTTATCAGTTAACTAACGCGTTACAGAATCACAAACTCGTACGTAAACACGGCAATTTAATAACGCAAACGTTAAAATCACGTTTACAGCATTCCAAAGAGCGCACAATCGCCTGCGAACGAGGGGAAAAAATCAGCGCTAAACAGTTTAGTTTCGGACGTGATCGAATGCAATCGGCCGATGTACCATTCCTGCCGATACGTGACTCGCTTTTATTAAACTAGGGAACGTTAATTTCATTAATGAAGAAAGATCACTCATTGATATTGGTACAGGTTATATTTACTTTTGCTTTATCTGAAAAGCTGTCAAATATAGCTATCAACTAAGGCAATTTGAATCATGTCAGCATTATCGATCACATACCGGCCTTACATTGTTAACGATGGTGGTGTCACGTATATCATAGAGCAGCGTACATATATCGAGCTCCGTACATGACAGACAACTAACAACTCAATTTATAGCGGGCGACGCCGCTCGGCATAGGCTAATAAATTAATCTGTTGTCGGATCAACGTCAATGCAACGTTAGGGACGCTGACGGACGCCGCGATAAGACACTACTGCAATTAATGAAAAGCTGATACCGGCCTCTGTCTCACAAGATAACGTCCACAAGGAAGTGCTGCCCTTATTAGATCGGCCAAGATCTTATCGCCGGAGCTTCCTTTTGAACTTATTTGACTCCTTATTAATTAAAGGCTTTGAATGGAGCTCGTCAAATTATTAGGTATCTAAATCTGAGATGAGCCAACCGATCTACTTTTGTCGGCATTGCGGTTAGTTTGTTGCTTGTTTTAAATTAAATTTTCTTTTGTCGGGATTTTAATATTCGCACAATTCGTCTCATTTTAATCTTGACTTTGCAAGAAACTTTCGCATTGGCCAAAAAGGAAACCAAAGTTAATGCGCAACCGCTGCTATTTCTCTAAGGCAGCTAAATAAACTCGCGCAAAATGTTTTTATACAGTGCTTTTTGTCTTAAAGGAATTATGACGCAGGTATTTCAGTGCTAGTGAGTGGAAAAAGAAAAGTCTGTCCCAGCGGTGCTCGAACTGCGCAAGTTGTTCATTGACATGGCAAGTTCCGTCCTTTTGTGAGTCCAGTAATTAATGTTGGCCGACAGACCGTGCGTTAGTTTTGCTCGGAGTTTTCTTATCGTTTCGTTTATTGGTGTTGCTATTATTCCAAACTTTTGGACAGATAGGTGGACAGTGGCATAAACAAGGTTGGTGTTTTTCATGCAATGTGCACCCTAGCTATCGATCAATCGGTTTTTATAGCATGAGGAAGGCAAACGACATATTTATGATATCACCTTAACCTTTTTACTATTACAAACCACCAATGTAAATTCAGTAAATTACCCACAGTTCATGCGTTAGCATCATTAACTGCGTTCAATTCAATTGAACGGCCGTTTTTCTCACTGCAAGCATCGGATGTGCAAATGGTGTGTAAATCATTGCCCCCGCGCGGTTCGTCGCTCGGCATCTCTCTCTACTCGAACTTAAACGACGCTGCATTCGGAAATTGCAATACTCATATGTCACCGACCTTTACAGTACAGCGACTCTATTGATGCCGAATGCATCGCTCCCATCTCGGCCATCTCGCGGTGACACCTCCGCCGGTATGATCCACGGAATAGCTGCGCAGAATCCCTGTCATAATCGAGGGGTCAGGCGAGACTGGTCGCTTTGTATTGTTCTCGTTAAGCACGGAACGTCAGTCAGACGATCGTTTAATATTTCAAGTGTTGCCGGTTGCCGATAACTGTGAAGCCTTATAGTAACTTTATTTGTCAAGTTAAGTTGATAAGTAAAAATAAGGTTTTAACAAGAAACATATTTGTTTAAGATTGGCAATCTTTAGGGATACAATGATAAAAATGATTTAAGAACCCCAGTGTTGCAGCACTGTAAGGGCGTGTTTCACAATCGACGAGTAAATTTATCTGCCATTTAAAGTTGGCTCTCTCCTTGTCTATTTACAAGGGTAAGAAAGAGAAATAGCTATAGGTATTTTATCTGTCAAATATGATTTACTTGTCGATTGTGAAACGGGCGGTAAATCATAAAAAGGCAGATTTTTGCCTTTTGCTTGATAAATAGTTAGACAAGTGATATATTTGTTTACTAGCTTTCGCCCACGACTCCGTCCGCGTACTGTCCAATTTTCTGGGATAACAACTATCCTATGTCCTATTCCAGGACCTAACCAATATGTGTGCCAAGTTTTATATCGATCCGTTCAGTGGCAGCGTGAAAGACGAACAAACATACACACTTTCACATTTATAATATTAGCATTATTATAATTGTGCAGTGCGATGAGCGACCGGAGACGGACGTGTCACATTGCACAGTTGGAATTACGTAATTCGTGAATTGCGCGGCTTTAGCCGCTGCCCGGACTTTTGCTATGGGTACTCAACAACTCGTAGTGAACGAACTGTTGGCGTTTATTCAAAATGCCGTTAACCAAGGAGCCATGACTGACGTTAGCATCGTGCAGATCTGCAAATCCAGCTTTACAGAGGATGAGATTTGCAGTGGCAAGGTGCTACTATACCAGTCTGCGGGCAAGGCCGAGCAGATGCCGTCCCGACGGAGGGATGGGGGAGCGAAGAGTCTGCAGGACATTATCTCGGTGTTCAGGGTGGCCCTACCGGATGATATGCCTGCGTTTGTGGCGATGCAGCTGGATAAGTTGCCTCCTGTCAGTTTCGACCATGTCGACGTTACCAGACTGTTAAAGGATATTGTGGCCCTAAAAGCAAGTCTGGCTGAGATTGCTGAAAAATTCGATGCGTCGCAGATAACTATTACCGAGATGCGTAATGAAATTACCTGCTTGCGCAAGTCTGCCACGGTAATTAGGTCATCGGCTGATGCATCGAATTTCATTGTCAACGAACAAACTTGTGTCGATACGTCGGTCTCAAGTTTCGCGCCCGCGCTGACTCAGCTTGAGAAGCCAGCGCCTCGCTCGCCGCGTGCTGCCCCGCGCGCCGCCGCCCCGCGCCCCGCGCGCCCTCCGCGCGAGCCGAGCCCCTCCGCCCCCGCCACCCCGCTGGCCGTCCGCAGCTACGCTGACGCAGCCGGCAAGGCCGCTGAACTTAGGCGGCCTGGAGCGCCTGTTAAGGCGTCGAAGAAGAGAGCTCCACCTTCCGTGAAGGAGCTCCCTCGTACCAGTGTGGATAAGGAGGGATTCACATTGGTGCAGCACAGCAAGCCACGTAGGAAGCCTCATAAGACTCGGTGTGGTACTGCAGTAACGGACCCGAGTTCCGAGCTGCGGGCAGCTATACCGAATACGGCGCTCTACGTGTCTCGCCTGCACCACTCTGCAACGAAAGATGACGTGGTGGAGTATGTCCATCAGAAGGTTGGATGCAGTCTGACGGTGTTCCAGCTGCGGTCGCTTCGCTACGTGCACTTCAGTTCGTTTGTAGTGCGCGTGCCGCGGTTTATGCTGGAAACCGTCGAGTGTCCTGACTTCTGGCCGAAAGGTGTCGTGTTCCGGCGGTTTCGGGGCAACCTACCGGCATCGATCATCACGCCAAGTTTGGCAAAACAGAACCACACTGTTCTGTCACCTCGGTGTTAGTTTTTAAGTTTTATATTGTTATGTATGTTAGTCTATAAGGTATTTGTAACTATGGGCCTCGTTGCTCGAAATAAAAGTTTATTATTATTATTATTATTATTATAATATTATTAGTATTAGTATGGATTAATTGTCTAAGGTTGATTTAACAAGTTTCACGTATGACAACATCTCCAATTAGATGTCAGTGATAACGCAGTTCAGTTATCAAAGGCCGGCCTCACTGCGGGCAGCGAGGTGTAAACCCGGGCATTTCAGCAGTGTGCATGGCCCGAGTATTGCAAGGCTCGAGTGTGCCGACAAGCCAGTGAAATGAGCAACGACCATTGTTCGCATTACGTATTGGTTGGTTTCCAATATCCAATTATGATCGGTCTTTTCATCGAAAATAACGTATTTGTATATCGAAAAAGGTGTTTTTTGCATTTGTATTTGTGATCAGATAATTAATAAGTTAGAATTTGATCGAATACATTTTATGATCCATCTGCTAAGGCCAACCTCACAACTGCAAAATAAATGAGCGTTTATGTTTTCATTTTTATTTATACCTATTGTAAGAACATTTCGTTCTTCAGAACGCGAAATCAGATGTTGATTTTACATTTACATAGCGACAGGACGTAACTACTTATTCACACGAAATAAGTCTGATACCGTGACATTTCCAGGGATTAATTATAATTAGCTCTGAGATGACACTTTGTTATGAAAATCTCAGTTTGACAATTGTTTCAAATCGCAATCAAGTTAATGCTCGCGTCGCGTCGCTTAGTTATTGTAACATTATTCGTATTTACGGTGGCGTGTTTGCCAGCGAGTTAGCGTAATTCCACCAGTTGGAGTTTATTTGCGTTCCCAGTCGACGAAAGACTATCACATAACATTCTCCCCGTGTTGCCCGCCACTGAAATTATGGTATACGGAATTCATTAAACTCTAATACAAATTTGGACTGTATAACTGGAACCGCAATTAAAAGTTTGCACAGAGAATATACGCCAACATTTTGATTTAAAGTTGGAGGTTTCGCCCGCCGTAGTTTTTACACGAAAAGCACAATTATTTGCACTGGCGTCTCCTCGGCTGTTAGCGGTCGGTAAACTTTAATCTTTGTCATTCGACACGGGGTTTAATTAGTTAATTAAAACATAACTTTTCAAACATTCAGTGTGTCGGTTTGGTCAGGTGGTGAAGAACGGAGGTTAAATTGTCGGAATAGCTGTAAAGTTTGGTGACGAAGTATGAATATCATATCAGGCAAGTTCGTGGTGCTTTTAATGGTGATTTAGAATATTTGGCGAGTTCTTGATATTCCGATGATCGCTGGTGTTGCGATCGCGTTAGACGAAGTACTATGACATACTGTCATGTCCTGATATTTATCATATCTTGACGGATAATCAATATGTATATCACGGAAATCTAGATTTCTGAATTCTGGATGGCAGTTTTACACGATCAGAGGCCGAACCTAACTAACGTTTCTATTCGTTGCATTTTTAAACCAATCGCGTCACTGGTAGTGACTTGATACGAAGAGTCACGTGATCACACATCTTGGCACGGGCTGCAGTAAATAATGTGATATGTCAGTACGCATCGCGACAGCAATGGAGACGTACGTGCCGCCGAACTCGCCATCGCCGCCAGCTACGTTGGCTTGTACGACCAAGCCAATTACCTACAACAGACCAGATTATTTTAATGGAGTTCATTTTGAACTTAGAAGCCCTGTCCGAAATGTGGGTTTCATCATCAAAAATCTATAAAAATGCCATTAAAAGAGGAGAAGCTTTAAGTAAAATATTACAAAATTTATTTAAAAAATCCGAGCTGGAGTATGTTTGACCATGCTCAGTGTAGGGTTCCGAAGCCGCTACTACACTCTGAGCTAGGCAGCGGACGGATGGACATAGCGAATCTATAAGGGTTCCTAGGCTGACTACGGAACCCTATAAATGATGCTACTGTTGAAGCCATCTGAACATTCTGAACTCTACCAAACGCGTTAAGTACTGACGTGATAAATATTGTACGTGTAGCCTTGTCTCTGCATTGCGAGAATGGAATGTAATCCAATAATATTGATGGATCACAGTATTTGTTGTATGTGTACCCTTCGCCTTAGGAATCCATTTTGTTAACTTAAGTGTCATCATTATGAATAGAAACCGCGATGGTTTAATGAAGTGTATTGTGAAAGATATTGTTTTTAATAACCTTAAAAAATACCTGAGCTGACGTAATTCTGTAAGCTCGTAGTAATTTGCTTTGACCTTGTGCTGAGAGCACCAATATAAATATCATGTTTCCCTGCAATTAAATTATAACAATATGTAATATTCAGTTGGCCATCTCCCATTCCATTAGGAACTTTGGAATTTTGTGGTTGTTCTAATTAATACGGGCAATGTTGTGGAGTTAATACCGGAGCTTCGAACCTCGCTCGCTTATTAAGCGTTCGAGCTTATAATTTGTTTTTATTCCGCCTCGCATATTCCGGCACGGCGTGTTTTAATTTTGTGTTTTGGTATAAAACTTATTCCTTGCTTGGGAATAATTGAAAATGAGTAGGTAATATAGGATCTGATAGGATCGACGGGCTAATAGATGAACGCACGGTTTAACAGTAAATCGGAAATTATGAGCGTTAGTCAAGTTTGTCTACTACTAATGTTACAATAAAGGATACAATAATTATGCAATAAATTAAAGAATTCAAAAATGTGGCCTCGCCACATAAATGTGGATAATTTAACGGCATTACATCTCTAGAAAAAGCCTATGTATGAACAGTCGACTACAAAGAGATGTATCCACTTTTGGGCCTTATTACAATGCAATAAGGTGACAAAGTGGATACATCTCTTTGTAGTCGACTGCATCTACCCATTATTCAACATACATACATACGTACATACATACATACATACACACATACTTACATACATACATACATACATACACACATACCTACCCACGGCTTTTGCCTTCGGTAGCTAAGTATATGCTTTTGACTACGAGAATAGAGAATGTCAACTAGTTTATATTTTTGGTTTACCGTATTATTTATTAAAAACAAGAAATTATGTACAAAAATCATTTCAATACGTGAAATAGTTTCCGATATATTTAATTTTAATCTTCGTATGTGGCGCTCGAAACCCGGCGGCTAGCGCTCACGGATGATGACGTCATCGCTTAACAGCGGTACGCGCCCTTATATGAATGAGTAAGTTTACAGGGCTTATATCTTATTAACCGTAATAAGTGGCCAGTTGAAATTTTCACAGAATACGTGTTATTATGAACCCTATCGTTTAAAAGCAGTATGTTTGTTTATTTTTATACTTTACTGTTACAAAGTTTCAAGCGATTTGGCGTACCTACTGACATTCTTCATTGCGTTTTCTGAATACGACAACCACCATGTCCTATGGGTGCATGGGGTAACTCCAAAGTGCGCTCGTTCGGTTGACCTAATACTATTCAAATAACTCCAAATTCAAATCCAATGCGTCCCGATACTTGTTTGAGTATTTATCGTTCTATTTGCATTTCCGTATTTAAATCACGTACGTATCGTAATTAAATTACCATCGCGCGATCATTATTGGCCAGTTTGGTGTGAGTGGCGCTTAAAACAATTGCAATCGGTATTATCTGAAACTATTTTGTCTGTCGAATTGGTCTGCAGTTCTACACCACTGATTCATACTCGTGCTTGTTAACATTTAAGTTTAGGAGCCATACTTAAATGTTTACTACTATTATTTTATTACGGAGATAAAAAAACCGATATGATCTCTTAAACGATCTAACCGACTTTCATAAGACGATACGATGCCATAGATAGTCATATACACCGTGTTTTTTTTGATTTACCATAACTTCGGCATATTACTAGGTACATCCATAGAAACTAAGTGGTAGATAAGATTTTGAAATATAGAAAAAAAAATTTTATTTTTTCTTTTTAGTACAAAGTAATTCAATGTTGTATCTTTGGTCATTCTAAAAGGGCCTTTAGAGTTAACTCATAATCAGTGTCAAATACGTCAATGTAGGCGTGACATACACAGACAGTTAAGAGCCTTTTAGACCAGTTCAACGTGGTTAAGTGATTAAATTTAAAAATTAAATATCTTTATAACCTTTACAGTTATCATTTGCTGTCTTCGGGAAATTAACTTTATTTGACCTAAAGAACGTTCCCTTAAAGTTATCGTAAATAAAAAAAAACACGGTGTATAAATTAGATACGGACTTTAAACTTATAACATACCTTTTTTTGAGTTGGGATTTAAAAATGAAACATTCAGAGGTTATATTTATATAGGGTTTTAGGTAATTTGTGAATAATCCGTGACGTGTACAGAGAGGGCGCTTAGAGCTTTCCGAAACAGCTAAATTAGGCTTAGTACCAGTAGCACTATTTCCGAGTTTCTTTTTCTTTGTTTCGTTTACACTGTCATCTCATATTTTTTACTTTATTTTGTTTCCACACACTACATGATACACTGCTACATAAATAATTGACATGCACAATATCAAGCTAAGCGCCTTATTTCTTACAGAAACAAAAGAGTAAAAATATCTCGAAACTAGTGCCACAATCATTAAACCTAATTAAACTTTTTCGTAACGTCCTAAGTACTCCCCTGTCAGCTTTGCAGCAGGTCACTGGTTTTCCACTGATTGTGATTACCTAAGACCCTGTATACGTTTTTTCTGTTGTCGTTCTTGTAATTTAACTAGACTAGTATTTAATTTTCTTCCTGGATATGACTTACTTATTGGCTATCTATATCAAAAGGTCATAGGGTACGAAGAGTATGAGTAAAATGTTGTTTATTAAACTGATGATGGCTTGTGACAGTCCCCAAATAGCTGTGTCATTTATGAGTCGGTTCCGCAAGTTTTATTACGTTCTCCGTCGGTAAGTAGCTCGTCAAGTCACGACATACTCGCTTAGTACATTCATTGGTGAACCGTGAAGTTTTATGTCTCCGCTAAAATTACAATTTTACGACGTTTTTACGGGTTAGTTTTTGAACACTATGTAATGTTATAATTTTTATTATTTTACGGTGTTTCTTATAGTTAAATCGAATATTGAATAAAACAAATTAATGAATGCGTTATTTATGACTGTAATTAAAAGTATTAAGTAATAAATCAATTTACTATGTAAATAGACTCCTTTTCGCTTATTTTTACCGTGATGAAGGATCTCATTTATTATTAGAGCCGACTGAGCAGTTTTTAAGTAATCTTATTTAAATAAGAGAACCCTCGTAAGTAACGAGGTTTTAGTTGTAAAAAAATGAGTGCGAAATACGTTGAAATTCGCTTGTGTATTTGGCTAGCAGATCTTAAATGAAATGATATTCCTTTGTCGTGAAGCTTAAGAAGATTGAGGGCGGTACGTGCGGTATTTTTGTTGTTTTTCCCTCTCCAGCAAATGAGAAATACTTTCCTCTTTGTGACATACGCCGCCCACTGTCCGCCCGCGCTTGCTAAGCACCGGCCGACTGAAAAAGTGGCAACTTCGACTCGTGCGCCGTGAGATCAATGGGCCTTGTCAACATTCATAACGCTAACGCTAGTGATTTTCGCAAAACGAAAAATTATGCGGTCAGGTTACGAAAATCCTAAACGTTTTGGCAATTTTCGAAAATTACTAATTTTAGCGTTGTGCATCCCTTATAACCAAAGAGCGGAATTCTTCATAGCAAAAATCAAACTGTCAGAGGGATTGACCTAACTGTTTTATCGACTTATCGATGTTACGAAATAATATCGCATTAGGTATCCATAATCAACTTAAAAGATTATTCTGTAACATTTGACCTGATATGCTGATTTTATAGAAAAAAGTGATTACAGCCAAAACACCGTTATCGAGTACTACAAATATGCTCCTGTTACTTCAACTGAGGTAAAAAGCTCGTTTTCATCTTATAATGGATCGACAATGAAAAAAGGAGTAATTTGAAAGGTGACAATGTTGAAAAAATAATGACTATTTTCTTTTACTACAGGGAAGATGAAGAAAACATATTTAGTACAGATTTAGATTTCGACTTTGTTATTTTGAATGATAGTTACCTACTCTTAGCAATATTTGTTTTTAATTTTTAATGATAAGTTTCATATAGAAAAAAAAAAAGAAGTATTTTCTGTTTTATTCTTTACTATTATACTAAAATACAGTGGCGGTCAGCTAATTAGGGACACCGTTAATTTGTTTGTATATATATCCAAAAGCCTGATTTCATTACTTTAACTTTGTTTCGTTAAGTGCCAAATATTTATCGATAAGTCGATAAAACAGTTAGGTCAATCCCTCTGACAGTTTGATTTTTGCTATGAAGAATTCCGCTCTTTGCTTATAACCTCCATATTTCCAGTCAACTCACGCCGAAAACAAAAACTGCCCGTCAAATTTGTGGTATTAGCTTACGAAAACCCAATCTGTTTCGGGGCATCCGATTGATTACAGTTATTTTTAAAAGCACTTCGTTTAATTATTAAAAAAAAGGTTTTTAACATTTCTTCCATTTTAGCCATCAATTATATACCACGATTTTATTACAATTGGTCTAAAAACCGTGATTATTGCAGACTAGCTCGGGTAGCCAACTAGTCTGTAAACCGAGCGCTGGTAATACGAGTTTATGCTACACTGTTCGTGAGCGAAACGGAATAATCACTAAACTGAATTATTTCCTCAAAGCTTGTAATAGACCCGCATAGTTCTACGTTGATTAATACTGTTGCTACCTTTATACTTTAATTTTCTGAAGATTCTTAAGTTACGATAGTTAAAATAGCTATACTTTAAGTTTTTATATGCGATGAGTCTTTATTGTAAATAAAAGGACAAACCTAAAGAACAAGGCACTAGGCTAACCACGACTTAAGATTAGAGACAGAAAACAGATTGTTCTATCACTGGACTAATCTCTCGTAGCGGAGTTGCATGCGTTGTAGGTTGATATAGGGCAACGACTACTTCGTTAAAGCAAATATGCATTCTTATTGATAAAATTGTTCCATTCACATGCGATAGCAAAAAGTGTAAAGTTTTTTATTCCCCATGGTACGCTAACACTAAAATCCTGTTCGCTATTATTTGGGTATCCATTTCAGTTGAACCACTCTGTCTATTCAAAATCTCTTTGAATTCTCTGTACGCTGTTTCCATTTGTTCCGTAATAATAAAACGACTCATTAGTCGTTCCTGATTCCGGTACAAACAGATCCGATAGTTTTGGCAGCCATTTCACCCCTAAAAGGAATTCCTAATTTTGAACTGAAGTTAAATGATTTAATAGTTACGAAGTTACGATGCATGGTGGCTTAGCATTAAGCTCAATATTAGCTTTGAATTTCGTCGTTCGGTCTGAACGTTTGGAAAGTTATAAATAATATTCACTTGCATTTTAAGGCAATGTTAAATTTCTGCTGTGCCGCTGCGGTTTTTAATTGCCTACTTTCCCTATAAATAGCTGGCTTACCTGGTACATGAAATAAGTATAAGACAACTCTTGAACCTTACGAAAATGTATCTAACAGTAACTTCAAGTTGCAACTACATATCAAGCCGTGATAGTTTTGTTGCTAAACATAATCTGAATCCATTACAGGGCAATTATCACGGGCGGACGTACCATGCGAATATAGACAAATGTCAACCGTTCCGGATGGTTTATGGTCGCCGATAACATTAATGTAAGGATATGACCTATGGCTGTCCCTTGTACTCCGATGAACTCAGAAACAGGTCGTAAGACGGCGGTTTAAGGATCACTTACACCAATACATCTATTTGCCGTTAGCAAGATGCTGCACGGTTACCCTATTGATCCCTAATTTATCACATTAACTAGGTCGCTTATCGATTCACATTATTACCTATCTAGATTCATGTTGGCCGATTATCGTCACGCATTTATTACTGGTTCCCTTGTTTTTTCCTCTTTACGTTGTTTATCCGGATATAAAATGTGTTATGCCAGAAAATAAGCTGATGTAGGTAACCCTACCATTTTGCACGTAAGAATACAAATATACTTTAACTTAAGTATCCTGTTTACTTTGTTATTGTAAGTCATATAGATGTATGGGATTAAAGGTCAATAATTTGTAGTAGAAAAAACGGTTCGTTATTATTTACAAGGAAAACATCGTTCTGTATTGTCTGAGAACCATGCAGGATGTGTACAAAGTTAGACGGCACGCTAGCATCACGTTTACCGAGTATGAATTAAACATGCTCGTGTCTAAATCGCTTTTGGCTGAAATGTGACCCAGACACGTTTGCGAATGATTTACGTAGCCAGCTCTAAGCGGCGATGGTAAATATTTGGCCAATGCTGCCCGCAGGCGGCCGTGTCACCGAGGCCAGACGGCTGTCACGCCTGCGGTGCTCTCAAACCTCGCGCCTAACGGCCACTGTTCATGTCACTTTTGGAAATTATGCCACGTATTAGCGGCTGAATTGTGTTCACTTGGTTTACTCTGTTAGAATCAAGTTATTTATGACATTGTAGTTGTATAATATGATAATATGGTTCCCGGTCGTGAGAAGTTCTTACGTCTAAAGATAGGTATAGGTAGGGTATGTATGAATCCTTGGGGGACTGATAGAGAATGCCCTTAGGCATTATTAGGTCCGCCATTTGTACTTATTTCTGTGCAATGAAGATTAAATGAACAAATATATAGGTACTGTCGGATCTCTACCATTTTACTCGCTTACCTGCCGTCAACTAGCAGTTTTGATAACTCAGCGTTTCACTCAGAAATTATTAGTATACAGCCATTCCCTCTTAGTCCTAAAGGTTGGTGATGCATTTAAGAACCTGGAGTAACATCTGTCCAGAGCCCACTTACTATGACGTTGTTAGCTCGTTGGGCTTCACCATGCTGTTAAAATGATTTTCCATTAAAATTTTAAATAGTGTTTCACGCATCAACAGTAGATTCTAAGTGAAATCATGATAAAATGTGCAATAAACAGCAGTTAGTTTGGTGTGCCATGTCCCCAGGCGACTGCCACGGGCATGACGGGCGGCCGACGTGCTCGCATAAAGCCTCGGTCAGCGGCCACGCCACCACTCCGCCGCCAAAATTGAATTATACCCAGCCCCGGATTTTATATCTATTAGGGAAACGTTCAACGGTCCCCAGGGCGAGGATTTAGATACCGATAACTTTCTCATTTCCTTCGGGCAGCGCCACTTTACTCAGACGCATATAAAACTCAGTCCCTCGCGACAAAAAGGGCGCCATCTGACTTCTTTGAATGAAGCCATCAATCTTTCACCTGACACGGTAATACGCGGCCTATATTTAAGCACTTGAAACATTCATAACACTTATATTAATATGGAGTGTTCTGAAATGTGAAGCGTTGAATTGTGTGCAGGTAATTCCCGATAGGTTTGAATTGTATGGAACTGTCGCAATTAAAACTCGTGTACGCTACGAATAATAAATGCCATGTGGATTAGCAATTGCTCCGAGTTTCTCTAGGAACTGGAGCGGGTTGTCAAGTGAAGCGTGCGCTACTTATGGCTCGCTGCACCTATGGAGAATCGGCTGAGGAGAGACTTCATTAAAATAATTTAGTTCACCCTGTATTTACGATCGTAATTATTTTACTGTATTTATTCCAAAATAGTAAATCTTGTGTGTGATGTAAATATAAACCCTGAAGCACCTTGTCGTAAACTAGAGCTTCGACTTAATCAAATCAAATCAATCAAATCAAATAAGTTTGTTTTCAGACTTAACATCCATAGGGTTAGGTTAGCGTCTTAATTATAATATTAATGTTAGGGTTAGTAATACATGAGACAACATAACAATCCAAGTCTGCGCGCTGGAGCAGCTGGTGGCTCGTGTAGGCGCACGGGTCGCGCCAGCGTGCTCAGGATGCAGTTCGTGCTGTCGCGACTGCGGTGGAGTAGCACGCGCATCGCTTCCTCATGATGGCATGGAAGCAGTCTGATCGTGCTTCGGCAAACATCATTGAGGCACTGCAATATCGCGGCAGCCCGAACAGTATCCTGAACGCGTCATGGTACTGGACGCGCAGCGCGCCATATGCCCGCTGTGTACATATACATATACATATACCTTCACGCCTGTTATCCCAGAGAGGGGTAGGCAGAGCTACAGAATTACCTACAACTTTAAAATCTTGTTGATAATTCTGTAAACACATTTTGCACAATCAGGCTAAGGCAGGCCCGCTGTGTAAAGGGTTATATTTTATGTTAAATGTTAGGTCTATTCTGAATTTGTAATTTTATAACTGTTTATATTGAAAATACATTGATTGTTATGCCGCATAATTTTCATGTAGGTGTATAAATTACGGGTAAAACAACAAACTTATCCCACCAAGGGATCTTTTTCGGGAAATAGGGCAATGTGCACAAAAATATGAAAAGTCGTTTAGATTATTAGTGTCATTACGAGTTGTTTATAGATCTAAAAAAGAAATAACATGTAAAGAAAAGAAGATTAGAAATAATATATAGACAGCAAGTTAGAATGTTATCATCTCCGCTAAGCGCAACGTTGTCGCATTACGCGCCGCGGGGAGTCAGCGCGGCTTGCGGTAGTATTCTCTACCAGCCGTTCTTAGAGGGTCCAGTGTAACTTGGCCCTTTAATATATATGCAACACGAGGTAACTTGGGTAAGGTATGCTGGTAGCCAGCGCTATATATTTTTAGGGTGGGACAATGATATTAAATTTGTTAATTTTGCTTAAAAGCTTTACCATAAGTATAAGTAACAAGGTTTTTTTTGTTTACTGATTTTACCACTTTAAAAAACGGAATTATATTTAATCTTATACATAAAGAAAGAGGCTTTTGAATATAAATCCACAAAGACACGCTCCATCACTCAAACTGACATTGCACGGTTAATGGTTGTAAAATTAAGTAGTGGGGAGGGACTTCGTGAAACAGTATAAGTCTGTCAGGTCCTGCTCTTCCACACTTGATTTTTGATTTTTATTTACTGAAATAATATCAGTATTTGCTACGCTTAGGAATAGTGGTTGCTATGACGTCATTTTGTTTGTAACCGCGTCACGTAGCAAAGCTCTGACGTAGAAAAGATGCGTGGGGGGTTTAGACTTTAGCAGCTTTTATGTATTTTCTCAGTAATTGATGAACAATAAAATTAACAAAAAATTAGTTTGCTTTTGAGACAAACCTCTATAAGAATGTTATTTTTTTTTCAGAACACCTTTTAGAAATGTCCCTTTTTTCAATCATATAAAATGTAGTTCCGTGTTGAATACGATTATTACAAGAGTTCAAGTTCAAGAGTACAGCCCAAAGCCCACCGGCAAACTCACTTGTACGGCATTAACAATAAGAATAACACCAGTAACGTAACGTCTAATCCTTAGGAGCTCCGAACGTGTTTGTGTAAAGTTTTCCATTACATTAGGGAGCTGGCTGCAGCTCCTCGGAACTAGAACGAATGGGCGGCGGTGCCGGCGCGGATATCGTAACTGCGACTGTTATTGTAACGGATGTAACTTTGGATAAATGTCAACTGTTCTCGAATTTACTGCGCTGCCGGCTACCCGCCTTTATTAGCCCGCGTGGCATATATTACGAACCCCTATAGTCGTTGCAGCGGTTCACTGTTAAACTTATCAATTCCGTCATGTATAAATTTAGGCCGTCTTTATAAGCCTGTGTAGCATATATTACGAACCTCGATAGCCGCTTAGAGCGATCCACTGTTAAACATATTACTTCCGGCATTTTTCAATTCAGGCCGTCTTTATTAGCCCGCGTAGCATACGTTACGAATCCCGATAGCCGCTTACAGCACTTCTGTTAATTCTGACATTTTTGAAATCAGCTGTGCAACAAAAGAAAGTTTTCATTCCACTTTGTTTAACTCCATCTTGCTATTATGTTAAATACTAATATAGGAAGCCGGGTTTTCTTACGCAAATTAACCTAGTCCTAAACGAAGCTTCTAGGCTTCGGTACTACTTAGATAGGCACGACAAATATACTTATGATAAATACCTATTTATAGAAAACACTCAATCATCAACCATATTATCGTCGTTATCGCAGCTCTTATTTACTTAACAGTAACATAACAGCTACTATAGCGGCAACAATATGACTTTGATATAGGAGCGAGATGCGGCTGAAAAATCGCATAATGCTTTTGATTAAAAATTTAGTTTGGCGCTTGAAAGAAATCGCCTTTACAGTAGTGTAGTCCACAGCTCCACACGACTAAGCGTAAAAACTTCTCTGGTGTCCAATTTGCAAATAAATTCGCTCATATTTCCGCAGCCGCGGCAGAGATGCGATTTACATTGATCTTATTTCTTTCGCGATAAACTGGATTTTATTTTAAACGAGTCCTTCGCTCGGCTTGACAATGATCTTTATGATCTAGATGGCCCTTTGGCGGTATATAAGGATATTTTCCTTCGAGGATAGCACGTTTTCACGTTTTTAAATTTGTTCTTCCGCCGACCCACCGCCATGATCCTTAAACTCGTTAAGGCGGCACAACGGTTCTTTTGTCTGGATAGCTATTTAATTTGATGTCTAGATTGAATTTCTTAGGGGATATTTAAACATTACGGAATAACGCTGTGAGTAGGTATGTCGAGAGTTAGCCTTGTTAATTATATAGTAACCTTGTTCTTTATACCAGTATTTGTTTATTACTTTGTGCTCTAATTAGAAAGGATATGCTTGTTAATTAAGACTGAGAACTCAATATTGCAATGAATTTAGTACAAATAAGGACATAAGGACGTTTCATGATCTTCTCTCCTGTTGTTCAGACTGCGTCGATTTCTGTCAGTCGGTCAATTTTGGGACGGTTTTTGAATGTTCGAAAGCGCAATCCATTGCTGATTTTAGAACATTATCAGACACTTAGTAGGTTCAAAAGAAGCTGTACAATTAATGTTACTAGACGTAAATATCAAGAGATAAGAGCTCTTTCTTTACCGGTCCAGAATATAGTTTTAACTTTTCAATCTGTTTATTAGTTTAGGAGTTATTAAGATTTTAATTGTACTCTCAAAGTTTTGTTGGATAAAAATAGCTATAATTCGTAATTTTAACTTGATATACAATTCTCAATAGCGTAGCAATATTGAATTACAGCAAGATTTTAAAATATCAACGCATTCACAATAAAGCCACACTTTCTAAGCCATTGAAGTATTTCGCGTTTTTCATTGGACATTCTGGGTATATATCAGAAAGTATCACTATGCAGGGAGCCCTGCATAGTGATACTTTATTCGCAACTTTCTGCACTTCTTTGGAATTTCTTCAAGCTGTTTGTCGGAATATTTGGATGCGTTTTGACATTTTAACTGTTGAACATCATATTTTACAGCTAAACGTTGCCACTTTCCTCCGGTCTCGATCATTAAGAATGGGTGGTCTTCCCGTTTTTGGTAAATCTTTAGTCCTAATACCAAGTTCCCACCGTTGGATCAAACATTCAATTGTAGATGGAGATTCATTTTCAGCTTGGAATTGAGAGACCTTCAGATTATTCACGCCGTCCAAGTAGGCGATAGACACGTTCACGTAATAACTTCCTCGCGGATAATTTTTATTAAACCAGCTAATCTTTTTTGCCTTTTTAAAAATATTAACATATTTTCTATTTATTATCTAGCCGTCCAAATCCTTTTTGTATTTTTTTATTGCCTGCTATTGACAATTGAAAAACTTTTCATTACTTTAAGCCAACCCGTTACGTGTAAACGAGCTTCAAAGACTAAAACGTACGTGCACATGAGACTTAATAAAATTTAATGAAGTAACTTCGCTAGGCTCTTATTGACTGGGTTATGTAAACAAGATGGACGAAGTAATAAAATTCGCAGTTCCTGAACTGAGGAAATGTTAGCGTTTACTTTCGATAAATATTCATGCATAAAATTATTTCATGTAACATTCAGTTTGCTGCAAGTGTAAATAAATTATATTCGTTCCTAAATAAACGCAAAAAAAACCAATTAAGCAATGGGAGAACTACCATAGGTATAGGACCACCTTAACACGATACGGAGACAGTAATATGCAAGTAAATCGATGGCAATTAGAGATATCTTGACCTTTTTGGAATTGAATTTCGTAGAAAAAAATAGTTGACAAATTTTTTGAATATTAATTTTAGAGTAGAAAGTATTTATTCAACGCACACAAAAAAAGAGCAGAAAAATATGAAGTGAAAAAAGTACATTAACTAGGTACGTTGAACAGGACCTTCTCAGTATTGTGCCGCAGGAAAACTGCGGCGCTGATTTTCAGAGGGAACCTCACTTAAAACTACAGCTTCAGCTTTTTATTTTAATAACTATATGCAAAAAAACGAATTTAAGGCCAAAATGGAAACTTCTTTCACGAATATGCTTCCTGAATCACTTCTAATAGTTTCATTTTAAATTTGTTTAGTGTTCATTAGTGGTTCTCGTATCCCATTTGTAGCGGGGTTGGGCACTCAGCACGAGATTGGTTGAATGTAGGCGATATAGGTTAATCAGATCAAATGCGAGTCCGGGAGCTTTAGCTCCTGCTAACAGCATATTGCGTTACCTAGACAGCCCTTCAAAGTAGCATGGATCTACTATACCACTATGTGTAACCTTATTACTAATTTGGTAGAATCAGTGAGCGCGTGTGACTACTATATGAGATCTCGACTCGTACTCGTATTTGTTTTTTTTATTTTTATGTGTTCATTAATGTTTGTCACGAATAAATATTTTTTTCTCTTTTTTTTCTTCTTTTTTTTACTCGAAAACCCAGTAGCCACCGTATAGTATTTTTTAAAGCTTAAGTTCGCTACCAACAGGCCTATTATGGTTTCGTTTATCGATATGGATAAAGCAACTTAAGCAACCGCCACTCTCTTACCTACATTATTGTCAGAATGTTGTCCCTGCGGTACGGTAACCAAAGTTAAATCGGTGATGAAAAAAAAATGCCTTGGTTATCATATTGTCGACCTTACGATAGCTCTTATTTACTTGACAGTAATGACGGCCGAGTTAAAAATAATATGTTAACGTGTAATAGGTGTTTTTTTAGTTTAACCCAGTTGAATAGAGGCCCTGAATACTTCCCTCATAAGGCAACAAGCGATCTCTCAAACTCAATGCAGATACAACCCTCTCCTATTAGTAATAAGGTTGCACTTGCTACAGGAGTTTTATCAGACATACGACCATTTGTATTACGTGAACATTACATAAATCCGATAAATCGTAGCCGACAGACATCAGTATTTTTTTTAGGTGACTAAATGGTTTTAAAAGAAATGAACTGGGTGACGTTAGTGGTCAGCTTTGAAGTTGAACATACGCCCATATAGCTAAGGAAATCATTAATAACATGCACCTTCCAATAGGTATGTGACCTTCGGTAAGTAAGGTACCATAGTATACTAAAAACGACGTAGTTTTTTAAATCCACATACTACCTTTTGTAAGATATCCATATCACCTGAATAATTTGCGTCGTCCTCAGCTAACCGCTTTCCATCAAGGAGAGAGGATCGTGCTACGGTTACTGAGAGATCGTCAAATGTTCTGTAATATCATTGCAATATGTATAGCCTCGATTTAGCAATACGAAATTATTTTGGCAAGGTCAGCTGTGTTGGCCAGTACACACACCCAACACTATGGGGTAGACGAGAAAAAAAAATACATCCCCACGTTACGAGTAGGAGAGGCACACAAAAAAAAACAAGGTTTTATTTTACCACTTTGTTGGCGTGACTAATATGTATATTCAGGCCAAATTACAGCTTTCTAGTACTAAGACTCTCTGAGCTAGGCTGCGGACGGACAGACGGACGGATATGGCGAAACTATAAGGGTTCCTAGTTTGACTACGGAACCCTAAAAACAAGTCTACATTAAAAAAAAAAAAACATTCTTAGGCTAGCGAAAGAAACAAAAGGTGAACGTTTGAAAATAAATCGCATTTGAAAATAATCCAATAACAACTCTTCTCAAAAATTAAGATTTACTATTTCAATTTATATTTTGAATGAAACTTTCAAGTGCATTGAAATCTGCCTGTGTATAGATTAACATCGATGTTCCCTAGCCTCTATATACCGTATGACATGATCAAGGGTGGCATAATACGCCGTGACGTCACTAGAGGGCGCCATTGTAGTGCAGAGGCCACTTGATCCGCTCTCCGGAGCGTCGAGATCTAGTGGATATGTGCGCAGCTTCCTGCGCAAGCTCAGTGGAGGTATTCTTTTAAGCAGTGGTTAGTTTGTTGACAAACTTTTTGTTGTAAATAGTGAGAAAGATGTTTTTTTTCTAATGTGCAGAAGATCTCGTCTTATCTACACTAGAATAGTACGTTATTGCCTAGGCGCGGAAATTAAGGGAATCCCTGACGAGGTAGTTAAAATGTGGCTAAAATACGAGTCAGGAAATCCTCTTTTCCCCCGAGGAATATATAATGCTTTTCTCAAACAATGCGAGGAGATCATACAAGTACATAAGTATTTAAAAAAGCTTTGACCAATGCGGAGAGAATGTTTGTTTGAAAACTACGAGTATTAGTTAAGATAGTTCCACGCACGACGAGCCGCCGCCAGCGCCGCAGAGCCCCGCCGCCGCACCACACGCCCCCACCCACAAGTTGGGTGTACGGGATTTTTTTCATGGTCCTTTCGATTTTATACGCCACATAGAGCACTTTTAAAAAACAATTCGAACATGGACGGAAAGTGTTTTCATATGGTTTTTTTACTCCTAGGAGTAAAATGAGGCACTTTCCGTCCTTGTGTTCCAATCGGAAAACTGTTCTTTCCGAGCACGTTTAATTTGACGTTGCTCCGTTGCATAAATAAACGTAAAATTGAATTGTACTCACTGACAATAACTAAGAATAATTAAATCTTTATTTACTTACAACATTAGAAACTTTTAGCACAGGGATAATTGAATATATATTTATTACCCGCGACGGCGACTTTAAATTGCGATATTACATTGTACCCCAAAACTATCCTTTAAAATAATATAAAAGGCAAGCAGCATTCTTATTCTCAAGTTATCTCTGAAAAAGTACATTTTCTTCCTACACATTTAAGTCCTAATAAAGTTTTTCTGATTAATCTGTACGTTCTATATTTCTTGAACAAGGTCTTATTTATTGGCTTGTATTAAATTACTGTACAAGTCACAGTTGAAACTCAAGTAGTAGGGTCGCTAGGGTCCTCGAAGACCTGTTTTATCCGTTCGCCTCCTCGAGGGCTTTTGTGTTCGGTCGCGAGATAAGGGCCAATAGAAAGCACGTCCCTGTCTATGCAAATATATGATTGTGTTGTAAATAGGAAATACGTTGATGCTGTAATGGAAACTGGCTGGTGTGGATATCGAAAATTATTATGAAGAGGCATCTCAATAGAAGGTTTTCCGGATTGATTCCTTTTTCGTCATATTCTTATTTCGACGCATTCTTTCCATCGGAATGTCTCTCGAAATATACTACTGTGGCTAGGTACTGAAACACAATAAATAATTTATTTATCAGTTACTTTATGATTAAAATACATTATAAATGTTTGTCCGTCTTTCACGCTTCAACCTCTGAACGGATCGAGATATCGAGGACATAAGATAGTTATAATTATAATCCCGGTAAATTGGACAGTTCCCTAGGGAGCAGCGATAAACGACTTCTACGCGGACGGAGTCGCGGGAGAAAGCTAATTTCTTATACTTAAATATTTCTAGGCGAAACAAAATGTGTCCAAACAAAAATGTGCCGAAACTAGAATGACAAAATAAATTAATATTTTTTAGATTTTGTTTGTATTTCTGTTCCTGTAATAGTATATGTGTTGACTTGGTCTAGGCTTCAAGCGGAGATTTTATACGTAACTATTTGTTTTATTATAGCATAGAGTAAGTTAACGATCACAATCTATTCCGTTCCTAAGGGCCGTGTAATAGAGGTAATAAACCGATCTTGGCTGAGATGCTAGTCTTAAGACGCTAAAAAATAGTTTTCGATAAGATGACGTTTTGTTTGACGTATCTTGAGACGGGCATCACACTCAAGATGAGTTTATTAATAAGGTTTCAAGACTGCAAATACGCGTAGCCAACGATGAAAAACCGTTATTTTTATTTCCGAATGTTTCATTTGAATTTGTAGCTAAAATAATAGAATAGAATATAATATAATCATAAAACTGCGCCTCTATTCTAGGCGGTAATATTCAAAGAGTATTGAATCCGTTATGGTATTGTTTTTAACTCAGCCGCCATTACTGACAAGTAAATAAGCGCTATAAAAACGTTGACAATACAATAACAGGTCTGAAACAATAAGGTTTTCAAAAATAAAGTACATAGTTGAGGACTAAAATTAAGAAACGGTATCTTTAGTCAGTTGAGTCACGAAAATTAACTATACCTTTATAAAACAAATGGTGGTATCTCAGAAAAAGTTCCTGTAGAAAGTGCGACCATATTACTAACGGGTGAGGATTGAATCTGCTTCGTTTAATGTATTTGAACTATTTGAGATACCGCCTACTCCATTGACCCACAAGAGATACAACTACTCACTGCCCAGAGTATCTGGAAATTCCTGGACGCAACGGGCCTTTGTAGTGAACTCTAAACAAAGGGCTGCCACAAAAGATCAGCACTGGTCGAAGTGGCTCACAAGGCCCATCTCAAACCCCCCAATAATAATAAATACCGCCTATTGGCTTATGAGTGCAATTTTTGAACGAATAATTAATTTTCGTGACTCACCTGACTAAAATTACGAATTCTTAATTTGAGTCCTTAACTATGTAACTGCCCTTGTACCGTCTTGAATAGAGGCCCTGATAATGTGTATCTGCGTAGCATCGTAGCACTATCGTCGTAGCACACGTAACTGGGGTATGGCTCGGGTCTACGTTAGTAAAACTTTTTTAAATTAAGATACCTATTTAATGGAGTATGAAGTCAAAGCCAACTCTACTCACGAAAGTATCTACTTGCCTATACGCAGTAGGTTTACAAGGTAGTACGTAAGTTCTGTTGCAGTTCAGCTGAAGCTTCCTCATTTGAATCTGACTGCTTTTTATGCACGTGCTCCCGCATAATAAGCCTTCTTAAAAATTCTCTTTGTTGCCTTGGGAAAGAATGTGGAAGCGTAGTCAGTTGTTTAATTTTGTTAATAGCCAGAAAAACAAGACTTAATAATTTTAGAAAAGAGTTGTGGTTGCAGGCTCAGAGTAGTGCCACTCCATGTCTTCCCGTGGAAGTCGTAAGAGGCGACAAAGGCGATAAAGGTTTTATTTTTAGGCGATGGGCTGGCAACCTGTCACTAATATACACTCGTAAACATGTTAGCCTGTTTGTGCAAAATGTGGTTACAGAATTAACAACAATTTTGTAGATTTTGTTGGTAAATCTGTAGCTCTGCCTACCCCAATCTGAATGAAGGCGTGAAGGTATGTATTTATGTATGTAAATAATTGCTAACGTGGCAGTGTTGGCACGAATAGTTTGTCACGTGTGATTAAAGCTTGTAATTTTGGAAACTTAAACGAAAACTGATCAACAATTTCAAGATAATAGCGCTTAGATGCACGTATATGACCATCTAATTATAAAACATGTTAGTGATTTCACTAAAATGACATCTACAGTGCTGTTTTCTTTTAATTGCTTAAAAGTGAAAGCCCCGTGCCCGTGTGATTGCTGGGTTAGAAAAGTGCCACTCCATGTCTTCCCGTGGATGTCGTAAGAGGCGACTAAGGGAATATAGGTTTCTAGTACTGTTAGGCGATGGGCTTGCAACCTGTCACTAATAACTACTATAACTAGTAAACATCTTAGCCTATTTGTGCAAATTGTGGTTACTGAATTATCAGCAACTTTCCAAAGTTGTAATTCTGTAGCTCTGCCTAGCCCAATCTGGAATTACAGGCGTGAAGGTATGTATGTATGTAAGTGAAAGAACGACTCGTTTTGTACAATGTATAGATGAACTAATAATGGTCATCTGTTAAAAATACAAATTCAAATAAAAAACCAGGCCAAGTGTGAGACGGACTCGCGCACTAAGGGTTCCGTACGATTACTTACACAAAATTAGACCTAAACCAGTTGCCGTTTTTAATATCGAGCAAAAAAAAGCACGTTTGTTGTATGGGAGCCCCACTTAAATATATATAGTATTTATTGTCATACTTGCAATATAAATACATTATCTGTGAAAATTTCAACTGTCTAGCTATAACGGTTTATGAGATATAGCCTGGTGAAAGACAGACAGACAGACGGACAGTGGAGTCTTAGTGATAGGGTTCCGTTTTTACCCTTTTTGTTTTTCGTGAATTATTTATAAATGACTGTTACTTACTTACTAAATCGAGGACAGTAAGTAAGTAAGAAGTAAGTATTGAAAATAAAAATCAAACCAACAAATCAACCCTCAACAAATTACGTTACTTGTGTTAGATAATGTCTAACACAACTAACGTAACATGTATTGGCTTTTTCTAAACAAACTATCGAAACGCAGAACCAGTTACCAGCGTGTTTCCATTGAACTAACTGAATAGCAAGCCGGAAACATGGTCGAGCTCGGCGGCACCGTGTCATTCCAAAGTTACTACCAACAGTTCGTTATTTGTTCTTTATTTTCCTAATTACATTTGGTACGAACATATCCGCGAGAATGTTGACCAAACAATGCTCTTTGTGCTCATAATTCCTGGTTTAGTCGGCAAAGGATTTGCGGGAGTTCGATAGACTTATTGTAGATAGGTTTGTTTAGAGCGCCGGCAGACCGTACACTTTCTATCGGGTGATTGTATGGGTCTTTACTTTACACGTTCTTACAAAGACTGTGGGGACAAAACGCAATCGGTTCACGATTTACCACCGTATTCATAGATATTTCAGAGACAATCAACTCGTTCACTGAAAAAAAAAGGTCGCTTATAACAAGATAGTGATTGTTGTACATAAGCGTCTCGATTCCATATGAGCCTGACAACCATAGATACACCAACTAAGACGTCTGATATATCAACTACGATGTTAGTTGAATCACTAAATGAATTTGCTGTTGTTACTATCAGCTTTAGTTTATATAGCTAATATCATAACTATTGCATTAATTTTTTGCCAACTAAGAGAAAAAGGGCCGAATCTTAAGTACCCGAAACCGACGTGCGTGCATGACTCGATGTATGAATGTTGAAGAAGCGAAATAAATTTGTCAAGATCGTAGCAAGTGGAAAGAAGTCGTCTCTGCCTACCCCTCTGGGAAACAGGCGAGATTTAATGTATGTATGTAAGAGAAAATCTAATAGTTGGCTTTTTTTTTGAGTGTTCCTGTATCAAATTTGTGTATGAAAAATCGTCACTCAGGACTTAATCGTCAATTAATGACTGAGTAGGTATGGCCGTTAGTCTGCTGTCTGCGGGGCACTTAAGTCGCAAACGCACTGAGGGCGGCGGCGGCGCGTTCCCATACTAAAAACGCATTCACCACGCTTTGGGCACGCTTTTTGTATAGAACGCGCTACACACGCCTCCGCTTTCATTGCGTTTGCGGCTTTAACGTTACAGCGAGAACGGAGTATGCACCTCCTAATTGATGTACCTATTGAGCTGGTATACGAGCGCCCAACGGGCTGAATTTAAAAAATTTGTCAATGAGACTTAAAACTTTAATTGATTGACCCAAGATCCTTTTTTAGGGTTCCGCAGTCAAACTAGGAACCCTTTTTGTTTCGACAAAAGTATATTTAACCTTGGTTTTACTTTCGTTTTCGGCATGAAGCCCTCTTAGGTGTATCTTACGGGTTAGGTGAAAACAGCTTGAAATAGTGTTTTAATACACTATTACAATCACTTTTTATCATTAGATATCATTTAATTGTTGTAATTTCTTAGAATATGCCAACCCAAGTTAATTAATCATGTCATCCATAAAATGCCTGCTAAATAAATAAAGATATTTAAACAAAACTATTGGGTCAAAAACAAAATTAATGAAATTGGAATCTTAAAATTATCTATTCTTTCGAATTAGAATGTAAAAACCGGGAGTTATTTTTTTGGACAATCCCAATTCGTTTTGAAACTTTACGTACTTTTATCGACCCGAGTAATACCTACTTTTGCCATAAATCTAAACTTGTAGCGTGGCAACAATGGCTGGTGACCTAGAACCGGCGCGTGCACAAGTCGACCCGATAACTTGTACCTGAGTGTAGATCAACATCGGATTTCAAAGTTTGCCCTCGGGAACTTGCGGAATCCGGGGTACGTTCTACTGGCTGAATAGTTTCGATTTCGACGCGACGTATATACCTACATTTTTGACAGATTTGCTGTGAACTTGATTCTGCGCTTTAAATCAATTTAGCCACATAATTTTCTCAACAGGGCGTTTTTTTAAGAAGAAGAATAACATGCTTTTGAACTTTACCCACAGGGTTTATTGTGTATGTATGTATGGTTCTTGGTTGCCTTGTAGCAGCTGACCGGATGGTTCGTTTTCGACAAACGAAATCTCTTTCGATTTTCCTCGTAGTCATAGTCATAGTCATAAAATAGACGAAAATATCAAAAAATGCAGAGAATCTATTTATTCTACACGGTAAAACCATGTTGCTTTTAATTTGCTATCGTATGGTCAACGTTACGATTTATAACATAATTATTAAATTGACATTAATAGAGGCGGAGTTAAAAATAGTACGATAGCATGTCAAAAAGAATATGGTTTTACAGAGTAGAATAAAGCCCCGGTTGTTGTATTTTTACTTTTACGGCGTTAATTATAAACGCGGAATAACCGTGGGGTAGCTTAACCATGCTTTGTCCTTATCTGTCAAATGCAAATGTCACAATGACAAATAAGGATAAACATCATGGTTTAGCTACCCCACGATTATTCCACGTTTATAAGAAACGCCGTTAAAGTATAACTAAAGGCAAAGTTATTAAGTTTCTGCGGAAGCTTTTGAATGAACTAACGCTTGTTAGTGGCTCATGTTAGTCGCAAGCCAAAATCCCTGTAATGTGTGTGCCGCCGCGTATAACATTATTATGCATTGCATTTTAAGTGCGGAATCTCGCCTGACGGTAAGCGCCTTACTATGCATCCCCTTAAAAAAATAACCACGTTGTCAGCTGCGCTGTTTCGCAAAGCGCTGAGCTACGTGCAACATTTTCAACAACATCATGTACACTGTCGGCGTAGGTATTACCTACACACTGAATGTCAATACTAAACGCATTATAATTAAACCAATTATTAGTAGTCTGTGCTTACTCACGCCACGGCGTATTTGCCCTGAGCCTGTTTGACTAGCCCCGTTTGCGTATATCTAAAAGCGATGTATCAAAACCCAAATTCCTTGACCCATTTGTCGAAGCTTTGTCGCCTAATTACTGTTGGAGCGCAGCACCCGTGCGGGGCCACGTTAGAGTGGTAGTTCCAAGTGTACTTGTGACTCGAAAAGCATGTTTTATTCATGCCACGATGCTCGAATGCTGCGAATAACCGCCTAATTGTAGGTGTTAGGCGGCGAGATTTGGGCGCCTGCGGCGATCCATCGACACTGCTTACTGTAGATGTGCCACTTTACTTGTTATCCTAATAATATTTCGAAAGCCGGCGGTTCGGGGAACGTTGGAGCAAACGGCGTTAGCGTGAATGGTAAATTGATTGATCAGATCGAAATCGAATAAGGGAAATCAGAAGTTGTGCACATCGTCGACACGGTTCCACATCGCAATTCTATTTAGTGCAGATTCTGTTACTTTGAGTACATGTAAAACGATTAATCACACTATAACTAGAACAGAGAGAATCAGAAATGCGGAAAAGCCCATGCGCTAACCCCCTTAAGTAATTGCATGATCCCGCTGCATTTAACGTAATTTGAGCGAAGACTTAAGAGCGCGATGCAGTTCATGTACTCACGGAACACGTTCGAAATTTATGGAAATTTGTTTGCGTACGCATACATTTGCGCCGATTAATGTGCACCCTTAGTGGGTGCTTGGAAATAACGCAGTGTTTCTATTATGCCGGCTCGGTGACCCATGCCGTGTTATTTGCCAGTTACGGTGGGCTTTGACTCGAGAACTTTGTGCCGTTCTAGGAGAGAATCGAAATAAAAAATAATACCATATGATTGCTAGCATGAATAAATAAACCCTCAGTCAAACTTAATCATGACATGTTATAGGCGTAGAACTTAATTGACAGCCAGGGTATGCATGAGGTGCGGGAAGCGGGCAATGGTCACTGGGTATATGAGCTTTATGTACCTACCTAACCCCCGCACCGCATGCCTACCCCGGCTCTCAATCAAGTTGTGCGCATATAACGTGTCGGTATCTGTTTTTCATCAGTGTATGTCCAATATAAACCATAGGATGTATGTTTTAATAATAATATGCGACAGCGATGCGTAAAGTAACCAAAACAAACCTTGGCCATTTATAATAGCATTAATTTCTTCATTCGACACAACGTTTATGAATACCTTAATTGCAATTTACGTTTGTTTTTAATATGTATACCCTCGTTATTAGACCGTAAATATTTCCGTCCCCCCTTGCCCCTATTCTAATGGAATTATCCCAGTGATAGCTCTGAATTAATTCGGACGTGGAACCTTTTAAATTCTATCGTCCCGAGGGCCGAGCATGCGTTCTAAACACAAATATTGTTCTTGGATTTTGAAGCGCTTGTTGATTTAATCGGAAAGGGTAAATAAAATTGGGACAAATTATTTTTTATCTGTTGTCCGCTTTTATAATTAAAAGGGTATTTTATTACTACTTGACTGTACGTAAGTATAAGGAAAACATATAAAATTTAAAAACAAGTATTTGTGCTCATTACACAAATATCATTACCGGGAATAGAACCCGGGACCGATTATTACTCAGTGTTTTGGCCGGCCTGCCATTTTTGCAGCGACACATTTTAGAGCTGCAATAGACAGGATGTTTTAGAACCGGACACACCTACGTGATTAATAATAAAATTCCTAGTGGTTCAGTAAACTTATGAATCTTTTTTTACTGAGTTATATTTTCTTCGTGTTTGATATGAAAATGCTATATGACTTAATGATCTTATGGCACTATTTTTTAAAGACACTTTAAAAAAAAGGGACTAATCGATTAACATACCGAAATAACGTAGACAACGTTCGTACTCATTCGCGAATATCTTGCGCTAGGACACCTCGCAAGCGGCGCTCAGCGACATAACCGTAAAGAGCTGCTGGGAATCTGCACTGCGGTGCTTTTCGCAATATATCCCCGTGTTTTACTACGGTTTTACCCCGGTCGCCGCGGTAATACGACCTGCTGCCAGCCGCTAGCAGATGCCTTAAAAATATCGCTATTAACCGATCGGATCACAAAACCCACAATAATTGACCCTCGTTCGAGCCAGATGCTCCACTTGTATCACGACCTCTTGAGTGGTATTCTAAGCATTCGCATGATACATAAAAGCATTATCTCAAAGGGAAACCGGCCGGCGACACAAAGAAATACCCTCAAAGGTTCCTCTCGGCGGTCGCGGACGTTGGATAAATTTCCAAATAAAATTACATAAATATTTTTGATATATTCACGGTCAGGCTTTTCATACTTTGCCCGCGTGGCTTATCTGGATTATCTCGGGATTTCCCCGGGATTCTTTTAACTTGTTCGCGTTTGTGCGTCCGCTTATTGCGTTTATCTGGCGCGTGATTTGCGCCCGCGCCTGCAAATATATTTATCACGCCCTGAATTTTCTTTTATATTTATGGCACTCGCTTGAACGTCAAAAATAAAAATTATATAGGGTACGTCCGTGGTAATTACACTTTATTAAATTTTAATATCTCTCGCCTTTTGTGCTTGTGAGCGATACAAGAAATTAAGGGAGCATTTTAATTAAGCCTTTGCCTCTCTCCTGCTATATAAAAATACATAACTAGGTTCTTGTTTTAAAACCATGATCATCACGATATTCTTTATTTTCTTTAATATTGCTACCAACATTCTTCTTTGTTGTAATTTCTCCTTGGTCTTTTTCTCTGCCTTTTCCGTTTATTTTCTTTAATAATATTGTTAGGGAATTTTTAGTAGGTGTGCTATTATTATTTTCTCTCTATTACCTACTAGCGTCCTGCCCACGCTTTGCTTCGGTTAAAACAAATAAAAAATACCCTATGTCCATTCGGAATAATGTACCTTTCTGATGGTAAAATAATTTTTCGAAGATTGGCGTACAGTTCCGGATATTATTTATCGTATAGAACAAAATACACAAAATTTGCTTTCTCTGTTCTTAACATTAATATAGATTGTCATTTGCAGAATTATTACCTCCCTAATCATGTATTGCATGTAGTTTCCCTGTATGCTTTAATTAAATTTAACTCTTCAATTTCAGGTGATCGAAAACTGGGATGACTGCTGAGCTCGAAATCAACGCTGCATCGTGATTGAGTGCTTGTACCAATGCGAGTGACTCCTTGAGTGAAGAGTGCGCGAGTGCCTGGTGTGGTCGATGTGGTTGTGCTGTTGAAGTACTCAGTGTCATGGTGGGAGCATGGCGTGCGCTTGCGCTGTTGGCGGTGCTGCGCTGGGTCGCCGCGCTCAAGGACCCGATGTACCACAACCAGTTCGCTGTTCACGTGCCCGCCGGAGACAGTCACGTGCATACCATCGCTAAAAGGCATGGTTTTGTCAATCATGGACAGGTGAGTCTTTATTTCGGAATCCCTTTTTAATGGCAAGTGGGCTCTGTCGAGGCCGCAAATACGTTGCTAAATTGAGGGCTAACACACAATGCCTCTATGCTAGTCATTTGATCGTTAGCCTTACTTTCTTTTACTGCCCTAATAAGGAAAAACGGCACATCGACTATATGAGTTGTACTGCACTTCCAACCGTAATAAAACATTTGAGAGTTTAATATGCTTCTATGAAATATGTGCACTTCTGCCTTTTCTTCGAGGAGGGCAGTTTAGTTGACGAGTGTAACATTCTTGATATGTGATCGGTTTATGGGGCAAATTTCCTACTGGAACTGGTCAACTTTTGTAAAAGGTTCCAGAATCATCATATTATAAGTACTTAATAAGCCTATTAAACTTCTCAAGGCTTGAGTTCAAGTACTGTCGCATTAACTGGTTAGTGAATCCCACTAACATCGGGTATCATCTACGTATTTACAAATCTAAGTATTTATTTTTTCAAACTCTTTGATCGATTTGTTGAAGAGTTTGAAAAAATAACAACTTAGATTGACGCAAATAGATCAAAGCGTTTTATCAATTACGTAGGTAAACGGTAAATCTTTTATATAAACGTCTATTCACAAGAGCTGCCACAAATGTATGGTTTAATGAAAGTATAAAATAAATACAGTATTTGGGTTTGAAAATTGAACTACGTATTAATCTAATCACATGTGACATGAGTTTCGTTCGTTTCATTCGTCAAACTAGAAAATGTTTTTACGTGGTCATTAATATGAAATTCTCTGAAGCTTTTAAGTGTAGTGGTAAACTCACGTCAATTACAGGTTGTTTTAAAAATGGGCCAGCTCAAGCGGGGAAGTAAAGCAGTTATTATTATTGCGTTCCGTTCTGAAAATAACTGTTTCACATTCTTTCTCCCCCTGTATACTAACTACTTATTACTACAATTTTACGAATGTTAGCGGAGTAGTCATGGCCAGCGCCAACTTTTTACCAAAAAATATGTGAATACGACCTTTTCTTAAAAAAAAATATGTTTTAAACGCCGATTATAATCGGTGAACGTTATATTTCAAAGTGTTATACGAATAGTGCTACGGGTTTCTCATTAAGCTCCTTTACCGTAAGCAGTAAACACACGGTAGCATATTTGAAGTTGCTTAGATCAACGTTCCGGGCCGTGCGATGCAGTCGTTGCAAGGTTGCAACCGGCGTTTACGTAAAGGGAATTAGCTGCCGTGAAACTCGGTGTTCACGAGGCAAAACTTCCTCAAAGTAGGTAGGGTTTTTAAAAGTTTTTACTTTGAATATTAGGAACGATGTGAAATTTTAATTGAATTGCTAACATACTTGGTATATGTTGAAATTTACAAACTTATTATTGTACACGTTTTTAAAGTTAAGACGAGTATGAGTATGAGACGTTAAGTAGGAACAGTTATTATCAAATATATATCCATATGGAGTTTACAAATATCCAAACTCTTCTATTGTTAAAACATCTTAGCGTGTTAACATATTTTTTACCACTTTGTATGCTCCTATGTATTTAAAGCGACACAGTACGAATTACGTTTTCCCGTAACTGCTTCCTAATGCTGGGAATGAGACATTTTTGCTTAACGCGTCGCGAGGTCGAAGATCATTCATAAAAAATCTACACTTCTCCTCGACCTTCTTCGCTTATTTGCTACGTTTTGTTCAATTAAACGAGCAAATAATCATGCTCGTCGTTTTGCCTGTTTTTACATGAACGAAGAGCAAATTTGATTAAGTCGTAGACAGTTTAGTATAATATTAGTTACTACAGGCTGTGCTTACCGACCAACAGTTTCAGAAATACCGCCGTCACAGGAGTCTCGTGGAGTGCCTCGCGTGTCTGTCTGTCAGCCTCCCGCCGTCCAATTAAGTGTTCCCGGTGATTAATGGTAATACCTAACTATCCCCACAGGCTACCCAAAGTTAAAAGGACATATACAACGTTAAAGCTGTACAAGAATTAGTTCTATTCCACATTAAAACAAGGTTGTACTTGAAATGTGACTATTATACGATACGCCAGTTTCAGCAGTAAGTACCTAAGGCGTTGTCAGAAAAAAGACACATCTGCATTTTAACAAGCGAGGTAGATTCAACTTTCCTTAGCAAAAATAATAGCGAAATCACAGTAGGAGTCAATAACACTTGCGCCTTTTTGACCTAAACAAGCTTAATTTTATAAATCTTATACCTTTGGAGTTGTTGGTAATTCTGTAGCTCTGCCTACCCCACTCTGGGAATGAAGGCGTGAAGGTATGTATGTATGTACAGGGCGAACGACATGAAGTGTTACCAAATTCACAAAATCGAGCCTGGTGTCAAAGTAAATGCGACTTACTATCGGGAAAAGGTTTTGGAAGCTGCGTTGGAGCCTTGGGCACGCAAACATTTCGGTAGTAGACCGTGGACATTACAACAAGACTCGGCCCCGGCTCATAAAGCTCGTGTGAACCAAGAATGGCTGAACAACGCGTGCCACAATTTATTTCGTCCACACAATGTCTTTCGAATTCCCCAAACGCGAACCCGATGGACTTCTATTATCTGGTCCATTGTGGAGAGCAAGGTGAGGAGAAGAAAACATGCCAGTATGGATGCATTGAAGAAAGCGATCGTACGTAATTGCCATTGCATACCGCTGGATCACATTCGTGCAGCGTGCAACTCATTTTTCTACCGTCTGAAGGCCATAGACAGCAGAAGGTGGTCATATCGAGTTAAAATAAAGTAATCTTAAAAAATTGATATATTTTTCTCATTTTTTTCTTAATATTGAATAATTTAAGACAGCAAAAAAAAAACGTAGCCTTTTGAATTTGGTAACACTGCATATCGTTCGCCCTGTATGTATACCTTTACATTTACTGTCAATGTGTTTATTTACTTCATGTTAAGTTATCTAGGTAGCCTTGTTAATTTGGCGTTTGTTGCGGATTGAGCGTGAATAATGCAGAATACACGGATGTGACGTTTTATTATATAAACATATGTTCGGTTGATAGGAGCTTACAGTTCGCCTTTGTACATCAATTTTTCAATGTATTCTATACATTAAAATTAAAGCCGAAAGTATGTTTTTAATATCAGAAGGTTCTTCAAAATACATTATAATTATATGTAGTTAGTAGATTAAACAATAATACTTCACTTGGCTGTAGTAATGAGTTATGATTTAATGATTTCAAATTGGATGTTTGCGTTTATTCTGAGAACAGCTTACCGTAGGAAACGTACCAGGAAAATGAGAATATTCAACCAGATACATTTTGCTTTAACTGAAATGTAGAATAAATTATGAAATAATCAATCATAGGAATTCGTAATTAGGGGTGAACGACCGAAAACATATAAAATCGCTGAATGACGAGGTTTTTGGATATATTTCAATCCTCCCGGATGCCTAAAAAAATTTGACTGTAAAACATCCTGTGAAATTAATAATGATTGAATTGGAAATCATTATTAATTTCACAGGATGTTTTACAATTTTGCCAAAACCAATTTACTGTAGACTAGCGCCCCATCTCACTTCGTTTCTTTTTATGTGAGTTTTATTCAAAATTTATTATACTTACATAAAAATCTTCATGAATCACTGTATCTCTTGATGACAACCGCATTAAAATCCTATGCGTAGATATAGTTTGAAAGATCTAAGCGTACATACAGAGGGACTGACAGCGGGAAGCGACTTTTTTTTTGTACTGGTATTTAATAATACCTATTTAATTATAAATTAGGTTTGCTGTGGAATAAAATTATTCTATCATATCTAAGTATGACATAATAAGAAAACTTTGATCTAATGAGAATACTTATTTGTAACTTAGCCACCCCATATTTTTTTAACGAAAGTATTGTATAGGTACTATTGTTTTATATTATGTTGAACACTTATGTAGAACAATTAAATAATGTTTAAAAGTACAGTCAACAGCATAAATAAGTGATCATTTATGTACCTTGTCACTTTAACGTTATGTTTGAAATGTTATACAAAATTGTGAAACGATTAAAAGCGACAAGGTACATAAATGATCACTTATTTATGCTGTTGACTGCACATGTAAGATAGGAAACTGTAGGCCTTATTTAAGTAAATTTTGTTGAACGTAATTTTACTTTAAATAGCTGTTTGTTTCGTGAATAAATAAAAAAAAAACGGATTTACTAGTATTAACACATTTTTCAACAATAACTACACTTTGAGTAAATTTTGCTATCTCATTGCAAAAATAACGTAGTATTTATTTGATTGATCAATTTTCTTTGCACACAGTAGGTAATGGCGGACATTATCTTATATGGCAATCTTTACCAGTCAGTCACGTGGTTAAAAACGATTTATCCCCTTCTCGTTTTAAATAAC
This sequence comes from Acleris emargana, assembly GCA_927399475.2. NCBI lineage: Eukaryota > Metazoa > Arthropoda > Insecta > Lepidoptera > Tortricidae > Acleris > Acleris emargana. The sequence goes on along the minus strand of OV656853.1, from coordinate 9,474,075 downwards.
GGAGTTGCAACTTTAATTTCGATTTACCGCTCTTATTTTCGTTACAGATATTTGCTCTCAACACGAGAAAGCAGTGGAAATAGTGTTGAGTGCGTTCCATGTCGAATTATATTCCGCTGTAGTGCCCACAGCTTAACTATCTGAAATGTACGAGTAGATATGTCGAGATACGTGAACGTTGGACGCTGGGAATGTGTATTTAAGTAATGCATGTGTATTAAAGTATGATTAATTTAATATTTTTTGCACAAAAACAAATAAAAATGGTGGACCATGTCCTTAATGGCATTCTTTTCAGTCGACCACATACATACATACATACCTTCACGCCTGTAATCTTACAGTGGGGTAGGCAGAGCTACAGAATTACCTACAACTTTAAAAACTTGTTGATAATTCTGTAACCACATTCTGCACAAATAGGCTAAGATGTTTACCAGCGTATTAGTGACAGGTTGCAAGCCTATCGCCTAATAGTACTACAAGCCTTTATTCCCTCAGTCGCCTCTTACAACATCCACGGGATGACATGGAGTGGCACTATTCTAACCCGGCAACATACGGGGAAAACATAACAAATCAGAAAGGACGTTGGGCAAAAATTCCCCCACGCACCAACAGAAATTAAACATGTACCAGTTGTGATCTTGGCAACACGATGTATTTTTACTATGACGACGATCGCCCTATGTGTGGGGTTTTCTTAGAAAATCGTATCGTACATTCTTGCCTTGCTTGCTTTTAAAAAGTTTTTATTAAAAAACCTAATCGATTTTGCAACTAAAACAGGCAGGTACTTTGTCTTTTTTGGATCCTAACGAACATATTGACATGCACCCCGTGATTGCTAGGGACGGGGTCCTTACAAAATCCCCTATCGCCCTTTACGTACAGGAAGACAGACCGAGGTATGCCGAGGTGCCTATGTATATTCAACGCTACATCTGGTTCAAGCAAATGCTTCCGGAAATCCGGAGTATTTTGCTTTAAGATTGTATGAATTATAAAATTTCTTTTTGGAACCGAGACCGGGAAAAATGAGATATTACGATTCTGGGTTACGACAAAATCCTATAGTAAGTATATTTGTCCGTTTACCATATCAATTTTACATCGTGACAATTCTCACACTTGTCACGTTAGACGCTAGGTCAGAGCCGAGATTAAGCTAACCCATAGTTTCCCAAAGTGTGGGTCATGCTCATGGCCCCCTAAGGCACCATAAAAGAGGCCTAGGAGTACGACGCATTTTTTAAATACAAGTTTACGGAGCTATTATATGAAAAACATATCAGTTGGTTTTACTCGCAGAAGAAAAGATCTGGTTGGTATTTGCCTTCTTGACCTGCTGTATTCATGTCTGATGCCTGCTAACTGCTATTCGCTATAGTATGAATATGAAGCCGCCGCAAATTGAAGAAATTGTAAACTCCTGACTTTTTCAAAGCCTTTGTCTAAAACGAAAGTAACAGCACAGTACAGCAGCACAACAGCAGTAGTGTAAGAGCACAGCTCGTTCCAATAAGAAATGTTTATACAGTTATGCAAACTAGACCTCGTTGGAACGTCTATTTATTGAAACGTGCTACAAGTTAATTGGAAATCGTAAAACCAGTTAACTACCCACCACAACTGGCGTTTCAAATGAATGTATTGTTTTTATCAATTAAAATTGAACGGTACCGTATTGGTCCATACATATTTAAACAACAGTTTGCTAAACAATTATGACTGCATTTCGGTAGGGCGTGCAATATCGAATGATTAAAAGCAACCTTTAAATAATACTCCGTTACTATCATTTTTTTCTTTAATAAAGTAAGTGATTAAGTAATGTTAAATGGAAAGGAAAATGGAGAACACAATCTTTTAACAAATTACTACTTCAACGAATTTGACTCGTGTTGCTCTTACCAAAGGAAATACATACATTGTAACAGGGCACGATATACCTAAAACCACAAAGGATATGTACGAAATTAATGATCAAGCCGTTAATTAGATTCCCGCTCAAGCGTTACATAATTACGAGTCCTAAAACAATTTCCAAGCGCAAATTTAACTTATAATACTGTTTGATGCTCATTCGATCAAATACAATTTACGCTGTGCCGGTGAAACAAAGGTTTAATATGTGATTCTCGGTCCGTAGTTTGAGCGGAGCGATCATTCGATTCGTTCAAAGCGTCGGTTTTCTTGAACGTTATTCTAAAGTGCCACATCTCGTCACCTTTAGCACTCGTGAGCGCAAACAACGCTGGCATTTCCTAATGTTTGAAGAGACAAATTGATCGAGTCCCTGCCCCACTAAAGGCCAGGTTCGCACCGCGCGGTTGAGTGTGATGTGAATAAATCTTCAGACGCGTGAGTAGGTAAGCAAACTAGTATCTCCGTGGTTGGTTACACAAACAGTCGCATGGGCCTCCATTGTCGGAAGAGGTTGGCCAAACACTTGCCTCGTGAACACTGTATTTGACGTCCTTCGAAATCGCTCGCGGAGGACTCTCGTCGTTTGTGGTTATAGTGAAAGAGCATTTGAGTTAGAGTACCCGCGTACTTTGCGCTACACGCCCAAGGGTGCACTTGGCGGGGAATGGTGGAAACAAATTACTAGTGTTCACACCTCCATGGAAGAAATTAGAAATCTTGAAAGTCGGAATCCTCTGGAATGCGCGCGACTTTGTCCGCGTAGATTTAGATTATCGTAATTTTCTGGGGAACTTTTGAATTTTTCGGTATGAAAAGTAGCCTATGTGATAATCCAGGGTATAAGCTATCTCCATTTTAAATTTCATCCCAATCCGTCCAGCCGTCGCAGCTTGAAATAGTCACACACACAGACACACACAAAATTTCGCATGAATAATATTATTAGGATTAAAGTATTGGTACCGTCTATTCGCAGATGTCTCATCAAGATATTTACATACTACTGTCCGTAATTTAATTTCTCGTGTCGAAATCGGTTTTCGTTATATCCCTTGTAAAATGTCAACATTTTTGGAATACTTTTGAACCCAAACCGGGAACACCCAAATACTCCGAAATATTTTATTCCGAATTTACTAATTCCGATTTTTAAAACCCCGAATTTCATAATTCCTAAGGAATAAAATTTCGATTATTAAAAAACACGAAATTTATTTACTTAACCGAATTTCCAAATTCCGATTGTATATTTTTCCGATTTTTATAACTCCAAATAATGAAAAGCCCGAAGTGTCATTGGGCCGAAAAACAAAATTCCGATTATTAATTTTCCGAAACTTTATTACTAATTCGGAAATTTGATATTCGGGATAATGAAATTAGTGTTTTCAATAATCGGAATTTTATTTATTAGGAACTATGTTTTATAAATCGGAATTAGTAAATTCGGTATAAAATATTTCGGAGTATTTGGGTGTTCCCATTGTAGACACAGGTAACAAAACCGAATTGGAGCACCCCAAAATCCACGTGGTCTTGTCTGTCTTACCCCTAGAGTGTATATAAAAAGCCGGAGACGCGGAGGGAGAGCAGCCCTCGCCTTCTGTGACAAAGGACGGGAGCCGTGCAAAGAGGAGCGGCTGAGGCTGGTCGCCCAAGGCGACCAGCAAGCCGAAGCTGCGGAGCGGAGCACGGGCGACCGTCCTTTGTCACGCGAGGGCGAAATGGCTGCTCTCCCCGCAGCGCCGGAGCTAAGGCGGAATCTGAAATTGTCAACAGTTGTCTTAAGTTGTTAATAACAGCATTTCGTAATTCTGATGTTTCGTACTTTTGATTAGTCGGGTTTATTATTAGTCGGTGTAATAATATTCGGAGTTTTGAAGATCGGTATTTTAATAATCGGAATTCGTATTTTTGATATTTCTGATTATTATTCATTCGGACTTATTATTGTTCGGTGTATTGAAATTCAGAATTTTGCAAATCGTAATTCTTAACGTTAGACATTTTGAAATTTCGGATTTATAAATATCGGAAAAATTAAAAATCGGAATACTTATATTCGGAGTTTTAAAACATTCGGAATTATAATAATCGGAATTATGAAATTCGTGATTCCTTTACTCGGAATTTAGTTTTTCGTATTTATGTAGTGTACCCACCCAAACCACGAACTGTGTCTGACCCAAAATACCGAATTTCATATACAACAGAGGAAAAAAGAACTCAAACTGTGACCAATTCTTCGTCACCTTTCCGGTAAATTTCTAGAAACTTAAATATTACCCGTCGTGCGAATTTGTGTCGTCTTTTGTAGTCGTTGTTCTCGTTAAGGTAATGTCACGCCAGGTTTTAGCTCGACATGGCGCAAGTCAACAGCAAATGCCACGAGATCCATCAGTTTTATGTCAAAGTTCAGAACGCGACTTTCAATTTAATGTACTTGGTAATTCAGTCATACGTACCAAAGTAACTTGTAAAATATGCCACACAGATAACCTACTACTTCATCATTTGCTTTTGCAATATCCTTAACTTCAACCTGATTTAACAGCTAAGTAATTAACTGAAGATTTACATAGTAAACTTTTTTTTTTTTATATGTCCGCGATTTACATTCCACCATTAATTAATTAATAGAAAATCAACATTTAAATTAGCATTTACATTAAGTATAAAAGTTAAATGTTACATAATATTTAATTGCATATTTACCTACTTATTTAGTATAAGCTACTTCATTACCTTTTTTTGCTGCAAATGAGCAATTAAAGGTTGAACATGCCTAAACTGTGGCATGTAAAATAGGCTATTGTTACGCAAAAAATCACATACATAACCACTCACTGTATAAGTTCCATGACATTAACAAGACTGTTAGACACCCTGGATCCGCATACTTAACGTATACCTTAACGTAACGCGCCGCGTTTCGCTCCCCTGTCACGTCCCTCCGTCGATGGCTCTCCGAGGCCCATATTTCCTCTTCGTTTCGGTAAGTATTCAATAGTGTTCGCAAGTGTTCCCCAGAATTGAGAGGGTGCGTACTGCGGCTCCTAAGGCCGTTTACTTATCCATTTTATATGTTCAGTTTACATAAAAGTCAATGAAAGTTTACTGCAGAATTATTTTACGCGTTAGCGTTGGGTTAGTGACGTGAGTATCTTACTATTTAAATTTTATCAGTGTGAGTACGTGGATGTTTTTGCCCTAATTTTACTTAGCGTATATAGGTATACATAATTAAAGAAACTGTCTGACTGAACGATTAACGCATAGCCGAAACTGAATACTTTTTGGGTGTCAAAGAGGTGCACGCAGGGATTTTCGGAAATTCAACCCTTAAGAGGTTAAAAAAGAGGCAGTAGAGAGAAACTAATTTTACACGTACGATTTCGCACGCGTCCTCTAATCGCTTATAATAAATGGCTGATGGGCTTTGGATGAAAGTACACAGGGAGACCAAAACTTTTTTACTGTTGTTGGCTGAGGAGATATGGGTAATCCCTGTCCTTAATGAGGATAAGAGAGGCTTTTTACCTCGGAAAAGCAGTTCCCAAGAGATAATATAGTGGGCAAGGGCAGAATGAGCAAGTATTCAAATTCAAATAATTTATTCTGTTATAACAAGTGGAACTACACCTATGGTATACATGTGACGCGCTGCATGGGCACAGCAACATGTATAATATGATGTGTTAACTTTAAGGATTCCGTACCTCAGGGAAGTCATATGTGAACCCATTATTAAGCCTACGCTGTCCGTCTGTCCGTCAAACCCTAAAGAAAAACAACAAATATTAATATCTGGTTAAGTGTGGAATGAGCTTGCAATTTTTTTGGATTAGTTAAGATAATGTCATTCAATTGTTTTTTTTTGGTGAAGACAACAACGATTATATTAATATGGAAATATAATACTCGTAATTGCTAATATGCGGCAAGTAAGGAACCCTCAGTGCGCGAGTTAGACTCGCTTCTGACCGTTTTTTCGTATTTGCGATGGAATTCGATTAGACATATTTTTTGCTACAAATTTTCTTTCTCTTTTGTATTTGTTGCCCCCGGCAACATGTTTATTGAATAATTACGACTACATAAAGCATTAATTACAGATTACATCGAAACAACAAAGCTGGCGGAGCGCTGAATACGTTGTAAAATGTATTCCATTATTTATCACTCTTCTCCTTGTCGCCTTGAGTCCTTTGTTTGTAGCGGGTAACACTTCATTAATGGTATAGGTACTGGATCGCAACGTGTAACATTAAAATGTTCTAAGGGTAGAAACAATCTTTTAGATAAATGAGAAAATCGAGATTGAACCTTATCCGATTCAGAATAACTTTTTATAACCTTGTGTGGAGATTTTGCAGCGGTTGCTCAGGGGGGTGTTTTGTCTTTCAGTAAGTATATATTTGTCTTTGTCTCCTCACACGCAGTCTGTAAATCAATCCATCCATCAAATATACGTCTCGAATGGGTAAACAAAATTCAATGCAATATTTTTTATTTAAAAAGTATTTATATTAAAATCGGGTTCGCCATAGATTATAGCTTCTAATACAGTTCGTGTATTCGAGCCGGGTTTTTATTTCCTTTTACTATAATATAGTTTTCTAAAGTATCTTCTTCTCTTGACAATTTCAGCGTAAAATAGGCGGTTTTATGCTTGAAATCTGTACAAATAAACACACATTTCATCCGTTAGATATTTCTACAGTCTGACGCAAACAAGAATTTAACTCATACATTTCAATTCAAGCACTTGCAGGATAAAGGGACGCACGCCGCCGATTTTGCATTGGTTCAATGGAGGCTTTCAAAATTCCGCTCAGTGCCTTTTTTATTTCATTTGGATGCACCAAACACTAGTTACGAGCCCCTAAAGTCGTTACCAATGTATGTGCTCCCATATTTTGTAACAATTTTATTTTGAATCCGTTATTGAACGATCCGAATGCAAACTTTGCTCGTCGGTGTTTGAACTGTGCATTATCTGTGGTAATACTCGTAATGGGATTTGTTTTTGTCCTATTGGAATATTGGTTATGGGATCGTGGGGGAGCCTGCGTAGCTTTGAATAAAATTGGCATGCTTATTTCAGGCGACCGCCGCGAACAAAGTGTGTTGTGCGGGGAAATAGTTTTTAAATAAAATCGTTTTTTACAATGTCGCGTCTGAAGTGCTTAAACTGCACAAGGCTCACATGGGCGGTATGGCCCATACTATCCATCTTTGTTGGTGTAGGTGTTAAGCAGACCACGTGTAGTCGTGTAGGTATAAGCTGATTGTTCTGTCTTTTATAACAAGGAATAAGTATTAAATATATATAACAAGCACACACACTTTTACAAAACCGTGTCTAACAGCGCTTCCCAAGAGAGAACATTATTGAGAAGAAGTGCCGCAAGAAACATTAATTTATTATTACAATACAATATTTATTAAAACAGACTTAACCTATAGGTATAACATAAAAAAATGCGATTGTGCACGACGATTACGTGAAAAATGATTCGATAAGTTCTAGTATAACGTACTCATGATTTAATCACTGAGTACCTGACCAATAATATAGTTTAACCTTACGTGAATTATTTTCTATTATTTTAGACATCTTGATACAGCCATTGTAATAACCGTATTCTTAAATAATGATACAATGGGCTTATGTAATAATTCTTACATAAATATTAGACGACGCGGTAACCTAGTCGGTAGTGACCCTGCCTACGAAGATAGCGGGAGCACGAATATTTGTTTCTGGGTCTTGGGTGTTTACTATGGTTTTAAGTATGTTTTTATTTGTTTTGTGCTATATAAGTAAGTTTATCGTTGTTTTAAGTAGGTACCCATAGTACAAGCCTAGAGCTTAGTTTCGGGGTATAGTTCATTTATTTTAGGATGAGAAAAAAAAAAGAAAAAGAACCAGTAGTCGTCAACTCTAATACTCGCTGGCAGAATCAATAAGAATCTATGCACTCAATATATTGTAACTGTGCATGTGTCATTAATGTTTTTGTGTTGGACAAAACATTGGGTCTCGATTATATATAAAAAATTAACTATAAAACTATTTGAATATGTATAAATTGGTTTCTAACTGCTATACTTAATTGATTTACCTAATTTAAGACTGACTGTTCCGGTTGAAGTGTCATCGTTTCTCCGCTAAAAAGTGCGGTAGTAGTGTAGAGATTAAAGATGTAGACTAAACGAGCAGCTGCCAACTTTAACAAGGAAATGAACAACAAACAACTCACAACAAAAACAACTATGGAACAATATCAACGCTCACGCTCTCGAATTCTGGAGAAAATGACATAACATAACATGGGACATATCACATAAGGGCGTTGTGACGTTCAATCTGTCAAAAAATGCAAACTGTGGCGTTATTAATGATCAATTTAAAATTCACTAGTTTCGCTATATTTGACAGGTGACAGGATAGTATTTGATTTAGTCGAGTTATATGCTCAGACGTTTCGTTATTTTGTTAACACAGGTTTGTAACCCCTGCTTCTTTAGGTCTTTTATAGACCACGTTTCTAATTGAAGTAAATTTAATCAACACAAATAAAAAATGCAATGTAAATATTAACGAATATGACTTAAAGTACTACTGCAATAGATTATAACGTTCATTTAATATTTACTGTCAAATAATAGCAGTCAAAACAGACGTTTTGGAGCAATATTTTTGTATAATTATTATGTTGCGTGTAACGAGCCCAATAAAATACCTTTATTTCTTTCTGTATCATGCTAAAATAAATGAACTATAGGTCAATTTGTGTGAGATTGTCTCCTGATATTTATTTATTATTTAATAATAAAACCTTAACAAATGTCCTGTCAATCTCATTATCATATTACCTGATTTAGCCGCTATACGTTTACACACTGCATATACCTACTTTGTAGTAAACTTGAGAATCATAAACATGATATTAGCGTGTTTTCAAGTTTCACATAGCGACGGCTATTATACCCGTAATAATAGAGGGTAGCTCACTTTGCCTCTCCAACGTTTTACCAAGTTTTACATAAAAAACCCTCCGTTCACAATTACACCCTTCCTCAGTTAGTAATTTACACTTCTTAATATTTTGACCTAGTAACATTATTACAGTTTGTAGGTAGGTTGGGTAGGGTAGGGAGCTATTATTGTTTCTTTTTTTTTTGAAGCACTAGTTACTTGTTACCAATTAAGGATCATTTCATCGAATTTAGTATTAATATTGAATAATATGTGCCAGTACCGACTACATGATATACCTACTCGAGACTGTTATAATTATATTACATACCTACATGTTTCGATGGTAGCGCGGTGGTTGCCGATTTCGTTATAATTTTATACGTACAATATGTTTATCTGTGGGACCTAGGTAGTATGTCATCACTTCATCAGTCGATAGAGTTACATATTAGAGCAAAGTGAAGGGAAACTTAAGCCAGGACGTGTAAGACCATAAATCTCAGGTTAATATGTATAATGGTCTCGCATTTTTGTATTGACCTCTTTTTTTAGTTAGATCGAATGACCTAGATTTTTAATCAGGAAAATATGGCCAATTGCTTACGAGTTTTTATTATCTTGCTAGTAAACACGAATTAGGTTAGTCTTAATAAGTTTATAAATCTGTCTAGCGAAGTATAAAAAATAATATACTAGTGTATCTAGCTGTGTCTGTAGATACAGGTAACGCCTCGTAAAAGTTCATTAGTTTCCTTTTTTCCTCTGAGATTTACCTTACTGGCATTATGGTCCGCCTTTATGTGGATGTAAAATAACAAGGAAATTTAAGCCTTAGACCTCTCTGTTAATAAGATAAGGTTTTAATTAAATTGTGAAATACGCTTAATATAAGACAGCTTTAGTTTATATAACTTAGTAAATAGTACTAGTATTAACTAGTTTGGCATGACCGCAGACTGTTAAAATTTGTGAATTAAATTAAACTTAAACGTGTTATTTGAATGATAAGAGATGCTTATAACAATGGACACAATCATCCTCTATTTCCTTCACTGCAAAACACAGGTTGCCTCAACTGATGCGGGTTCAGTGCCTCTCGGAAACATAACACTAAATTCCTTCGCAGATGTGTGCACTTTTCTTGCAAAAATGTTCCGTAGAGCATCAAATATTAGTAATTCACACATACATGAATCTGTTCAAAACTTACGACCTTTTAATTAAGAGGCGCGTGCTGAACCGTCGCTATTAACTAGCAAGAAGAAAATCCATCAGTATTAATATAGAAAGTATAATACAAACAAAAGGTAATAGAAGAGTAAATTTTGACAGGCGCGACAGTGCCGCGGCGACACGGCGTCTCGCGAGCGGCGCTCTAAAGGCGGCTCTTTTCACAGACATAATGTAATATTCCTCTCAGAGAGCAGACGACAGGTGCGCTCTCCAGAAATCTCGCTATGAAAAATGCGCCAGCCCCTTCAGAATTACATACCTAATGCCGGAATGTGTCACTGCGTGGCAATAGACGCGACGACACGAATACAGTTTTCAGATTCTTTGTGTTCGTAATAAGCTACGGCAGCGCCAGATGCTCGCACGGATAGCCCTGAAATTTCATACGGCTGGGGCGTGCTCCATACTTCACGCGCATGTGTTTATTATGTCTTATTCTATCTCCGTAAATATGATTTTCATTGTATGTAATAAAGTCATAATAAAGGCAATCCCAAAGCGGGTCGGGCGGGACGGAAACTTCGACCTTCCCGGGGCCCGCGGGAGCCAAGGAGTGCCCGGATACGGTAATGTTCGTGCATACTGGTATGATATATTGCTGTCTCTGCGAATGGAAAAAAAAGTTGGGAACATCTTTTGTCAAAGCTTGTTGAGTATGTAATAATACGTAGGTTAAAGAACGTGTCGCACTAGTATACGTATTTGTGTTAAGTTTTTAATCTCATTTACGTATGGGTTGCTAATAATAATACATTTTGTATGACACGAGGAAGGCGAAAATGTACCTACACATTGGCCACCTGATGGTCGGAGGTCTCTAAGTCTCATAGGCCCTTGTTGCAATTCATTGATTGCCAATGCGTTGCCATCGTTGCCAACCATATGTACTAAGATTGAATATAATGCTTAGATATTATAGTAATTCTACCGGCGGTCTTACTCAATTTGGCGGCAGGATAACGGGTAAGATGGCGGGGGCGATCCGGACGGACCCGGCACAAGATTCTACTTACCACCCGCAAATATATATATTATTTAACTGGTAAGATCGTGGGTCGGTATCCCATCTTTCATAGTACATACGCATACCTACCAGGTGAGTACAAAATTTAATAACCAATGACCTGATACTTCAAAAGACCGCGTCGGGTCCATCATAATTACGTTTTTGTACCCCGAACCCTTTTCTACCTTTACGCAATATTCTCAAAATGTTATCGCATGTTTGAACAAAACTTTAATGCTATTGGGTTTTCCGGTGGCCCAATTAATCCGATTATTTGGTATAAGAGCGCGTGCACAATTTTGTGCTCAATTCATTCAAGCTATTATACGTCAAAACAATCTGAGGGCTCTGTGAGCGATCGACTATGGCGAATCAATCTGTTCCGGTGAATAGACGAAACTTGGCTCTAATTGAATTACCCCCATTTCGCCGTTCGCGGCGGGTGGTTCCGTCGGCCAATACCTGTTAGGAAAAAAAACATTTATTTTATCATCCCCGACGATTCCCCTGATCGTTTTAGCTACCTGCGAACACAATCGAGGCGGTTTAATGCGCAACAGGCTCGTAAAGTGGCTTCGAAAGAGTTTCTATTCAAGTATATCTACCATCAACATCCTTTACTTGGAAAGTTTTATGGATTTTCTATTGTAACAATCAGTAAATCCTCAATTTATCCATGAACAATAATAATTTTATTTGAATGGACTATTCGATGTCTATTATCGTATCTGAATCGACGGTAGTTTACTCAACGGGAGGCCCTTATCTCATTATCCATGTGTGTAACCATGCGAAAGTATCGAATATTATTTATTCAAAGCGATATGTGGCACGTAGAATCGTGGGAACATCCAGCTGCGCTATCGAATGAGTAGGGAGCTGTTAAAACGAAAACACGCAAGCTTGCTTCAGGTATCTGTGGAGCACCATCGTACAGAGACCCTAGACAGGGCGTTAAGCTGACGCTTAACTGGGCTTAAGATGTACTAGAATGCGGAGCAGGGAATGTCTTCTTAAACTGGTATTTTAAAACCTAATCTATTTCATGAAAATGATTGACAGCGCTAACTAAGCTTCAGGGAGTCATGTTCTTCATGTACGAGTAGGTATACGTACCTACCACTGAGTTCTTAGTTTATTTAAAAACATAAGTTCTTTAAAGATAACCTAGAAAATATTGCTAAACAATGAAAAGGCTTGATTAATTATGTAGTCCTCTTTATGAATATAAAAAACAAAAACCCAGGTTTTTTTTTGTCTTTCGCAGCTCGCCTTTTGTGATAACCAGGGATCGGAAATTCGGATCGATATTTACCTATACTTTCGCACCGGCTTTGTTGTTCAGTTGTATGGAGGCGGACTCAGTCATAGAATTCATTACTAAAATTTCTGGGATTTCAAAATAAAAAATTGCACCGGCATTAATTCATAATCAATTATTTATATTAACTGTTACTCATTAACCTAACGAATTTATAGGACCAAAAATTAATGTTTTATCGTACATGTAAAGTAATTATTATATTAACATTTTGTAGAATCCCAGAATCCCGGAACTTATATTATTAAAATAATATTTTTAAGAAGCCGACGCCATGTTTGCCTATCTTTTTCCGGGATTTTGCCAACTTTAGGTAAATATCGATCCGAATTTCCGATCCCTGGTGATAACCTATTAAAGATTTAATTAAAATATTCTGTCTACTTTCGAGTGGACTCATCTTTCAAAACTTTTCTCTTCATTGCCCGCTCAATTTCATCTTTTCTTTCGTAATAAAATGTTTTATCACTTCAGAAATTAAGGCTGCGGCAAGTGAGGGCTCTGCAGGACAGTCGTCTCGTTTACAAGGATTTATGTTCTTTACGGGCGTCTAAAATATCTATGATTTGCTATAGAATTTTCGTCTGGCTTGCTTGAAATGGTAAGTTAGGTATTGACACGTCTGTAGATTGGACTCAATTATTCAGACTACGGTATGTCTGCTTTTATAAAGCAGTGTAATGCGTCATTTTATCAAAGTCAAAGTCAAAGACGTTTGGGTTTTTTAAATATAATAGCCCGGACATCTGTATCACCTCAGGGGTTGTTATAACATAGCTATGCAGTTTATTTTACGGCGAGAGTAAAGGACAGAGCTATAGCAGTTATATAGCTCTGTCCTTTTCTCTTAGCGTAAACCGAACTGCATAGTTATGTCATAATAACCCCTCTGACCTTATCAGTCGGATTCGGCTCCTCATATTTAATGCGATCGCCACCAGCATACTCACATAAACTTACCGTAACAACAGGTAGTGGTACATGGCCTGAATTCCACATTGTATGACCCCATCTCGCTTCCATATCGTAATCATATTTTTGGCGTTATGACGACTCTATTCACTGGACAGTAACCACCAAAGTAGAATAACAGCCCGGAGAAACAAATGCCGCCCCTATCTTTAAACTAAAGGGTCTTCCCGAGCCGCGACCGTTGAGCCGAACACACAATCTTCATCGAAAACTAGCGATAAGGAAAGCTCAGCAGCGCCAGGGTGGGTTGTTCGGTGGATGGATGTTGTGTTAATAACATCAGCTATGCTGACGACATGGTGCTGCTGAGCCCCTCAGTCAACGCACTGAAGTTAATGCTGTCTATATGTGAAAGGTTTGTTGTGGCCCATGGACTCCAATATAATGTCAAAAAGAGTGAGATATTGTTGTTCAAATCTGGCACCAAAACCTACCCAGTTCCGCCAATAACTCTTAGTGGTTCTCCTCTTCAGACAGTAACAAAATTTAAGTATTTGGGTCACTGGGTCACAGACACTCTAAAAGATGATATGGACCTGGAAAGGGAACGCAGAGCACTGTCGGTCAGGGGAAATATGCTTTCACGCAAATTTGCTCGTTGTTCTCGAGAGGTGAAGATAACCCTCTTTAAAACCTATTGTCAAACGTTGTACACGTGCAATCTGTGGAGCAACTACACCAAAAAGACCAATAGTGCTCTGCGAGTCCAATACAATAACGCCTTCAGAGGGCTGCTGGGGCTGCCCTGGCGCTGCAGCGCCTCGGGGATGTTCGCCGCGAGCAGCACTGACGGCTTCCAGGCCGTGCTGCGCAAGCGCGTGGCGTCCCTGTGGGCGCGCGTGCGGGGCAGCTCCAACACTCTCCTGAAGGTGCTCGCTGAAAGGATGGACAGTCCTATCCTCACACATTGGATGTCCATCCACGTAAATCCTAATGAACTTTTTAAATTTTATTAACTTAGTTTATAAGTCTATTTTACTAATATTATGTGATATTATGATTATGGATATTCTTTGTCCGAAATAAATATTTTCATTTCATTTCATTTCAAAGCACGAGTGCACCCAAATTGCACCGACGTATCGGTTGGTACATGGCCTGAATTCCACATTGTATGACCCCATCTCGCTTCCATATCGTAATCATATTGTTGGCGTTATGACTACTCTATTCACTGGACGGTAACCACCAAAGTAGAATAAAAGCCCGGAGAAACAAATGCTCAAATCTTTAAACTAAAGGGTCTTCCAGAGCCGCGACCGTCGAGCCGAACACACAATCTTCATCGAAAACTAGCGATAAGGAAAGCACGAGCGCACCCAAATTGCACCCACGTATCGGTTTCGTAATCAGTGTATTGAGAGCCAGCCATTCCCGATGTTTCCGCTTTCTGCACTGTTTTCCGTACATAGGGAAACGGACGTTATTTTTATTCGTGTTTACTGTTTACATTGCACACAATCGAGATTGGTGCAACGTGCATCGCTCTGAATATTCAGTATCTGCATTGATATGTTTAAGCGAAGGATTTATTTGGGATTGCTGGGGTGCAATAAGTTATGTTAAAATGACAGCGGACCTGGTACGCGATGATTGTGATATTACTGATTTTTTATGTTGTTAGTATTCACTAACAATATTATTTCTTTGTATGAACAAGGTATAAGTTTTGCATCATAGAAAACTTACAGTATTTAGATCTTACTTAGATCTCTTTAGATTATTTAAGTAAGTCGATGTTTTTAAATTGATAAAAAAATATTCTTTATTCTATACATTAGATATTTGGTATCAAGACATGACACTCTACATTTGTGCTCATCCATGCGTTTTTTTTAATAAAAAAATAATAGTTCAAATATAGTCTTTAAATTTTAATACCTTTAAAAATTAGTTATTTACGCTATACAATGTTAACGTCATCAATTTTTCATCTGTGAAAATTTGAAAAGATAAAATGTATATTTTTTTATTTTCAAAAAGCCTAACCTAGTCTCTAAATGATTGTTACATTTCCCGAAGTTCTCACGAAACAAGTCACTAGGGCGGCTGAAAAATTCCGACAAAATTTGGCACAATTTAATTTAGCCCGGCGGGTTTTTTATAGTTTTTCGTGTAACATCTGTGGAATTAGTTTTAACTGTACCCCCATAATGTGATATTCATTTATTTTATTTACCGCCGGATGGGCGCGCGTCTGTAGCGTTGGAGGAAACAAAGTCATTTCCGTAAGCGAGATCTGGGCGGGCGGCGCAGACGGGCGGCGGAGCGGGACCCTTGCCGCTTTTATAGTATGGACTTATCGGGTGAAATAGCTAGAGAATATTAACCTAAAATTGCGTCACTAACTATAATGGAGCTGGTAATATCACCCATGAGAGTGGGAAAAGTTTAGTTCTCTATTTCTGCCTATATTTAGTTATTTTTTGCATTACAAATTCCGTAAACAAAGGTCAAATTCAAATTCAAAATCCAAATCTTTATAAGGTGCAGGTGTCGTGAACCTTTTTCTTCAGATAATAATGTGTATACCGTTAATGTATTAATACCGTAAATAGTAAAAGTAACAGCAAACTTTAACAGAAAATTAAACTCAACAACTCAAAATAATAAAAGACTCTGGGACCACTAGGTACCTAGAATGTATCGCACTCGCAAAACATACGACATGAGAGTGACGTTTAAAAACAATGTACCGTCGGACATATGATTGACATTTCCACACATAACTTTTTTGTCATAATCATTTTGATTTCATGAAATTTTTAGTCATAGTTTTTACTATCGCTGGAACCGTAAACCGTAAATGTGTAGATGAAGCCAGGTTAGTGAAGTTTGATTTCTAAAAATCCTGAAAAGTAATAGTTACTGAAAAGAAAACGTTACGAATGCCGATGATTATGACTTAAATCACTTTATGAGTAAAAATAATTATGAAAGTCAATATGGACCCTGTTACGGGATACGATCTCTTTACAGCCTGACCAGAAAAATAAAAAACCTCGCCATATTGTCCTGGTCTAGCTATAATTTAGTCTCATTATAAGTTTAACAGGTTCCGTTTGTATGTGACATCTGCTTCTTTCGGTGTTTTAACAAGCAAAAATTTGAGCAAAATGAAAATTAGCACAAAAAAAAATTAACACGTTATTATTGAATAATCTTTATATGTAAAAGCAAACAATTTTGCAATTTTCTATGTTGATTTAAATTGCTCCGACATGTGTTTTTAATAATTTTCCAGTTATTCCGTCATAATACCGTAAAACATTTCCAATACAAAACCATTCATTAACTTCTTCAAAGGTTTTCTAAATGCTATTAAAAACATAGTATAACTATTGTTCGTCGCGGCTAGATAAGGTAAATATGGGTTGCATTTGTTTTGTTGATTAATTATTAATAAAAATGCAAATTTTCTTTCAATTCGGCCGCTTAGGGCTGCTAGCTTAGCGCCTTTGGTAAGTTTATTAGCAAAAGTACTTTGGGGTAAAAGACGGTGGCTTGTATTGTATGCCATCATTTCATCATTGTTATAATAACTTAAGAGAGGAGTTATTCGATGTCCTTATGTTTTACCAAATCATCATTTGACAAACTATATCATTTTACAAACTTTCATTTCGCAAAAACGTGTTTGTGATTAAACCATTACATATTACAAAGGTTTTTTTCCCTAGCCTATATGAGTGTCCCACTGCTGGGCAAAGGCCTCTCCCCTTGATCTCCATGAGTCCCTATTGGGTGCCTCTTCAGGCAAGTTGCTGAGGAATGCGTCCAAGTTGTCCCGCCATCTCCGTCTAGGCCTGCCACGCCAGTCCGGGTGCATGCGGCAAACGTTACATATTACCAAGGTTAAGTTAGGTTAGACTTTTGACCACATGAAATTGTAGAATAATGCGGTGGGAAGTATCTCTTTGCGAAATGAAATTTTGTAAAATGATATAGTTTGTCAAATTATGATTTGGTAAAACATTAGGGAATCGTTTGACCAATATATACATATGTCCGACTTATCCCATCGTACTACTAAACTGCTGAACTGATTTTAATCAATTATACGTGGTTAGATTCGCTTAACCACTAGAGTAGCGAAAGCTAGCGAAATAAAAATATATACATGATAAGTAACATTACTTTGACGACATCATCCAAACGGCAGTTGTTTTTTTTTAAAGCTTGCTTTTCGTTGGACTTATTTTTGTCAGAATTTTGAAGACGACGCCCGAATGTCCACCCAACTATTCGTTGGTGTCTGCCATTCCTCTCTATTCTTTGCTAGGTTCTTGACATCTGGCTACGACACCACCTTAACTTTCCTTTTCCTTATTACCCCATAGTTTGTTACATGTTGTTGCTTATTTGATCCCTTTTTAAATTGATTTTATTGTGGTTTGCATTGAGCTCAACAAAATAATTGTACCTACAAATCGTGTTGTTTGTCACAAAATTCAGCCTAATGCGTCACGACCGTGATCGATCATACATATTTAATAATTATTTGCGAGGACGCAGTAATTACAGTTGTTTATATTAATTAGTGGATATTGTATTCACCGAGCATGCAGGTGGCACGTACTCGCGTGGCCGCGTGTCGATTCTTTGAAATGTCACCATTGTCCCATGTTCCTATATTAATACATTTGCATGCTTGCAATTCACAATGTTAAACGATACAATACGATCGATACATTGTAGGAAAAGCAATTAAGTATTGAGTATTATGTAGGTACATTATACAAGTGCGTTTTGTATTAAAATTAAGAATTCCTAAAATAAAATATTTATAATTGAATATTGTTAAAATAAAAATAAAACTAAGTACATAGTTTTTTCAGAAGCTAGCGCATTGTATGAGCCCACTATTAAAAAAGACCGAACCAAAATTACACATATGATATGTATTCCGTACAAGTTACGAGCGGTTACCCGTACCCGTTATGACCTACGGAGCTGAGATGAGACGTGGACACTTAGGGTGCGGCTCCACTGAGGCGGAGACGAGAGGAGCGGAGCGGAGCTGTGCCAATATTAACCAATGGAATCTAAACTACCGTGCGCAAGGCGCGCTCGACGTGACCGCATGCGCCTTTTATTGGTTAATATTGGCACAGCTCCGCTCCGCTCCTCTCGTCTCCGCCTCAGTGGAGCCGCACCCTTACGATAGGACTGGTCCGCCAGTTCAATGTCGCTCAGCGAGCTATGGAAAGAGCTATGCTTGGAGTTTCTCCGAAGGATAGGATTCGTAACGAACACATCCGATAGAGAATCAAAGTTATCGACTTAGCTCAAAGAATCAGCAAGCAGAAGTGTCAGTGGACCGGCCATATCTCGCGAAAACCGACAACCGCTGGGGTAAACGTGTCCTTGAGTGGAGACCGCGTCTCGGCAAACGTAGTGCAGGAAGCCCTCAGGCCAGGTGGGATGACGATCTGCAAAATACTGCAGGCAGATGCTGGATGCGGCAAGCTGAAGACGGCGCTATGGCGCTCATTAGGTCATTATGTCCAGCGGTGGACTAATATAGGCTGATGATGATGATGATGATGAACAAGTAATGCATTTAAAATGATCCAAAGGTGTTTTAATTTTTTTTTTTTTTTAATGGCATAGAGAAGACAAACGAGCACACAGGCCACCTGATGGTAAGTGGAAACTGTGACCTATAGACATTCGCATTCACAAGACTGCAATGCAATCCTAAGACTGCAAATGCGTTGCCAACCCTGAGGACTAAGATGGAATGCCTCTATGCTAGTCATTGCACCGGCTGTCTTATCCCCAAACCGGAACACAACATTGCGAACACTGCTGTTTGGCGGTAGGTTAATGGATAAGATGGTGGTAGCGATCCGGACGGACCCTGCACAAGGTCCTACCACCCGCAAAATGAGCCATTGGTATGCCAAATCTCTACATAGTATAAAACAAAATCGCTTCCCGAGGTCGTCAGGCCCTCTCTCTATGTACGCTTAGATCTTTCGAAATACGCAACGGATTTTAAAGCATCATCAATAGACAGAGTGATTCAAGAGGAATGTTTGTATGAATAATAAATTTAATTCAGGGTTATGTTTATGTACGCATGTTACAGAAAACTCACATAAGCGGAAGCGAAGTGAGAGCGGGTCGCTAGTTATAAATATAAATAAAACATTAACTGCCGCACTTCAGGACGTCAATTAAATTTAATGTTGGTTTAGTGCAGTGTTGTCATATTCTATTGCCATAGCAAAGAAAGTGACAGCAGCGACTTTAATCAAGAATTAAATTTAATTGACATCTCTGAGTGCGGCAGTAAGCAACATTTTTGTCAAGAGTTACGAAATTCAGTCATTGTATGGGTAAAATTGTATGTATTGTGACTCGATTACATTTCTCTATTTAGAGTGTATTTTTATTAGGTTCCCGTCCAATTATCGGTGTAATAAACCCCCTGCATTAATTAAAGCCTTGCTTGAAAAAGTATTCATTTTATTGCTTACAATGAAATTATTTATCATTCTGGACAATCAACAGTAGTTGATAAAGGTGGTTTAAAAACCATTTCTCTGACAATTAATACTAATTTGCGGTTTAACTATTCACAGGGTCGCGTGGCGTGATTGTCGGTGATATCTGTCCATTATCTGCCACATTTAACCGCTATACATACGTATATCCGTTTACTTTTCATGTCACAAAGCTTTTTGATTGAAATTGTGCATAGCCTTGACCTTGTAAGGGGTCATTTAAAACAATGATTTAAAGATCATCCGATATGAGTGGAGAGATCATAATTAGAAGACAATAAGAGTCTTCTAGTTGATTAAAGCTTCTAATATCCACAAAACCAATGATGAATTTATCGACTCTATATTATTAGGTAGGTAGAGAGATAGACCAGGGGTCTTGTTCTACTCGGTAAAACCATATTGTTTTTGGCACTTTATGATACTTACCTCTTATTTTCTTAAAACGTTAGTAACGAATAGTAAAACGTTTGCTTTTGATGGTCATCGTGTTGTTGACGTTTTGATAGTTGTTTTTTAATAGATAGTTATGGCGGCAGAGTTAAAAAAATATCAAAACTCGAATATTTGGTTTTACCGAGTTAAATAGAGGCAACGAATAGAGGTCACTAGACAACGATAAACCTACTCATATGAAGAAATAAATGCTCATACACAGCAACAAATACTCGATCAAAACACAAATATATGCAATTTAAGAAAATCGAACACGACTTAAATTGTCACTGTTTTCAATATCAGCAAGATTATGTATTATTATATATATACATACATTCCTTCACGCCTGTAATCCCAGAGTGGAGTAGGCAGATTATTATGCTACATATTGCATAATACCATTTAGGTTTCCAATCAGCAGTTAGAGCTCAAAGCAGCAGAGTTCGCATTGTTGAGTTCTGGTGTAGGGATACGACCGGTTCAATTACTAGCGTAAAGTCATTCCATCTTAGTCGTCAGGCTCGGCAACGCATTTTCAGTCTTAGGATTACAGTCTAAAGATTTTAGTCTTGAGTATGCAAATGTTTATGGGATTCCACTTACCATCCAAAGTGGATATGAGTTCAAATCCCGGTAAGGGCAGATGTTTGTGTGATGAGCGTGAATATTTGTTCCTGAGTCATGGATGTTTTCTATGTATTAAAGTATATATTTCTCTATATAAGTATTTATATCGTTGTCTAGTACAGTCAGCGTCAAAAGTAACTGGTCACTTCAAGCTACTTTTGTACTATATCGCATTAACACATTAGACAATCTTGTTTGACATTGCTTATGTGACAGTAAAGCGACAAGGTATTTAAGTGATCAGTTTCTTTTGACGCTGACTGTACCCGTACCACAAGCCTAGAGCTTAGTTTGGGACTAGGTCAATTGGTGTGACAGTGTCCCTGATATTTATATTTATTTATTTAATTATCCCTACTCCCCATACCATTAAAAACTTATCAGCTAATTAGAGTCTTATTGGCTTGTAAGTTAAGCTGTTTTTTAACCGCCCGTTTGTGTTGCCCGTGCGCACAGGGACGCGGCGTCTCAGACGCGTCGATTTAGCATTCGGAGTGAATTTGACAGACGCAATGTTTATTGCTTCCCATTCTCTGTCCTCTTTTGTACGGATCTTTGTGTGGAAATAATTTATCTAATTTGGAACAAAGAGAAATATTCGAAGGCATATCACTCGAAATAATTCGCTTACGTTGCCCTTAAAATGCTTCAGACGTTCCTTAAGTTATGTCTTGGTTCTCTTCGTTTGTCTTCGCATTTTTCTGTAACGCTATTGGCCTTTGTGTTTAGGTAAATAAATAACCTTAATTTGTGTAGGACTTACCTTTAGCAAAAATACACTTTCATAAACAACTTTACGTTATTTCTTGAAAGCGATATTTGTATTCACTGATGTTCTCTACCTAAGAGTTGTTATTTAATACATAGATAATCATAGAACTGGATTTTGCCAATTAAATGTTATACTATTCATAAAGTTTATGCCTGTTTAAACTTTTTTATTCTTGTTAAGTAAAGTTTGTAAGTTTGTAGCTAGGATCGTTATCTATTGTTTTTATCGTTAAAATTACCTTGCAAACATTAATTAAAATATTTTAAAAACTAGT
The DNA here is from genome assembly GCA_927399475.2 of Acleris emargana. Lineage (NCBI taxonomy): Eukaryota > Metazoa > Arthropoda > Insecta > Lepidoptera > Tortricidae > Acleris > Acleris emargana. The sequence goes on along the minus strand of OV656853.1, from coordinate 9,452,003 downwards.
AGTGTTTCATAATTCATAATGCATTAATTGATTTAAGATCTAAATGTCAAGGTTAACTTTTTGTGTTTACAAAACTTACAATTAAATACAAACAGTTTATTTTACACCATACAAAAACATTACAGAGAACCCAAACAATAAAAAAAATATACTGGTAAAAACAGGCTGTCTTATCGCTGATTAGCGATCTCTGCCAGACAACCTGTTTCTTTTTTGCTTATAATTTTCATGTTTTTAAAATAAAGTATGTTATATTATATACATATATAAACTCACGCCTTCATTCCCAGAGTGTGTGGTAGGTAGAGCTAAAGAATTACCAACAAGTCAAGTATGTTATAATCAATGACCGGATATCCCGGTGCAACACGGGGTGAATGACCTCAAACATTATGCTAATATGGATATGCTCCGGGGTTCCGGGACTTATGTTGTTAAATATTATTCTGATTTTATTACTTCAAATAAATTTCAATACAATTTAAACGTGTAAAATAAATATTTTGACAAAAGTAATTTACGTAAGTAAAAAAATTAAAAAAGTTAGTTTTTATTATACTCTGTTTAAAATTGATCTGCCAAATAGTCTTTGGGTATGAATATAAATAACCACACTACACACAGATATTATATTTTATTTGTTTGTATGAAATTGAAATAGCATTATCTTTACACGTCTAAAATCCTATCCTAATGCCTTTATAAATATCCCAACTTTTTTAGTCATATCCATATTAAGATTTCTACTCTGTATCCCGCAGTGTTGCACCGTGAAATCCGATCACTGGTTATAATTATGTATACACAAATCTTGGTACAAAATTGGTTGTTAACAAAATTTAATAAACAAAAAGTCGACGAGGATGGGATTCGAACCCACGCGTGCAGAGCACATTGGATTAGCAGTCCAACGCCTTAACCTCTCGGCCACCTCGTCGTGTTCTAAGTGGGCGAAATTGATAGTCAGGTCGTCTAACTTAATGATGATCGCGCTTTCTTTTATTCCGTGTCATCGATTGCTTACAAGTTTTTTTTTTGTTTTTTTATTAACGGGTTCATTAGTGTACAAACACAGAAACACGCTATAATAACGGCGTAAGATGTCCGATATGGTTTATAGTTTTTATTAGAAGGATGTGGTAATGCTATGACTTGTTAGACAAAGCATCCAGTTATCACTGTGCACTCAGTTTGCTTTTATGGAACGCCAGGTGCACCGGTCTAAACATACAACTTTCGCTTTCTCTACATACATCAATCTCTTCATGCACGTACGTCGGTTTCGGGTGCTTTTAATGTGTCCCTTATTCAGTACATCGCGAATCTGATCACCGCACGTACGTCTAGGACGCCCCCTACCGACATCTCAGCTTACTCTCGCTCTCCTTATCTCTTTCGTAACTCGTCTTTCATCCATCTTTTCTAAAAGACCAAACTTTCTTAGCATACCCTTTTCGATCTTAGTCACTACATCTTCTTTCAATCCACATCGAACAGTGACGTGATTGGTTTAAAAACGAAACGAATGGAGACTTCCCTAGGCCCACGGATGGCTCGTTCAATAAACGATATCTCCAAAATATTGTTACTGTGGCGCGTAGGTACTTCTTATTCGCATTTTTCCCCGATGTAAAATATTACCAGTGACATATTTCCCAATCTGGATTTTTATAGCAGGCCTGAAAGCTCGGAGCACCCAGAAAAAGTCAATATGAATAAATGAGAAACAGAACATTTGAGAGGGAAGATAAAACAGCGTGGTCCTGTGTTACCAAAGTATTATGAGCATGAAGCCCCTGTCCTCCTACCGTCGCCTCATTTCAAGCCCTATTCCCGTGGCAACGTATCAAATCGCTCCTTCGTAATAAACATTTAATATAACTTCACTACGTGAAATTTGTTGACACTCGCCGATGAAACGAAAAGTCAGGTCCACTTTTGTCAACTGTTGCTTTTTCTTTATTGCTCGGCGAATGTTTGGCGCGAAGCAATGATTGCTTTGAATCGAGTTTCCCCAATGATTTGTTGATGTTTTTGCTCTTCGATTTTTCATGGAGTTTTCCGTGTTGTTTTATTTGCGGAAAGCTCGTTTGCGCCGAGATATTTCTCTGACAATTTTAATAAGCAGGTAGAATTGTTGGAGATCTTTTTAACAGACTTGGAGAATTTGAAGGTACTCAATTCGTCAATTTTAATTGGTGGTTAAAATCATGGTCTCTATTCTACTAGGTATAACCAATATAACCATATTGCATTTGACATGTTATCGTATTGTCAACTATACGTACGACAATTTTTATTAACGCAATCTTATGATAGTAACGGCGGCCGAGTTAAAAACAATAAGGCTATATGGTTTACCCAGTAGAATCATAAAACAAAAATGTTAATTATAAAGAGAGTGAATGGAATAGACTCTCTTGTGGTTTTGTTGATGATATCGGCATCCTCCATTCTTTCCCAATTCATGTAACAAATTAATTAAACGCTTTGCATAAATAAGGTTGAGTAGTAAACTTACGGAGTGGGAAGAGAGGAGTGAAAGAAGCCCGGCCCCGCCGCAAATTACTGATGGGCCGGAGCAGCTTGAGCTCATAGAATTAATTCAGCTTACACCGAAGCCATAACAATAACCGGGAATGATTATCATTCCCGGGCTGCAGTCGAATGAATATTCCGCCCATAATGGACCTGTACCCACTTTCTTTCATTAAAACTTACATAATATGCTACGGTCTTACCGTGAATAATTACAACACTTCTTCGGAATATGAATGAGATGCGAGTGAATCGCGATGTCATAATGTTGCAGCTTAATTTCTTTGTCTCGGTGAAGTTTATTTGTACAGCTTGTAGAAGTTCGAATTAATTTTACATTTGTGTTCCCTCGAAAATCCGTTTGAACTCAGTAAATAAACTTATTTCTTCAGCCTCAAACAATTGAATACCTAATGAAAGTAATTTTGAATGGCTGTTGTCTACTCCTAACAAACTTCTAATTTGAATTATTCTTCCATTATATAAATGTACGTAAATATGAGTTTATCTGGATTCGTTCGACTTGCGATACTCGTCAGGAATAATGTGTGCAAATTATCGATTCGGTTTGGCGGCACGTCTGTCAATGTGCCGTTTACATGGGCACGGATGGCGGCTGATTGGCCTCTCATTTGGCCCGATTGTGCCTCTCGAATACATAATTGTGTTCGCCGATGCCGTCGCCATTAAGATAATCTCCCGCACGGCGTGTCTGCCATATTATGTGGGCCCTTTCATTGGTTGCCGACAGCGCGTCCCTGCCTTTATTATGATCACCGATGTGAGCCTACTGCGTCATATCCTCATAACCCACTTTATTGCTTTATTACTTCCAACCATATTAGTCGAACATCAACCCGCAGATTAGACGCTAGAGTTTCACTAAATTGCCCAAGCGATTCCAACTGACGTTACATTTTTAGCGGCACATTTAAATGCTATTACTTTTCGCATTCCACTTTAAAGCAATAAAACTTGGGGTCGGTTAGAAATGTTGGGCCCGCATGCGGGGACTTTAAACCCACGTAACTTTGCGGCCCGGTAAGTGCCGGCGACCATTAAAACTTATTTCAACACGACAGCGTCCAGTCGGTGCGGGCGCGAGAGTCCCTAATCGCTCGCGGCAACCCTGCCGCGCGAAAGCCTAAAAATCGTTTCTAAAAAGTTAACTCGCTGGCGCCGAGACGTATGTTACATATCAAGTAAATAAATATATAAATAAAGTAAAGGTACACGCTTTTTCATACGAAGTAAACTCAATAAAAAGCTTTTTTCCGGTGCAAAGTACGCGCTCCCGCAGGTGCGGTTGCTAATAATGCAGATTGCGTTCAGAAGGTCATATCTAAATCACCGGATAGAGCGTAACGTCAGTACTTTATCTTAAGTCAGCACCTGGCCGCCCGGGCGTGAGTTATAACTTCGGTTCTCCTTTTGTTGTTTACGAATGAGTTTTTCACGTTCGCGTCGGCCGCGGACGCCAGTTCGACACACCTGCTCCTCCATTCTCCGGGCGGCGTTATATTTATTGTACTCATTTTATGTATATTGTGAGCGAATAGTACGCAGTTGGGAACTTATCGCGCCTAATGTTGCGTGATTTTTCTCCGCGACGGGACCTGCGTAGGGATGATGTTTTTATTATAAAGACGTGTCAGCCGGTCTGAGAAATATTTACGGATGTGGAGGAAATGTGGAAATGTGCTCCCGAGATATACGTCAGTCGTTTATGTTTGAATGCTTGCGTTATTTGTTGAGTACATTGGCGGTGCTTTATTGGGGTTTGCCATTACAACTACAAACGTATTGTAGTATTTTTAATTTCTTTGTGGTTTAATCTTATTGCACTTTCTATTATTACTCTCTCAATTACTCGAAAACGGCGCGCGTCGTCCTGCTATAGTGTATTTATCAAATGGTAGTGAGTTTTAAACTCGTGTTGCTACTGTTCAAAAGTTATTAAGATAATATCCTGAAATAATCGTCGATCTAATGTCAATTCGGTAACTTTTGCTTTCGTCAATAAATAGTGATAAGTTGCCAAGCAAGAATAGATCTACGAGGGGTGATCCATAAGTTTTGAGAATCAGTATGAACCATGCACATAATGATATTTTTTTAATGTGGAATATACCATGGCACTAATCAAACTTAAATTAGAGAAAAAAAAATACTATATTGTTCATTTGTTTTTCTGTGATAGTTAAACAAAAAACATCTGTATGAATAATTTTACAAGACGGTAAAATAAGAGTTAGTTTTGTAATAATTTGGAGCGGTGTGGAGAAACTTCTGGTACACTAATAAAAAATATTGTTTTTGAAAATGAAACCTTGATTTATCATTATGATTTAAATGATAAATAAGTTATCATTGCAGTGGATTTTTTATCTCCAGCTCTGTCACCAAAACTTAGGGTGGTTTTTTCGGCCTCGCCCAGGATTATTGAGGCCTACAAATAAATACTTTGACATTCGTTTTTAGCAATTGTGTTTAAATAATCTAGGAGAGTTATATAACATTATTCTATCATAGTTATGGGAAAATATTAAAAACAAGCTCAAGAAAAAAAAAAACGAATTTGTGGCAGGAAATGTGCTTCAGAGGCTTCTAATTCACAAGGGTGCTGCTCATCGACCAAAGATCAGAACTGAGAACCGCTCTCCCCGTTATTAAGCCCTAACTTTCGACTACTACTTCTCATTCACTAATGTTAAAAAACAGCTACATAAAAATCACGAGCTTATGATGATTTAGTGAACGTACAAAATTTGACCATTTTGACCTCCTAAAGTAAAATTATTTTTATAGTGGTAAAATAAAACAATTGAGTGACGTTAATAAGTGTTTGGAAATATAGAAAGTGTGCTTATTTCAATTAAAATATAACGATTTACATATCTCCCATTTTTAATACCGATTATCAAAACTTTTGGATCACCCCTCGTATTATCAAATCAGAAGTGCCGTCTACAGAATGTTAAAGATTATCAAATTACTGTGATACATACTATTGTTGCAATATACCACCATTGGCCACATCAATGAAGCAATCAACTAATTGATCTCAAACTGTCGATTTGCCCGATCATTTTTACCGGATCATTCTCTCGGATTCCGCCAGGCGTGCGCAAAACGGCGCCGGAGCACAAGCTCACTGAATCGGAAATGCTTCTGTAATCGCTTTAACTGACGTCATATTCTGAATGGCAGTTGTTTGTACGGTTAACTGTATCGTTAGGGCACGCTAGTTCACTGCCGTAGAGATACATGCAAAATGGGGTAGAATTTAATCTGTTTATGTATGAAATCCTTTGATATGTAGAAGCGGCCGCGTGACAACAAGGTCAACAAGGCAGACACGGTGTGCACGCGCCTCCTGACGATATTGATTCAAAATACCGGCAAAAGGCGCGGAAAAAAAACGACATGATATGAGCATTAACCATAACGTCAGAGCGCTTCATGAGTTCATGACACATTAATTCATATAAATATAAATCTGACTCTACGAAAACCAAAGACATTTTTTTGAACTGCGAAAATAAAATCATGTTCTCTATCTTTTTCTCCATCGATTCCTTGTCTGCACGACTTCTTCTGTCCAGGGCTGGATTGATCAGCCCTGGAATGCCCTGGGTTACTACTCATACAATCACGTAGATAGTTCGCCTTTGCTTCTCTTTCGTTCACCGTAGCCATCCATGATGAGCTTATCGGAGTGGTCCGCGTTTTACGTACAAATTTGTATAGAGGACAGTGGCCTGATTGGATTTTTCTCGAGGGTAGTTTCGCTACAGCCATGACGTGGCCTTACTCTAGTGTTTTTGCTCCGTTTTTCACGCCGCGTATGCTCATGTCGTTAATTTGCACGATTGAAGTATACATACAGTATGCTCTAAATAAACAGGTTTGGTTTTTACACGTGACTTATTACAAAATAAGTTGTTACTTTATTAATACCTATTAAGAGATTAAACAGTGCATGCAGAGAATCAGAAACTTATGCTTTATACATAGTAAGTAGGTACGTAGCCAAATGAAAAACATCATGTACTATTTTCTATTTTTGAGACAAACTTTACTTACTATTTTTTTTGCATTGTCAAATAATTGAGTAATAAAGTTTCCGACTCTATCATAGCATCAGTTCTTAAACACCACAATATTATATGACCCATTTGTCATCCTACTAACATGCATAAGCCTAATTTCCATCTAATCGAATGGATAGCAAGGGCTCGAAAAATAAATAACCAATTTTGTACCAAACATACGAAAAAGCAAGTTGGAATAAAAAAGTTTGTAATACAACGTATTTGTATAACAAACAGTCGCTTTACAAACACGCCGCTGTTTATACGGCTCCTATTTTATTCGACCGGGGTTTTTGGTGGTTATAGTAAATTGTGGTTGTTGGTTCGCTATAGTTTTCGTTTTATTGTCGCCCGCTAACTGCTGCCGTTAGTTAGTGTCGTGCAGACTGCGATTATGTTGCGAGCTGTTTCGTCGTCTGCTGTATTGATTAGTAGGCCGGGGGTTTAGATCGAAAAATAGGCCAAACTTGCATGAATTAAAAACACAATTTTTTTCATTAAATTTGTACACCACAGAATGGGTTTATCAGTCTATATCTATATGTATGTTTGCTACTTTGTGGCGTTCTAGAAACTAAAGGCGTGGACCGATGTTGACGATTCTTATCGCAATCAATTTGTCTTACTCTTTTGGGTGTCCTTAAAGATATGCCAGTAATTAAAATTCAATATGACGGCAACAAGACGGCATTAAAAAAAAAGTTAACGAACCATGACAAATGGGATATCATTGAATAGGTATTTAATAGTACATTATTGCCTAGGCAGTGAAGCAGGCAATTGAGGGCTGAGTATTGGTTTAAACGGACGAGCTTGCGAGTTTCTCAAAAATCGCAAGGTATGAATCGCATATAAACAGAAACTTCACGTGAAATAACATCACTCTTTACCGCCTTTATGTTTATGACAAGGCGAAACGCAAGATTTTTTAGAAAAAAAAAACTCAAGCTATTCCAGACAAAGATAAAAAAGTTACGTTTTGAATAAAATATGGATGTATAAGAATTGTGCCCGCATTTAAGTATGGCAGTTTTCACTTTTTAAAAAAGTACAAACTAGATAACAATGAAATTTGTATGTTTTTTTTTTAATTTGGGAACTGTCTGGAAACTATGTACTTCGCGTCTCAGTATGGTCTCAGTAATGTCAAATTTTTCGGTCATTTTTGAGAAAAATCATTTTTAGGTTTATTTTTCCGACAACAGTCCAGCAGTTTTTTAAAGCTTCTTTTTTATTTATAAACTGTCTTGCCTAAAACATTTTGGGTCTATAAAGGACAGGGTAAAGTATTATGTATGTATTCGAAAACGTTACAATTGGCGCAAAAACTACAACTACTACTACAACTACACAACAGTAAATGAAAAAAATGTATCCAAGTCCTTCAGCAATCGCATTTCGAACATATCCCCATGACCGTCGCAAGGCTCGGAATGTTCCGGAATGTTCACTAATGCCCCCAACATTAAGCCCGAGATTATCTGCAAAGCCCTAAAGTCCGGCTGTTCGACAGTGCTGCGACCAGGTGTGGGATTACGGAATAATCAGTAGAAGTGGACGATTCTCATCTTGTTGGCTTCCTTTCATCTTATGAAAACCTAGTACTAACTAAGCACATAACTCGATAAAGCGAGACCGTTGGCAGAATACTTCGCTCTTGGAAATTCATTATTACACCAGTAAATTTCAAATCTAGAATTCTAGATTAAGCTGTGCTTTGAAAAGTCCAGATTCGTTGAATGGGCGAATCGGAAAATGACTGGCTATGAAATTCCAAAATGATATTGCGCTGGTAGATCCAACATTCTATTGACTGACGCTAGTCCTTAAGCCCAAAATTAATTGAGTCTCAACAAAGCAGCATTGATGCGAGGTATATTACTTGAGTGATTTCTTACTCTGAGCCTATGAAGTCCCTTTGATTTACGCCTCTATTCACAGTAATATTGTTATTTGCTCTTTGTGTGAGAAGTATTAATTTGAAATTTCATTTGTTTCAGGTAATAATCCAGTAAGGTGACGCTGAAGATCAGTATTTTATAGATGAAAGTGGTATAATTTTATTAGTATTGGAAACTGTTGTGCAAGTTCGCATAACTCTATTTTATTTTATACCGATACTGACTCTAATGATTAATGAAGTTTTGAAACCCGTCGTCGTACGGACCTAAATGTCAGTCGAAACGAGCTGATTACCCGAGCACCTGTAGCGGTTTTTTTTTTTTCAAATAAGATTGGCTACGTGAGCCACGCAAAAGCATAAAGACGTCAATAATAGCGGAGCTGAAGAAGTCGTGGCCGAAAACGGTCTGGACAATATATATTTTTAAATATAATTATAAAGAAACTCTCCCTCTCTCTTTATAAGAGTTTCGCTGAATATGTCCCAATGCAAGTTGCGACCGATCCCTCTAAATTCTAAATCTGCTCAGAGACTGAAGCATTTCCGTGTACGTACAGAACTCGCAGCTCTTTTATTTCTGCCCAGCGTCCGATCGTACCTGCGATCGGATTTCAGTCACAACCAGCTTTCACTATTTCTCGGATTTTCCCGGGTGAATGTCGCAATCGCAGTCTGGCCCGCTCGAGAGTGGAAGCTGGCGTTTTTGCCATGGCTTCAGTTATTCATTCCAGCCGGCTAATGTCGAGAGCCCTTCTCCTAAGGACCGCCTTTGATAGCGTCTCATGCCCTCTTGCCGGTAAAAAGTAAATCATGTTGAGCAACTGGTTTGTAAGGCGCATTTGTCCGGTGAGAGGAAGTCATGTTTTGCCATCCTAGTGCTTTATTAGTAGTCCAATCACCTAGTGAAAATACACCGTGATTGAATTTATTAAATAGACATTTTATTTTAAAACATAAACTTTAAGTTTGGAGATGCTATTTAGCAATAACTTTTGAAATATTTTTATATTTTTCTAACAAATTACGCCATTTTATGTTTGGATAAATAAAATCTAAAATAGAACCTTCCTCCAGTAAAAAAATACGCTGAATTGGAAATTGTGATTTGAATTTCAGTTTTGACGTTAACGTCTGCTGTCCATTTTGAGCGAAAAAATATTTAAATCTGAAAACACCCCAGCTCAAAACAACTGACGTGCATTTAAAAAAGCAAAGCGTTTTGCGGTATATAGGCTGTCACAATTCTGGTTACCATGATGCAGTATGTTTTAATAGTCGCACTTCAATGGCTTTAGAAAAAGGAAGGGAATAAACCATACTCAGAGTGTATGTAAACACTCGTCGTATATGTAAAGTACGGCATCCGATGACACTTCCCACGTGGCCACCGATGACTGGCACGTGTTTGACATCTGACACCCCTCACCGGCAAAAGGAGCTCTCAAGTATCGAACCGGCGGAAAAACCTCTTCGATTAGATCGAGATCCGCTTGTCGCAAATAAACATACTCTTAGTGTAATGTAACGTATCAAAGGGTTGTGTTACTCGAGTGTGCATTGAGCGATCACAGCGATATCGGGAATAAAACGTTCTCGGAATACGGAGCGGTCTCCACCCGACGTAACCCAGTAATCACGCATTCGTATGCAATTTATTCTCTCTATTGGCTTAAATGAGCTATGCTATGGCTTTCCGATTTATACCAAAAGACGTCTTTACTGCTGCCATCTGGCTTTCTAACACTTCACTTTCTTCTCTGTAACTTTTATATGCTGTGGGACTACAAATTCTAACGCTCTGTTGGTTGAAAACTTGCTGTGTGCTGAATATTCTTATGTAACTGGACGGATATTACTCGTAGGTGAGTTTGATAGAAATGAAAACGTTTTAGAAAGCTTTTCGATTTTTGTTACTATAAAATCTTGGACTGACGTTTTCAGGTAGGGTAAATTTTACTGCAAACAGCTACCTTGTTTTATGACTTGCCTTTTTAGGTGAACCTTGTGAGTTGCGTCACTTGGGGATAACGTAACACTGTTGTGCTACGAAGAAGTCGCCATAAAAGTATTTATTTAAAAGCGACAAGCTCGGCATAGAGCACACTAGAACAGTGGCTTACTATACAAGCATTTTATTCACTTGACGACTACTATAATTCATAATGTATTGTAATTAGTAATTTTAATTGAAATGTAAATTGATATATATTTCTATTATGTACCTACATCTAATTAATCTATAAAATAATGTAACCTTTGACGTGTAATTTTATCGAAAAATATGAATAAATGAGTATGAGTATGAGTAAGTATTATCATTTTAGTAAAACAGACTGTCCGTGGTATTTAGTGGAGGTTAGTGAATCTAGGTAATATGAGATCCCTATTAGTCCGTACCACCGTGTATACTGATATTATAAATGCAGGAATAGCTGCTAAATGGTTTCACTGCTAAACCGCTCAACTGATTGAAATTTAGCTTGAAACCCGGGAAAGGGATAAGTACTTTTTATGCCAAATTTGACGGTTTTCGAATTAAGCGTTCCACGCGGACGAAGACGCGACCAGAATTGGTTAAGTTAAGGAATTGTACCTTTTAAAATATGTGCGTCAATGTGTCGTTAGTCAAATGGTTCGATGCGTGACTTTTTACTTGTTTTAGTACTATTAAATCGGTAACTGAACTTGTTTCAGTTTCATTACGTCATCCTCTTCTGTTACAATTTGTAAATAACACCAGTTTCATAGTCTAATTGTTCCACGAGCTGTCCTGTTTATCCATCTCTACAAGATACCTTTCCTATTGAGGTAATCCTTCTGTTGTAACTTCGCACTTCTCATATTGCAATCGTGTCGCGTTTCGTTGATGCAAACTAGAAAATTGCATACATATCTGATGTTTCTACGGCGGTATATTTTTACGCCATACTTCCGCTAGCGCCTTCCACAGAGTAAAGTGAATGCGCAGCGTGAATATGAATTCAGAGTCTCCATGCGGCGTTTTTACATTTTTCTCCCTTTACCAGCAGCAAAGGTGTTTATGGTCTCCTTAAATGATTTTGATATTTGATGTTGTTTGATTCATTATGGAACTTAAATGCTAAATTCTAATCACTTAATCTTACCTATAAAAAAATCGATTGATATAAAAAAAGTGTTATAGAGATAAAAATATTTATTTTGAAAAAAAATACAAAAAGTGATGCATCGGCCGGGAATCGAACCCGGGCCGCCCGCGTGGCAGGCGAGCATTCTACCACTGAACCACCGATGCGTGCAAATGTGTTGCAAAAATAATATTCTTTATCGTTATCGCTATTTTCATGTTCTGCGCGGTAACAATAATTGTAACCGATTACCTATAACGTGTTCATTTGTTGAATTTTATTACTACCACAATATTATTATTTCCCGCCGTCTGTTTAAATAACTGTTTGGTACATATTCGGTGGGCATGATTGTCTAAATTAACATTGAGTACCTACGAACACGGCTTACACGTCATATTATTCTAATGTAATTTACAGTAACAATACAAAAGAGTAATAAAGCTGTCTGTCTGTACGGTATTGTAATAACAAATGAAACTTTTTCTTTGTCGAGCTGGGCACGCTCGGTGGATGTCCGACAATGCGATTTCTGCTGGGACGTATTTACCCTTTCAAGTACGAGTAGTCGTACTATTGTGTTAATTTAATTTGACGCCAGCTGTAAACAAAAATTAAATTAATTCTATATCTTGTGTAAATACAAACAAGAAATGGAAATCTCATCATCATCATCACGTCAGCCGAAAGACGTCCACTGCTGGACATAGGCCTCCCCCAAGGCTCTCCACTCAGACCGGTCTTGTGCTTTTCGCATCCACAATAATGGAAATCTATTTTTAATGAATTTAGATTTTTATGGCACCTAATATTGCAATTGTCGTAAGTAAAAAATACCTTACTAACTCGGCCGCCATTACTGTTATGTAACACGACAACATGTCAAACAAATTAGGATTAGCCAGTAGAATTGAGCTCCAGGTTGTCTTATCCCATGCTGACAGTCAGCATTGCAATGCAATGGGGTGATAGCAATGTGGACTGCTCCAGCACAAGGTTTTGCCACCGGCAAAGTATACGGGTACACTACATAATTCCATATAGATCAGAATTCAAAATTTTCAAAATTCCGAATGCAACGTATTGATAGACAACATTTTTTTTTTGATATCGCTGATAGGTCAAAACTAGTCTTAACTATAGCAATTGAATTATGTACCTATTTAATCTGAAATCGTTCCAGCATAACATAGCATTCGGAGAAGTGAAAATTCTGACAAATGGATATTCTGAGAAAAACCGGGGTTTTCCCAAAATAAATACGTGACATTAACACAGAACAAGCATGGTGTCAAATGAGATTTCTACATAGCATTGTAAGCCAAAACTACCCGTAGCGCAACGTTTCAGCGTGGCTTAAAACTTACAACGCGAACATGACGATTTCAAGAGCTCTCATGTTACCAAGACCACGTTTATTTTGTAAGATTTGGCCCAAGTTCGGCAATAAGCAGGAGGTTAATAAGAGGCAATATTACCATATGATGTTTGCCGCTGAAGAAACAAGCGCTCGATATTAAGGGTCGGGAAAGACGTCGGAGATTAATATGTCGTCACTCGTGCTTTTCGGGATGTGCCAGGCGTGTTACGGCTCAAGTTATAGGTGTATAGCGAGTAAAATTGACGTTTTGGTTGTGAGTTACTTTAAAACAGTGATGATGAGGTAGTTGACAGAAAAATTAGATCATTACCTTACATATTGTCTAGACTCTGTCTAATTTTAGCCGTACTTCCCGAAATTCATAAGTGACGTTTAAGATTGTATAACACAAACAAATTTATATAGTACCTAAACAATACTCAATAGCCATTTCATTTCTGACTGGACTTTGTTAATCGTCTTGATATATTTTTGACGTATTCATGCCACATTTATGTCACGCGAATTAGATACGGCGGATTTGGAACTACTCGTGCTCGTCGAATTTGGTATTTAATTACCTAATGTACGTAATCTTCGGTCACACTGATAAAATACTTATTCAATATTTTTTTGGAAAAACGACACGTGGCTGAGCATTTCCATGTGTATTTTCAACCATATTTTAATGCTTCAGTAATAGCATTATTCTTCTCAAGTGTATTCAAAATTAAACATCTTGTGTATATGTTGAAGTTATCTGCAGTGAATTTACTTGCATTGAGGCATTTCATTTTAGTCCTCAGGGTTGGAGACCCGTTTGTAATCTTGGGATTGCATAGCATTGGCCTATCTGCTCCCTAGTCCACTTACCTTCAATCAGTTCTAACTTATACTCATCCCCTAAGTGGACCCTATCAATGGATCCTAGTGGACGGAGGGGTCTCTCCCTCAATGTATTAGTATAAAGAACAAGACGAAATGCATTGACGACGCCATTGGATTGCATATGAATAGAGGTTTTCCGTCTTCTTATTTTCCTCGATACTGAGGGCCGTATTAATAAACTCATCTTGATTTTGGTGATCGGCGTAAAACACGTTAAACTAAACGTCAATTCATAGAAAACTGAACTTAATGACACGTTTTAAAACGGCCATCATAGTCGAGATGGGTCTATTAAAACCGGCCCTAAAAGTTTTTATACAAACGGAACCAAATGCGACATATACAGAGTCGCACATCTTTGTCTCGTGTGGCCTTTTTACTCCTGTATCTTCCGCCGTTGGCAGTGCTGACAAGGGTCCAAATCAGAGATATTAATTTGTAGGGTGCGTTGTAAATTAACCGTTCGTGTAACCGAGTTATCCAGCCGGCCCGCGGAGGGCTGGGTAATTTGTTAGACAAGCGAGTAATAATTTCCGACTGTTGTCCCTTTAGAACGTGTGTGCCTGGCCGGGTCGGATTAGGAAAAGCTCCGGCGGTAAAGTGTTCCGAGTTACGCGACTTTGTGGTCGCTGGTAATCCGAGAGAACGATGTAGATAGGTACTTATTTCTTAAAAATTAGTGCCTTGGAAGAGCTGGTTCGATTCTAACTATAGTGTTCTCGATTCAAGAATCTGCTTCCCATTAATTAATTGTACGTACATTTGACGCAACCATTCAACGTCAATTTAAATGGCGGAGCACGCCTTCGTATAGATTGAAAACGCTAATACGAGTACCTACTTAGATTTTGAATTGGCTGAGCAGCTCATCGCGTTTGAGTCTCGAGTGTTGAAGAGCCCTCATTTACAGTACATTCCGGTTACCTATAGGAGCCATCGTTTAATTTGACGGATATCACTTATTGGTTCTTTTCGTTCGGCTCGGCTAGCCGGGTCGCGCCGAGACGAACCGGACGAAATCTTTTTCGCTCTTATTGCATGGACATACAGATTTCTTCGCTAGATGTGGGGAGACCCTTGTATCTTATGTAAATGTTTGTAACGAAAAAAAATATGTTCGCCTACTGTGCGCAATATTCAGTAGCCGTGGTCCTGACGGGCTATATTAACGACACGCTGGTGGGTGATGATTGTGATTCTCTTTAGAGCCGCAGACGGCGGGTTCGAAGCGTCGCTGATGGCTCTTGAGACGTGAAATTATGAACAACTGTTGATTTGAACTGATTTAATCACAGTAAACACATCACGATATACAGTAATAAAAATGAAATATGCTTGAAATATGCGTCCGCACGCTCGTGAATTGACAGGGCGGAAGCGAAGTAGTAACCCAAAAACAAACATAGATTTTAAATCTATACATAAACTAGATTCCTAGACTATGGTTATAAGGCCGGCGACAGACAACCACACATGGTTGATAAATTACACGATGATATAAAAGTAAATAAAAACATGTTAATTTTCCGTTAACATTCCTGCCGCCGCCAGGGGAAAAATGAACTGAATACTTGAAGTCCCTAATGAACTCTACTTATAGTATAAGGACACATGATATTGATACAAAAACATAGTTTAACATAAGTTGAAACACTATGAATAAACTGACATAATGAATACGTAATAAATGCACAAGTTTAACACTATATGAACAGACACATAAATGGTTAACTTAAATTATTGGTAGTTTACACAACTTGACCACTGGCCTTACAAGCTCTCCAGATTGAGTCTTTAATTTAACTGATCTAACAACTTGATCTGATCCTTTGAACAATTCTATAACTCGACCTCTTCGCCATTGCAGAGGCGGCGAGTTTTCATCAATAATAAGAACTAAGTCATTGAGCTCTACGTTGTTAGTATGACTATACCATTTATTACGTGACTGTAGTGTAGTGAGATATTCAATATGCCATCGTGACCAAATTGACTGATACATTTTCTGAGTGACTTGAAAGCGTGATAATCGCGAGATTTTAGTTTCCCGCCAGTGAGCTTCTGGCAAGGCTACTAGTGGTTGACCAATGATGAAATGACCGGGTGTAAGAACTTCGAGATCACAGGGGTCCTCTGACATAGGTACTAGAGGCCGGGAATTAAGTATTGACTCAATTTTAGAAAATAAAGTAGATAATTCCTCAAAGGTTAAAATGATATCGCCCACCTCTCTCTTGAGGAGGTTTTTAGCGCTCTTGACGGCAGCCTCGAATAGGCCTCCCATGTGGGGCGATGCAGGAGGATTGAACTCCCAACGAATACTCTGTTTTCTAAACTCCTCCTTGAGGATGATCTCGTTGTCCAACAAGAACTGATTGATCTCCTTCAGATACGAATTAGAACCAGTAAAATTTGTACCTCGGTCCGATCTGATAAGTGAAGGCAGACCGCGACGACTGACAAACCTGGTGAATGCCGCAATGAAGGCCTCGACGCTCAACGAAGAGACGACCTCGAGATGAACAGCTTTTGTACCTAGACATACAAAGACACACAGGTAAGCTTTGACTGATTTAGCGTTTCTTAATAAACTGCTTTTGACTAAGAACGGCCCAGCAAAGTCAGTCGCTACGCCTGAAAATGGTCGTGCGGCTGTGACTCTATCAGCGGGCAGATCAGCCATAAACGGTGGCTGAGTCGACGCATTAAATCTGAAACAAACCAAACAGTTTCGGATAACCCTAGACACTTGTCGCCTGACTGAAGTGATCCAATACTCTCGCCTGAGTATCGATATGAGCGCGTTTGTCGCAGCGTGACAATATGACTTGTGATAATATTCGATCAGTAATTGCCCCCACCTATGATCCTTAGGTATCAAATAGGGATGCCTTGCCCCATATGGCAATGCTGACTTCCGTAGTCGTCCACCGACTCTGATAAAGTGTTCGTCATCCACGAATACACTTAATTTCTGTAGTGATTTACAGAGCATTTTTCCTTGTTTGATCAATATGATTTCATCCTTGTATGAATCCATTTGAATTTTCTTAATCCAATGTTTCGTAGCTTCACGAGTCTCGTCGAGTGATAATGAAGACGTAAGATTCCGTTTCTCCCTCGGTAATCTGGCATTCCTGCAAAATCTGAGTACAAATGACGTAACATTGATGAGTTTACTGAACGAGCTGACGCGTGACAATAACGTCTCTTCCCATGGCTCGACAGGGGTAACAAAATGGACTAATTTCTTGAATCCAGGTAAGTCGTGAGGCATCGAGACTGGTAGTGAAGGCCATTGTGACTCTTCCCTCAGTAACCAGTCTGGTGACCACCATAAATTAAATCCAAGTAGCTCTTTCGCTGACAGACCCCTTGAAGCGACATCTGCAGGATTTAGTTCAGACCTTATGTGACGCCATGTCATGTGACGTTTGGAGTTCTGAATATCCTGTACTCGATTGCATTCGAATGTTTGCAGCATGTGAGGTTTGGTATTTAACCATGATAACACAATGGTGCTATCTGACCAAGCATTGATGCTATCAAATTGAATTGAATGGTCATACGACTCTGCTACGTGATTTAATAACTTGTACACTAGATGAGCGGCACTGAGCTCG
Source organism: Acleris emargana (assembly GCA_927399475.2). Classification (NCBI taxonomy): domain Eukaryota; kingdom Metazoa; phylum Arthropoda; class Insecta; order Lepidoptera; family Tortricidae; genus Acleris; species Acleris emargana. Next base: position 9,434,490 of record OV656853.1, on the reverse strand, counting down.
AGCTTTGGTATTGTTTGCTTTGATTTCAGAGAAGCTACTCGTGATTTAGCTAAAAGTAAACGTACCATGACGCTCCCTGACGCATCCACTGTCCTGAGGTAGACGCTCGCAGCAAATCCGGCTTCCGAAGCGTCTCCAAATCCGTGAAGTGAATATGAGACAGCCTGCGGTAGTGCAACACATCTAGGAATCTGCAAATTCGACAAATAGTTTAAGTCTTGAATGAGTTCGTCCCACTGACGACATTGATGATGGCTGACGTGTTCATCCCACGATAGTCCATCTGAGAATAGTGATTGAAGGAACACTTTGAATCTGAACACAATAGGCGCGCAATATCCACACGGATCATATAGGCGTGCTATTGTACTAAGGATATGACGCTTAGTAATCGGTTGACCTAATGGTACATTGATCTGATATGACATTGAGTCTGATACTGGGTCCCATTGAATCCCTAACACTTTAATAAAGCTTTTATCATCAGTGTCAAACTGACGGGGTTGCTCGCAATATTCTTGGGGTAAATCTCGCAGTAGTTTATTGCAATTCGATGACCATTTCCTAAGCTCATATCCGGCGCTTTTCATAAGCGCGATGAGTTCCGATTTGAGGTGTTGCGCGTCTGATAGTGAATCCGCGCCCGTTAGAATGTCGTCGACGAAGATATCTCGTCTGATGACGTCTGATGCTAATGATTCATGATGATCGGCCTCCCAATCATCGGCTAGACGTAACAGTGTCCGAATTGAAATGAACGGACTTGACCGTAGTCCGTAGGTATTAGTATTTAACTCGTATACCTGAATAGGTTCAGACGGGTCCTCTCGCCACAAGATGAGCTGATACCTCCTGTCTTCAGGGTGTATCCAGGTCATTCGAAACATCTGCTTGATGTCGGTTGTGAAGACTATTTGATGTCGTCTGAAATTCAACAATATTTGGGTAATATCATTTTGTAAAGGTTGGCCTGTATGAAGGCACTGATTTAAGGATGTCCCAGTACTTGAGCGGCCACTACCGTCAAATACGACACGGATCTTATCCGTTCCTTTTTTAAATATACCATGATGCGGTATGATAAAATGTTCTGAATCAAACTGAAACTCTGATTTTGACATATGACCAAGAGTTTCATACTCTTTCATGAAATCCTTGTATTTATTAGCAAATACTGAATTTCTAGCCATCTTTCTTTCCAAAGATCGCAACCTATGAATAGCTAAGGCCTTTGATTCAACCAATGGTGGCCTTGTTGACAGTAATGGTAACCTAACCATATATTTGCCGTCTGGCATACGTTGAGTACTTGAATTATACAACCTTTCACATTCCAAATGATCTGGATGAACAGCTGGCTTTGAGGGTGGCTCCTCAACCTTCCAAAACTTCTCCAATACTTCCTCCAGCCTGACTGCATGAAGTCTATAGTCTTCCACTGACGTGCCAGCTGACTGGGCGGGCGATGTCTCCGTCGACGAAGTCTGTGGAGTTGGTATGGCTCCCATGATGACGTGACCAAAGTATGATCCGTAAGCTGCTATCCCTGGAATGTTGGTGGGTATCTTAGAACCATCAAGCACATAGTTAAGTACATCTGCACCTAATATAATGTCAACATCTCTAGCTTTATCAAAGTTGCTATCAGCAAGTATGATATTTGATGACCTTAATTGATTCTTTAATTGAGTATCATATGCCGGAATATTTCCTGATAATGTGTACACTACCATTGCCATGGTGCTAACAACTGGTAATTGAGTACTGACAGGTTTGATGACCAATTTGGCAATAAGGCCAGGTGTACTAACTGGTTGATGACCTACTCCATACAAAGAATTACTGTTACACTGTTGGTGCAAATTTAAGTTATGAACTAATGAATGTTTGACAACTGAAACAGCAGCTCCTGTATCTAACAGTGCCCTGACCTTGACATATGTGCCATCACCTGACCTGACCATAACCATTGCAGTAGGGCAGATGGTTATAGGGAGTGATGGACCCTGAAGTGCACCAACAGCAACCGCATCTCATTGTTGATCAGAGCCCTGCGTAGAGCCGAACCTGAGGGTATTGAACTGTGTCTGAGCATAGTGTGCTCTTGCACCAACTGGCAGCCTACGATAATGATGCGCGCGCACCGGTGGAGCCTTCCATTGAGGCGCTGATGATGAGCCCGCTTCTCCCCGGATCACATCAGCGGCCTGCTGTGTGACCAGGCGAGCGGCAGGTTGATCCAGCTGCTGAGGAGCAGTGGTGTCTCCATCGGCATTGCAGATTAGCGAGTTATGCGCTGGGGATCCACAATGAGCACACCAGTTCTTATGATTACACTCATTGGCATAGTGCTTCCTCAAGCATCGATAACAATGCCCGGTCTGAGTAGCCCACGATCTACGGTTAGACCGTGACAGCTGTTGAAAGCTGGAGCACATATAGAGGGAGTGTCCCTGGACACCACAAAAAGAACATTGAGGCCTCACCTGACGAGCTGATGATGATGGTCCTTGATCGGAAGATGATGACATCACCTGAGTTTGTTGATGGGGTTTGCCAGACTTCACTTGGCGTTGAGTTGGCCACTGTACTGATGAACGCACAGGCGGTGGTGACACACGCTGTGGTGACACACGCTGTGGTGACACACGCTGTGGTGACACACGCGGTGGTGACACACGCGGTGGTGTCTTGGCAGTCTTCGGTGTCGGTGCAACTGTCTGCTGCAGGCGGCACTGCTCATCCACCAACTCCAGAAGTTGGTGAATAGTAGGCAGAGTGTCTCGGTCTACACCGTACCTCTCCTCAAACAATGCCCTAATGCGAGCAGGAAGTTTGTGTAATACCAAGTATAGTAGTATGTAAGACCACTCCTTGACAGGCTGCTTCATCTTCTCTAATGCTTGAAGGGCTTCCTGAAGAGGATCCTGAAAGTGAGCCCTTAAATCTGAAACATTAAGGATCATGGGGATATTGACAATCCTACCAAGGTAAGTGTCTAGCAAGACCCGCTGATTTTGGTACCTATTTTGTAACAGCTTGATGGCTACAGAGTAATTGGCATCATCTATAGGTAGCTGCCTGACTATATATAGGGCTTCACCCTCCAAGGATGCCCTGAGATAATAATGTTTCTCGGAGTCGGTCATGTTTTCCCTATCATGGACAAGGGATGAAAACAAGTCGAAATATGGTATCCAGTCCATGAGATTGCCTGAAAACTTGGGCAACTCAATAGCGGGCAATTTCGCTATAGTTTGTGACAGCTTTGTTCGAGGCGGAACAGACGCGTCGGTTTCACAGAGCTCCTCGATTTTGATGAGCAACCTATTTATCTCAGTAAATTTAGCCCTATAGGAAGCCATGTCGTCCTCATCTACCTCATCTCCGGCCCCCACTAGTAGCTCATAAGCTTGAACAAATAAACCGTAGTACTGGTTAAAATGTCGCCTAGCGACTGCGGCGGCAATAGAACTTGTTGTGTCACTCACCGTAGCGGCAAAGTCCACTAACATTTGGTATTTAGATCTAAATTGCGTACGCGCACTTCGTACCGACATTTTGATATCTCAATACACTTACAATTAAATTAATTCACCGGTTGGTGAGAAATGAACTGAGCAGTTTGTTTATAAACACCGGTAATGATGATAATGAATTCCTAACCTAAATACACTGTCAAGTCAAGTTGACATTGACGTTGACAGGTAACATAAACTTAATGTCCATAAGCACTGACGTCGCTGAGTGTTGCCAACCTGACAACCGTTACCGGTTGCTTATCCCGCTCCGCGCGAGATAACCTCAAATGAATGACGCAATAAAGATGGCGTGTTGAATAAGTAGCCGATTGACACGGTACCACTTAATCACACACAACACACTGAAATGATCACTGATTCTAATGAATGAATGCAAATAACCACTGATTTTCGATGACGATCGATACTTGCCGGGCGTTGCGACCTTGATGTTGCTTACGCCGCCTTGTTGATGAATATTGATGCTTGCATGGTGAACTCCGCGTTCACAAGCCGTTTTCCCCTCATGGGCCACCAAAAATGTGCGCAATATTCAGTAGCCGTGGTCCTGACGGGCTATATTAACGACACGCTGGTGGGTGATGATTGTGATTCTCTTTAGAGCCGCAGACGGCGGGTTCGAAGCGTCGCTGATGGCTCTTGAGACGTGAAATTATGAACAACTGTTGATTTGAACTGATTTAATCACAGTAAACACTTATCACGATATACAGTAATAAAAATGAAATATGCTTGAAATATGCGTCCGCACGCTCGTGAATTGACAGGGCGGAAGCGAAGTAGTAACCCAAAAACAAACATAGATTTTAAATCTATACATAAACTAGATTCCTAGACTATGGTTATAAGGCCGGCGACAGACAACCACACATGGTTGATAAATTACACGATGATATAAAAGTAAATAAAAACATGTTAATTTTCCGTTAACACCTACATCTATGAAAACAGTGCTTAATATGATTTTGAACTTATTAAAATACTAACATATAGGTACTAAATAATTGAACAAAGTATCCCACAATTTACTCGTACTTTATCCCAATTAATTAAGCTACCAAACCTACTTTAATGATCCGATATATTTTTAATAACTTGTTTATCCCCTTGTGATTGAAGGGTATGCCTTTGAAAGGATTTTATTACTCTCAGGTTTATGGCTGTTTACTCGTATCTACCTAGATACATAGTTAGTTACTCTAATTAAATCTTAAAAGTAAAGATTATAGCTAAGACTGTTTTAGTTATTTAAGTCTTTTGAAAATAAACAGTTAGTACTATGAACTCAATATAATTTCTGTATGAACGTCCCGTTCGTACATAATCAGGTATCCTGGCGTTTTAATAAGTTATTAATAGATAAATTACACGGCAAGGCGATTAGAAACACTATTATGTCCAGGCAATATAAAAATCAGTTTGATCAGCCACTCGATAAGATCACTTTAGTACCTTGTCGCTTTCACTCGTTTGACAATTTAATTTAACGGTCAGCTCAATCCTATAGCGAGAAGGTACAAAATTGGTCAATTACTTAAGAGATTGATAATTAATTATTTTGAGCACGTGGTGTGTAAATTATTTATGATAATCCCAATGCATTAAATAAATCTTTAACAAAATAACAGTTTTTTGGTAACGTAAGTTTGGGTTCCGCACGTGCTAACTAGACCCTATTATTAAGCCTCCACTGTCCGTCCGTCTATCTGTCTGTCTGTCTGTTATTATTATTTGCATCACAAATTATGTTCATACATATCTAATACACGCGCGAGTCAATTATGAACGGTGGTTGGGTTTTTTATTATGTAAGTAAGTTTCTTTCGAGAATTTCATTTTTTGTGATAGTTTTTTTTTGCTTGCTGCCAGCTACTTCTAGGTAGGAACTAAACTCGTATCCTCCTGGAGTTTCTTTCGGCGCTTCTTTTTCGAAATGATGATATTGTCCGAGGCGCCAGTAAATTCACTCCATATTACCGACGTATAAAAGAGCCGTCTTGTTGTCAATTTCCTGAATACATACTAGAATTATGAATTTGGAATGTCGTACCTTAAACTTGGAACGTCTGCTGTAAGTTCTTCCTTTTCTTTTGTAATGATGATTTCTGTTTTATGAATATTTTACCTATGGATTTATTTTTATTATGATGATTGGGTTGTTTTACTCATTTATTATTTTAGTTTGCACCGCCTGCCATTTTTTTGGTTTGCCTTTTTAACTTCTCTTCTTTGTAATATTGTCTTGAAGATATCGCTGTTTAGCGATAAGACCGCTATTTACTTTCCATTACTGTTGTTGTATGTGGTTTTAAATAAAAAATATTTGTATTTTATTGTAAGGAATACGGAGATTATATTAAAAGGATTACATACATACATACTTTCACGCCTGTCTCCCAATGGAGTAGACAGAGAATATGGGACGCCAGGTGCACCGGTCCGAGCATACCTGCCTCGCTTCCTTTACATTCATCAACCACTTCATGCACGTACGTCGGTTTCGGGTGCTTTTAATTAATTTAATGTATTAACTATGTTAATTTAGCTTTGCTAAGCTATTAACCAGTCTTTTGTCGCCGACATTACTTAAAAATGCCGTGACGAGAGTTTTCCTTTGTATTATTTTAGTGGAAACGAAGCCTTGTAAAAAAAGACTAAGTACCCTAAGTAGGTACCCTACTTGTGTAAAAACTGGATGTCTGAAATTGAATTAGCACCACCTCTATTTCGTAGTTGGATTAAGACTCCAGTGCGAAAGGAATTCTTGAAATGTCAGGTTTTAAATTAATACAAACAATTCGGAAGGAACTTCAAAGCATTTCCAAGTTTCATAAAGACTCTCATTGTTTTCTAACAAGACAATTTGAATTGTTTTCACAGTTTTGACGGTAGTCTCACGGTTTATGTATTACTTACAATGATCTAAGCTTAGTGAACGTACTAATATTATAAATATGAAAGTAACTCTGTCTGTCTGTTACGCTACACGGCCAACAGGTTGACTGGTAGAGAATCCCTTAAAGCATTAAGTCTGCCATTTGTTTTGTTTTTCACTGTGCAATTAAGTTGAAATAAATAAAAATAAAAATAACATGTTAATATACCTATTTTGGACATTTAGTAAAAGACTAATTTAAAAAAACGATCTAACTAATAGTGAAAACCGCATTAAAACAAAATATGTTGCGGAGATTAGGAGGAGTTAGCAGATATACAGACAGACAGATTCGGGAACCTACTTTGTTATATGAGGTGCAATACAAAGACATTATTTCCCATGAATAGGTAGGTACTTTGCGCGGGGTATGCGAGTGGCCCCTGTTGTGGTTTTGCCCAAACTTCGACAATTAATTAAAAGTTGTAAGAAACAAGCCGCAGTTGGAAGTTGTCTCGTCCTTGCGACCAGTGCGGCTAGCACAAGTTGCCCACTACTTGGTTGTCGCTCGGATCTCCCTTTCTACCTACTCGGTAACGATAGAGACGCACTGAGCAACAAGCGAGAAAATACAACTTGTGCTACCTGCGCAGCAAGAGGTTTCGCCGTCGGAACCCCGAGGGTAACACTAATTTTAGGTAATAAACAGCGCTTGGGGTGAATTGAGGAGATTCCACATTATGACGAGTCAATTATCTTATCCGTTAAACTACCACCGAGCAGCAGTGTTTGCATTGTTGTGTTCCGGTGAAGGGTAAAATAACCGGTGAAGTTACTAGCACAGGAGGCCAACCTCGCCACTTACCTATTACCACATATTATCAATTAGGTGGCGCGTGTGATCTTTTGCCTTCTCCATATACCATGTTGCATGTTCATGTTGGTTCTATTAATCTAACTAATATAATACCTAACTAATTAGAACTATACAGTGTGTAAATGGAATATGAGCAAATATGTAAACTAGACGTAAGTCATGTAAATGTGGGATTACGTTTAACAAAGATGTAAGACTCACTTAATTGCAGGTTAATTACGCTATTTCTGATACATGCGTGGCGATTTAATTTGTATGAAATAAATAAATAGGTACAACTTATGTTAACGATACACATGTTTTTATGTTAATTAGGATGCATTTTAGCCGTCGTTAAAATGTTTGCTCGTATTCCATTTACACTCTATATGAAACTAACGATAAAACTAGTGGGAATAGACGGTCTCGGGTTCGATCATCGGTGTGGGTAAATATTAGTCTAAAAAGCGCGCAATGGAAAAAAAATATTCGTCGTCTCTAACAAGATTGTGATTGTTGTGCATTAGCGTCTTGATTCCATACGAGCCTGACAACACCATAGATGCACCAACTAAGATGTTAGTTGACTCACTAAATAAAACTGTTGTTACTATCAGCTTTGGTTGATATAACTAATAACTTAACTATTGTATTCATTTTTTGTTAACTAAGAGTAAATCTCTCTTCTCATTTTTTTGAGCGCGAGTATTCTTTCCCGAGTCTTGGATGTATTCTGTGTATGATGTAGGTATTTCACAGAACTTGGGAACGGTCCGAAAAACACCAGTAAATTATGGCCCTAAACCAGGTTTGTCGTAAACGCTAGCTTGGAGCGGAATGTTTGCAAGCATTAAGATGCCCGGGATTAACCTGGTTATTTGATTCTTGATTCTTTCTAGACTTGAATGGCGTGGCGACTATGGTAATTAAAAATGACAGATAGTTTAAAACTAGAAGGTCATTTTGTGTGAGACTCCCCTGATATGTATCTAGTAAGAATGTCAAATCCTTTCTTTTTCATGGTATAGCATTGTGTGATAAAGTGTTTTCATAGGAACAGCTTCCGGGTTAGCTGGACCTTTTTAAACTGATTAAGTTAATGTATAATTTACAACCTGCTCCGTTTTTGGGCGGGAACATAAATTGCGGTGCCCGTGAAAAATGCCGCTGCCAGCATCTCGCGCTGGGGTTGCATCGTGCTAGACATCAGTAGCGAAATGGCTTAAACGTGGTTGTTTAAAGAAGTCATCTGTATGCTAGCTATACCCGGTCTCTTTCTTTGATAAGAGATGCAATTGAGCGATTCTTCTGAACTCTCCAATTTTATCTAGGATTAACATAAGTAGCTGCCTGCATTGTTAATAAATAAAGTTAGTATGAATTCTAAGTTGGGTTTTTAGAGTTTTTAATTAAATCTTTGTTTGGAATTTTTATGTTTATCTATCCAGTTTTTTCAGTTGTGTTGTAATGCATCGAGCTTCAGTAGGTACTTTTTAAAATTAATATTAAAGGAAGCATTATGTCTTCTTTACAAAACAATAAATAAGACAAAAATCACTTAGGTATTACTTGAATAAAATATATTTTTTTAAAACGTAAAACCGCCTTCAAAAATCAGAAAATAACTTCTTTTAAAATAGTAGGTAATAGGATAGTGCAAATGAAGTCTGCTTTTGGTTAAAATGTTGTAGGACGCCGACTGCATGTTTTTTTAAAAATACTTTTTAGTGATCATAACTATGCTGTTATGTAGTCCCAGTAGCGTTGGAAAATCATATTTAAATCTAAATATGCTTCGTCATAGTCGCTCAACTATCTTAATCTAAATTCTGTGGTCCTAGTGAAAAAGGGTATAAGTCTTCTGAAGGTCAAGTGAAAAAGGGTGTAAGTCTAGTGCTGTCCGTTCATGTATATACCCTTTTTTATTCCGAGTTAAGTCGACTTGTACCCTTTTTCACTAAGACCACAGAATTTCTTGTCGCCACCCTTAAAATATATACCGTTTAGAAGTTCCGGTGGTCACCTGTGGTCACCAAATAGTGCTTTCCAATAGCAAATACGTGAGTTACAATGAAAAATACCAAAATCACTATACACGTGTGCCTATAAATTTTGAAGAGTTCCGTCGATTCCTTATGAATTCTATCATCAGATCTTAATTTTGATAAAAATGGGACCAAACGGGAACTTACAAATAAAATAAAAAACATCAAAATCAGTTCACCCGTCGAAAGTTCTGAGGTAAAAACATAATTATTTTTTTACAGCGAATTGAGAACCTCTTCCTTTTTAGAAGTCGTTAATAAAGGGGTCTATCTCGTACTTGTCGGCGCTGCCCTACCTTTTGAGCGCGAAAGCAAGCAAATCACGCCATCATCGGAAATTTGTGGAACTGACGCCAAACGTCGGCAATTGCCGTCAAACTTCATACGCCACAAGACTCTGTGGCGTCTGAGAGACGTCCTATTACTTCGCTGCTCTACGTTCAAAAGGTTAAATCCCAAAGAGCGCATGTGTTATATCTAAAATATTTAGCTGTATTCATTACTTACCGTTCTAAAGCTGCAGGTATCTATTACTCTACGTTTTTGGGGTTTAGTCATTTCAATTCGGTGTTGCATACGAGTATATCCCGAAAATCTTTTAGACTAAAGTCAAGTTCCAACTCCGCGGTCCAGATGTTGCACGATGGTCGGGTGTTGAAAGCTTCGTTTGTCACAGCCTTATCAATAAAGGTTAATAATAAACGTGGGGTAGCTAAACCATTATTTGGACTAATAAGGACTATGCATTAGTACTCCACGTTTATTACTATTATTATTATTTTATTGTCATCGACGGACAAACAGGCACGGCCCAATTTGATGGGAAGTGGTCACCGTCGTCCTATGGACATTTGCAACCAATGCGTCGCAGGTCTTGAAGTACCTAATTTAATAATACTCTTTTTTAAAAGCTCCACATTGTAGCGCATTGGAAGTCTAAGGGCCTAGGGTTTACTCTATGTACTAATGGCTGGAAACTCTGCACAAAATTATTGTAGTGATATATTATTTTAAGTATAAAGCCATTGACTTTTATTAGTCTAGCAATGTTTCTATTACTTTTCTTTATTGTTTAATATACTCCTACGTGGTCTCAATTGTTCTGATTTTGATGACCGATGACGTAGGATCTATTCGCAAAACATACAAGTAGCAACTGTAGCAACAGTTGATATTGCTACACTGTGTTTAGTTAACTAATGAAGCAAGTATCAATCTTTCCTTTGCAACCTATAGCATTCACACAATCAGTGCCCGAAACTCAATATCGCGTCTTCTTTGTATGTAAATCTGTAAAGCCGGCATTTGTATTAAGAGGCGTGACTTCCAATTTCAAACATCAAGTTAGATTTATCGTGCGTTTCTATCGGAGTAACTAAACGCAAGTACGCTCTTATTAAAGCCGGTCGCAGGGGAGTGATTGAGAGAGATTACGCTCGCCCAAGTAATGTATGGAGCAGAGGCAAATATCGGAATGTACGGCGTATCTGCGATCACAAGATGAAATTGGAGTTACGTGTTGCATATTGCTTTCCAAAGAAGATTAAATAGTTCTGTCTAGCATAGCGTTCGCATGGACTATTAGATTGTAGTTCGGATTAGATTATATATCAAAGTTCGAGATGTATGTCACCGTGTCCTCAGAGTGAAAACGGTTTTAAAAATCTTTCATTATAATCTAGTGTAAAAATAACAGGGGACAATGTCACACCAATTAACCTAGTCCCAAACTAAGTTCTAGGTTTGTTCTATGGGTACTAGGCAAAGCTATAAATACTTATGTAGAGAAATATGTTCTTAAATAGATAGAAACAAATATTCGTGCTCATAACAGAAATATCTGACCTTACCGGGATTTGAACCCAGGACCGCTAGCTTCGTATGTAGCATCACTACCAACTAGGCCAACGCATCGTCAAAGTGTTTGTATGGCATGCACAATATGATATCTTTTTTTATAGCAGGTGGGTCACCTAATGGTAAGCAGTCACCGTTGCCTAAACATCAGCAATGCCAAGGGCAAAGCGAAGTGGTTGCCTTTCAGTTAATATTCTTTTTAAGCCGCGTTTAAAGGAGGACATAGTACTGAGAAAACACCGGCGTGCACCGTGTGGAAATAGAGCAATTTTTAAGCCCAAATAATCAATAGGAACGAATAACGAGAAAGAGGAGAGGCTTTTTTTCAGCAGTGGGATACTCAAATAGGCAAAAGGAATTTGTGTGTAGCTAAATTCTGTTAAGTTTAAAAATACGAGCTAATGAACAATGCACAAAAACCGAAAAGGCATTGATGATTAACGGCTGCCCGGATTTTCCTGTCGCGAATGCTCTTCGAATTTTTTGCATTAATTTGTACGGTACTAATGAGTTCCTGACTTTAAAAGAACACAAACACACGATCTGGGCGTCTATTCTACTGGGTAAAACCATTTTAGGGAATGCAAATAACCGGTTAAAACCGGTTATAACCGGTTATTTTCATTCAAAATAGATTAATAACCGGTTAGATTGCGTTCCCTAAACCATATTGCCTTTTACGTGTAATGGCATTTTACAATCGGCCGCCATTACTGACAAGTAGCTCAAAATTTAGACGATACGATAACACGTCAAAAGAAATAAGGATTTACCGTGTATAATCTCGCCCTTGAAGGTTAAAACGAATCGTGTTAAAGTTATTACTAAATTCTTAAATGCAAAGTAAGCTTTAAGAAACCCGACTGTTGTTGCTAACCAACTTTAAATCGATATAAATCCTAAATGATCGTTCAAAATAAAAATGATCAAAAAAACCTAAACATGATTTTTAAATGCCTATTCAATGATACCCCAATTGTCATAGTTCGTTGACTTTTTTTTTCTTTTTTTAAATATGGCGTCTAGTTGCCGCCATATTTAATTTCAATTACTGTCATATCTTCGGTGACACGCAAAAGATTAAGATAAAACGAATGCCATAAGATTGATAAAAATCGGTCCACGCGTTTAGTTTCTAGAGCGCCACAAAGGAAGAAACATAAATAATATGGGCTGATAAACACATTACTCTCCTCGTTCGGTTAAAAAACATTTGGGCATCGAGTAAAGCAATAAAAAAATAAATTTATGCTGAAACGCCTTAGTTCTTAAATGCGAAAACGTCCACAAAATAACAAATCAGATACGGCATAGCTTTTTAAAGACGCAACCGAAATAACTTAAGGGAAAACTATTCCGCGAACGATATATTCCTGGGCCGGATTTCCACGGCTATATAACCATATCATTCGAGAACCTTCTTAACTGCTGTATAAATATAATAGTATAGCATTCGAAGGGAACTCCGCATAAAGCCACGCATAGTTTTATCGTTCAGTTGGCCCGACGCGAGTATGTTGTGGCGCTACTTACTGTACAACAGCGAAGGCCCTTGGATTTATAACTGCTCATTCGTTTATTACAGATTTACAATCATACCTGCATTATTTAAAGTAATATTTTTAATAATAACCGGAAACAGTTCTTGATTTTGATAATCATTTTGATCATCTTGATCATGTGGTAGCAGATGTCACCGAGCCCTTTTTACCCGACTGCCGAAGGAAGAGGGTATTGTGCTTATCAGCTTATACAGTATACATAACGAGAAGCAAACCTTTTAACCCCTTGGTGGCCAGATCGAGTTTAATACAATACTTCACTTCTTATTAGTAATTGGTGGTTATTTTTTAATTTATCAATTTATGTAAAAACGAAGTATTACCTTTTTTTAATGTCGGTTAACACTATTTGTATCATCCTGTGACACTAATTATAAACATAACTATAATTAACTAATTTCACAAATCCTTGACACGGCAGCTTGAAATATGATCGGTATCATTTTTACTCGAAGTACCACTTTTAACGTAGTCCAAACCGATTTAAGTGATTTTAAACCATATTTTGCTAAGCTAAACATACAATCGTTCTCCAAAATCTGATTTGTCACTTGTTATCGAATTATTTTAACATGGACAATTTATAGACAGGAAGGTCACAAAAAAAGTCGAAAATTAAATTACAATAGTTATTATGTCAAATATAAATTCACGTAAGGGTTATTTACACGATTGCGGGATTCCTCTCAATACTGGTACTGGTGGTGGTGGTGGTCGTGTGACTCTTAGAGAAGAGGAACCAATGTTAAATCATTTCGAAGACCAACCTGGCTCTACGAGAAGAGCGGGACGATTGTTTGGCATTAATCATATCGCCGTGTCCCACCTCTTAAAAAGAAGAATATTAAAAGAGGGTTGATTATGCAAATTGAGCACTGCAGAAAATATAGGAAGACCGACAATTTTTTACTTTAAGAAAGTCGACGAACGATGACAAGTGGGGTATCATTGAATAGGTATTTAATAATCATCTTTAGGCTTCCGTAATCATTTTTAATTTTGAATGCCCATTTAAGATTTATAACGATTTAAAGTTGGTTAGGAACAAAGCTTGTTTTTTGTTGTTATTATTCCAAGCTGTAATTCGTTATCTTTTATCGTGTTAACATGCAGGCAGCATTTACAACATTGTGCAGTGCCTCAGTGTTGTAAATGTTGCCTAGATATTTCAATGCATACCTACCCGTTACGTAACCGTAGCATACCCGTTATGTACTACCTATTACGTAAACAACATCATATTAGCTGTGCGCCACAAATACAATCAATTAAGTATATAATGTAAATCATTATGTTTTCAATTACAAGCATTTACTTGAACTTATTTTATGACGCGCGTCTCAAATCCTTTCACAGATTTTTTAACGGCGTTTTTACATAGGCAATCTAGCTGAGCTGAAATCTGTGGCTATATTACCTTGCCGTTCGAATACGGATTTATACTGCCATATTTTGTATCATCAATAACGTCTATCCACGTTCCATTCCGACCCTGCACAATCGCTAATATCCTCCCCTTACATACTTACACCTGCCTGATAGATACATCACGTACCCTTGCTCCACATATATTCCAAATATGTATCTGTCAAGGCGAACGCTTCGTCTGAATTTATTTGCATGAAAATATTTTTCTCGCAGTCGAAATTAACTTGAATTCAGTGACAGTCAGCGATAAAGGTGGTCTTAAAAAGAATTTCAATATAAACTTATTAATCGCTTCGTCTGCTACTCCCGAGTCTTTTGACTGTTGGGACAAGAAAGGTGTGATTAGGGTTCGTGCCGATTTTAAGGTTGAAAATGTTCGAGACTCTTCGGCATTGATTGTCGTGTAGGTGTGTAAAGAGACCGATATTGCTAAACTAGGTTTTAAGTATTTATTTTGTATCACCTACAACTTAATGCTGCAGTTTTGTTCGGAATTTGTATACTCTATTTATTACCCGACTGCGGCAAAGCCCAAACGGAGGGTTATGTGTTTGTCTTGCATATATAGCCTACTCAATGTCTGCTCGTAACTACTAAACGGCTAAACAGATTTTAATAACTTACACGTGGTTAGATTCGTATTAACCACTAGAGTGTCATAGGCTACATTCTTCTTCTTCTTCTTCTTCTTCAAGTGCATCTTCAACTAGTGAAACTAGTAGGCTACATTAAAATTATTTAAATGTGAAATTGGTGAAATAAAAAATATATACATGATAAGTAACATTACTTTGACGACATTATCCAAACAGTTGGGGTTGTTTAAACCTTGCTTTTCGTTAGACTTGTTTTATTAAATTTAAATGTATAACGTCCTATTTTCGTTTAGGCTGCTGTACGTACCTATAATAATGTACCTACATTTCATTATAATAGCAACAACCTATTTGCGAAATGCGAAAAATCTGGACTGCTTTTATTCGATTGGGTAGCACTATTCATGCTTCGTTTCGCTTACATGCGCTTCTAAATTCTGTGCTGTTCATCTGAAAATGCAGTTTAAGTGAATAAATTTCTGCTTTTGACTGGTAGTTCCAATGGGTTTAAACTCTTTAGTTAGATGCTTTAAATAATGAAATGGAAACACTCCTCGTTTAAATTGTAAATGGATGTAGTAGTCAAATAAATATTGATTAGTTATTATGCTAAGTAGTCCCTAATGTAGACAGTATGGATGTGCCTTAGGATTTCATGACTTTATGTAAATCATTTTTTATTATAAAAAAAAAAACTTACATTTTACTACAAAATAATTTCAAATCATCCCAATCTATCAGTCATCTCTTTTAACAGCAGAATGAAGATAAAGTTAAGATTTGTAATAAGGTAAGCTGTCATTGGAAATTAAAGATCTTATCTGTTAATCAAATATTGTACTTATTCGCTCTTAGGCATTATCATTACCTATAACATTTTTATAGATCAATTTTTGAATTTGAAATATTCGGTATCGCGGGATAGTTGGGATTGTTCATATTTTTACAATTACTCTACTAATTCGAAAACCATTTCGAGGAATAGGGTTTTAAAAACGTTCTGCATTATTAAGTTTTTGAAATCTTTATCTACCTATTTCAGATATTTCGACAAAAGTTTATTTAACCTTTGTTTGACTTTCGTTTTCGGCTTAAAGCCTTCCTAGTTGTATCTTACGGGTTAGGCGAAAACGGCTTGAAATAGTATGATTAAATACACTATTACAATCACTTGTTCTCGTTGATAACATTAAATTATTGTAATTTATCGGAAAATGCCAACCCAAGTTTAAAATAATCACGTCATCCATAAAATGTCTGCTAAATAAATAAAGATATTAAAACAAAACTATTGGGTCTAATACAAAATTAATGAAATTGGTCTCTTAATATTACCTATTATTTCGAATTAGAATGTAAAAACCGTGAGTTATTTTTTGTGATCTATCCCAATTGCGGGTCTTTAAAAAGTAGGTACGGCTGATTTTGACACAACATGTATTTTGTCTATAGTATTGTTGTTTGGATTTCAATAAATACATTTAAAATTTATGTTATACCATAAAGCTCTAAGGTATCTAAGATTTCTGAGACGTACTAGACCTGCTATCCCCGTGAGATTTTACATTTTTACCAAAATCTACTCGGCAAAAATGAATCACCGCCGAAGTTCGCGGCGGCGGCAAGTTTATAACGCCACTAAAGGTAATAGAGGGTAGTTCTTCTCGCGAACTCCCCGTGCGAACACTACCCCTGGTTGATGCTATTCATCGCGCTCCCTAACTACAGATAAAGGCCTCCGTATACGAGAGGATCCCGCCGTGTAAGTGCTCGGTCCGAGCGCACGGAAAATTGCTCACTTGAAGTGTCATGGAGCTCTATCATGTGTAATTTTCAGACTAAAAGCAATACGATTAGGCTTACTGTCCACGTGGCGCATTTTACGCATGTTTTTAACCTTCGACAAAGAGAGAGGAGTGTTATAAACAGACCTAGGAACATACGGGGCAAAGTTAAATGACAGGTAGGGATTGCCTATACCGATAAACTCAGTTATCGATGCTTTTCCCATATACTAGTGATCGCTCCTAGTTTCGTTTGTATTTTTTTTTAAATTAAAAGGATGCATATGAAACAAAATAGCAACATAATTCTGGATATTCTTTATTTTATAGAGGTATTTTTAACCTTCACAAATCATCATCGCTTTTTTTTTACTCCTAACAAATTCTGATCGTTTATTTTAACAATAGTACATTGGGACAGTCATTCTGAAATACACAATAAGGAAAACTGTATGTGGCATTGAGGTGGCATCGTAGTTTCCAGACGGTTGGACGATTTGGACGCAGTTTTTTTAATAAATAATGCCTTATATTTAAATATTGTTCTTATGACGTATTGCTTGCAGCTTGCACATCATACTCGTAAACAAACGGCACTTGACTGTGGTGCAGCTATGTAGAATTTGTGCATAGGTACTTAATATTCATCAGCTTGCATGCAACCGTCAAATCACGCGCTGTAAACAGCAGACCTTAAAGAATCAGCAGCAACTCATGCCAGCTCAATTAGATTTTAAGAATGTTACTAGCTTATCCAATGATCGTACTTTATACCGTTATTGGCTAAAAGCCCAATAGTTTCTCGTCGTAATATGGAATGGTGCTCGTTTTAAAATTGGCTCTTAGTTGCTCAGTAATACGCATATACTTGCAGGTAGGTGAGGCTCCTGCAAAAACTCTTAACAAACCTCGTCGCTCATAACTAGACCCGCGTGCTCGTAGGTATGATGCTGCGTTAGGTACCGTCTTTTAGCGGGGGTGATATATTCTCAAGGGTATCCTGACTTTTTACCAAATCATTATTGGACAAACTATATCATTTTACATACTTTCATTTCGCAAATGCGTATTTGTGCTCAAATTACATATAACATAGTAGGTAACATGGGCTTGTTAAATAAGTTAGATTAGGTTAGACTTTTGACCACAAAAAATTGCGGCGGGAAGTATTTGCGAAATGAAAGTTTGCAAAATGATAAAGTTTGTCAAATGATGATTTTGTAAAACATTAGTGAACCCTTCTCAAGATACCCGGCTTCATCAGGAGAGGAGCCTTGGGGTGGAACTGCATAAAAATGAGCGACGAACGAGCCACGAGCACCCTGCATCAAGTTAGGCTCTCGGCGATTTCGGTGAAGTATATTTAAGAGCCTCGAAGAGTTTGCGACAATCGGTCTCATCTTGTATAGCTTTAATAAAGGGGGAGTGGGCGGGTGTTAGTTAATAGCACGGACGTTAAACGCAGCGCCCCGGGCCCTCCAACCCTCGTAAACCACCGGGCACGTGAGCAGCCAAATAATTTAATCCCGCAGTGTTTCCACCGGCATCGGCCACCGCGATAAATTATGCTTTTTTTGTCCCCATATCAAAATTGGTGCAATTCTGTTCCTGTCGTGCTTATATTTATTACGGTCTGGCGTGTTTAGTCACTTCATAGCGAACTTGTCAAACGGAATGGGCCTAGTTCAGTTTATAGTGCGTTTTTTATAGCACTTTGTTTAATTACAGTTTTGTGCATATGACATGTTTTATTCCTCTGTCATTTGAAACAGGTTAAATTATATCGTTTTGTCTTGTTGCAGATCGGAGCCCTCAAAGGGTACTACTTGCTGTCACACCACGAAGTTCACAAGCGTTCCACTGAACCCAGCGAAGAGCACCACAGGAAACTAAGCGACGAACCACAGGTATGTAAAGTCATATGTACAGTAACCACACGGGATTGTTGAGCCACTTGCACTTGCATTTGCAATATCTGATCAAAGAGCAAGATTTAAAAAACAAACTTTACATAATTACAATTTTAAACTGCCATTTTGTTTTTCCTTGCACATTTTTACAATCGCGACGCCAAAATAAATAAGGTCACCACCAAAAATAACGAACCTTATAAGAATCAATCTTACATAAATCCACGGGCCTCTATCCCATTTCATCTTAAACGATATTGTTTTGAAGCCAGATGTTTTTTTTTCAGGTTACAAAAAATGCAAAATGCTTGACATAGTCAAAGTCAATATAGGCCCTGAAAAAATTCCGCTCTGTTTGTTTGGACTGTCGAGTTAAAACTTACAATCAATGTTATTGTACAGATAGCAATCTTCATTTATATATTCACCCCGAGTCGGAATCTTGGGTAACGCCCACATCGCTTCTCGTAAAGCACACCCAAGATTATCCCGCTACCTCCCGCGCGTTTCAAAAATTGTCTATCAGAAATCACATTTAGAATCTGAATATTTTATGCCGGCTCATACATACCCGTCCTAAACAACCGTTCCGTGAATAAACAAAATTAGATTTCAAGTGTCGCATAAGAGTTAGGGTGAATTCTGCCTGACACTGGAGTCCATACATGCGCGGGCAAAAAATAAAGATAAAGTAAGGTCCGTACACACGGACCATACATCGCACGACGAAAAGATTAAGTGAGGTCGCGGATTAGAGGCAGGGCAGAGGCAGGGTTGCCACTGCTCTGACAAGCTTGAGTGAGCGCCGGAAAATTGGGTGTCATGCTGACGCCGGTGACAAATAAAATATTTCCTTTCAAATCATGACGGTGTATGATTTCGCGCTTTGATGTAGTTACCGGAAAATTGTTACATGTGTTGTCCTTTTGTGCACGAGACTTTTGTACATGTTAATTGAGAGTTTTGGTTTGTCCAAGTTAATTTTGAAGCACTGGCTAAGATGGAAAGATTATTAATTCAAGATTGACATTGAAAAGTGTACCTATACAGCGTGTAACGGACGGCTCACCGAAAACTGAAACCATAGCTTCAGACCATTGTACTGAAATGAAATCCAGTGGAATTATTCCCGGGAAAACCAAAATTTTCTCGTTTTTTTATTCCATGTTTTTGCATATAAACCGATTTAGGACAACATATTATGACATACTGAAGCTCATTATGTTAAAAAAACTGTGAAAACGGCATTTTCACGTAAACAACGAGAAAATTTTCGTTTTCCCGGGAAAATTTCCACCGGATTTCAGTTCAGTACAATAGTTTGAATCTATGGTTTCAGTTTTCGGTGAGCCGTCCCTTACAACCTGTATATATATATATATACCTATACAGGTTGTAAGAGACTGCTCACCGAAAACTGAAACCAACGAGAAAATTTTCGTTTTCTCGGGAAAATTTCCACTGGATTTCAGTTCAGTACAATGGTCTGAAGCTATGGTTTCAGTTTTCGGTGAGCCGTCCCTTACACCCTGTATAATAAAATAAAAAACAAATTATTAGTGTTTCACTATTCAATTCTGGTGACTATACTTGCGTACATCCTCGTAATAAACTTAGAAATTCCAGTAATTAAAATGTGAAGATCGGAGACAGGTAGATGTGCGTCGTTCCGTATACCTATTGGCGCGATGGCACGCCTCGAGGGCCCTTAGCGTCAGCCTAAGCTCTTGTTCTCGAGCAGTCCTTGCCATTCGTCCGCCGTTCGTTATTCCTGTCTTTTACAGGCAATCCAACCAGAAGAAACATGTTTTTTCCACCTCACATATTCACTTTACTTTTGATGAGCGAACGCTACGCCGAAATATAAAGCAATAACACGCAGTAAGATGACATCTTCAACGACGGGGATGTCATGTGACGTGTCAAATATAACTCTTTATGAACAAAATGGTACAGAAATTTAGCGTACCATGATAAACAACGTCGACATAGTAAATTATGCATACAAGTCGTGTATACGGGTACATAACATGTAGGTATTAGAATAAAATATGTAAAATATAAATAAATATCAGAGAACAAACTAAGGTGTATTAGGCTTGTGCTATGGATACTAGACATAAGCGTACTTATATAGAGAAGTACATGCTTAAATATATAGACAAAATACACGCCTATCAAACAAATATGTGCCCTTACCGGGATTTGAACTCGGTACCGCTAGCTTTGTAGGCAGGATAACTAACGATAAGGCTAACGTGTCGTCAAGTTTTTCAAGCAGTTTATTTTACTAAAGAACTTTTAGAACCTGCCTACTTTTCATTCTAACATTCGGTCAAGTCATATTTCCTACAGCTTTAATCATTCCACTATCCCAGATGTTAGCAAAGTTTTACGCATATTTGAGCGTCGCGCCATTCGCGCCCCTATAAGCGACTGGGCAGGGTCAGTTTGGCGTCGCGTCACGGCGGCGGTTAGATTTGTAGCGAGCTTGTTGCGGAAGCTAACGTACCGTGACAGTTTCTTCTCTTTGTGCGGGAACACGCGGCTCGACCGACTTGGGCCTCTGGACGGAAGGATAATAAAACTCCGGGGCGTGCCTCCCCACCGCTCCGGACGGCCTTTCTCATGTTGATGAGCCCGACGACGCTACACGCCCACTATTTTACAACAAGTACCCGTTATAATACCCTGTGTACCTATAACGTTATCATCAACAATACAAGCAAGAGTTTTAATTACATTCAATACAAATACGGCGGGTAAATTAGGGCGCGTAACAAAAGACACGAGTCAATTAGGCGGAGTGATGGTGCCTGCGAGTTTTTTGCCCGAATCTGTTCTGACCTGCACGTTGTTAGGGCGTTCGACCAACTTTATTAGTTTAGGACTCAATTACGCGTCTCTCTGTGCTTCGGTTTTACCGAGTGGGAAACTTTGTCAACCCCCGATACCATTTTTCATGTGTTTTTTGCTGTCGCCTTGGGTCGGCTAACAATGTTTGGTTTGTGTAACATCTCTTTGTGACCAGATGCGGCCCGTGCCGGGTTTGCTGAAAGCACAATGGATGCGAACTTTTTCATTGGTTCGAGAAAAGAGTTTTATATCCCGTACGGAAATGTAACCATCCGGATTCTATCCCAACCCAAACGTTTATATTTGCTCTTTATTGTTAGCTCGATGTATCCATGGGCGGAATTAATATGTCTACGATAAACTGATGCGTTGTTACATTTCCTTTGTATTATAAGTTTTTCTGGGATTTATTAATCTTAGAAACACGACTTCTGCA
Organism: Acleris emargana; assembly: GCA_927399475.2. Classification (NCBI taxonomy): domain Eukaryota; kingdom Metazoa; phylum Arthropoda; class Insecta; order Lepidoptera; family Tortricidae; genus Acleris; species Acleris emargana. The sequence goes on along the minus strand of OV656853.1, from coordinate 9,412,743 downwards.
TATTCATATTGTGTCTACAAAAGAGGAAACCAGGGTATGTTTGGATTTTTTTATTTAATTAACAAGAAGAAAGGCAAACAGTGGCGGCTTGCCTCATCCCTACCGTGTCCACCCCCCACCGCTGTTACGAACGAGTGCACTCTGACTATACCTCCATTTTTACTTGCCACTGTTGCTAATGAAATAAGAGTATCCAGCGCTAAGACCTAACGCAATTTAACGTCGCGAATTTTTTAAATTATGTTCTCCAGCGTTTAGCCCCGGCGAGAAATTACATCGTTTTGTCAGGCCGACCTCGACACTTGTGCACAACAATGAAAGCCGCAGGGCGATGCGCTCGAGGCTATTTTCATGCTAATACTCCCTTTTGCGGCTATTTTTCAACCGAAGTCTATCTGTGGCCTTCCAACGACTGTGTGGTACCTTCTTAATGTGTATCGTATCGATTTTAGAACTAAATTGTGAATACGAGATAGAAAAAGATTTAACAGAATAAAAAACATCTATTTCAAGGCTCACAACATCAACAGAATTTATTTTATAACAGAAGTAAAATGTTAACTGTATGTGAAGAAATTAGTAACTTATATGACCTCAAGAAGACCTCCAGGACACAACATCTTACTTCCTCTTTACTTCCAAATATTCTAAATGGATTATCATCCGAAATATATACTTAGACGAAACTGTAGTAACCCACACCGTTGTAAGCGCATCATAAAAACAGCTTTCCTAAGCTGATGTAGACCTTATGCTAGGGCTGCATAAGCAAGGAGAACTGTTTTTGTTTATACCTAAATATATTTCAAGTACCTTTGTTAATTAAGTTATTTGTAAATCACGAGTGAACACAGCGGCAGGTAAACTTGTATTGTTTCATTATGTAGGATCGGGTGTGACAGGAGGCAAACCATCATTGCATCAGGTCGTTCTCCCATTTTAATTGAATAAAATCAAGTTGCTATAAAATGAAGGTTATATTTACAAACAAATTATTATATTTACAATAATAATAATAATCAAACTTTAATAGTAACAATTCAATGTAATTGCACTATAAACAATGACTGGCCCAACGGGCCCGACAGATTATAGGCACGCCAAGATTCCGCGTGGCGAGAAGCAGAGTAACAGTGTAACGACTGGACAACACTATGCCGAAAGGCAGAGTAACGAAGTACAACAAGTGGCTACTCATGTAGCTGCACAGGTGTATAGGCACTGAGGCCAAATAGAGTAAACCGACAGATTTGCCGGGAGCTGGGGAGCTCACTCCTGAGTCGAACCGTAAGCTTGACTGCCTGCCGAACCAGTTACAAGGGTTTATATACCCGGCTCGGCATGCCCCTTCCAGGAACCCCACTCCTCGACAACTCTGTCCATTGGCGCGCGGAAATACGTCACGTGTTTACTCCATAGTTTAACTAAAAAGACCTTAACTCTAATAAAAATTGCTATCACAAATAATTAAATAATCCAATATTAATTACTGTTAACATATCACAATTCAATAGCAGCTACTTTAAAATCAAATTGACAAATTAACAATCCGCAAGATTCGTATGAGAACTAATAACTAATTAAGTCGAAGCAAGTTGTCAAAACAAAACAATAACGAATCATAAAATCATCTTTTGAATTATTATAAGGAATCACATTTAAAACAGTCATCAAAACAAGCGTTTCTGTTACGTAAACAACTAACAATTTAACAAATAACAGTTACCATTACGATGTTTTATGTTCAAAGTGACAACTGGCTCCGACATATAAATAAAAAAATTGCCATTTAAAAAGACTCCTCGTAATTGTGTCGGTGAAATGGGACTCCCCACAGTTTTATTTTAGTATTAATTGAATTTTATTGATATTCGATTTTGTTTGATAGAAATATTGATTGTTTGTTAGGTCCAATGGGTCCAACAGCAACGAGAGCGGCGGAGAGTGAAGCGTGACTACACTCAATATGATGGCGCTTGGCCGCGGCGATTACCTTCCCACCGTCCTCACCATCGCGCGCTCACCTCAGCCGCTTTCTTCCCAGACCCACTATTCAAGGAGCAATGGTATTTGGTCAGTATCATTTGTATCGAATCGCTGTTGAATGTGATTTAGGTTTATTAAGCATAGTATTTTTTTTAACAGAACGGTGGAGCAAAAGACGGATTGGACATGAATGTGTCCCCAGCATGGCAAAAAGGCTACACGGGGAAAGGCGTTGTTGTATCTATCTTAGACGATGGAATACAGACAAACCATCCCGATCTGGCTCAAAACTATGTAAGGAAAGCACGGATTGTTGTATAGTACCTTGTCTTTTTAAATAGGATTGTAATTATATTCTCTTGTTTTAGGATCCGATCGCTTCAACCGACATTAACGGCAATGATGATGATCCGATGCCGCAAGATAACGGTGACAATAAACACGGTACACGATGTGCCGGAGAAGTAGCCGCAGTTGCGTACAATCAGTACTGCGGCGTAGGAATAGCCTACAATGCGAGTATAGGTGGTGTGAGGATGTTAGATGGAGTGGTCAACGACGCAGTCGAGGCTAGGGCCCTGGGGCTTAACCCTGATCACATAGATGTGTATAGTGCCTCCTGGGGACCAGAAGATGACGGCAAGACGGTTGATGGACCAGGGCCGTTAGCGCGGAGGTAACGCAAATATAATTATGGTAATGAATTGCTTAAAATTTGTCATGAATTTTGTATTAATCGCAAATTCCTTTTTCAGGGCTTTCATTTATGGAGTAACAAGTGGTCGCAGAGGTAAAGGATCGATTTTTGTATGGGCATCGGGAAATGGCGGAAGACACACAGATTCTTGCAATTGCGATGGCTATACAAATAGTATATTCACTTTATCGATATCTAGTGCCACCCAAGGTGGATACAAACCGTGGTATTTAGAAGAATGCTCTTCTACTTTGGCAACTACCTATAGCTCAGGAACTCCTGGACATGACAAGAGTGTGGCTACTGTTGACATGGATGCCAGGTTAAGGCCTGATCACATTTGTACCGTGGAGCACACAGGGACCTCTGCGTCCGCTCCTCTTGCTGCCGGGATATGCGCGCTAGCTCTTGAAGCTAATCCAGAATTATCATGGAGAGACATGCAATATCTAGTAGTCTTATCGTCGCGTCCTCAACCGCTGGAAAGAGAAACAGGCTGGATAACCAATGGTGTTAAGAAAAAAGTAAGCCACAAATTTGGATACGGGTTGATGGATGCATCAGAGATGGTGACGCTTGCCGAACAATGGGTATCAGTTCCTCCTCAACATATTTGCAAATCCCAAGAAATCAATGAGGACAAGGCAATCGAATCTACTTTCGGCTATGTCTTGTCAACACATATGGATGTGAATGGTTGCGGTGGGACCGTCAATGAAGTGCGATATCTTGAACATGTTCAATGTAAAATATCATTAAGATTTTTCCCTCGAGGCAATTTGCGCATCGTATTGAAATCACCTATGGGTACGATATCGACACTGTTATTTGAAAGACCACGTGACGTAGTAAGTTCAAACTTTGACGATTGGCCGTTCCTCAGTGTTCATTTCTGGGGCGAACAAGCGGAGGGCAGGTGGACTTTGCAAATTATTAACGGCGGAAATAGACATGTAAATCAACCTGGAATTCTTAAGAAATGGCAATTGATATTTTATGGAACGAATGTTGATCCGGTCCGACTACGGACAAAAAGACCATCTCCCGGAGGTCCGGCACTTGCTTTCCCAACCGCAGCAGACGGTTATGATATTGGTAGTGATTCCTTTTACAACACTGACGCGTTTTCAAACTATCAAAACTTTCCAACGCTATTCGCCGCAGGGTCTGACCCGGAGAAGGCGGTAGCCCGGCTGGACGGGCATAACGTTCCCCTGCCGCATGGGGAGAATGTCCTGGCTGATAGTAACGATAAGCGCGTCGTACATGACTGTGATCCTGAATGTGATGCTCAAGGGTGTTATGGTAAAGGACCTTCACAGTGCGTTGCTTGCAAACATTATAGATTGGATGACGCCTGTGTATCACGCTGCCCTCCTAGAAGCTATGCGAACCAGGGTGGAGTATGCTGGCCATGCCACGAGTCATGTGAGACGTGTGTCGGTCCGGGATTAGACTCTTGCCTTACGTGCGCTCCCGCTCATCTGCTGGTAGCAGACTTAGCTGTTTGTTTGCAGCAATGCCCTGACGGATATTGGGAAGATAGCGAGGCTTCAGTTTGCAGACCTTGCGCCGCTCACTGCGCGACTTGCTCTGAACGAGCGGATGCCTGCAATTCTTGTGACCACCATCTACTGCTTCACAGTGGCACATGCATGGCTTCGTGTCCACCCTCGTATTACGAAACCGAAGATTATGGATGCGCTAAATGTCACCCAACGTGCGATACCTGCGAAGGGCCAGGGGAGGCGCAGTGCGTGACATGTCACCCCGCGAGTTACGCTTTAGACGGACGTTGCGTCACTTCATGTCCACCTACGTACTTCGCTGATAAGAAGAGAAAAGAATGCGTAAAGTAAGAACAGCTTTTATTATCATATCCAAATTAGTTGCTAAAATTTTCGGATGAATTATTTTTGATTGTGTACATTTTATCTTTTAGATGTCCTGTGGGATGTTCAGCGTGTACAAGTGGCTTTTGCCTTGTCTGTGATTCCGGTTGGGAGCTGAATAAGAAGGGCAAGTGCGTCCCCACCGGGGGCGATCGCTGTGCTCCGACAGAGTTCATCGAGAGCGGCCGGTGCCACCGGTGCAACACCGCCTGCGACTCGTGCTACGGAAGCGACGATGCGCATTGCCTCACTTGCCCGTCGCCAAATCTCTTACAGGATAACAGGTTGGATTAAATAAAATGGTTTAGAATGTACTGCTCTTTTACAAATTCATACGTATATTACGTGAATCCGCCACGAAGTTTCTTACTATGTATAACAAATAGACCCAAGCGCTCCTATATCTACTTATACTTACAACTCACAAGGCCCGCTTTATTGCATCACTTGCGATTAAATATTTAAGACCAAGTTCGGTTTAGCGCGACACATTAGGAAAAGCGTTAGAAAATAAGTTGTAAACTTTAAACAAAATTGCCGGAATCGCCGTCATCGAAATCGGCATGTATATTTATGGCTAATGGTTTTCCAGTAGATGCGTGAGCGACTGCGCTCGCGGCTTCTACTCAGAGGCAGGGCGCTGCGCGCGCTGCGTGCACGGCTGCGCGGAGTGCGCGTCGCGGCTCAACTGCACCGCCTGCGCCGGCTCCCTGCGCCTACAGTCCGGCGCATGCAGGACTGCCTGTGCGGACGGGTAAGTATTTATAGGTAGAGTTTTGGGGATACAAATCAGGCTTTCATTTCCGGAAGGTTGGGTATTTTTAGGTTGAGTATTTTACTTTACCCCTTCTCTCACAGCTATTATGCGGATCGCGGCACATGCACAAAGTGTTACCTATCCTGCCGAACCTGCATCGGGCCGCGGCGCGACCAGTGTGCCTCGTGCCCTGAAGGATGGAGGCTGGCGGCCGGAGAGTGCCACCCCGAGTGTCCGCAAGGTACCTATCAGCATTGTTCACAAAGCAAAGACGTGGGCAAGAATGCAGGATTGCAGCGTTGGAAACATTAACAAGTGCTTGAGAGCCCTTTCGTATTAGGCTGAGACTGCTGTTTCAGCAGTGTTAACGATCGCCCGAAGAACATTCAGGGGCAAATGTAAAGCAGCAAACCGAGCCACAAAAAATAACAAATGCTTACGAGCGCACAGCGGTAGTACTGCTACAGTAAAAGTCTTAACATTATTCAGCGCTATTACTAGTTGTGCGGCCGTGCAAAGTGAATTAAGCGCTGCTTAGCCGAATATGAAAGCGCTCTAAGAGAATGGATATTTCTCAAAACTCATTCGCCGTCATGATTCTGCCTCTGGCTGTCTGGTCCAAAGCTGAAAAGATTGTTTGACCCACTCCTAAACATTACTCCTAGTGTGAAATCGCGTTCAAATATTTTGAACCCTTAGGTTACATTCGACCAAACTGAAATAAGGTCTTATACCTAGATTAAACGCCGAATTTGTATAGACTAATCTCGGAGTAAGTCTTATTCCAGTTTGGTGAAATGCAGCCTTAACTAGTTACAACTGCTATAAGCATAATTTATTAGAAAACAATAATATTAATGAGCGCGCCACTAGATATATGGCGTACGGTCATGGTATGGTGGTTTAAATGCCACTGGCTAGTTCCACCCTAACCCTTTACTTTGTTGTCGCCAGGTTTTTACCAGACCTCGGACGGCTGCCGCCACTGCCATCACTACTGCCGCGAGTGCGACGGCTCCGGTCCTCTACACTGCAAGTCGTGCCCCCCACGTTTCATGCTAGACGGTGGGCTCTGTATGGAGTGCCTCGGCTCGCAATACTACGATATCAGCAGTGGAACCTGCAAGGCTTGTGATCCAAGTTGCAGGACGTGCTCTGGCCCGGGGCAGTTCAGCTGCACAGGGTGTTCTAGGCCTCTGAGGCTTGAGAGGTAAGTTGAATTTCACTTTACTAAAAAGTCAGGCGATGTTGAACTGATTACTGGGCAGCCATGAATAGTTTAGAAGCATAAGTTAATATTTAAATGAACTGTAATCAAATCTCTCTTATTCCTCTTCATTTTCTAAAGTCACGTCTGATGTAACACAGTTTATTAATCGTGCAATATTTTAGGCTAAACAACCAATGCGTGGCTTGTTGCACCGAAAGAGGGACAGCCACGAACTCCACTGCAGCTGACTGCTGCCATTGCCATCCCGAAACTGGTAAGAAACACATTAAAACTTAGAAATAATTAAATTGTAGTTTTCGACCCTGCACTAAATTTACAGTCAACAGATTTTTGCCTCAAATATAAGGTTAAAAGCTCTTGAGTATGGTAGGTAGTAGCGTGCAGCCGTCAAGACACCACAGTCATTGGTACCTCTCACTAAAGCGCTATTATCACAGCTGCTTTTTACATAGCTTCTGTATGAAATAATATAATATTCCACTATTTCTGGTTAAGATTAATAGTCTGAAATAGCTGTGTCACTTTGCGGTAGATTGTCGTCTTCACCCTGTACATTTCTGATGTCTTTTCATTTCCTAAATTTTATTTTCGGAAAAATGAATTTGTACTTTTATCATTGTATTTCTGGATTACCAATACCGCTTATTACGTCGTAAGAGTTATTATACTTGTAACTACAAAATAAATAGCGTTTTGCTAGTTAAATAAAAAAATTGGAAATGATGCATTTGGCATAAAATATTTTTGGCCAAGCGGCAGAGACCCGTAATAGTATCCATCAAATTCCAATGAACAAATGTTATTGTTTTCCCTAGACCAATTAATTACACGTAGTAAAAATGCGCCAGACCTCTTTATTGGAACGATACTCTCAAGATAATTCCTACAGCGCGCAGATGGTCCGCTTTCATTTAATGAGATAAGTACTTGCTGGAAATTGAATATCCTTGATGAGAAATAGTTTCGACCCGTCTTTAAACAATGACCCAAGTTTGACTAGTTTTAGAGTACCCTTCAAATGACTAGTTGAGATTAACCGAGAGAATATAGTCGAAGTTTTATTTCGAAACATCATATAAATTAAATAGGAAATAGTATTCTCAGGGGAGGATTCACCTTAAAAACACCTGTCACATTTTATAACTAGCTATCAATAATAAACCGTAAAACATTGCAGACACCGGAGTCTATCACTTTTACATTTGTAATGTCAATACGAGTACAAGTGACAGAAGATAATGAACAAATTATGTCATTAAAAAAAGGCCCTAGCGATATACGAAAAGTAATTAATTAGTAATACGCTCTCTGCGAGTAGGCCATCGTTCTCCATATTATCAAGCTATCAATATTGATTACGACCATCGAGGGAAACTGAAAATGATCATCATACATCATTTAAATTCAATAAATATTGTGTTCAGCCAAACCTGGTGCGCACGTTATTCGGGAACTACATGCCAATTAACTTGAATATCACAAAGGGGAAATATTATGGGTGACTGATAGGAAATATCTCGTTAAATTTAATGTTGTAAAATGATGCCGTCTGGAATATGATGCTTGTTTAGGCTGTGCTGCGGTTTCGTGCGCGAAGCAATTGTGTTTTGACTTGCTGTATTTTAATACCAATAGCTTGCTGGTTATATCATTAAAATTGCGATATGGATTAAGAACTAATTGGCGTTTTCCTTTATGTTATGACTTCGTTTTTTACACATTAATAAGGTGGCATATTTTAACGAAAATACGAATATTTTATGTGTAGGGTGCAATGCAACTTTACCAAGGTATCTACTCAACGAAAAATCTACGGGAGACTTCATGATTCAATGGCAATGAATTTGCACTTTCTGTTTCGCAAATGACTTACAAAATTTTCAGAGTAAAACGTTAGTTTCGCGTAAATTGACTTTATAGGACCAAAGGTGAGTATTCAACTCGGGTCGTTTCTGGATATACACCCAATCGGTCCGGTAAATTGAGTATATAATAAATGTGTATGTATACCCACTATACCTAGGTATTTACTCGGTCCTGGTGAGTAATAACGAGAAGTTTTCAGTGGGTAATCCACCAATGGCTAATCTTTAGTTATCTAGCGAAGATATCCCGCATTTTAGGATTTTCCAGAGTGTATAATAGTGTTTTTTGTTAACAGGGGATTGTATAAATTCGTCGGTGGCCGGCAAGCGGCGGATCGCGGAGTGGGGCGCGCTTCACACCGAAAGCAAGCACGCGACGTACAGCGTGGCCGCGGTCACGCTTTTGGTGTGCGCGGCGGCCACAGTGCTCTTTTTAGCCGTGCTCTTTGTCTTACAGGTGCGTTTTTGTTTAAAAACCTGGCCATTTATTTAAGTTACACTACCATTTGCCAGAGATTCCATCCGCGTACGATTCGTTTATCGTTATTCGTTTAAATTTGTCTTCTTGTCTAATTTGCCGGTATAAAAAGTACCCTATGTCCGTCACTGGGTTATGAACTATCTCTGTGCCAAGCTTCACGTCGATAAATTAAGGCGTTGAATCGTAAAGACAAAACAAACGGACAATCAAATACGTTTTATAATATTTAGTAAGGATATCGCATTACATTATTCGTTGCACCCTGTCAATAATACACTGGTAAACATCTTAGCCTAATTGTGCAAAATACAGTTACAGAATTATCAACAAGTTCTTAGAGTTGGTGGTAATTCTGTAGGTTCACTAATGTTTGACCAAAAAATTATTGACAAATGATCATTTGACAAACAACGTTTCACCAAATGATCATTTGGCAAACGAGACATTTGACAAAAGTATCATCTTACAAAAACTCACTTAGCAATTGATCATTTAGCAATTAGTTTACCTATTTCTGGGCAGAAAAAAAAACAACCTCGAAGGCCAATGCGGGAGCATCCGAGTCGGTTATGCCCTAGTTCGTTTTCCTCGTAAAATGTAAATTTAACTGTTGATCATTTGGAAAAGTAAATCATTTGTAAAATGACTATTAGTAAAATGATCAAGTGACGAAACATTTTTTTGTAAAACGTTGTTTGTCAAGTGTCATTTTGTCAAATGACTTTTGGTCAAACAGCAGGACACCAATTCTGTAGCTCTGCCTACCCCGCTCTTGGAATAAAGGCGTGAGTTTATGTATGTGTATGTATTATTCTTTATTAAAATGACGCAACATAGACAAGAGTTTTAAGATTATAATATAACGTGCTGTTTTTCTATCGCTATGAGATTTTAGTTTGGGAGAAACATGTTGTTGTTCTCTTTATTAAAAAAAATTCGATGACTATAAAGTATTTTACTTATTTCAAATTAAGTATACGTGCTTCATACATAATTATTTACAGGAATAGGTATAATTTGCGTTTGTGACCAAAAACTTCCCAGTTTGTATTTACTCTAAAAGGTGCGTTGAATAAGTATACTTATATGCGAGTAATAAATACTAAGTTACAATAAATAAAACCGAACAGACCAAGTTCAATTTAAAACAAAGTTGGAAGAAGACAACAAATCCCAAGGAGAATTTAATTTCCCTAGCTCAAGACATTATTCCTGTTTAGGGAATACTCATGGTACAAGCCTTAGTTTCGGATGTAATATTATATTTATTTATTTATAAAATAATATGTACTATAAATACTGAGTAACCGTGATAGGAGGTTGTCAGTTAACTACGGCATTTCAACAACGCGCGCTTGTATTATAATTTATAAGATTAGTTTGTAATTACCGCTGGCACATTGTCGAACGCAGCGGAGACGTGAATCTTCATACGGTATAATTATGTGATGATTAAAATCCACAATATTGTCCTAATTATTTCGTCGGTATGAAATATCATTTGTCCTAAAAAGTATTTTTGAATTGTCAAATAAGTTTTTTGGTTTCCGAAAGTGTTTTTTTTTTTGTTAAAATGGGGAATGTTCCGCAAGATACCCAGCGTTGTCGGGTTATGTAGGATTTGCAAACTTGAGATTGCATGTCTAAAGACCTCAAATTCACTTACCATCCAGTTTATGCCATACCCTTATAATTTGTATATCTACACATGCCACACATGTTTACTATATGACAGCCACACTTTATTAACAGGAGCTTAAATTCATAATCCGAACACACGTACATTCATAGGCTGTTAAACTCATTACTCTTCTTTTGGGTCCGCGCAATCGCGTAAAAATGTTGTTGTGGTTGCCAGGTGCGCAGTAAGAAAGCGCCGGCGGCGCGGTCACGCGGCATGGTGTACTCGCCGCTGGCGTGCTCCGACGAGGGCGAGGTGTCGGTGCTCGCGGCGCGCCCCGCGGGCCCCGCGTGCTCGCGCGCCGACCGCGAGCCGTTGCTCGAACACCGCACGTAACGCCACCCGCAACGCGCACGCTGTGATCTAGCCGTAAGTGTTTGTACACGCGAATTACTCGTGCATTCGACGTGGAACAAATGTTCGATAGTGTTAAGTCACAAATTTAGTGATACGATTATAATGTTGGACGTTTTGAATTTTTATAATCACTTTGACTTTTAAGATGGACGGGTTCGAAATGTCGGATTTGTTAAGCATATTAAGGACCCGCACGAAGTCGATGATAAGGAAAAGGAATGAACTGCTCTTATTCGTAATTCCAGACATGTGTTACAAATAATGAATGCATAATTATATCCCTATTAGAAAAAATCAACACATCATTTAAGGCGCTTTATACGACAGTACCGCCCGGTACTCCATTAGTTATGTATATAATATAGCTAGCTAGAAATGAATTATAATTGAACAAAAACGTTAGAGGAATAACGTCGGGGTCATAGCCCCTGGAGAGACGTAGGTCGTATTGTGATATGGAAGCTTATCTACCTGTAATATTGATTAGCCTTATGTTTGCTGTTGCCTTGTTTGCGTGATCGAAGTTTCTGCTTGACTCAGTCGTGTTTCACGCCTGCTGTATTCATGTTGTAGAACGGCCGCATGTTCAGATTTAGGTTCTTTATTTACGATAAATATGGTACAAAGGTCTTAAAAAGTGTCACAAATTTTACACATAATTTCTAAATTCTTATCTTTAGAACTTTTCTCTTGGACAATTTCCTGATCAAGGTTAACGAAAGTTTTTCTATCAGAAATCTTACAATGTGGCACTGGTCAATTTCAAAGCCTAGTTCTACTTTCAAAATTGCTGACTAGTATCAACCGTACTTTACAATACTCAAGCACTGTCACGTCTGAACTGGATTACCTAACTTAGTATTGAAACAGCCCCCACAAGTTTCAAGTCAAGAATAACCTACATCTAATAAACTGATAGCGCAAGTTTGTTCAGTTGTTGGACTGTGACAGAGTTAAGTTGGTCACTTTGAATGTATAATCAATGTTTTATCTTCGACTCCACAGCGGCTTGTCTTTAATGCTGTTAATAATATAGGATTAAATAAATGTAAATGAATATTTAAGGCAACAGCAAACGAGTCACTGGCCAACCAAGCCATAGTAGTTGCCAGTTAAAAAACGTCGTCCGATCCCGGTGTGGACGACATGCGCTCTCTTACTATTGACGTCACAATTTTAAAAGCATCGCTTCTCACGATACCTAAGCTTATTTACCTTATTGTTAGCTAGTAGGACACGAAGTTACCATAGATAATATTTTAATAAATTGTACAATTTATTCTCAAAGCATTCTTGCAACCGTAAACTACTTTTAATTAGGAAAATATATTATGTTGTAGCGAATCCATCTTTATTTTTTCTAAGTTGACAATATAGGCTTTAGTTTTAATGTAATTAGTAAAATTGTAATCAACTTATTTGTTTATATTATTTCCCTGCTTCGCTCATTATGTAATTGATTTAACCGCTGGGGATTCACCTAGTTGCTCCTGTCGCTCATCAGCGATATGTCCCGTTCTCCATTTAAATGCGGTTATAAACCGCTGCATACCGTCGTCACTCCGCTTTATTTTCTATGAACCAATCAATATTTATTTATTAGCCCAAATTTATTTTCCTGATGATTTAGTTAAACAATTGTATAAGGTCACAAATAAGTTATTCAGTTTTAGCATTATTTTTAGCTCATGACAAATAAACTCTTCAAGGCTGGATTTGTGCTCATAGAACACTTTGCAGTTTGGGTTATCTAATTAGTTACTAAAGTGTGCCGTGTGAACTTTCACAGCCATTATAAAATTTCACAGTCATTTTACGTTACATGACACCAGAAAACGAAATAAAAAATTGGAGCCGAGACTCTAATTAATTCAATTGGTACCTACCCTCTGTATCCTCTCTAATAACAAACTCCAATATCGTTTTTTTATGTTATTATGTAAAGGATCAAAGTAGGTACAATCGCATTAATAAGCTGCATACTTTAGTGCTTTGTCACTTCACTTGTAAGACTGGCGCAGACTACATTAGTAATTTAATCTAGTAGCTATTATTATAGTGGTAATTTAGTCGTAATTTCATTGTTAAGACACTTTTAGTTACAGAAATACTCGCTACTCAACTATATTACTAATGTACTCTGTACAAGCCATAACTTCATGCAAGCGTTCACATATGCATGACGTACCTAGACTTAGAAAATTGACAAATGTATTATGGGATTTTAGAAACTGTTTTGTCACCAATCCAGCCTTACTAGGGCATTTAAACAAAGATGTAATGTTACCACGCCCATCACAAATGTAAATAACTGTAAAATATTGTTGAATTGTTGATAAATAAATAATGAGAATGTGAAACAAAAGGTGACTAACTATAAATTAGCTTCGAAAGTAAAAGTTCCAGTTAATTTGATTCTCTAGGATTTGTCGTTGGCAGTATTGCCAATTACAACAGAAACTTGTAAATTATTGTGCTTGTTTAGGCGATATTGTTTTGTATCAATTTGTTTATAGGTTATTTTAATTTAAGTAGATACTTGAATTGTAAATGAATCGATCTTGACATCTGACGCATACAAGATTAGTGCTTTCTTGATATATTTTGGTGCCTGCAAAAATTACAAGACGATTTTATAATTTTCTATCTAAATTAAATAATATCGATTGTTCTGTAAAATTCGGTATTTGTTACAGTTTTATAGTTTTATTTTAATGGGAATATTTTTAATTAAGAATATATTTTTGTATGAAATGATCTTATGTGCAATTAATATTTGTAATAAAAAATATGTGTTGAAATTTTGTTTCATTGATACTTCTGCACCCAAATCTTCACAGCTTGAAACAGCTAAAATATTTTCATAAAAATCCCAATATTCCGCGTCATAAGGGCTGCGGTCGCTTCGCGGCAGGGCGGAACCGGAAACGTACAATATCCCCATAAAAACCAATCACATCCCCTATACAAATAAAAGGGGACAGCCGGTCACAATAATACTGCCCTTCCGAGCCTATTAAAATCGGAAGGTATCGGCCTGCGCTGGCGGGTATCGGTTGTAGTCTAAATGTTAATGCGGCCGCGGACAATACTATGCAAATACAGCCCCGGCGGAATTACTGTCATAATGTATGCGAGCTTCAATAACAAGGGTCTGACCCTGCCAACTACTTGACTTACCTGGACAATTCTTGTTCGGCTTTATTTCCATTCGTTGTTCAATTATATTGGCGGCCGAATTTGCATTTGGTTCCAATAGCTCTTTATACTCCGCTGTCAAATGTATGAATCCTTATGATTAATGATTTTAGAAATTAATCAACATTTCTATTGTTTACTTATTAATTACTATTTCGTGTAGGTGTACTCGTATTGTGCCACATCTTTTGTTTTACGCTCATTTTACGCGAAGCTAGCATGCTGTAATAACGCACTGGCCACGCTCATGTGCGTTACCGGTCTTGATTTATCTGCTCCGAAAGTGTAGGTTTTTTTCTAATCTTTATTTATTGATTAGGGGCCTTGGCATTACACGAGCCATGTCAACCCCATAATGTCACAGTATTTATGAGCTGTACCTAACTAGTGTGTTCTCTATTTATAGTTATCCATAAGCGATAGTAAATGCCAAACACTTAAATGTTCTAAGTTCGATCATATCATTAAGGTTCGTTGAGTGCCCATAACTCCCCCGTCAGTTTCCAGCAGGTTTAAGTGAAATACTTAACTGAAGGAGGAAGAATAACCCCCGGAGTAACAAACATCGTACGTCGATTCAGCTATTAAATTATAATTTGGATGCAAAGTACACGGCTTATTCTGAACCAAAAGAGCTGCAACCTTATTCTTGCAGCGCAGTATAAGATAAATACAGGCATTACTTAATATTTAGCATCTTTGCCGAAATACGTCAGAGGTCTCCCGCAAGGATCGCTGTTTGAGCCAACATTTAGTGCCCAAGTAAATTGGCTCCGTCTTATTATTCCCACTGAGGTACTAACAGTCTATTGTTGAACGTGCTTCGAGATGATTCCTCAGAAATAATCAATAATTCATGATATGCTAAACACTAGACTGCGGTAATTTATGAACTATTATTTTATCTATCTGCCTACCATAATATTACAAATACGCGCTAATAGCGTTTCTTTCATGTTTTGAATGGAATATGCCTTGTTTAAGAAATGGTACTTTTGGATTATTTATTACTGACAATAGCCTGCGTGCCATTGAACCGTCACCCGTGTTACATTAATGTTTCTTAACAATAATCCCTTACGAAAATATCATCAAATACCCATAATACTCTTTTATATTCAATACAATATAAATATTATTTATTGAACAACATGTAGAGGGATTGAGGTACTAGCTCGGAGTAGTAGAGAGTAAAACACCTCTTGAGTTTGTAGAAGAAAATGAACAAATTTATTTACAAATAACGATTACTTAAAGCTAAACATTATGGTACAAACAGAATATAGATCGACGAGGTATAACTATTTACAAAAACGAGCGAGAGGACTAGAGCGAGACGGGGCATAAGTGGCGCGATGCGCGCCAGACCAGCGCGTAATCGCACCTATAAAAGAGGCGCGCGGCTAATTAGCGTCCTCGCCGTCCTATCCCATGGTCCAACTCGGTGAAATACCTGGGCGTAACCATGGACCGACGACTGACCTTCCGCAAACACATCCAAATTGTGCTCCGCAGGGCCCGCATGGTAATGGGCCGGCTCAGCCCCCTACTAAATTCCAATAGCAAATTATCCGTAGGAAACAAATTACTTATATTCAAAACCTGCATAAGACCGATCCTGACCTATGCCTCGGTAGCATTTGGCCACGTCCCATCTTGCCGTCTTGCCCCCATGCAAAGCCTCCAGAACCGTTTTCTCAGAAGGGTAATTGGTGCCCCGGCGTATGTCCGTAACAAGGCAATACACCGGGACCTCAATTTCCCTTCTGTAAAGCACATTATTGAAATAGCGGCCCGCCGCTATTTCAATAACGCGCCCCACAACCCAAATCCCCTTATCCAACTCACTTCTTCATACACCCCTAGCCCCATGCCCACCGACCCAGACATCCTAGCCGCTCTTGGGGCGCCCCTCAGGCGCCCCAAGCATATCCTACTAGATCCCATAGACCCAATCCAACTCGCCGTGTCGGAGGGGACGAACCCAGCTCACCGCACAAAGCCGACCCGGCGTCGCCGTCGTCATCGTCGTGGCAGACCACCCAGGACCGGGAACAGCCCCACACTGATCCTGACATCACCCAACCCAACTTAGTACATAAGGAAAATTGAGCCGAGGCGCTCTCTCGGAGTGCCTCCCTCACTGTCAAATGCGAAGTTGTGACGGTGCACAGCACCAACAACATATATCCAATCAAAAAAAAAAAAAAAAAAAAAAAAAAAAAAAAAAAAAAAAAAAAAATTAGCGTCCTCTTTTGCTCCTGGCCGTCGCGGTGAAAACACTGTCGCTCCGCTGCGTGTCCGCTCCAAACATACGCAAAACTTCGACGTCTTGATCAATCGAGTTTCCTTATAACTGATGTCAATCAAGTTTCCTTACTACCGATGTCAATCAATCAAGTTTCCTTACTACCGATGTCAATCAATCACCTTACTCCCACAGTGCTCCCCTTCAAGCGAAGCGTACCGGCAGGCGAATAGTACGTCCGCCTCGAGTTGTCTTCTTGCTTGTTAGGTCGGTGGTAGGAGTAGGTATGACTTGTTGTTTTCCCAGTGTGCTTGAATTCGTGGTTTGCATTGTTTGGTTATTAATGGTTGTCGGTTGCGTCGTTGAAACTTGAGTTGTAGGTATTTCTTGCGTCGTTGAAACTTGAGTTGTAGGTATTTCTTGCGTCGTTGAAACTTGAGTTGTAGGTATTTCTTGCTCGGCGATCGTGTAGGCAGGTTTCAATCTGTCGATCGAGATGTTCGTTTTACGGTTAGGTAGTTGTACCGTGAAAACTTTATTATCGCGTTTCAACACGCAATAGGGTCCGTCGTAAGGTGCTTGGAGTGGTTTTCTTACGGCGTCTACTCTCACGAACACTTTTTCACAGGTTTGCAGGTCGCGATGGACGAATATCGGCTTTGTGTTGCTATGCGACTGGTTCGGCATTGGCTTCAAACTCCGGATCGTGTCTCTCAGCTGATCGATGTAGGCGGAATCATACGTGACGTCATCTCGCGGTGTTTGCGCTAAAAAGTCACCGGGTAATCTGAGATTGCAGCCGTAAGTGAGTTCGGCGGCGCTCACGCCGGTATCGCTTCTCATCGCGGCGCGTACTCCGAGTAGGACGGTAGGTATTTCGTCGATCCAGCTGGTTGCGGTTTGTAGTCTTGTTTTTAGTGCGGTTTTCAGTGTTCGGTGCCATCGCTCCACGATGCCATTGGATTGCGGGTGGTACGGCGTTGTTCGGGTGCGTTCGATGCCAAGTAAGCGTGAGAGAGATGCAAACAGTTGGCTCTCGAACTGCCGTCCTTGATCCGTTGTTAGCGTTGCTGGGCAACCGAAGCGGGCGATCCAGCCTTCGTAGACCGTCTTGGCGACATCTTCAGCTGTTATTTCGCATAGTGGGTATGCTTCGGGCCATCTTGTTGCTCTGTCGATCATCGTCAGTAGGTATCGATGTCCGCTGGCCGCGGTAGGTAGCGGGCCAACGATATCAATGTGAATGTGCTCGAATCTGTCGGTGGGCGCAAATAGCGACGATTGCGCTGAGGTGTGTCGCTGAATCTTCGCTCGCTGACATTTCAGGCAAACTTTAGCCCACTTGCCGATGTCCGAGTTCATAGAGGGCCAAAAGTAACGCTTCACTATGAGTTTTCGCGTTGTATTTATTCCAGGGTGGCTGATATTGTGAATAGCTTCGAATGCGGCTCGGCGAAATTCCGTAGGTAGGTATAGTCGCACGTCGTCGGTAGAAGTTTCACAGTAGAGTGGAATGTTGTTACCGGGAAGAGTTATTTTTTTGATTGATAAGTTACTTTGTTGTGTGAGTTCCGGTATGCTGCTATCTTTTTCTTGTGCGTTCGCGAGTTGTTGGAAATCGATAGGTGTGGGACAGCTGATCGCGTCGATGCGTGAGAGTGCATCCGCGCTTGCGTTTTCTTGCCCACGAATAAATCGGATGTCCGTCGTAAACTCGCTGATAAATAGGAGTTGTCGAGTTCTTCGTGGCGATTCGCTGTCGGGTGTCGACTTTGTGAAAGCGAACGTGAGTGGTTTGTGGTCGGTAAAAATCATCAGCTGTTTTCCCTCGAACATTTTTCGGAAGTGTTTTACAGACATGTAGATCGCTAGTAGTTCGCGATCGTACGTACTGTACTTTTTCTGAGCTTCGGTGAATTTTTTCGAGAAAAATCCGAGTGGTTGCCACGAGTTTTTCACGTACTGTTGTATCGCTGATCCTGCTGCAGTATCCGATGCGTCACTAAATATTGCAAGCGGTGCATTGTGCATCGGGTGTGCAAGCAAAACTGCATTTTTGATACTTGATTTGCAGGTCTCGAATGCTTTTGAGGCTTCATTGGTCCACTCGATCGGTGTCTTGTCGCGCTTCTTCGCATTGTGTAGGTATTGATTTAGCGGCGCTTGGATCGTGGCGGCGTCCTTGACGTTTTCGCGGTAAAAATTGAGCATACCGAGGAAACGCCGTAACTCGTCGATGGTTTTCGGTTTCGGGTAGGCAGTTATGATTTCGACTTTTTCTTGAGGTGGTTGAATGCCTTCGCTTGACACGTCGAAACCGAGGAACTTGACCTTGGGCTGCCCAAATACACATTTCGACGGGTTGATTGTGATACCGTACTCGTCGAGTCGTTCGAGTACGGTGCGGAGATGATTCTTGTGCTCTTCTTCGTCGACTGAGGCGAGTAGTAAGTCGTCGACGAACGGGAACACAAAATCGAGTCCTCTAAGTACTTCGTGTATGAATCGCTGGAAAGTTTGTCCGGCATTCTTTAAACCGGGACACATGCGAGGAAACTCGAACAAGCCGAATGGTGTTATTAAGGCTGTTTTTTCTATGTCTTGATCTGTGACTGGTAGCTGTTGGTAGGCTCGATTTAGATCCAAGGTTGAAAATATTGTTTTGCCGGCAAGTTGGTATGTGAAGTCTTTGATGCGTGGTATGGGGTACCTATCGGGTTTTGTGATGGCGTTCAGCCTTCGGTAATCCCCACACACACGTATGTCACCATTCTTTTTAGGTACGACATGAAGCGGAGATGACCACGGACTTTTGCTGGGTCTGCATAGTCCCTGTTCGATCATGTTTTCAAATTCCTTTTTGACTTTCTCATAACGGTGCGGTGCGATTGGTCGAGCTCTGCAGTGAATTGGCGGACCGGTGGTTTCGATAAAATGTTCGACGGAGTGCTTCGGGCTGAGTTTCATCGATGTGAGTCGGGTGGTGCCGGGGAAATCTGCGAGCACGTTGTGATAAGACTGCTTTATGTCGATACTGCGAACTGTTGGTATGTTTGCAGTAGTTATCTGCGCGTTTGTTGTGAGCTGGGTCTTTCCGTCGATTAGTCTTCGGTTTTTAACGTCAACTATGAGATGGTGGTAATTTAATAAATCAGCTCCGATGATGGGTTTCGATACTGCAGCGATTATGAATTTCCACTTGAACGGACGTCGGAGGTTGAAGTCGAGTTCTAGCGTCTTCTCACCGTAAGTAGGTATTACGGTGTTGTTTGCGGCGTAGAGTTGGAATGGCAGCGGTTGTTCTCGGGAGCCTTTTTTTCTTGGTAGAACAGAAATGTTAGCTCCGGTGTCGACCAAGAAAGTTAATTTTGTTGTCTTGTCGGTAACAAAAAGGCGGTGTGAAGTGTCGGTAACGTTGGAATCCGCCGCGGCCAGCGTTACTTTTAGTTTTCCGCTGGGTCGATCACCTTGAAACTGCATGGCGGCGAGCATTTCTTTGCATCCATGCCGAAACGGTGGTGGTAGTAGCAGTACGGCATGGGCGAATTCTTGCGGCTGCGGCCTTGCGACGCGTTTCGGGAATGTGGTTGGAAACGGCGGCGAGGGCGACTATTGTGTTGCGATTCGTGCGGTCTTGATCGTAGCTCTGCGACTTCTAACGAAAGTTTTCTTATTTCGTTGATTAGGTAATGTGTGTCGATGGCTGGCTGAGGTTGGTGATACGGTTGCGGCGGTGGCGGTGGCGGTGGTGTGAAAGGTGTGGATATGGCGGCAATTTGCGGTGTCGGCGAGACTTCCATCATTTTATCTGCTAGGAGGGCTAGATCTTCGAGAGTGGTCTTCGTCTTAAAAACATCGCTGACGGCAAGTACAGTTCTGATGTGGGGTGGTAAATGTTCGAGCCACATTATCTGTAAAGTGCTCTCGGGGAATTTGTCGCGGTTGAGATTCTTCATTTTTCTGAGTAGCTGACTAGCCTTCTGGTCTCCCAACTCTACTTGTGAGAGTAGTTTCTTGACCTGCGCGCTGTCGGACTCTTCATACATCGCAATCAGTCGCGATTTAATTTCGGCGTAATAGTTTGCTTCTGGCGGCGAGTAGATGAGATCGGAGATTTGCTGTATATCTTGTTTTTCCAGCTGCGCGATGACCAGTTGAGCGAGTTGGGCTTGGCTCTTCTTGAGATCGGCGGTGGCTGCTTCGAAGCTGCAGAACCAGAGACGCGGCTGGTCGCGCCAAAACGGTGGAACACGCAGTGAAAGGGAGATGCCGCTGATTTCAGGTTTTGCATGTGAGACTTCGCTGGGGTTTTCGGTGCTTGCCGGAGCATCTTCATGGTTTTTCATTTTCAGGTTGCTTTGTTGTTCGTCGGGGTCACCACTGTAGAAGGATTGAGGTACTAGCTCGGAGTAGTAGAGAGTAAAACACCTCTTGAGTTTGTAGAAGAAAATGAACAAATTTATTTACAAATAACGATTACTTAAAGCTAAACATTATGGTACAAACAGAATATAGATCGACGAGGTATAACTATTTACAAAAACGAGCGAGAGGACTAGAGCGAGACGGGGCATAAGTGGCGCGATGCGCGCCAGACCAGCGCGTAATCGCACCTATAAAAGAGGCGCGCGGCTAATTAGCGTCCTCTTTTGCTCCTGGCCGTCGCGGTGAAAACACTGTCGCTCCGCTGCGTGTCCGCTCCAAACATACGCAAAACTTCGACGTCTTGATCAATCGAGTTTCCTTATAACTGATGTCAATCAAGTTTCCTTACTACCGATGTCAATCAATCAAGTTTCCTTACTACCGATGTCAATCAATCACCTTACTCCCACAAACACATACAATAACAGCATGGAAGGAAATCCAAAAAAAGTTACAAAGTGAGACAACAGGTGGTCTGATCGCTAAAAAGTGATCTCTTCCTGACAACCTTACAAAGAAGAATTAATGTAGGTACTAAGGTTAAAGTTCATTTTTTGCATGGTGCACTCAAATCAATACAATATTGTTACCATGTCAACGTTTCGCACACAGGTTTACCCGTGCTTTGATTACCCATTCATACAGGATTTCAATAAGACGCTTATTAACCTAACATATATACATTAACCTACACAAATATACATATATATACAGGGTGTCGGGTTACTTGTGGTCCAAATTAAAAAAATTAATAGGTCATCTTGAGGACTACCAAAAACACCCCCATGAATTTTCAGCGATATTTAGTACTTTCAGAGATACTGATTAAAATAATCAGAATTTTTGGAAATTTTTCTTGTGTCCATCGTACGAAAAACCCTTAAGCTCTTGTATTATTTCAATGTTTTTTCAGTCTTTTTTTCATTTTTATAATCATTATGAACTTAGGATGTTTTTAAAGCTACATTTTTCCAAAAATTCTGATTAAAATGATCAATATCTCTAAAAGTACTAAAAATCACTGAACATACATGGGGGTGTATTTGGTAGCCCTCAAGATGACCTATTTAAATTTTTAATTTGGACCACAAGAAACCCGACACCCCGTATATAGACGAGCAGAAAAATTAAAAAGCGGGTTCGACTATTGCTTTCAAAAATTCGCAACTTAAATGTGCCGCTGCAAAACGGGCCTTGTAGCAAACTTTTTAATTTTGAACACACGGCAATTTTGTTGCTAGGTGTCTGGTTAGCCGTGTGGTTGCCGGCTTAGAATTGTGCCACTCCATGTCTTCCCGTGGATGTCGTAAGAGGCGACTAAGGGAATAAAGGCTTGTAGTATTGTTAGGCGATGGGCTTGCTACCTGTCACTAATATACACTGTTAAACATCTTAGCCTAATTGTGCAAATTGTGGTTACAGAGTTATCAACAAGTTTTTAGAGTTGTTGGTAATTCTGTAGTTCTGCCTACCCCACTCTGGGACTGAAGGCGTGAAGGTATGTATGTGTATGTATGTGTGTCTGGTTAGATCATATGTAGGCAGGTACGTGTGGCTTTACTTTTTGTCGCGCCGAACAAGGAGTGAATTAAAGCTTTTTGTCGGGCTTGTATTTCATTTGCGTACGGTGGGTTTGTATTAGTATATTTTTTGCTAGTGTGTGTTGGTCCGTTTACGGTATTTAATATGTTTAATTTATCACGATCCACTTGAGATTTGAAATTAGCACAGAGCTAGGCACGTAGATTTTAGAACCGATGATGAGCGTTGGAGCAGAAATGTTCTGGAGACAAGCTAAGCTAGCGATTTTCGAAAATCCACATAATGCATAAGATTGATATAAGCTGATGACAGCTCCCATCGGCCGCTTATGTCAACTCCATACACATTGAGTCGATAGAAAACAGGAATGTTAGCAGCAGCGTCTGCATCTTGGCTAGGACTACTGCTAGAGGCAAAATGTTGGCAGGCCTTGCATAAGGTAGACCGACGATCATAAGCAGACGTGTGCTAACTCGTATTATCAACGTTTGGATAGCTCTTACTTACGTGACAGTCATGGCAGCCGAGTTAAAAAAAAACATAGTAGGTCAAAGACAATATCGGTTTTTACCGCCCAGAGTAGAGGCCCAGGGGCACGTTGTAGGGATTTGTTATCCATAAATAAGATACCCATACCCAAGATGTGCTCATTGAAAATCCTCTACTACCATAAAGAGGCTCGCTGATATCGAGCCTCTTAAGATAATAGATTGTGGATGGATTGTGGTTGTTATTTCATACAATACGAGACAATTTACTATCAGTGTCAGTCATAATTATGCTGGAGTCAATAATATTTGAGGTAGTATTTCGCTACGATTCTAAAATAATTTAATGTGGATATTTTTATCAAGGCGGTAATATTTATTTCCGACGCGTATGGAAATATATTGTTTGTTTACTATGAAATCTCCGTTATTGTCGAAATAAAAAATAATAATTTGATTATGGTTTCTATTTTAAAATGTAAAGGGAATAAATAAATAATACGAGTATTTATTAATGTTGACTAACATCTTGATCTTGACAGTAACACCGATATAAAAATATAAATATTAGGGGACAAATATCACACCAATTGACCTAGTCCCAAACTAAGCTCTAGGCTTGTACTATGGGTACTAGACGTTATAATTTGCCGTCGTGAAAAATTATGCTACATCACTTCAATATTCGTGCCTCGCATTACGCATCTGATCATAAGGCTGTCAAGAAACAGCTGGATGCATGTAGAACAGTATTAGTCATGGTGGATGTCTTTGGGGAATGTAAATATACTACGGTGCAAGTATTTCTGCTTACGCGATGATGATGATTGTTGCCCTATCCAAGCATTTAAACTGTGGCGACTTAGCGACATCTAACGGAAACTTGTATCAACAACTCGCTAGCGCCACCAGTGTCAGACAGCGGAACTAAGAATCCTACAACGCGCTAACGAAGTTTCTAAAGTCGGTTGATATATATACCACTTCCAACTTCATCCCAATGGACTTCGGTCCCCAGGCATAACACCCGCCTGGAGAGAGATCTCTCTATTGTCCTCTATTCCTACATTGGTGACCCCGACGTGATCGTCATCCTACATTGGTGACCCTCGACAATGGACAATTACGCAACCTGACGACCTTTTCAAGCACATGACGCAGTTTCACAGCAAGCCAGACCAACCCACCCGCACTGTGCACCACTAGCATTCTGTAATATCTCTATGCCTGGTGTCTACAGTGTGCACCCTACTCTCACACTCCACAACGCGACTCACTGCGTCCTACAACGAGTACTTCACGAGCAGGTACACGACTCACTGTGTACTCCACTCACACTCCTCATCTCCTGCTACGCTCGCCAACGCGGCACTGAGCACTATTGGAGACATCCACACTGGCACTTGCAAGCGGCAATTCAACGCACAGACTGCACGTCATCACATCATCACCATCAACCTCCGGTCTCAAAGGGGGGCTGATGTGGCGACTTAGCTAGCGACATCTAACGGAAACTTGTATCAACAACTCGCTAGCGCCACCAGTGTCAGACAGCGGAACTAAGAATCCTACAACGCGCTAACGAAGTTTCTAAAGTCGGTTGATATATATACCACTTCCAACTTTATTCCAATGGACTTCGGTCCCCAGGCATAACACCCGCCTGGAGAGAGATCTCTCTACTGTCCTCTCATCCTACAAAACTTTCAACTGCATAATTCCGGATTAAAAGCAATGCCCCGTTTTCAATAAAGATACATAAACAAAGTGACTCGCATGAAGGTTTTAAATGTAAATAGCCCAACAAGAATGAAATTGTATACATGGAGCCATCGCGTGAGTGGAAAATGTTGAAATCAAAATGTAAAGCGACGCCAGCGCTGAAATTCAAATTGGAACCTATGAAAAGCGACGAAACGAGCATTTAACCACGGATCAAAGGGTAAATTCCAGTGCGTTTTGTCTTTTTTGGTAGTAAATAATAAAACACAGTGGTACTTTTTATTAATTACATACTAGCAATCTGCCCTGGCTTCGCACGGTTGAACTATAAATATATTGTTTTGAACCTTTAATGATCTAAATTGTGGTAACAATCGGATTACAGATATAGCTACTTTGAGCCAAGGGAGGCAAAGGTGTAACTCAAGGTAAGCGTTCTTTGCCAGTATCATTTAAACATAAGTTACTCTTAAACTACGTTTTGAAGATTAAATCTTTAATCTGGACCGGTAAGAAGTATTTCATATTCTTAATATTTTCGACGAGTTTTGGGACAGCCTGTATTTGAACAATACAATAACAATACTGTTATCGTATTGTCACCGTTTTGATAGCTCTTATTTAATTGACAGCAGTGGCGGTTGAAGTCATAACAATACCATAACAGATTAACTAAATATTCTAGAATAGAGGCGCAGGTCGAACACGATATCGTTATAACCGCCGGGAATAGAGGCCCTGGAAACTATGTTTATATTATTTGACGCGATTGGTATACATATTGTATAAATAAATAAATAAATAAATACATACAATACATACATAAACTCACGCCTTCATTCCCAGAGCGGGGTTGGCAGAGCTACAGAATTACCAACAACTCTAAAAACTTATTGATAAATCTGTAACCGCATTTTGCACAAGTAGGCTAAGATGTTTATTAGTGTATTAGTGACAGGTGGCAAGCCCATCGCCTAACAGTACTACAAGCCTTTATTCCCGTAGTCACCTCTTACGACATCCACGGGAAAACATGGAGTGGCACTATTCTAACCCGGCAACCACAAAATAAATAAATAAATAATAAATAAATGTCTAACCAATTGACCTAGTCCCAATTTAAGCTCTAGGCTTGTATTATGGGTACTAGACAATGATATAAATACTTATATAGAGAAATATATACTTAAATACATAGTAAACATCCATGACTCAGGAACAAATATTCGCGCTCATCACACAAATATCTGCCCTTACCGGGATTTGAACCCAGGACCGCTAGCTTCGTAGGCAGGGTCACTTCCAACTAGGCCAGCGCGTCGTCAAAAGTGATAAAACTGCTGTTCACTGTACTTTTAAGGTTAATCTTTAGCTTATCATATCTACAAGATGTCATATGAGTTGGTCAAGAAAAGGAATATGTTTGATTGTCCGCCCGGCCCGGAAGATCGTCGATAAAATATGATTAGCCGTTTGATAATCGCGGCACGTATCCAATAGGGTCGAATTTCAAGCATTATTGCGTCCATCCAAACCTACTTTACCTATAAATATGAAACGGATGATAACTAACCATTGTATTTTATTTAGTCTTTTATTCTGGTAAAGAATGTACTTAATTAATATCACGGATACCTGGGGCAATTTTAGAAACTCGACATAATGAGTAAGATTGACGTAAGCTGATGAGTGATGACAGATCGCGTCGACTACTTATGTCAACTACATACATTTTGAGTCGATAATAAACAGAAACGTTAACAGCGTTTGTGGGTGAATCAACTTTTAAGGTACTCCTTTTCTTTTGCGGTATCAAAACTTTCCTGGTGACTTATCATTAATAATAATGTATGAATATTAATATCAGACCACCAAATTTACAGACCTTACACGTTAAACACCTCAAATATTATTTAATCTTCGAAAAAACCTGGTAACTCAGGGGAAAATGCACATTTTCCATACAAAACCTAGGGACAACATCGTCCGCTGCGTTACCAACTATATTATTATTTCAAACTGTACTATTTTTAAATCAAATCATTTCAAATGCTAGCCTAATTGTCTGAATTAATAAGCGTGTAAGCTACGTCGTTGGCAAATATATCGTTTTTCTAAAAACATATAATTTGTGAAACATGTCGAAAAATGGGGAGTACCTTAGAAGTTGAGGGTATTTCTCCAGATCATAATTTTTTCGAGTTCGGGGCAAAAAGTGCTTGAATTTAAAACCGTACGTTTTCACAAAAAAATATGCATATGCTATAAACTTTAAGCTAAATGGAGCATACATTATGAAATTGAGGAAAAAAAAAATGAAGTGCTGAAACTTGACATCGGTGGAGAGTCCGCAATGCAGATTTCTTCGCAAAATAATTCGAAAAGCAACATCTAAGCTAAAATAATAATATCTAATATTATTTCACATGTGTATATATAGTTAACAATTCACATTATATATATCAAAATAAATAAATGAGAACAGTTTAAGAGCAGTATCGTATATTTCGATACGTCCGAGAGTAGTGCTTGATTACAGTGGCATTTACAAAACGATACGCACACCTCTACCGAAAAATGTTAGGTACTACGCTGCCCGCTTGTCGGGAAGCATGTAGTCACGCCGCCATTGCTGGAGGGAGCCCACGTGTCTCGCGGCATTTGGGCAGATTTTACCGAGGTAAGTTCGTCGCTCGGTGGTTTTCGAATAGGGTGATTGTTGAATTCGGTGGAGCGATTTATTTGTAGAATTTCTAGTTTTTGTGAAAAGTGAACCAGATGAGAAATACCCCCAAAGGGATGAGTTTTATAATTAAAAACCTCAATATTCTATTATTTTTCTTCTTCTCATAATTGTTAAAAATCGTTATATATTGATCTCGGTGGGTGTGATCTCCGTGGATTCGGTGGTCTTTTTGACCACCGAATTCAAATTACATCCATGGAAATCAATTATTTACGAAATACAAGAAAACAATTTGTTGATTTTTACGCCAACCTAACGCCTACGACATTTGTTTTAGATATAAAAATGGGTAAGCTCACAAAAGAACAAAAACTTGAAAAAAAAAAATAGCGAACGAGCTCAGAAAGCAAGAATAAAAAGTGACCCCACGCTTTACGAACTGCTTAAAGAAAAGGATAGGCAATGTCGACCCTAAGCCTTTTCTTACAGTTTTCAATTTATTGTGTGTAAACAAACAGTGTTGCATTTAACATTCCCAATAGTAAAACAATGTTTTGTTTGCATTATAATGAAATATTTTACTAAATCGAGAACTGCAATTAATTTCGCTTTTGGGGTAAGCCACCTAAAAAACCACTTAAGTTGATTGTTGATCTCATTGTAATAAACCAAAATAAATAGTTATTAAATGTAGGTTAGTAAATATTTGTTGTTAGTTACATTATTTTATTGTGATTATTAATATTTGATCATGTGCGTTGTTAATCAGATGTTATTTATTTGGTTAGAGTTTCGAGATGTATTCTGGTCTCGAAACTCTAACCAAATAAATTACTACTTATAGAAAAATATGTAGGTCAGCTGATCAGGAGAAGATTTAGAGAAAAAACTTTTTATTTAAATTCAATTACCTATTATCTGTGATCAGACATGGGTCCAACTAAATAATTAAAGTATTAATCATTCTGTTAATCCTAAATATCAAAAAATAAAGAAGAACTGTCAAATTTATTTGGTTTTTATTGAAAATGTTTATCTCGGTGGACGCAGTATTGAATTCGGTGGTGTAATTTATTGAGATATTGATCTCAGTGGGTCCTTTTTTGATTTCGGTGGCAGTTTTATTTTAAATATTTAATATCTCGGGCTGCACAAGGCCGATCCGAGGCAAATTGCCACCTAAAATTATTAAATTTAAGCTAGTTCAAAAAAAGTATTACATTAAATAAGAATTTTCAAAAAAAAAAACGGCCACCGAAGTCACGCAAAATGGCTCGGTCTGGAGAAATACCCTTGATTCACCCTTGTATTGTATCATTACTAGGCCTTTCTTTTGCTCGGTTTTTGACGTAAAATCAAGATAATCTAAAGCTAGTTTGTGTAACAATACAGATACTAAACAGCGTAAGGATTACTAGATAGACTGGTTGTGTAGCGGTTTAGGAGTAAAACATTAGGTATTTATTTCAGGCTTTTTGGGGTTTTTTGATACTGAGACCCAGATACATTTGCATCCAGACTACAATCTCAAGACTGTAATCCTAAGAGTACAATTGCGTTGCCAACCCTGAGCCTCTATTCTAGGGGTAAAAATGGGTCTATTCCCACTAGATCCATCAATGGATCTGTCAATGGAACTAGTGGGAATAGACCTAAAAATGGGGT
The DNA here is from genome assembly GCA_927399475.2 of Acleris emargana. NCBI lineage: Eukaryota > Metazoa > Arthropoda > Insecta > Lepidoptera > Tortricidae > Acleris > Acleris emargana. Next base: position 9,383,822 of record OV656853.1, on the reverse strand, counting down.
AAAACCATATTCCTTTGACGTGTTATCGCATTGTCAACTTTAGGATAGCTCATGGATAGCTCTTATTTACTTTGACAGGACCTATTGGGGGGCCGAGTTAAAAACACCGTGTTGGTAGAGCCCCTGTAGAACTTAATAATACTACGCTTCCGTAGAAGCGTAGGCTCGCTACGCCAAGCCTACGGCGTATAGGCAGTTTGAGAAGAAATGTAGTAAGAACCGTGGTCCGTGATCTGTATATTTGATAATTTCAAATACTGTAACCGGTTTTTTTATTACCTAAGAAAGGTCGACATAAAACAACATTGTGATATAGGAATCATGGATTTCATGGTTGATTATTTTTATTTTCGTGTCGCATATATCAATCGGTTTCTAGAACAAAGGAAGCAGAATTTTAACGAAAAGTCTATTATGTATATTCTATTGCCTATTTCGAGTATTTAGATATCCACATTACTAACAACGGGTGAAAGTTTCATATAGATTATTTACCTCTCATGATCTAAAATGAAATGACCCATAAAAACCTATGTATAGGCGGACAAAAGTACCTTTTCTTTTTAATTTTCTTGGTTAGCTACTAACAGCCAGTTACAAGTTGGCCATTTTGTCGTTGGGCGGAGGTAGAGTCTCCCCAGACCTATCGACGCCGAATCGGCTTGAGCAGGTAAGAAAAAGTTTTATGTCCATGCAATAAGAGCGAAAACGACGTCTTTCCGTTCGCAATGCCGAATCGAGCCGAGCCGAGCCGAGCGACGTCGTTTTCGCTCTAATTGCATGGACATAAAACTTTTTCTTACCGGCTCAATCCGATTCGGAGTCGATAGGTCTGGCGAGACCCGTAGGCCGGTGGAAATGGTTGGCCAATGTATAGTCACGGTAAGAAAAGATTCGTCACTTTTCGACCTTAATAGCGTTGAAATAGAGTAAAAAAGTGGCGGAACTTTTCTCTCATAGCGAGTAAAAAAGATAACGTTGTAAGACGTATTTTTTTCATTTGTTCATGTTAAAATAATTCCTTTACTTCTGGGTTTATTTTCTCGCAATCGAGGTGAAAAGTAAAGTGTTTAACTCTCGACAGTTTAAACTATAATGCCGTAATGACACTTAAATTCAAACTCAAATTGTTAATTACGTATCACATTTCGAAAACACGTGTATAAGGAATACGTTGGTAAATATAGCCACCTCAACTCGTGTCATTATAATCTATTTTAGTCCTTTGATAAACAATTAACAATTATTTAGCGAGTTCCTGCCACACAGTCTCTTCATTACACGTCTCAAATGTATTCAATATTTTGTTTGTCTATTGGTAATGACAAAACTTTGATTTAAACAATTATGCGAGTTTTTGAATAAATAAAATTGTTAAAATCCTATGACATACAGGGTGACATAACTAATGGATAATGAATTCTACTAACTCGGTTGTTTACATTAGCCTTCTTTGACTATCGTTAACTTTCTAATAAAACTTATAATAAAAGTCCTTTAGTGTGTTTACCCCAAATTTAATACCTAAACTTCTTATCTGTCACTCGATGTTATCAACCTAATTTAAGGCTGGTTTACACTTTGAGAAGTAGCAAGTGAAGGTAAGAAGTGATAAAGTTAACAAGTACCTAATTAGGATGATTATGTTAAGAAATCGATTACACCTTAGCCTGATTTGTGCAAAACGTGGTTACAGAATTATCAACAACTTATTTAAGAGTGCTTGGTAATTCTGTAGCTCTGCCTACCCCACTCTGGGATTGAAGGCGTGAGTTTATGTATGTATGTATGTATGTATCGATTACATATTGCTAAGGCCCTGTTTACACTTTGTTAAGTGCAAGTTTGAAGTTCATATATTCGCTACTTGCCATTTGACAGCGAATGTATGAACTTTACACTTGCACTTAACAAAGAGTAAACATGGCCTTTCACGTTGATTTTACTAATCATTTTACACACGTAGCTCTCACCTGCACTTGCTACTTCACAAAGTGTAAACAAGCCTTAAACATAAGGGATAGGGTAACAGCATAAACCAAAATAAAATGTTTTAAAGTTGAACTTGAAAAAAAAACTTTAAAGTAAATTGGAGCACTAGTAAAGGGGTTTAGTTTAGGGAAGATGAATGTAAAGCTTTTATTTTGTATTACCAATTTGAAGTCACCCTGTATATTATTACACCATGCATTATGGTACTGCATTCCAATTAAATACTTAAACTTGAGAATAAAATTATTTACCGAGGATTTTTATTGATGACGCGTTGGCCTAGTTGGTAGTGACCCCGCCTACGAAGCTAGCGGTCCTAGGTTCAAATCCCGGTATGGGCAGATATTTATGTGATGAGCGCGAATATTTGTTCCTGAGTCATAGATGTTTTCTATGTATTTAAGTATATATTTCTCTATATATAAGTATTTATATCGTTGTCTAGTACCCATAGTACAAGCCTAGAGCTTAGTTTGGGCCTAGATCAATTGGTGTGACATTGTCCCTTGATATTTATTTATTATTATTATTATTTCCGACTTCGCTTGTAGAATTGTGTTTTATGAGTAGGACTTTAATATTAAAACACAAACAAATGGAAAAAGAAAACATAATTTGGTCAACGATGTAATTGGTTTTCCTTGTAAGTCTCGCTTCGCTCGGCGTCACAGGAATGGCGCCGCGGGCCAGCCGCAGTTCGAGCGTGATAAGATATCCCAAATTCTTCCGGACTTTATGCATTATATATTCGGAGGTATTTGTTCTACTTAGTTTGCTGTAATAGGTGGTAAATACTCAGTATTTTTAAGCTCAAATAACTAAACCTAAACGTATGAAGTAATAATAACTTTTTTAGAGTTAGAAACAGTTTTTCAATTTAACTTTACAAAACACACAAAAACTTCACAACAACACTACAAAAGGAGAGAAACAATTAATAAAATTAATTTCATTAATCTCTATCCGAGGTTCAAGATACCAGATTCAATCATTTGTTGATAAAATTGTACATTTTCACGTCACAATATTCATAATATAATGAATTATTGGAATATAAGTTATTGCTTAATTCTAATGTTACGTCTTCGCCCGCTCCCGCCACGTTGCTCTGACATGACTGTAGAAACGCTGAGTACGAGGTTGACGAATTACCAGAAGCGAATCCAATCATTTTTCTCGAAAAGTGAATTTCGCCGGCACGAGTTAAAATATCCGTAGTAATATTGCTGTAAAATGAAACATTTAATCAGGGTTCGTTTTTTTTTTTATAGCTTATTTTAATTTGGCTTAATTGATTTCGCATAATTTGTATTGGCATAATAGTACAGTCGCATAGTATTACTTTGGCCGACTACTTTGATTGGCATATTACGATCTTAATAATACTAGGTAATTGTAGTTGGACTAATTTGTATTCGACTAATATACATTATGTATATTGTTGTTTGGGCTACTAATTATTTGTTATATCTTTAATTAACCATAAGTTAGGCTTGGTTAGGCTGGATTAGTTTAGCTTAGGTTAGTATGTTGTCCAGGCGGGAACTGCCTAAATGACGTAGAAGGTCCGCCAAGTGGACCACCGTCGACCTCGTTTTCGTTCCTAAATGTATATAAACACAAACCTTTTCTCGTAGTGCATCAGGCTCGTGGTTGTAGTTTTTTGTTTTTGTTTTGGAAAATAGATTTTATGCATTTTGTTGTCATGCCAATTCATTATTATTATTATGCTTTTTTCTATTTATAATGTTAGTCTTTGTGAAGATTATGCATTCTTTGCTTATGCTTTTTAATTGTATGCGTAAAAAATTATGCTTCAATTGTATTAGGTATATCGCTATTTTGGCTTAATTTACAAATAATTTTATGCAATCCAACAGTGAACCTATTTTGCCCCGCACTGTAGATTCCCAATATAAAACCAGAGTAATATGTGCAAGTTCTCGAGTAGAGTAGGTGTTGGCTTCCGCAGGTGGTTGACGCAGAGTTGTCCGGGGTTGTTATTCGGATATAACTCCTTGGCCTCTGCTGGGGTGTATGTATAGCAATTTCCCTGTATGAAAAAAAGACGATTGTATCCATTCCACCCCGCATCTATCCTCCCTAGTTCAGAGTTCCTACCTTGCCTATCGGCTATCTATAGATTAGCGAAACGAGAGAGAGTAGCGTAAATTCACCTTCAGGGAGTTACAGTAAACGTTTTGTACAAGTATATAATAGTATTTTATCCACGTATTCAATACAAACAATTCTAAACAATAGATTCCTGCTATAAAATACCAAGTAAAAATACTAGTTTTGCTGTTCCCCGCACGCCTCAAGGGAAACGACAACCCAGTTCATAGATTGAATTATCGTCCTTCACGACCGACGTTGTTTGACGCCATGTCCGTGGAACCAGGATATTGAATTTATTTACATACATACATATTACTGTCTTCTGTGGAACTAGGAAATATAGCGGTGCCGTTATTATCTTTTCAGCTAAAAATCAGCGCTTTGACTAAGTACGATAAGCTAATCGCCTTTTCAGTAGGTAGTTGCAGGTTTCATTTGATTAGTTGTATTAGGTATCTAAATTAGTTTTTTTTTTTATTATGTAGATTACTTTACTATTATTCTTTAATATAATATAGGTACTATAATTAAAAGTTAATACTAAACTTATTAAAATTAAAATTAAACTAAGATACTCAAATATTAAAGATGTAAATAATAATCACCAATAAAAAGAACACCCTCTTTAGCAGGTCCGCTTCATCTAAATTAGTTGTTTTGCTTCTGAGCAATGGATGTTATTATCTTATTATTCCTATATACATATGTATTTGGCATGTCGTTTCTAGCTCACAGTATATATTTCCAAATAATTATATAATTTAAGTTTTCCTATATGGGAGGCTGTGAAGAGTGTACCCATTTTGAAACGTGAATTTAATATTTATTTTATGAATGACAACTCTTCTTGAGTTGCTGGCGTTTATGGGCGGTGGTGATTACTTCCCATTCAGGTAACCTACATGCTCGATTGCGTCCTTCTCGTTTTTATAAAAAAAACAATGTAAATGGCAGCACGGACCTCTACCTCACCTCCAAGCCACAGTGTTTGCATTGTTGTCTTCCGGTGTGGGAGTAAAGCAACTAGTGAAATGAAAAGTACGGAAGGATTCCATCTCGGTCTTTAGGGTTGGCAACACATCTGCTGTCTTAATATGGAAAATGTGTATTATAATTTCAGCACTTACTATGATGTACTTAGGTGGTCCATCTGCTTAGGTTAGTCTTATATTTATAAATAAATTTAGTTAATAATTAATTAATGTACCTATAATCTCTCTATGGCTGACCACGGGTGAGCTTAAATTCAGATTAGCTGCTGCGCTCACGCTCTTTTCATTACCGCAATCTGTATACCTATCTATGGCAAATGTGTAAATGTAATTAAATAAATAAATTTGATATGATTTGATTTGATTCTCAATGCCATAAAAACGGATTCGATCAGTGTGGTAATTCTTGTAGGAAGATAAATATCCAAAGTAAACGGTTGATGTCTTGATAATCAATAAAGACACAAATGTAACCTACATTATGAAAGGATTGCTTTGATCTTATTCTAAAGTTCCATACTATATATTAAGCAGTATTGAACGCTTAAGTTTGCTACATGCTTTATAATTTAAGTACAATTTAATAAACGTTCAAGTCATATACATCGAACGATAAAGCGAATAATGATTTTGCACCAAAGCGTTTATATTTAAATGAACTCTATTGAAATACTGAACAGTTCACTGATTAACTTTTCAATATAATTTTATGGGCTATTGACTGACATGTCATCATTCATTTTAAAGTTTTACTGGAGAAACAAACCAAATTTTACTAAGTTCGATTTTTTACACTTATAATATTTTAAACTTATTGCAACATTGTTTATTTTTATGTAGCCTCTTATTAGTAAGATGAAATGTTTTGTACAAAATTGTCTGGATGAAATACCCCTCAGCGGCAGTGGGTGGTCATGATTGCCGCAGAACCAATGACTGTTGAAGCCGTCGTGTTCTTGAGTGGAGACCGGGTCACGGGTCACCGGGTCCGGTAAACGTCGTTCAGGACACCCTGGGGCAAGGTTAGATGAAGAAACTGAACATGTCACACCCACCATACCCCTAGCTATACCCCTATGGGTAGGGTGGGACTGAACCATACCACCGTAGTGCTGTGCACTATAATATGCTTTCAGGTTTTAATGTTTTAAAATCCCATTTAAGAGTCGACGGAGATCCGCTGAAAATCGAACATAACCTAAACCTACCTCATATCCAGCACTTCTACGGCTGTATGGTTCAGTCCCACCCTACCCCCAGGGGGCTAGGGGGGGGGGGTATGTTGGGTCTGCACCCGGAACTGAAGATCAGCAGCAGTGGCGTATATTGGGAGAGGCCCTTGACCAGCAGTGGACTAATACGGGGTGATAATACCCCTCAATTAATCTGGTTTTAACACAATACGAGTACGAACGCGGGCGTAGTCCAATTTAATAAATAAAATGAAATGGCGATAATCCCGTTAAAACAAGTAGAACTAAATTGGAACTGTTTAAAATGAAACGTAATTACACAATGAACGAAATTCAGGTAATACGCGGCTGAAAATTGCATAACTACAAATAGATACAAAAATAATGGTTTTACCGCTTGCGTCAACATCGCCAAAAGAGTATTTGGTAGTTTTGAAACGATATGTATTTGAACAGTTCCTTCATTCCACTTGGTTTAAACCCTTTTAAAAGCGATTTAATTTTTCCATAAAAAGGAATTTAAACCCAGTACCTAATGGTTATTAATTATTATGCATGTATGTATGTGTTAAGTTGCCTTCACTCGTTTTTCCAATTTCCTGATATACGCAAGTAGGTATCTGGCAGTTAGAGGCATTGTTGAGTATGTATGCATTTGTGCGTCTGATTGCGCCCACACTACTCATACGTCATTAAGGTTAATAAGGTTAAATTAACGATTTTTACAAATTATCTGAAGATTCAACATCAGCCCTTAAGCTAATTGGTGACGCCGCGACAAGAAAGGTGTATTTAATACGCAAATGCAGTTAGACCAGTTGGAAGTGACTCTGCCTACGAAGCTATCGGTCCCGGGTTTGATTCCCAGCCAGGGTAAATATTTGTGTGTATAAGTATTTATTTCTTTAATCCATTGTACAAGCCTAGGGCTTAGTTTGGGACTAGGTATATTATGTGAGATTGCACCCCCGATATTTAATAATCATAAAACAAATGAAACTCAACCTCATCTACCACGACATTAATTTATATTCCATTGACCACCTTACATACATTCCACGCGGTCGCACTACGGGATTTCACCGCAATCGACTAAGCCACGATACAACTTGGCGGCGCTCTCATATTTCATCACCCACAGTTAGATTTAATCACTGGCTGGTAAAACCCCTCGGAGTCGTTACAGACTGGCAACTTTGTGCCGTTCCCACTGCGAAATAGAATCCAGATGGTTTTAATAGCTTTTTAACACAATTACTGGCGTAACTTTGCGGAATGTTTGGTGACATTGAAATGTTTTGCAATCGCGATACAGTGTCGGTGAAAAAATCAAGCTTGCGGGCTTATTATGGTCGTTTATCATTCAGTTAAAACATATGTCACTTTCTGACCAGTATGTTAGTGCGAGAGTGACGGATGCTATATCCACCGCGATAAAAGCGACCGTAATTCGAGTCTTGGTGCTTGTGCACCGTACAAGTACCTTGCGCATATTGAGCTTTTGCCAGCAACTACGTCCGCGTAGAATTTGTTTATACTTAAACTAATTGTAAGTATTCTACCATAAACTGTTATATTTCCGTACCCTAATAAAAAGTATCCTTATATTCTTTCCCGAAGCTTCAATATTTCATAAATTACAGTTAAATGGTTTAGCTGTGAAAGCGTAACAAACCGACAATAAACTTTCGCATTCGTTATATTAGTATTAATAGGTACGGTCGGCTTTAAGTAGTTGCACGCTTAAGTGCTTTGTCATTTTAACGTCATGTTTGAACTGCTGCTCTAATTGTCAAAGACATTAAAGCGGCAAGGTACTAAAGTGTGCAACTACTGATAAAGCCGACTGTACCTACACAATGAAATTCATTCATGGAAACATACGAAACTAAACCATTATAACTTCACAGTCATAAGATTATGTAGATTAGTTCTAGTTGCAGTAGAGTGTATTGAGCAGTAAATTATTCAGTGGGCAGCGTTGGGCGGCATGATGAAGTGCGTCAGTTGGACCAATTTGAATTAAAGTACTTTCAGCAGCCGAATGCGAGGAGAGCCGGTTCGTTCAGAGGGACACGGGCATGGGGGATGACGAGCGGAGTTTAATTATTAATATTTTTATCACATTTCTGTAATATGTCAAAAGAAATACTTATTAAGGAAATCAACGGAGTGCGAACATACCATCAGGTGCAAATTTGACCTTGCATTTAATAATAGACATTGCATCTCATTCACCATTTTCTATTCAACTGCTCACACTGAACCCTCTCTTCTGGGGGTGGATATCCACGCCACAAAGTCTAAACCCCAAACTGACACCCAGAAACTGAAACTAATGCCCAGCCCCACAACGCCTCGTGCGGATGAATTCTCGCTGCTGCAAGAAGGGTTGCGGGAACGCGTGCAGCTGTAGGAAGGCAGGGGAGAAGATTGTACATGAGCAGTTAAATAGAAAATGATGAATGAGATGTATTGCGTATTAGTAATGCAAGGACAATGTCCTGTCTAATGCGGTTGGTATGTCCGCAAGGAGCGAAATCGAGCAAAGTGTCGCGTAAAAGCAAGTAGCGTAGATTGAAGCTGGTTTTCGTCGCAGCCCTGGCGAATAGTTGGTGCTCGTCAAGATTGTTAAAAAAATGGAAATTTCGAAAAAAATATGAATTTTGAAAAGCTTTATCTCGTAAACTATTCGGTCTACAGAGACAACTTTAATCTCATTTTGTAGTACGTCAGGGTTGTAATCGCTAAAATCTGAAAAAAAAACAAAACTAACGCGGTTTTTTTTATTTTTGTCAAAGTTGCTTTCGGCACTCGAGGTCACAAACTTGGATTATTCATTGGGCCAACGTTATAAACAAGTCAGCAAAACTTACAGGAATATCATAAGTTTGAGACAAAATTAATTCATGAATGAATAATAAAATAATATTTACCTGCTACCACTACTACTCAGATATTGTATGGAATTTGTCATTTCCTCCTTAGTCCTTTTAGAACTTGTTTATTAAGCGTACCAATATTAGTCCAAAAATAATAATAACACATTAGGTAGACAATATTTAAGTAACAAATAAACACAATACAATTTCAATAGGTACAGTTATAAGCTTTCACATTCTTTGTGAAATCTTTGATAGAGTAATGGTACTCTTGGATTAGGTATGCATGGAGATTGCTTTTAAATAAGTTTCCAATAAGTTGCCTGCTAGAGCGTTATAAACTTTAGGAGCCATGCAATATAATTTTTTGTATGTGACAAACAATTTATAGCGTGTAATCTAATTTTGTTACTTTGCCTCTCATGGAGTTGCTGTTCAAAACAGACATTAGATTAAAGATTTTTGAAAGTGCTCGGGGTGTCTTTATCCGATAGACTAAGAGCGATATTTTAATATAATATCCTGTAAATTTTAGCAGTTTCTTTTCAATATAGAAGTCTACAAGAACTAATATTAAATTTAAGGCGCACTGCAACCTCACACACCTTTTCTGAGACCTTAAAAGTGCTTCTATGTTTGAGGAATTTTCCATATCAGTATAATTCCATACTGCATTATTGAGCCTACATATGCATGGTATGCCATTAAGGCGTTCTTCTCAGAACATATTTCACGAAGGCCGGCGCCAGAGCAAAGGAAAGTCTTTCACTCGCTGACTCTATTTGGAATTTTCAGCTCCAATTTTCGTGAATAAGAAGTCCTAGAAATTTGGTTATTTGTTCGTTTTCTATGACTTGTCTACTATAGGTTATATTTATTTTCAATATATTTGTGCGACATGTACCAAATAGCATTACTTTTACCTTACAGACGTTTTATTGTAGATTATTTATTTTGAACCAATTGTCTACATTTTTATTGTGTTATTAATGTCAGTTTTATTAATTTTACAATAATTACTGGGTAATAATAACAATTATGATAGTGTCATCAGCAAACAAACCTGATTTGTAACTTTAGGAAGTCCTTTAACATATAAAATGAACAAAACGGTTCCTAATATTGTTCCCTGAGGTAATCCGCAACTATTTATCCTATGCATAGATTGATAAATTTTATTTTTGACAGTATTGTTCAAAGTTGTTGTTCTTTTAGTAATTTCTACATATTGCTTATTATGCGCTTTACGTCGAATATCGTACTTACCTACCAGTCTATTGAGAACAACATAATCGAACGCTTTGCTCATATCTAAAAATATAGCTGTAGAATGGATTCCTTTGTCAATACTTTCAATAATGAGTTTATTTAAGTTAAAAATGCTGTTGTGTTTAAAATTTTCTATGTATATTGAAATTTGTGTGCAGTATGTTGCACCCTGTGACATTTCTAATTCACTATTTCTAAAATATTTAACATAAAGTCTGTTAAAAAGTAATAACCATATTAATCATTTTATCTTTATATTTTTATGTATGTATTTTCACGCCTGTAATCCCAGAGTGGGGTGCTACAGAATTACCAACAGTAAAGTTGTAGGTAATTCTGCAGCTCTGCCTACCCCAAGTTATTGATAATTCAGTAACCACATTTTGCACAAATAGGCTAATATGTGAAAACACTTTATTGTTCTTAAACAATTACATTATGCAAATATTAAAATTATTGAAACAAAGGTACAAAGGCGAACTTATCCCTTTAAAGGATCTCTTCTCTTAGATAGATTATAGTCGGCGAGCAGCGATAATCGACTTCTACGAGGTTGGAGTCGATATTATGATTGTATGAAATAAATGAATATTTCGAGACTTTCAAGCCCTTAGAACTCAAAATTCAGCCCCGATTTTATCCTTACCTTAGCTCCAGTGTGTCCCGTCTATTCCAGCCTCCGTATGAAATTTAGAGGCTCATCGGCGCTGCGGTTCTGTAACACATGGCGGGTCCATTAGGGATACAAGTGCAGCAAAAAGGTCGCGTGTAATGGAATTCCCGTGTCGGACGATTGCAGGTCGGAGGAGGAGTTGAGGAGAGTGTCACGATGAGGTGAGATCTTTTGATGACGTGTGGAGTTTGGAAGATCGGTGTTGTTTGTTGTTTGTCAAAGGTCACGGTAAGAAATGGTTGTTGTGTAAGTATAGGAGATTTATTATCTGTTGCTATTTATTTATCCGACTGACCCACAGGATGTAATGTTTGAATCGATTCCATTGTGACCTCCTGTAGCCTAAACGATTGACCGATTTTGAAGAGTATTTTGTTAGATTGATATCGGTTGTGGGAGTGACAAAGGCTTATATTTTAGTCATGTAATGAGAATAAAAAGAATAACGATATTTTTTTTACATAAATAATATCGACGACAACATCAAAAAATGCAATCGGGTTTTTAATACTTGCTTTCAGTACATCAAAATTATGTAATATCATTTATGATTTTATCAAGGTGTCCAATCACTTGACAACATTCCACAAACTAATCCATTTCATAAGCATATCATTTTACAAAATGTATTTTTTCCGAAACTGTAAATATTTCAGGATTTATTTAAGGACCATCTTTTAAATCTCTAACCATGGAATGGAATTTATAAACATGGAATAAACTTGGAATAGTTTATGCCATTCTTTGTCTTTATCTGTAATTGTGACATTTGCATCTGACAGAAAGTGACAAAGCATGTCATAAACTATTCCAAGCTTATTCCACGTTTATAAATAAGGGCGTATGTGTATGGTGAAGTTAGTTTTAGGATTGGGGGCAGGTCTGTAGCTAACAGCCCAGACACATAAAATTTTCTGTGAACATTATAAAAAAGGTCTGAATCTTACGCCCATAATATTAATTCTGCTAACTCTTCTAATGTTCCCTTCAGTAATTTACTTTCGTACCTAGAAACAATTCAATACCAATGCGTACTCACCATCCTGAACCACTTAAGCCCGCAGTGGGGGTCTAAGAGTACTTGATGAAAAATGTTCACCCACATAATAACTCAGGAACACCCGCCGCGTAATGCACGGGTCACGGGAACAATTCGGAAGACCGCGGGTGACCTAGCAAATTGATATTAAAGTACTTCCATGTGACAGGAACCTTTGTTTATGGGATGTGCGTGGATGATATCGTTCCATGGTCGCTGCTGGAGGCTAACGCAATAATGAAACGAGCCGAGTAAAACGCCTTGTAAATATGACTTGTTACTTGATGAAAATAATACCTATGTGTGGACAATTTTCCGATGAAGTTAGTGTTACGTAAACTGACATTATTTTGTGTGACGAATGTAGAAAGTGGTAGTGATGCAGGTAAGCTGTGGTTTAAATTGGGATCACCAAAAGGTTCCAGGTTAGGAAAAAAGTATGCTGGAAAACTGAGAAAGGATTCCTTATTTAAATTGAATAATGACTTCACAACACAGCTTCACGCTACTCACAGCGTAGATTGCCAATTAAAAAGCGAGGCAATCTAGCATAGCTGTACTATATAGATATACCTATATACATATAAACGTACCTATGAAACTCAAACTGACAACATATGTTTAGCAAAAAGATACATTTATTCCAGTGTTTTTAACTCACCACGACTCGTCCCGCCACTCAAATTAATAATAGCAAGGAATGTTCTCTTGGTCTTAGGGTAGTACTAGACAACGATACAAATACTTATATAGAAATATAAATACTTAAATACATAGAAAACATCAAAAACTCAGAAACAATAATTAGGCAGGGTCACTACCAACTAGGCTATCGCGTTAATTAAATCAATATCTCGGAAACTAATAACAATTGCTGAACATACATGGGGGTTAAGTCCATAGCTTATGAGCTGCTCTATCACCGACTTAAAGTTTTGCACCTAGCTACCAAACACCCTGTATCATTCGCTTAAATAACAACTATGACAGCAAAACGGGTTTTTGTCACGGTCTATCATTACATTAAAAGTGTAACTACATCCGTTAGAATACAAATTCCAAGTGAATCCTCAGGTTTATCTGCTCCTTTATAATCTGAGTACGCGCCAGCGTCAAGTTCCTCGGTTTACAATCTCGGCGAACAACAAAGCATCAGCAAATAATAAGTTTGGGTCAGGCGTGATACATTTGCGGCGGGTTTATTACCGCCCGTTAAGATATAGATTGCCTTGCCTTGTTTACTGGCCCTGTTTATGTTGGCACCGGTTTATTAGATCAGGTTGTCGGTAGTTTCGGTTTGTGGGATGAATGGATTTTAGAATAACTTTACGAAAGTGTTTATTTTACGATGTTCTACGTATAATTTTCTCAGAAATTGGATCTCTATTCAATATAATTTCAAACTGAAAACATTTACAAAATCCTTTTACTGTTAATGCAGTTTGATGGATAGTACATGTAAAGAAAGAAAAGAAAAGAAAAAAGAAAAGAAAATAATTAATCTATTCGAGTCAAACATTAATGAACACAGTCATTTAAAAAATAAAAATTGGAAACATGCACAGTTTGTCACGAAATGGTCACAACTCAGCGTGATGCTGGCAGAGCCGGCGCTGGTCTTCCGTTGCGACCACTTGGTGAAGTCACGGCGAAATGACGCCACGATCGGAAAGAAAATTATTATAAAAAAAACAGCCAAAAACACGCCACGCAACTACTTAACGCCGTCGTGCAAACACCTACCTACAAAATTTGCAAACTAAGTTGAACTTAAAAGGTTGTTGTTTTGTTTAAACTGTAACAGCCAATCTACTACTGCTACTGAGTAGGTGTTCTAGGTGCTACGTGAAGACAGAATCAATAACTTTTTCAAAATAAACTGTAAAGTGAAAGCCATTTTTTAAACTGTTCTTTATTTGATAACTTTATTTAATTTTAAGGTTAGGTTTGAAGTAAAACACTTTCAAATGTTTTATGAAAATAATATAATATAATATATTTTATTATAAAAGAATTGAAAAGACTTTATTTATTTGTCACGGGGTTACAAAAACATTAAAGTAAACCATGCATGCTTTGCCCAAAGGGCGTCCAAATATAATCGTAGTCAGTTAACTAAATATGTCTAACACCAGTATACAAATTAAAGTTTGAAATACTTGGGTCAGTCATGTTAGGCCGGCATTACACCTGTAAATTATTGCTGTAAGTTTTGAGACGCAACTATGGGTAAGAGTGAGTGGCAAATATCTGCATCTCTCTCTTGCATATAGCTTTGTTTAAAAACTTACAGTAATAACTTACAGGTGTAATGCCGGCCTTAGGGCGTAAAAAAGGAACTTCATAATAATCTCACTATAACTAAACGACACGCTAGTATAATTACGTAATCCTAAACCAAATTAAACTTAATACTAAACCACTAGGGCGCTCGCGAATACCTTCGCAGACTACCTACCCACCCACGTACCTACCCTGTAGTTAACTCGAGCCAAATTACGTACATAATTACAGCCGTTAAACAGTATAACCGTTGATGACACTGAACGAGTTCAACTTTAAAACGTTGCCATGAAAGCAAGCTGTTTCTCAATTTCAGTAATTTGGCACAATTTTTGCAGGCGGCTGGGCCGAGTTCTGGATTTATATCTTATGCGGGCTTAGCGGAGTTTGCGGGGTGACTCCGTTACCTCGGTGTAGTTTAAAAATGGGAGGGATATTTTAATAACGAGGCTTATAAACTGTTTGCAGATGACCTTGGATCTGGAGGTCTGGAGTTGTTGTTAAAACCTATTTGCATTAACAGTGCTGTTCTAAACTAGCTGCCATCTCAATTTTCCTCTTACAAGTCAATGATATTGAGATTTATGCTATAAAAGTTTTGACATTTTTACTTCAAGAAAGTATTTTTTTGGACTTTATTTCCATATTTTTCTTTTTAGATGATCTATTAGATATATTCACGAAGAATATTTAGATCTATTTTACATATTAATTGACGCCAAGATGAACAAGTTTGGGTGTTACGTTTTTAAAAAAATATAAAGGAATAACCATGGGATATTTTGAAATTCTGTTCGATAAAATCAAAGATCATAAATTTCATAAATTGACATGTGTTCACTGAGTTATAATAAGAACTAAAACTTCATCAAAAAGTCTGTTATGGGCATGGTAGCCCTTAATAAATCAATCTATTCAATGTTTCAATTATTACCTTCTCGTAAATATGGATATCTAGTGAGTCTACGCTACTATCATAATCCTATCAGAATGTAACGAATACTTGGTCCTATCCACAGTGTAAATATGACCAATATAGGCTCACCGAGTGACTTTACGCTTTTCATTCGATACGGTAAAACAATATTGCTTTTGACGTGTTATCGTATCGTCAATGTTTTGATAGCTCTTATTTACTTGACAGTAATGGCGAGTTAAAAACCAACCATAACTGGACAAAAGTGATATGGTTTTGCGTAGTTAAATAAAAACAGCTACGTATATCTAGTCTAAACTTAATATTATAATTAGGCATCGGAGTTTTTGTCGCACGGTAAGACTAATAGCAAGCTATGGAGTCGTCATTTGCCATAAATCTAAACTCTTATTCATATTCATACTCATTTTTTTAATTTATCTTAAAATGCCTCTATAGCGGTCGGTCGTTTATAATTTTATCTTAGTCAAGTTATATTAAAAAAAAACTATTAGATTATAAATACATAACTTGAACTATTTTAACATACAATTCACCACTAGTGTGGACTAAACATTCCCTTCTGCCGTGTTTTAATGTATCTTTTGTTAGTTTATTAATTTTCGTAATTAAATTAGTATAAAATGGTGATTATTTTTTATTGTATAATTTATTTTCCAAATATAACAAAATAATTGTTTCTGAACTCGTCAACGTTGTTGTCCTTGATTATAAAAAAAAACCTAAATAATTAAATAAATAAATGAATATGAATATGAATAAGAGTTTCGATTTATGGCAAATGACGACTCCATAGCTTTCTATTAGTCTTACCGTGCGACAAAAACTCCGATGCCTAATTATAATAGATAAGTAGACTGGAAATAAAAATGATCCAAAAACTTTACGCATAATTCAGTAAATAACAATAAGTATTCAAGCATTTTTTATTTGTTGTCATTACAGTCTATATTTCCATAATAAAAAGTGATAAAAAGTTTTTATAAGCCGCGGACACGAACGAGCACGTTAAGTATGTCACAATTGGAGTAAAAGTCGTAAACACCTCTTAAACGAAGTTGTAAGTATTCTTCTATAATCCTTCGAGGCTTACATTTTGTTTTCTTTGCAGACTTTACGATAACATAAAATCGATAAAAAACTGTTTAGAAATAAACGAAAGCAAAGTATCTCAAAAACAAGTTAGGTACGGTAGTAAATGAAGTCATGCCACGGTCATAATTATTTCAAAGCACGACTGTGTAGCAATTTGCTCGTACCCACAAACTTTTCTTCGTCGACTGTCAAACAACAAAAGTGTCGGCTGTGTCGGAAATCTTGTGACATTCCTCAAAAGTTTAATGTCTCTTTTTGATAAGCCCGCCTACATTACGCGGCATAGACAACTTTTATTCAATGATCAATCACCTCTGACTGGAATTGTTTTATTTAAGCCCCGTTGTCCTGAGTTAGGGAAACCAAACGGCCTCGAGCTCAACGAGAAAGTTTCGATGAGATTGTATTGGCCACATCCCAAGTTTTCTGGACTGACTCAGGGGAGTATTACTTAGCTACCAAATAGGGATTTGGAGCCAATAGAATCATATCCACGTCGCGCTGTTCGGGACCCAATGTGTCCGCGGCAATGACAGAACTTCGCGTGACATGCTGCACGATGGAAACACGTGTAAGTGTCGATCTTACTGGCTTTTACGTGCCATTATTAATAGTTACTCTTTTATTAAAGCGGTAATGGTTGAATTTTCTGGAACGAACTTTTTAACTGAGGTAAAAGTTACGTCAGTAGATGCATGATTTAATGTAAAGTCAAACGAGGAATCAGGTGAGTTTTGTTTAGTAAGAAACTTTTATTAAGCCTAGTTGGTGACCCTGAGTATAAACCTAATGGTTCTAGGTTCGATTACCGCGGTAAAGGCAAATGTTTCGGGTATGAGCGCAAATGTTTATTGCATTGCATTGCAAACATAAGTAGTTTCAAGATCAAACTGAAAGAGCTAGCTTTGACGCTACAAATGGACAGTTGCACAGATCACTTTTTTTAATAATTTGGTTGTTTTTTTTTTTGTTAATGTGTAGTTTTAACTTAGATTATAATATGTGTAATTAATGCGCTTAGGACGCTAGATCTCACTTTGTTGTTATGTTTAATATTTTATAATTGTTTATTTAAATTGTAGTATTTTTATTATTTGTAGACTAACTTTTATGCTGTGTTTCTTTTAAATGTTCTATTTCTTTTCTTGTTTTTGCCATCTTTCTCATGCGGGTCCAGCTGAAAATCAGCGCTGCGGCTCCGTGCCACAGCACCACGCTGAGCTGGTACTCCGTTTCGGCTATTTTATTTTTAATTAGTTAAATAGATTTTGTAATTTTATTTTTATTTTCTCTAATGTGTGTGTTTTTTTTTGTGTTTATTTAATAGCCGAATAAATTATTCTATTCTATTCTATTCTATTCTATTCTATTCATTGCAGAGTCTTGGATGTTTTTAATTATTTGTAGTGTTCCGTAGTAAACAAGGGACCCTTATAGTTTCGCCATGTCCGCGCGTCTGTCCGTCTGTCGGTGGGATAACTTAGAGACTGTTGGTCCTACAAAGCTATAATTTGGCATAGTTAGACTTTGAAATTACGTCGACACAGCTGTAAAATAAAATCTTGAAAAAAATGTATTTACCTACCTACAAGTAAAGATTTTTTTTTATATGGCGGCAAGTATGTTGAAGAAGAATTAGCTGAACAAATCTT
This sequence comes from Acleris emargana, assembly GCA_927399475.2. Taxonomy (NCBI): domain Eukaryota; kingdom Metazoa; phylum Arthropoda; class Insecta; order Lepidoptera; family Tortricidae; genus Acleris; species Acleris emargana. Next base: position 9,365,697 of record OV656853.1, on the reverse strand, counting down.
TATATGTACCTATGTAAGTATTAATTTTCAGATTATGGGGATCGTTTAGGAAATATTTAACTCGAAAAGTGTAATTTTTGCCAGAGTTTCATGCTGAACCTCACTAGAGCCAAAACTACAAGTAATAAAAATCTGATAAATATTTTTAATGCAAGGCAAGCACATATAACGAACTTAAAACACACACTTGAGTCGTTCCTAAGGTACAGGCGAGTACAGTGTTTGTGCCTTCTAAAGATTATCTAAGACCAAATAACTGGAAATAGAAAATTAGTTTACTTATATTATTTTTGAATGGATGGATGAAAGAAGATTGACGAAAGAGATATCAAGATCGTAGCAAGTGGAAAGAAGTGGTCTCTGCCTACCCCTCTGGGAAACAGGCGTGATTTAATGTTTGTAATGTATGAGATGCGATGATGCTTTTATTTTTATTTTATTTATTTATAGATAATGAAAGTTAACAAAATGGCTTGACAGCGGACAAAACAATACAAGTTTATCTGCCGCTGTGTTCACTCGTAATATACAAATAACTTACATAATTGGGATAGGTCTTTAAATATATTTAGGTATAAACAAAAACAGTTTCCCACGCCGATGCACATGCACTAGCATGAGTTCTACATCAGCATTAGGAAAGCTGTTTTCATGATGCGCTTACACCGGTGTGGGTTAATACAGATTCGTATATATATTTCGGCCGATAATTGATTTAAAATGTTCGGAAGTAAATATTGCCACGTACGCTTCCTATAAAAGTTATTCATTTTAGGCAAAAAATATTTGGGCAAACGTTCCAAAATTCTAAGATGTTGTGGCCTGGAGGTCTTCTTAAGGTCATTTAAGTTACTAATTTCTTCACTAACAATTAACATTTTACTTCTGTTATAAACATTAATTATCTTACAAAATTTAAAAAGTCCTATCTCTTTATGAATAAATTTTAGTCTGATAGAATTTGGAACCATTGCATTGTTTCTATTTTAATAATGTTATTTTCGAAAGAATAGATCTCAGTTTCTTGCATACGTAAATAATGTGAGGTCTCCAGTTAAATCTGTCATCAATCACTAATCCGAGGTAAGTGTGCTCGTAAACTAACTCTAATGGTGTACAATTACATAATATTATGTTTGGTTTCATACCATTACGTCTATGAAGGCAGTTGTGACTATGAGCTACAATAGTAGGGTTCGAAGTTATTGCTAAGTAGGGGGAATGGATGTGCATAAGCTTGGTTTTTGTATAGTTTATAACTTCGCTTCGGAACTCTACACCGGTCCGACATGCACTTGCCTGGTTGTTATAGGTATGTTCAGCGTTTTCTAGCCATGGGTTTAGTTTTGGATAAGATTGTCCCCTGTCCCTTAATAAAAACTAGGTACCTAGTAATAGAAGTAAGCCTGCGATTTTAGTCATTAACTAATAGGTAAAGTTGAAACTATGGAAAGGCATCTGTCATCATGTGCCTGAGGAAAAACCAATGGCAATTCTACACAATGTAATTTTCTGTTAGTGGGTTAAATTGATCGCCTGTTTCATCAGTTATTGCAGCACAGATAACATTTTAATATTTTTCCCGCAGGCAGCTTAAATAAATTTGCGTTGTTGATTAGTTAGTATCCGAGCATTTTTAATTTGTGCAGCTACTATAAATGCAAAACCTATCCGTTACACGTCCATTACGGGGCTGGTTCGTTTAGCGTGTCACATCGCTGGCGGCTCGGTTCATACTGTACTATGTCATTTATTTTTGTTCCGATATTAAACCTTACAATGCACCGATCAAGATCTAATTTACAAGTATACATTTTGTTGAGATGACACAAAAATAAAGAGACACATCGACGGCATATGACAGTGGATTTTTACAAAATATTATTTTGTTTGAGCGATGTGTAAATAAAAATGAGAGACATGAGAAATGGCGGTTAGATAGAATAGAACAGGTTGGGTATTAATATATCAAAGTTTTGTCAAAAATTGTTATCTCTATCGAATATTATGAATTCTATTTGTTTCCTGCTGCTGTGCTCCCACCTAAAAGGTCTTTTTTAGGGTTCCGACTAGGAACCCTCATACGAGTAGTTTCACCATGTCCGTCCGTTCGCAGCCTAGCTCAGAGACTTTTAGTACTAGAAAGCTACAATTTGGTATAAATATAAATTTTAGTCAAGCCAACAGAGTGGTAAAATTAACTGTTGCAAAATTTTTTTTTTGTAAACTAAAAACGTTTCCTACACGTACCGTGGGGATGTATATTTATTTTCTCGTCTACCCCAAAGTGTGGGTTGTCGTTGGATAGGTCTTTCAAAATATTGCGGGTTTGTGATTTTTTTTGATTAAGGTATCCGTTTATGAAATATTAAGCTTTAAAGAGCTAATTTTTGTTAGAGTCAAGTGTCGTCCGCCCACCCCTACAGCCAAAACTAAAATTTTGAAAAATATCTTACATGAAAGCACATAATATAATGAATTTAATAGGAAAACTATCACTACTAAGTAGACTTCAGTGGTTCTTGAGTTACAAACGGTTTAAATGTTTATACCTACCGAAAACTTATTTGCGGTGTTGGTAATCTGACCGCGACCTATGTCGATGTATGGGGATAACAGTTTTCCAAAGGCAAAGTAAAGTTTGTCGCGAAGTCTAATTTGTTTGTAGTAATTGCTTCGGAACCCTACACTGAGCATGGTCCAACATGTTCTTGCCCGATTTTTAAAGTTCTTCATGCTCCTCACGATTCATTGAATAATGTCTTTGATAACTCAGCGGATAATTTCCAAAAATCACGAGAATATATTCAATGAAAATTTATTTAAATTACAGAGGTATCCGACCACAACAAACATTAAAGACCTATTATTATCCCTTCAGTAACCGAAACAAGTGATCAAGTTTCAGGATTCGGAGGGAAACCGTGGGTTGACGGGCCTCGTATCAAGTTGACCGGGTTGCCTTCACTACCTTCACCTGATATGCCTTTGTTGAGAGCTGGTAAGCCTTCCCAGGGACCAATTGAAACGTAATATTTCTAATAACCGATAGTAACGCACAGGATCGTTGGTTAAATCCCGGATAGCGAAGGGATCATTAATTACAGTGCAAAAGGTCAAACAAACTATTTCGGGTTCGGGCAAGGTTTGTAATACTAGCTTATGCTAGTATAAGGCATAGCATAAGGTTGTCTATCGCCATTAACGTGGTAACGCGGCCTGTGCGAGGACTGGGCCAGGGGCAACTCGAGGGAGACATTCTGACTACGCTTAGTTATTTATTTTAAATATCGTTTCTGACGTAGAGACCTCTCGTCATTTTGTTCCTAGTCATTATTTTTAACTTTTTTTATTGACTTTTTTTTACATTTGTAATGATTTTATTTGTGTTACTTTTATAAATAATTATTTATTACTTTATTACCTTGTAAAGAGTAAGTTATAACTTACTTTTAAGTATAATTGTATTTATTAATTGGAAAAATTACTTACTGCTGGAGTTTCTTTTGGCGCTTCTTCTCCGCAATGATGGTCTTGTCCGAAGCGATGGTAGATTCACTCCATATTACTGACGTGTAAAAGAGCCCTCATGTGGCTAATTTACTGAATAAATATTTTGAATTTGTTTTTTTTTTTAATTTTGCTTTAGCTAGTCTTAAGTTAAGAGTTTATTGTTATTTTATTATTCATTTACTAAATAAATGAGTAAGAGTGAATGAGAGAGGTATAAATACGAAAGTCGTTTAATGTGCTATGCACTGTACTTGACTGACAAAATTATTATGTATTTATGATTCCTACTTTCGTACAAATTATGTGCATTACTGAACATTGGCTTAGACAAGACCAATTAATATTTGATTTTGTAAATTTTAAATTAGTTAGTTGTTTTGCTAGAAAATGTGCCATTCATGGTGGCTCTTTAATAATAGTTAAAAGTACTCTTAAATCCAAGGAAAGAAAGGATATTGTCAAGCTATCAGTAGAAAGGATTGTAGAAATTTCTTGCGCTGAACTAGAAAGTTATATAATAATATGTATTTACAGACCACCATTGGCTGATTTTTGCACATTTGAATCAACTATGGAACATGTGTTAAAATTAGCTTGTAATAGCCAGAAGCATATTATAGTTTGTGGAGATTTTAATATTAACTTACTCGAAATGACAAATAATACCACTAGGTTACTAAGTTTATTTAAATCTTTTAATTTAGGTAATCTGTTCTTTGAACCCACTCGGATAGGTGTTAGTAGTGCAACCTGCTTAGATAATATTTTTTGTAATTGCGAATGTTTGGATAAAGAAATATTTAATTGTTTTAATTCGGACCATAGTGGTCAGAAGGCATCTTTCGTTAATGATTTTTATCAAAAACCTCAGACAATAACATATCGACCTATAACTAATAATCGTTTGGAATCATTCAAAAATAAAGTCCAGAGTAATCTATCAGTGTTACCTTTCATACATAATGAGTGTAATAGTATTTATAATGACTTGTTTGGCGTAATTCTGCATCAATTTAATAACCATTTTAAAATGAAAACTTTAACTAGGTCGAAAACCAAATTTAGCGAATGGGCTACTGCAGGTATTCATAAAAGTAGAAATAGGCTTTACAACCTATATAGAGAGAGGGAGGACAATAAGAACGCTGACTTCCTAAATTATGTTAAGAGTTATTCAAAGACCTTTAAGCAAGTTTGTTTAACTGCCAAGGCAAATTTTCTTAGTCTTAAACTCAAATCGTCTGACAATAAGGTAAAAACTGTATGGAATATTATTAATAGAGAAACGGGTAAAACTAAAACTCGCGATAATCAGGTCACCCTAAACTCAGGTGACAAACAAATCACGTCAAATAAAGACGTCGCCTTAGCATTCGAAGATTATTTTTCCAACATAGCCATTAATACTACGAAATGTCTCAAATCATCCGCGGTTCAAGCTCAATCATTACTTTGCACTAATGTCAGTAAATGTAATATAAACTTTGAATTCAGCCCTATAAATTCAGTTTCAATAGTCAAAGTATTTAAAACGCTTAGTTTAAAGAAGACTGAGGATTTGTGGGGCACATCAGTTAGTGTACTTTTTCCTATCATAGGTGTAATTGCACCCCATCTAGCATTAATTTACAATAATTGCATTTCAGAAGGGATCTTTCCAGATCTTATGAAATATAGTAAAGTCATACCTCTTTTTAAATCGGGTGAGATGAGTGATATTACGAACTTCCGTCCCATTTCTATACTACCAGTTTTAAGTAAAGTCTTTGAGAAACTAATTCTGAATGATATGTTAGGTCACTTTAATAGAAATAAACTACTTAACAATAACCAGTTTGGCTTTACCAGAGGTCGATCAACAATTGATGCGGCATCTGTTCTCATTAAATATATATATAACAGTTGGGAGCAATCTTGCGATGCAGTAGGACTATTTTGTGACCTTTCTAAAGCTTTTGATTGCGTGGTTCATACGACCCTTATTTTAAAATTAGAACATTATGGATTGTCTAATAAAGCTATAAGTCTTATGTCTTCTTATCTCAGTGATAGAACTCAAACAGTTGTTGTAAACAAAACACAATCTGATGGAGCTACAGTGAAAATAGGTGTGCCTCAAGGCTCTATTTTAGGTCCTTTTCTATTTTTGGTTTACATAAATGACTTGCCACCATCAGTAGATAAACTTTGTGATATTGTACTTTATGCTGATGATACTTCACTAATTTTCAAGGTAGACAGAAAATCCATAGACTTCAGTAGCATAAACTCCACACTAGTTAAAGTACTTAATTGGTTTACTAGCAACAATTTGCTACTAAATGCTAAGAAAACTAAATGTGTTAGATTCGCTTTGCCTAATGTTAAACCGTTAGATTCTAGTATTATTCTAAATGACGAGTGTTTGCAAATCGTAGATAAGGCAGTTTTCCTAGGCATAACAATAGATAAAAATTTGCAATGGAGTCCCCATATAGCTGTACTGGCAGGTAAACTAAGTTCGGCAGCTTACGCAGTTAGGAAAATTAGACAACTAACCAATGTTGAGACAGCTCGCTTAGTTTATTATAGTTATTTCCATAGTGTTATGTCGTACGGTATTCTAGTTTGGGGTAAGGCAGCTGACATACAAACTATATTTGTGTTACAAAAAAGGGCCATTCGTTCTATTTACAACTTAAATTCCCGTGACTCCTTAAGAGATCTTTTTAAGGAAATTAATATCTTAACTGTAGCGTCACAATTTATTTATGAGAATATTATTTATGTTATAAAAAAATTGGATTCTTTCACAAAAAATTCTGATATACATAATTTAAATACTAGAAATAAAAATAAAATAGCTATTCGAAAATTCCGCGTCCGTAAAGTACATAAATCATTTGTTGGTCAATGCATTCATTTCTATAATAAATTACCTGAGGTGGTATTAAAGTTACCCTTTCCAGCACTCAAAAATTACTTGAAAAAGTCGTTAATGTCTAAAGCGTATTATAGGATCGAGGACTATTTAATAGACAAACATGCTTGGCCTAAACCCGAAACTTAATCAATAATATATTTTTTATTTGTTTTTTTTCAAATTCAAAATCTTTATCTTGTCTGGGGGACACCGTTGATGTAGGAAAACATATCAATCTTATGTGGTCATCTTGCACCGTCTTATATACACATACGTAGGAGTTCTTTTTTTCCTTTTCTCTCTTTCTATCTTAAGATTTTGGTGTGTTTTCCTGCGGAAACTACGCAGGATATTTGAAATATTTTTTTAATTTGCTATTTATAGATTTATATAATGCTAGACTAAGTAGTACCATTGTAATATTAAATATATTTAAAAAAATGACTGACTGCTGAGTTTCTTGCGGCGCTTCTTCTCAGCAGTGGTCTCCTCTTGTGAAGCGCTGGTAGATTCTTGACGTGTAAAAGTGCCCGTGCGGCCTACTTACTGAATAAATGTCTTTATCTTTATCTTTATCTTTATCTTTACTGTAAATAATTTATTATTTCTGCATTTACATTGTGTTGCCTACGGTGAGCCTAAGTTTGTGGAAGATATTTTTATACATATTTGTCTACGAGTATCGATGTTGATGTTGTCATAAGCATGCTTCGTATCTATTTGCATACAGCCAAGCACGCTTTGCATTTGGTGAATATTGGCTTTCAAATGCAGCAAGGTTTAGTTACGCCGAATTAATAATTGCTTTAGATTTCATGTACAAAATCAATGCTAACGTCGTTTAGCAGAATTGATCTTATATCTAAATTAAACAGGAAAACCTATTAAAATCTACAACAACAAAAAAAAGATTACGTGTATACGAGTTCAACTCGTACTTGGCCGGTTTTTTTTCTTATTGTCACTTTCTCCTTAAAGAAACGTAGCCTATCCCCAGTGTTCATTCAGTTTTTACTTTAAAAAAATTAGACTCCCCCCACTATAGACCTATTTCTTTAATTTTGTATTTGACCCAATAGTTTTGTTTTAATATCTCTATTTATTTAGCGGACATTTTATGGATGACATGATTATTTTAAATTTGGGTTGGCATTTTCTAATAAATTACAACAGTTACATGATATCTAATGATAAAAAAGGATAGTAGATAATAGTGAATTAAAACATATTATTTCAAGCGGGTTTCGCCTAACCCGTAAGATACACCAAGGAGGGCTTCAAGCCGAAAACGAAAGTCAAACAAAGGTTAAATATACTTTGCTCAAAATATCCGAAATAAATAAATATTTCAAAAACGTAATAATGCCGAACGGCTTTAAAACCCAATTCCTCAAAATGGTTTTCGGTTGGTTTAGAGTAATTTTAAAAATATGACATGTACAATCCCAATTGTGCAACATAAAATAAGTGGGCGTGTTGTCGTGGATTGAAAGTTACTTAACAATCGCGTCGAAGAATACCACAAATACCAAAGTGTTGCTGAAACGATTGGCCTAGGTCCAAAATCTGTGAGCCTAATGAAAAAGGATGCGTCTCTTCTCGACATGGACGAAACCAGCTGGGAGTTATGTTAAATTAACACCGCTACCACAATTGGCACAAAATTAGCTCATAACGCGCCTCAGTCAGCGCTTCTCATTTCTTTATAACTATGGATAAAATCACAGCCCCAGTCTATAAAATAATTTGCATCGGACCCAGCCTCATTCCGCCCAAGTCGCGGCACTACAGCCAATCCTTCTAGTAACGAACTCCGTAAATTTATTCATAGCCTCCTTCGCTCCTGCCGCGCTATGCAATTGGAATTTTTGATTTCAAACTCATCTGAGGTGTTGTATGAAGGAAATTATCAATTTCGTTCAGGATGTCGTCAAAGTAGACTGCTTAGTTTTTCTTGGAAGTGGGTCTTGTTGCTGCGTTCAGCGAATCGTTCAATAATAGATGCGTCCTATAGGTCATTCTAAATTTATAAAATAACTATCATGAGAACTAAGTTCATGGAATAGTTATTTATGTGACTAGTATGTATGTATTGCCTGTATTTTGTATTTCTTTTTTATTCTTGTACAATAAAGAGTATAGTACATTCTTTATAGTACAAGAATAAAAAAGAAATACAAAATACAGGCAATATTAGAAAAAAACAAGTACAAAAGCGAACTTTTCCCTTTAAGGGGTTTCTTCCAGATAACGTATGTCGAACAAAAAAGTTAAATAATTACCCTAATGACAAACAAACAATAAATAAATGGATAAATACACTATTCCAAAACCAATATTATAATAATAATACATATATACTATAAAAATAAATAGATAACACAACAATACACAACAATAGACAATATATACGTATATACATATACACTTAAGCTATGAATCAATATGCTTTAATAATTATTGTAGAACTGTTATTACCATGGCGACGCTCATTATAGAATTGTGAGCGCGATTATTTGTTCCTGAGTCTTAGATGTTTTCTATGTATTAAGCATGTATTTATCCATACAAGTAAGTGTACCGATGTTTTTTACCCATAGTACAAGCATAAAGCTTAGTTTAGGACTAGGTTTAATATCGTCCCCTGATATCTATCTACCCCTGATATCTAGATACCTACTTTTCGTGCCATAATAGAAAAGGAGTTAAAAAAAAACACTTATAAGTAATTATTTAAAGCCATCACTTAAAATTAAGATCCCCTCCCTACCTCCTCAGTCTTCTTAAGCTTTTCTCATTAATCACATCCCTGTATCGTTCTCATAATTTTTCAAAAGTATCTAATTTTCGTGGTAAAAAGGGTCAATTATTCAGGTAAGACAAATACAGTCCCAGATAATTCATCTCACGTAGCCGTTATCTGTTTGACAAATTGCAGGCGACGTGTTCCGCTATAACTCAGATATCTTAATGAAGTACTTAAACAAATTCTGGTCGGCAGATAGCGAGGACTCTTAAGAAAACACAATAAATACCCTTCTCTCGTAATGTTTTCTAAATTGAAATAATTGTGAGGCCCGGGTTGTTTTTGTTCCTTAGCCTCGCTTTGAACTTTTTTTTACAATACCTTTGTCGTCATTTCCTACTGCGCACCTTTTCGTTTGAGCTCGATTATTAAAGCTTACGTTACTGCGATAAAAGAAAATAGAATTCTATGCAAATAACAGATATTTTATTTTGATGTACAGTGCCAATAAGAGTAATGAGACCGTTGCAATTTAAAAATGTTTTCTTATTCCGACGGACGGAACCTACATTTATAATTTAACTAGCGGCCCGCCAGCGGCTTCGCCCCGCTGAAAATTTCTGACTTTCAATTCATTTGTCACAAAAAATGTGATAAATGAAGAACCGCTCGACCGATTTTGTGCAAACTTCACATAAACCATCTACTAAATAGTCCGAACAAAGACTAAACATTTGGTTTGGATAGGTGAGCCCGTTCTTGAGTTATAAAATTACAACGAAAAATGGCATTGATTTTTATATATATAGATAAACACCGACATTTTGACCAATTAGTACAATAAAACCAGGGCATTAATATCGCTTGTCTGTATATCGCTTTTACACTCTCTGGCACAAAAATGTATTGACAGATGCTAGGAGCTCTGTTCTACTCGGTCAAACCATATGTCAATGTTGTTTTGGTAGCTCTCATTCACTTGACAGTAATGGCGACACAGTAAAAACAATACCATAACATGTCAAAATCAATACGGTTTTACCGACTGGAATAGAGCCTCTGTATGACAGCGAAAGGGTGTCAAATACTATTAATACAGTGGTTTTACTATGCAATAGTTGTAGTAGTAGTAGTGTTATATACAAAACTTTTTTTTTTTTTGGAAAACGCCTTGTTTAGTGGTTAAACTCGGTCAAACCACATTGCTTTTGACATGCTACCGTAACGTCAATGTTTTGGTAGCTCTTATTCACTTGACAGTAATGACGATACAGTAAAAGCAATACCATAACATGTCAAAATCAATATGGTTTTACCGACTGGAATAGAGCCTCTGTATGACAGCGAAATGGTGCCAAGTACTATTAATACAGTGGTTTTATTATGCAATAGTTGTAGTAGTAGTAGTGTTATATACAAAACTTAATAAACTTTTTGAAAAACGCTTTGTTAAATGGTTTCAGTGTTACTAGTGTAAGCAACGTTTAAAATAATGGAAACGTAAAATTTACTTTTGTCATGTCGAAATTAAAAAAACCGGCCAAGAGCGCGTTGGGCGACACTATATTGGGTTCCAAACTTTAGATTTCATTCCGTAGTATAATTTGAAGGACGATTGTAACAGTTTATATGCGGGTAATTAAAAGTTTTTCTACGTATATGACATCCTCTTAAGTCGAAGTTTCGCTCACGTAAAGGCTAACCAATGAAATATAAAGTGCAGGAAAATAAGTTGGAGTTCCATAGAAAATAAGGAAATTTTTATTTTGTCTCAAAATAATGTGAAATCTCGGCTTTTTATTCCTGTTACATATAAAAATAAAAACGAAAAAAAAACTTATTAATCGTTCCTTACAACTAACATAATAAAATGACTTGTATTTTCAAAAGTTTCACTAACAGTCGCTCTCAATTGTCAATATACAGAGCCTCTATTCTCGGCGGTAAACACCATATCGTGTTAGACCCGTTATGGTGTTGTTTTTGACTAGGCCGCCATTACTGTCAAGTAAATAAGAGCTATCAAAACGTTGACAATACGATAACAGATCAAAGACGATATATTTTTACAGACTAGAATCTCGGCGGTAAAGATACGCTATCGTAGATCGACAATTGACTCGATTCTACAGTGGCCGCTAAACTTTCTAATTTTATTTAGGTGTCGCTAAAACACTTTGCTATTCTATGAGCAGCTGTCATAATCAAATGACGGCGCTAATTTGAATCTGACGCTTCTTATTTTAGGCGGTCTATTCAACTTAGCTTAGCTGCCTAAATGCTATTCTAGACATCTCGTTTTTAGGCGAAAACATAGAAACGTCAAACTTATACGACTAATTTTAGCGGCGATTAAATTAGTCCCGTATATAATTTGTTTACGTGAAGTCAAGTCATCAAGTCAAGTTCTCATTTGTTATTTTCCATTTGAAATTACATTTTGAAATGGATGAAGAATTCGTCATGGGGAGAATATTTGGGCGTTTCAACCGCCGTCATTGTTGTCTTCAATATATTGACGAAAACAATGATAACTACCGGCAACTTTTGACGTCAGCATTGACGGACCCGGGGGTAGTATTCATTCCATTTAAAAGAATAATAAATTTATAAAGTTTATCTTGAATAATATACGAAGACAATAATGACGGCGGTTAAAACGCTGAATAATCACCCCATGGCTGCTGTGGCGGCCGACGAGAGGGAGCATGGCGAAGGTGAAAACCTTTATTTAAAGAGGTTGCGAGATGCGTCCAACCCATTCGACCGTTCCGAGCGGAAATTTCAAAAATTGTTCAGACTATCGCGGAGCATGGCCAAACACGTGGTCGATACTTTGAGCACAGGGTTACTAGTGGGTACGGTGCCCCCTCACTTAAAGGTTTTAAGTGCACTTCACTATTTTGCCCAAGGTAGCTATCAGACTGCTGTAGGGGAAGTTAGTATTCTGGCTCTAAGTCAACCTACAGTCAGTCGAAGCCTGGCAGCTGTTAGTTCAGTGATAATGGAGAGATTGACTCCACAGTTGATCAAGTTCCCAGTGACCAGAATAGAAAAAGAGAGGGCTATGCAAGGCTTCCAGGATGTGTTTGGAATACCCTATACATTGGGTGCGGTGGATGGGAGTCACATTCCAATACACAAACCCGCAATAACCATCCAACAGCCCCAGGCAACATATTCTATAACAGAAAAGGTTTTTACAGCATTAACTGCCAAGTGATCTGTGATGCCACTGGCGTGATTACCAGTGTGAACACGTAACATTAGGTTTGCGCTTAGTTCCTCCACAAGCACCTCTTGTTGAACTTTATTAATCCTTTTCCGCGAACTCATTTCTCTTTTTATGGGGGTCCACCATGTGATTACGCCGTCAAAAACTTGTCATAACAAACTACTTTTTTTTTTGGATTTTATGGGTTCGTTGCAGGGACCTTCTTTAAGCCACAAAAAACTTTTTTCCGATATAAAATGTGATTAACAGTATTAAAGATAGTATTAAAAATAAATAAAACAACAAAACAGACTTAAATATTAACATATAATATACAATGTAAGAAAAAACACGAACCCATACTCTTTTTTATATATTCCATTCATTCATAAACTCACTTATTTTTTTAAAGTAGCAACACGTTCAACTCAACTTAGAAGTTTTAGATTATGGATAAAATCAGGCTAATTTTAGTCAGCTTGTCATTCTGGAATAGCACTGGTTAAATCTGCCGTCTAAACTATGTCTTAAAATTAGAAAATTTAGTTTTAGCCTATTTTAGCGATGGGCACGTAGAATCGGGTCCAGTAACTATACTCGAAACTGTAATTAGATTCCAAAATCCTAACCTCGACCGACGCACATTCGCTGTGATTACTGCATTTTGGTTTAAGTGTAGGTATTTTTATCAATTAAACTGACCCTAATATTACTGGTTACACGAGTTCTCATTAATATGTTTATGAAATAATATTTTAATAAAGAAATAATCAAGATGGGAACTGTCAGATTTTGGAATCTAATTAGATTTTCGAGTATAGCCAGTGTGGAGTGCAATTTAAACGGTTATTAACAGTTTTTGTATTAAAATAACCGGTTAAAACCGGTTATAACCGGTTATTTGCATTCCCTACTAGCCAGCGATAGGATTGCCTACGACTGTAAGTTTATTAAGCCTGCAAAATAAAATATTATACAGAGGTAAAGTTCACAAAAGACCATTGTAAGGGTTAAACCGTAAAAATAGTCAGCGATTAATTGTTATAAGTTTTTCATGCATGGTTCATGCGATGTGAGGAACCCTAAAAACGATATATAAATTTTAATAACTCTCACAAAGCCCGTGTGCTGTTTCATACAGCTTTTGGTATTAAAACATTGGCTCTTATAAATATTTAATGCAATATACATTGTACAGCCCACTGCGAAGTATTTCACAGTGGGAGCCGTAGAGGTGTATAATTCAAATTTTAATTTTAATACTGCCTGACCTGGGTACAGCAATAAAATAAAATATGGTTCTTTTTCATTTGTATGATTATCTTTTTCGTACTAATTCATTTCATTCATACATATAAATTCAGGTGAATTACAATTTAAGTAACCGCAGATTTATTAGGTACAATGGATAGGTTAGGTTAGGTCAGATAAGGTTTATTAATTTATATAAATATCAAATGTACTCAGCTTTAGAATTATAGATATATTTATCCCGTTTAAAGTGAAGCGTACGCATGGATTAAGCACATAGGTTGTATACGACGGGATAATCAAGTCACTCTAAACAAGGGAGACAAACAAATCACGTCAAACAAAGACGTGGCGTTAGCGTTCGAAAATTATTTCTCAACCATAGCCGTTAATACCACGAAATGTCTTCAATCATCTGCAATTGAAGCTCAAAAATTACTTTGTGCTAATGTTACTAAATGTAACGCAAGCTTTGATTTTAGCCACGTAGATTCTGTTTTAATTGTTAAAGTATTCCAATCAATCAGTTTAAAAAAAACCGAGGATTTATGGGGAACGTCAGTTAAAGTCATCCATCATATCATACGAGTAGATATAATTGCACCTCACTTAGCTTTAATCTACAATAATTGCATTTCAGAGGGGGTATTTCCAAATCTTATGAAATATAGTAAAGTCATACCACTTTTTAAAATCGGGCGATATCAGTGATTTAACGAATTTCCGTCCCATTTCTATTCTACCTGTTTTAAGCAAAGTTTTTGAGAAGTTAATGTTAAAAGATATGTTAGGTCACTTCAATAGAAATAAACTGCTTAACAGTAATCAGTTTGGCTTCACCAGAGGGCGATCCACAACAGATGCAGCATCTGTACTCATTAAATATATATACAATATTTGGGAGAAATCTTGTGATGCTATAGGAATTTTTTGTGACCTTTCCAAAGCTTTCGATTGCGTAGATCATGCGACTCTTATATTAAAATTAGAACATTATGGTCTGTCAAATAATTCTCTAAATCTTACGTCTTCATATCTTAGTGATAGAACACAAATGGTTGTTGTAAACCAAACAAAGTCTATTGGAGCAGCTGTTAAATTAGGTGTGCCTCAGGGCTCTATATTAGGACCTTTCTTATTTTTGGTTTATATTAATGACTTACCACCCACGGTAGATAACCTTTGTGATATTGTGCTATTTGCTGATGATACATCATTAATTTTCAAGGTAGACCGAAAATCCGTCGATTACAGTAGGATAAACGCCACACTAGGTAAAGTACTTAATTGGTTTACTAGTAACAATTTGCTACTCAATGCTAAGAAAACTAAATGTGTCAGGTTCGCTTTGCCTAATGTTAGACCGGTAGAATCTAGTATATTTCTTAATAATGAGAGATTGGAAATGGTAGATAAGGCGCTTTTCTTAGGGATAACTATAGATAAAAACTTGCAATGGAGTCCCCATATAGCAATACTAGCAGGTAAATTAAGTTCGGCAGCTTATGCTGTTAGGAAAATCAGGCAACTTACTAATGTTGAGACAGCTCGCTTAGTTTATTATAGTTATTTTTATAGTGTTATGTCGTACGGTATTCTGGTTTGGGGAAAAGCTGCTGACATACAGACTATATTCGTGTTGCAAAAAAGAGCCATTCGTTCTATATATAATCTAAACTCCCGTGATTCCTTAAGAGTACTATTTAAAGAAATTAATATTTTGACAGTAGCATCACAATTTATTTATGAGAATATTATTTATGTCATTAAAAATCAAGACTCTTTTGTTAAGAATTGTGATATACATAATTTGAATACAAGAAATAAAAATAAAATTGCTATTAAAAAATTTCGTGTCCGTAAGGTTTATAAATCATTTGTAGGTCAATGCATCCTTTTCTTTAATAAATTACCTGACGTTGTTTTAAAGTTACCATTTCCAGTACTTAAAACTTACTTGAAAAAGTAGTTGATGTCTAAAGCTTACTATAGGGTCGAAGACTATCTAACAGATAAAAATGCTTGGCCAACACCTAAATAATTTAATAATAACTTAGTCATAAAAATATGTAAACATTTGTATATTGTCTAAGGGACACGGTTTCTGTAGGAGAATGTATCGAAACTTTTATGCAGGTCGTTTTGCACCGTCACAGGTAAGTATAACTTGTATACTTTCAATTTTTTTTATTACTGTTGCTTATTAGTTTTGTGACAATTCTGAGTTTTGACACATTTTCCTGCTCAACTACGCATGAATATATTAATTTTTGGTTTTGTATGACATTCATTGTTTTATATAATGCTAGGTTAAGTTTATTATTGTTTAATATCATTAGCAATATTTAAAAAACGACTTACTGTTGAGTTTCTTGCGGCGTTTCTTCTCAGCAATGGTCTCTTGTGAAGCGCTGGTAGATTTTTTGACGTGTAAAAGTGCCCGTGCGGCCTACTTACTGAATAAACATCTTTTATCTTTTATCTTTTATGATGTTTTATTTTTTATTATTTTTCTTTTATTTCTTTACAATTTTAAAGTTTGCTTAGTTGAGTAGATTGTTATTGATTAAGACTACTTAACAATTTGCTTAACACCTTATTGTACAAACGTTTATTAGCACTAATATTCAATTAAGACATATTCCATTTTTTAAAGCCCAGTTGCACTAAATAACTTAAAATAATTTCATAAAGCTATGCAATTACAATGACTAATTTAAAAATAGAATAAAAATCCATACTATCCATATTTTCCATATTAATATTATAAATGTGAAAGTAACTCCGTCCGTTTTTCTGTCTGTTTGTTACGCTTCCGCAGCTAAATCTCTGAACCGATTTAGATGGGTATCGAGATAGCTTAAGTTAAGAGGATGAACAAAGGATACTTTTAACCATGGAAATTTTGACAGTGTCCGAGAGAATAAACTACTTACGAGTTTCTTGCGGCGTTTCTTCTCAGCAGTGGTCTCCTCTTGTGAAGCGCTGGTAGATTCTTGACGTGTACTTACTGAATAAATGACTTTTATCTTTTTTTTTTCTACGCACAGAATTTACGGGCAACAGCTAGGAAAATATATTTGGTGTTTAAAAGCCTGAGAAGAAGCAGCGTGTACCTCAGTTGTGACGTCACGGGCCGATCTCGCGGTATTTATTCGGGCCCGAGCCGATTGGGCCACGTGACCAGACTCCTAATACGAGGATTCAGTTGCCAACGCTGCAACGTAGCCCTGCAGCCTCGTAGACCTTAAACTAAAGCCAAATTAAAACGTCAATTGATCCACGTATTGGTTAAAAACCAAGGGTTTTAGTTATTATATTTTTTAACTTTAGTTCAGCTCTTATAGGCAAGTGGATAAGGACTACCATTAAGACAGCAATATGATTAAGATTTATGGTAAAGAAAAAAAGGCCAAAACCAAATTAACATAAAATATACCAAAGTTGATAATTAATATCACGTATTACGGTGCCTTGTAGCTGTACAACATGATAAGATATATTTATTCAGTAAGAATATAGCGTCGGTGATACTGCAAAATCGCGTAACTAACTTTATGATAGAGCAAAATAAACCTTACAGTCTTATTAAACAGGCGCATTTTGCTCCTTTATTAAAATGTTACTTACGCGGTTTTGAAGTTTCACCGACAATAGGCAGTGCGGGACTTGAACATGTCAAAAATCTACCAGCGCTTCGTAGGCAGTGGTCCCACCAAGGGTGAGGAAGCGATTAAATATCGACTATTTTCTCCCTCAAGAAACGAGAAAAAGATATAGATCCCGTGTCAATGAAAGAGACACGTATATTAATAGTTGATGGCTGGCTGTTCACACTCCCGCGAGAACTTGTTCCACTCATATGTCGAAACAAAAAATGTAGATCTCGTGTCAATAAAAGAGACACAAATATTAATAGATGATCGCTGGCTGTACTCGCTTCATCATCATCGGAGGTGGGACCAATAATAAATAATAGGAGACCACTGCTTAGAAATAACTTAGGTTAGCATTATAAAGAATTATGAAAAGTGAAATAACAAGAGTAGCTGAGCAGGAAAACGTGTCAAATCTCAGAATTATTACGAGTAAATAAATAAAATTTAAAGGTATTTATATAAGTACAGGGCTGAAAAAATCTAACAAATCAGTTTGTTTGAACACGTATAAAATTTATGCAACGCAGCCTTTTAGTTCAAACGAGAAATATTGTTAAATCTGTAGAAGTAAATAATACCTTGGATGCAGGACCAGAGGATAAAACAGAGACTGTGAAGCCTCACTATTGCTTGTGTGGATCCGTCGCATCTCTCTGGTTGTTCGCTGAGGCTTATACAAAAACAATAGGTATCTGGTTCCATCAGAATCTACACTGGCTGCCTGCTGTAATATTCAGTAGACAACATTTCCATGAACCAACACATCTGCAGCGGGTTTCATCTAGGATGTACTTGGGAAATTGATGCAGATTACGATTTCTCCATATTTACATATGTACTTTCCTCTATACTGCCTTATAGCTCTTAGGTTCTTTGGATTTGTACTTGTCTTTCACCCGCTCTCATACGCTCTTATTAAGAGCAAGCGAGGGAGAAGAACGAACCCGAAGCAACTTCTAAGTGCTCAACTGCTCACAGACTCTATAATAACGTAGAAAGTTCAGATATAATTTTGCTTTGGTCTGCAGTATGGTTAATATAGTTATTAGTCAAAATTGTGTAATGTTGGTTAATACGATTATAATAATTTACTGTAAATGAAAACTAATGAATACATACATACATAAACTCACGCCTTCATTCCCAAAGTGGGGTAGGCAGAGCTACGGTATTACCAGCAACTCTAAAACCTTGTTGATAATTCTGTAACCACATTTTGCATAATTAGGCTAAGGTGTTTAACAGCGCATTAGTGACAGGTTGCAAGCCCATCGCCTAACAGTACTACAAGCCCTTATTCCCTTAGTCGCCTCTTACGACATCCACGGGAAGACATGGAGTGGCACTATTCTAACCCGGCAACCACTCGGGGAATATTAAACTAAAAATGGTTTCTCCTTATCACCCAACAGGTTAATTGGCATACATATACACACATATAACTACACATAGATACCTTCACGCCTGTCTCCCAATGGGGTAGGCAAAGACTATGGAACACCAGATCCATAGCATACAACTTTCACTTCCTCTACATTCATCAAACCTCTAATCGTGCACGCACGTAAACTCATGCACGTAAGTTTTCGGGTGCCTTTGATTTGGCCCTTATTCAGTACATCGCAACTGTACGATTATGTACGTCTAGGGCGTCCCCTATCGACATCTCCAATCACTCTCGCTCGCCATAGCTCTTTCGTAACTCTTCTTTCATCCATCCTTTCTAAATAACCAAACCATCATAACCTTTCCGATCTTTTTCACTACATCTTCTTAACATACGTTCAACGAGTCAAATCAGTTTTCTGGTGAGAGCGAAAAAACTGGCGAATGCGGCGTAAGACCCGTCTTAGCAAGGAAACCGCTCTTGGATAGGTAGATTTATTTTTATTTGAAAATAACTATTTGGAAATAATTGATGAAAGAACATTGACGAAAGAGATAAACAGTTAGAAAGTGAGTGGAAGGGTCGGAAGGAGCCACCCTAGGCGGACTTTTCCGAATCAAAACGGAGAAATACTGGAAAAGGGCCGAATCTTAAGTACCCGAAACCGACGTGCGTGCATGACTCGATGTATGAATGTGGAAGAAGCGAAATAAATTTGTCGAGATGCCTACCCCTCTGGGAAACAGGCGTGTTTTAATGTATGTATGTATGTATGTATGAAAATAACCACAATTGCGTAATTGGGTAATTATCCAATTAGAAGGTAATCCTTCTGGTTTAATGTTGAAAAATATATAAAGTTAACGCTGATTCAATTATATCGACACCTAGATGTAATAGCGACGGTGAAAAACGATTAGATTCAAACAGTAAGTCTTGTGGATGAACTGGTTTGGGGATCGGATACTGAATCCAATAGGAGTCAAGTAGCAGTTGCGAGAGTAAAGACAGCCTTCAATGATTTACATCTCGAATTAGTCTTAGCATCAAACTAAAGTAAACAGTTCAAATTTCATCTTTGATTTCTGACTAGGTAAAGCGCGGCTGGATTAAACGTAGGTTTGCCGCGCTGCCGAATGCATTACGATGTGCAACTCGCCGATGATTGGGGCACGGACAAAGCGCGCTGATTGTTACTTCGGCATAAGCCAGCGGAAATGTGCCAGTCTCATGTGGGCCGGTTTAATATGCCCATCGAAAACAATGGCCGCGCGTCTTTGTTTGCCCACCGTCCGTTGTTTTATTTATTAAGGCCCCTAAATTACTTGCGTTTTAATGAGTTTTTATTTGTTGAGGCGTGTTTGCTCGGAATCTGTCGCGTTTGTAATGTAGTGCGATGAAAACATAAAGCACATTTAAATTAAATAAATTACATTCGTTAAGCCTAAGGGAACAATAAAGTTACTTCCCTCGAATTACCGTTTTTTGTAATTATCGTTAGCGCTTCAAGTCTAAATCCCTTTTTAATCCTTCCAATTCTTACATCCTATTTGGTTTCGTGCGGCAAAAGTAATAAAGGTTTCTTTAGCGAGCTGGCTCAAGTTATTTTTATCAAATTATCTCATGGCAGTGACAAATTTCTTAAAGTAGCCGTTGGTTATCATTTTTTACGCGAAAAGCGATTAGGCGCCGTCAGGTTTCAAGATATTACAATTTCTTTTCTAGACTCTAGTTTCAAGGTCTAAAACGTCTAGGAAGACGTTAAGCGTCTTGTATTCTTCTATTGAATAAGTGTGGTGCCAACTGACCGCGTGGAAAGAGTGAAATATGAATAAGCAATAAAATAAATCCTTAGTTGGTATACTTACATTTGTAGAGTAAGAGCTTACAAATCTTACAATGCCTGCACCACTGCGGGTGCAATTTCAGAATTTAAATTGTAAAATTGAATTTTCGCCAGCTAATAAAGCCTGCAGGGTGTGCGGGCCGATTCTGTCACCTTGGCCGGATGAGTCCCGACCGAAAGAGATTTATTTCACACATTTCCACACCGCACAGCCGGATGCAGGAATGTATGTGTGCTAAAGTTACAGCAGACTGAAAAGTATAATAATTACAAAATAAATTTATAAGTTCTTCATAACCAAACGAATAGTAAAATTCACCAAAATGACCGACTTCTGCACATTGGGCTTCCCCACATATTCGTCCCGTGCCGATGCTCGCATCATGCACGGAAAGTTGCATTTTCCACTAAGTACATGTTTTCCGTTCACAAATTTCAGAAAAAGTTTAGTAATTCTTTCGGTACAGTCAGTAAACCTGGTTCTTCGGACTCACAATATTAAATTCGAATCGAATCGCTTCGATATTTACTGACTCGTATATTTAATAATTCGGTATTCTGATATTGTGAAATATTTGAATCGTTAATTGCAATGCCTCTTTAAACCTTAATTTAATCTTTATTTTACGCATTATAGATGAGAACACAAATTAATTTTCAACTGGGAGTTCGCAGCGTTTGAGTTGCCTGCATTTGTTTCTGTAACTTATAGCATACAAAAAAAACTGATGATACTCTTTAAGATTTACCAAAAAAGGTGTACCTACCGCAAGTTGCTCAGCCGATTTCAATATCGTTTAGACAATGTTAAACACTGGCTCTAGTTAAAAAAATCACCGTTTAAAATCAACATAGGGCAAAACTAAATATTTGGTTGAAAGGTTTCGCGTCATCTGGGTCTTTCTCCCTTGTTCCCGGCGACGCAAGCCCCACTGGCTACTCTTGATAAGTGGCTATGTTCCTTCGTAATTACGCTTTTGTTACTCGCATTGTAATTCCAACTCTGTGTGCATGTGATTAAGTTTCTTTAATTAACTTTTTATGACTGCAGCGGATGGTAGGAAGCGCCAATAAATAACCCTTGTTGTGGTAAAAACAAGTAATAACGTCATGCTTTTGTGTTATTGCGTGTTTAAAGTAATTTAAAGGATCCACCATACTGACGTTTTAAATACACTGTAGCTGACCAATTTGAACTGCTTGAAAATCGCAATAAGTATGGCGTTCTTTTTTTTTGCAAGACGCAGCAAGCCTAGTTAAGAAGTCTCCTGTTTGCGAAGCGGTCCCGAAGTCGATGCCCGGCAAGCTCAAATATTTGTGTTCTGTACGCAAGTACCAATTTGTTTCTTAGTATTGGGTGTTTTATATGTACCTACATTAAGTATTTATTTATTTGTATATTTTATGTTTATCTTTGTCTTATACCTATACTATACGCCTACAACTTGGTTTAGGACTAAATACGTAATTTTTTGATATAATTTTTGCATATGCATTTTTGAACACATTTTTTATTTGATGCCAAAAATAATATTGTTTTATCGGTACCCTGCCACTATGGGCCACTATTTTGACGCCATTTCTCAATTCATAAGAATTTTCTGTCACGCCTACAAACTCCATGATAATTGTTTTATTGTGTACTAAGTAAGCACGTAATTTTTTTAGAACTCTATTTTGCCTGTTATCAGTAATAAGTGTAGATATTCTCTTATAATCTCCTTCTTACACAGTCGTGTACCTACAAGCATTACACGTGTAAGTTTATTATAAAAATAATATAGCCACGTGCGTACGATATTAATTGGACACTGTTGAATCTCAACCCACTGGTACATGTAAACACTCGACAACATCAGACGGGTATCAGCAAGCTTCGTGATTGTCG
Organism: Acleris emargana; assembly: GCA_927399475.2. Taxonomy (NCBI): domain Eukaryota; kingdom Metazoa; phylum Arthropoda; class Insecta; order Lepidoptera; family Tortricidae; genus Acleris; species Acleris emargana. The sequence goes on along the minus strand of OV656853.1, from coordinate 9,343,291 downwards.
AAACATGCACGATTTCGCTCTCCAAATGAATATTAAGTCGAAGTTTCACTTTGATCTCCCCGTACACAGAATTTAATAACGGCGAAATTATTCGTCAGGAAGCTGTAAAAACATGGAATGAAATAAAAGGGTCCATATTTTACATTTAAATAACGCAGGAGTCACTAAGTAAATATGAATGAGCTGCGAAGTAAAATTTTCACTTTTATGTCTGACAACGCGCCGTCAAAAAGCGAACCCATTCTTATTAAAATGGACTGTGGGTAAAAATCTTGCTAATCAATTATTCTCTGCAGTTTTGAAGCAGTTCTATGGGTTAATTAAACAATAAAATCAAGAAGGTTTGAGATAAATTACGAAATTGCATCTATTAACATCGTCAATCTTTGTGCATTATAAAAAGGATAAGTACTAAGTAATTTTTTTTTCACACATGTAAGTTCTTGATGTGCAAACTAGTTCAGTCAACTTGCCACTATTGTGTAAAAAAAAAAGTACCTACTAAGAGACATGTTCTGGAAAGTGAAAAATGCAATAGGTATTAGTTAAAGTGACTGAAAAATACGAGAAGTAACTTATTGTGTAAGCATTGATGTTTGGGGTGTAAGATGTTCCATAAATTGCTTTATTATCGAGAAAAAAGTGTAAGTATATACAAATTGTACAAAAGAGTTTCCACAATTTGTCGCATAAAAGTAACACATTAAATACACCTTGTACTTAATGTGTTTTTAAGAGTGTCATTAAAATGTTTATAACTTATTAATATATTTACAAAGTTTAACATATTTCCAGGCCTCCAGCCTCCAGGCAATTTATAATTAAAAGGTTATCCGGCACTGTCATTATCTACATCATTTCTGGAGCTTTTTAAATTGAAAATACGAAAACATTCATAACACATGATTGAATTACAGGTTAAGACAAAAATAAATATGAGGCAACAAATGTTTTTAGTCAATAAAGGAAACGTGTGATGAGTTTTATTTGTAACGGTTAAGTATAAGGAAAATCTTCCGATAATTGCGGCGCCATAAATCAGAGTAATTTGTTTATTAAATAATTATGTTTGTGTAACCTTCCGTGGTTACCTGATGGTTCCAACGGAAGACCAGCGCTGACTTTAATGCCAGCATTACGCTGAGTTGGGACCGTTTTGTGGCTACTTTCTTCTTGTACGTGTGGTAATCTTCCTTCACGCCTGTTATCCCTCAGTGGGGATAGGGAGAGCTACAGAATTATCTACAACTTTAAAAACTTGTTGATAATTCAGTAGGTAACCACAATTTGCACAAATAGGCTAAGCCGTTTACCAGAGTATTAGTGACTGGTTGCAAGCCCATCGCCTAACAGTACTACAAGCCTATAATTCCCTTAGTCGCCTCTTACGACATCCACGGGAAGACATGGAGTCTGTTCTTTGTTATGTAAGTATGTCACGAAAATGATTTTCTTTCTTTCTTCTTTATTATTACACTATATAAGCAGTTAGTATGTAATAAGTACACTACATTATTTCAGTAACTATTATTTTACTGCTGAGATAATAAATGTCATGTGGACGCAGTGACATGAGACGTACTAGGTAAAATGCGTACTCTTCCGACAGTGTACGTGTCTACAAAAAGACTAGATCCAAGGACTAGTGCCATTAGTATTTAGGCGGGTTATTAAGTATTTCCAAGTTGCGAGTGTCAAGTTTGTGAGTACGTATTTGTATAATATATACCTACGTGTACATATAAGTAAGTATTGTATTGAGCATTTGCAGGTATTATTTGAGTTATGTTATTAAATTCCTACTCTGAAAACATTTTGTAAGGAAGGTAGCACACGGCGATTTTTTGTAGCGATATGCAGTCGCGCGTTTCGTATCGCCGTCACTTTTGCTCTCTAATGTGTGAGAGTGACAGCGATACCAAGCGCACGAGTGCATCGCTACAAAAAGTCGCCCTGTGGTACCCCTAAAAACTCAATACACGTTGGGATGCTTGAATCAACTCTAGTGAAAATTACACTTTTCTAATTAAATATTTACTGAAAGTCCCCAAAATTATAAAATTAATAAGAACATATAAATAATGTTCTTTTTAGAGCTGTTCAATGATACCTCACTCGATGTTATGATCTAAAAACTTTGTCGGCGTAATAATTATGTAGAACTATGCCAAGTACATACCAAAAACCGTAAAAATCTATTCCAGTAAATACGTAATCTCACCTCTAGTCCCTGGGATCAGCGGTTTGCGCTGTGCTTTTCCGGTCAGTAACGAAAGAGCGTTTTTATACGTTAGTATACAAGACAAGATTATCAATAAATGTATCATAATATACCACATTATAGCACTAATTCGTATCAATAAATGTGACTGGTATTCGTAGGGATATTAATGACTTATCCGCCCCAATCGACCCGGTTCACAATGGCGCTAAACTAAGAACACATGTGCGCGTCAAAAGATGATGGATGGATCACATCCTCAATTTTTGTCTCCCTCCTACCATCCATCTTGTGAAGACTCCGCGACTAGGAAATTGACAGGCGCTGAGAAAAACAATTCTTATTTAGTTTGTAAGTGGCGAATCTTTCTCAACTATGAATACGAGAATAGGTGAAAATCTTGTAATTGGATACTTACCTACATTAGATAGAGACATAAATAATATGGATTTAGAATTAGTAGGTCCTTGTGGAGGATACGTCCGGACCGCTATCACCATCTTATCCGTCTTACCTTCTAGTAGCAGTGTTCGCATTGTTGTGTTCCGGTGTGGGGATAAGACAACCGGTGAAATTACTAGCATGCCTCTATGCTAGTCATTTCACCGGTTGTCTTCTATCATAGTCCTCAGGGTTGGTAAAGCATTAGCAGTCTTAGGATTGCAGTCTTAAGATTGTAGTCTTGTGAATGCAGTCGATGGAACTCAGATCCCAATTACCATCAGGTGGCCTGAGTGCTCGTTTAGCTTCAATATGTCTTTAAAAAATCGGATGCATTTACTTTATGGTATTGGTTAGGTTTTATGCTAAACATAAAAGATATACATTTTTTGGTCAAATAAATAAGTTTTTCTACTCACGTACTAGCGCTATATCTGCTATGTCCGCTTATATTGATATCGTTAATGGTATCAGAATACCGTAACCGAAGCGGGAAAGCAATTCTATAATGAGTGTTGCCATGGTAAAAACAGTTCTATAATAATTATTATAGCATTGTTATTACCTACTATGGTTACGGTCATTCCGAATATCTGTCTTGGCGTTTAGTGAATACTTGACAATTAAAATTAACTATATTAAAAACAAAATTTAGACTAATTATGTGTTTAATTTTTTTTTTTTATTAAATTACTAAAAATAGATGGTTAAATATCCATTGATTTGTTATTAGGTTACCATGGTTACGTTCAAAATGGATATCAAGAATATGGCGTTTCGTTTGGCAACTTTTATGATATAACTGATATAAGTAGTAACTATAAAAATTTGCATGTTTGTTAACATTTTAACAATACAATTCACAAACTATTAACGCCATTCGGAATAATGAAAAATACTTTTCTGACAAGTAATCTGTCAGCAGAAAAATCGAGGAAAGAATACGAGACAAGTTAGCGATTGTTTATTTTTGTCATTATCCTTTTAAACTTGTAGAAAAAGTTACGTATGCAACGCTATATAATTAGCTCTTAAGGTACTCGTGCCTGTAATTAGAGCGCGCGTAAGCTCGCGCTCTAACCTAACTCGTGCCTTAAGGTCACAGCACACATATCAACTCGGAAAGGGATCGTCACCCTATCAACTCGAGCCGTTCAGTATCATTTGTATGAAACTCCCTACTGCAACGCAGACTAATCGGAATCGTAACGTAGTCGCCTCACCTAGTAGTGGAAAGGCGAGGCGGTGACGATCCCTTTCCGAGTTGATATGTGTGCTGTGACCTTTAAGAACCTTAATTATTTACCAGTTATATAAATAACTATTATACTACACTTTCTGAGTAAGTGTATAACTACTACCCTAATAAAAGGCGTGAAAGCCGTACCTACATTAAAAATTTCAAAAATCTGGGAATGGAATTTTATAACTTCCCTGTGGTCGGGGTAGTAATGTCATATAAAAAATCCATTATTACCTCGTTTTATGTTTTCTTTAAAGTCTAGATGACGTTGTCAATTAACCCGCTAAAACGTACACGACAATTGAACCCTGCCAATCGGGGCGTCATCACAACCAACTGAGCTAAACACGGAAATCTTGTCATAAAGTTACTGAGAACATATAAGAAGAATATTGAAAACACTTAAGAGCATTAAGAACGTTTTTATTTTCATACAAACATTAAGAATATTGAAAGAAGTTGACAAGAAAGTCTTATTGGAAAATTGCACAACTTGTGAAGTTTCTCTGTCGGTACAATGCTGTCTACGGCGTCTTTACATAATATTAAAATGTTATAACTTTCCTATTCTGCTTTTACTATAACTTTCAACAAACATCTAAGTTTCAAAAGCCAACACACCTGACGGGCTACGGTGTTAAAGTATCAAGATTCTCGCACACGGCTCGGAGGTACCTAATAAACACAAACCGACGAAACCCGATCCTATACCGGAGAGAACTGGGTAACTTGAGCACCGTGCCGTAATATCGTACCTATACTAGCTTTTGCCCTTGGCTCCGTTCGGGTAGAAGTCATTTATTTCTCCACAAGAACTGTCAAATTTTTCTCGCTAAAAACTATATCTGTACTGTACCAAATATTACATCGATAGGCTGAGGCGTTAGACTTCGTTCACGCTAAACGTATGGTCCGCTGCCCACTGTTAGTCGGTTCGGTGTAAACGAGATGTTAAATTTATATGGAAAAGCGATAAACTGCGTAACGCGCGCTGACAGTCGACGGCCGTTCACACCAAACGTATCGTGTTTGGTGTGAACGGTGCCTTAAACTGCGAAATCGAAACAAACAAACCAACGTTTACTAGATAGTAATGGTGGTCGAATTAAAAACAATACGATAGCATGCCTAAAGTAATAAGGTTTTACCGTGTAGGATAGAGCAAGTAGGCAATATGCGGAAAACGTTTACATTAAAAGAGGTGTTCTTCCGTTTATAATTTCCCAAATTTAAGAACGCGGAACAACGCCTTACCTCATTATAATATTCATTATTTAAGCATGAATGCGACAAAAAAGCCAGGTGGAACATCAGCGAGGAAACCCTTTGAAGTAAATGAGCAACACATGTTAATTGGAAAATGTTCGTAATACACAATTCTGAACTAACGACGCTCGTATTAAATCTGTAATTACCCATTCCTACGTGGAGCCTGAGTTAATATATCGCAGCGTGTGGTTTCCTTAACTCGCGCGAGTAGCCTTCAAAAGGCGCAGTAGCTAGGGACTTCCAAAACTTGGGACAATCTATAACCTACATAAAACTTTCTTCAACCTTTTGACCCTTACAGCCAGCAGTATTTTCACGTGCCCCGGTAATAGTGTTATGATTTTTCCTGGTCTAAAGGCTTGATTTCCTCCCACGCTGATGTCGGTCGCTGACGTCAGTCGAGCGAACGAATAATACACCATGTTGTATGAGACACCGCACAGCGACGCTGACGGCCGCAGCAGATTTATCATCCGTCGGTAGGCTCGACCGACGTCAGCGACCGATGACAGCGTAGGAGGAAATCAAGCCTAAGTGTCGCTTTCGCTTATGTTACATTTAGTTTGCAATAGAGTAAATAGGTAAATAGATCATTTGGGTTCCAAAATAGCATAAGCGGAATCGCATTTGCTAGACTTGTGTTGTAGAGTAAACAAAACCAACAAACGCAACAAACAAAGTAGTTGTAAGTTTAGTTATTGCATGCTGGAAACTGGCTGATTGCGACGATCTTCTCTGTCCGTACACATTTTATATAACGACTCACTTCCTGCAATTGTTATTTTAAGTTGTCACGCATTAGATTCAATTAGTCCAGGGCCAGTATGAAAATAAGAATGATGTTTAAAAAATGTAGTTTTTTGGCAAATACATAGTGTAGCGTTACCGCTACAAAATCGCTTCAAATTCGCGCGTTTATTTTGTTTATTTTTTAGGTGTCGAACTCCTTTGTGTGTTAGAGTTGCTGGCCTGCGTTGTTAATGGTTTCGATTATTATTTTAAAATTTTGAATGTGTTGTCAGATTGTTCGGCATGGTTGTAAGATGTTTCTTTTTGACATTGGTGCTTGAGTCTCATAACCGAAGGGATATATTTTTTGTTCTCGACTTCGTACATTTGCAATTACAAGTACATTTGCAGTTTTAACAGTGACCTAGTTCGCATAGTTGGGTGCACGGTCACTCTATCTGCTGAGCGAAAGGAAGGAACCTTTTTTGCACCAAATAATACCGGCTTGATCCGGGTAAGTTGATATTTATTGAGATCTTTCCCCGCTACGCCCCGTTCTGTTTGTCTTGTCGTTCGTTACTCATTAGATCCTTTTATTCTAGTCCACCTACCACCTGAAGAAGTTGTCCACTAAACGCGAACTGCGGACGATTATTGTGCAATCACACGCGTATAGCGAGACACATATACTTTCACGCGTTGTGTACAACGCACGCGTGTGACTCCGGAGACTTCGGCTAGGAGACCTTTTTTTCAAGATAAGCTTAGCATAAGAAACTGTTTTCTATATTTTTTTTTATATTTGCGTACATGTTAAATTTATTTTTGATTTAAGCATTTAAAATTCCCATCTCCAAACTTCAATACAAAAGATATGCGCATATTTTTTAGGGCCCCTTTGACTATTATTGCTATCGTGCATTGTTTCTCCAAATTCTAAAAGAGTCCGCGCGCTCCATGAACGTTTGTTCTTTTTCGGCCGATATTCGGAAACGTAACTTAAATCATTCTTGGAATACCTTTTAATCTCTAAATTTTTGTGTTAATCCTTAATTTTTCGTCTTTACTAACCTCTAAATTTTTTGTTATTATATTATCGTCACCTCACCTAAACTAGTTACTATTTATTTTTTATACCAATCTTTGTCGCAATCGTCTATTATTCGACACCTTTAATTAATCTTAATAAACTATCTTTAGGTTACAATTTATTTTTTATTTGTAATAAATTTCTACGTTTATCCTAGGCACAGTCCTAGGATCAGTTTGTGCTCTTTTTTCCTTATGGAGCGTAACAAATGGCGCCCGAACAGGGACCTAGTTCGCATAGTTGGGTGCACGGTCACTCTATCTGCTGAGCGAAAGGAAGGAACCTTTTTTGCACCAAATAATACCGGCTTGATCCGGGTAAGTTGATATTTATTGAGATCTTTCCCCGCTACGCCCCGTTCTGTTTGTCTTGTCGTTCGTTACTCATTAGATCCTTTTATTCTAGTCCACCTACCACCTGAAGAAGTTGTCCACTAAACGCGAACTGCGGACGATTATTGTGCAATCACACGCGTATAGCGAGACACATATACTTTCACGCGTTGTGTACAACGCACGCGTGTGACTCCGGAGACTTCGGCTACGAGACCTTTTTTTCAAGATAAGCTTAGCATAAGAAACTGTTTTCTATATTTTTTTTTATATTTGCGTACATGTTAAATTTATTTTTGATTTAAGCATTTAAAATTCCCATCTCCAAACTTCAATACAAAAGATATGCGCATATTTTTTAGGGCCCCTTTGACTATTATTGCTATCGTGCATTGTTTCTCCAAATTCTAAAAGAGTCCGCGCGCTCCATGAACGTTTGTTCTTTTTCGGCCGATATTCGGAAACGTAACTTAAATCATTCTTGGAATACCTTTTAATCTCTAAATTTTTGTGTTAATCCTTAATTTTTCGTCTTTACTAACCTCTAAATTTTTTGTTATTATATTATCGTCACCTCACCTAAACTAGTTACTATTTATTTTTTATACCAATCTTTGTCGCAATCGTCTATTATTCGACACCTTTAATTAATCTTAATAAACTATCTTTAGGTTACAATTTATTTTTTATTTGTAATAAATTTCTACGTTTATCCTAGGCACAGTCCTAGGATCAGTTTGTGCTCTTTTTTCCTTATGGAGCGTAACAATAGGTAAAACAGGCTCAGCCTTGGGTTCCGCTGTATATTACTTTTAGGAACCTTGAATCTCATGAAAATAAATCATTATTTTACATGTGACAAACAAAATTAACTTCATGCATAAAAGTATTCAAGCTCTGCTCGAGTATTGTTTGGGAGTGTATTCCTAAACAAAGTAACCTCGCTGTTTAAATTTATCCAAGTAAGAACTTGGCTCGTTTGGCTGTTTGCTATGGGAATCTGCAACATTGTATTGGTTCAAGGTCATACAATAAAGGCTTGGATGTATAATTCAGAACAAACTGGACACACATACCCCGGTGATTTGTGTCTCAGGTGATTGTCTGGCTCTAGTTTATGCTTCACTCTCGACTGAGTCATGTACAGTCAACCAATTTGATTTCTAGTCCACTATGGACTATGTTTAAGTGACATTATCAACTTAAAGGCATGTGATTTCGTTGGTTTACAATGTCACCTTGACATAGACCATAGTGGTTTAGGAATAAAATTGCTTGAATGTATTTTTCACCCCTTCTAACACTTTAGAACTTTAAAGTGAAAGATCTTCCTGACGGTTCAGGCTCGCAATAGAATTCAGGAATTTAGACATCAATACATTCACAATATTACATTATGGCCTAGGCGCGAAAAGTAAGAAATTTCCTGAGGAGGAGGCTAAAATACGAGTCAGGAAATCCTCGTTTCCGCCGAGGCATATATAATTATTTTCTCAAACAATGCGAGGAAATGATACAAATACTATAAGTGTTTTTAAAAACCTTTGACAAATTCTGTGAGAATGTTTGTTTGAAAACTACGAGTATTAGTTAAGATAGTTCCACGCACAACGAGCCGCCGCCGCGCCACACGCCCCACCCACAAGTTGTGTGTACGGTTTTTTTTTTCATGGTCCTTTCAATTTATACGCAATAGAGAGCACTTTTAAAAAACAACAAGGTCATGGATGGAAAGTGTTTTCATATGTTTCTTTTACTCCTAGGATTAAAATGAGGTACTTTCCGTCCTTGTGTTTCAATCGAAAAACCGTTCTTTTCGAGCATGTTTGAGAAAAATAACTTTCAGCAATAGCATTAATAGTCAACAACACACTAAAATATATGTTCCGAGTTCGCAAAAAACATTTGAATTCTTAGGCGACGCTCTCGTAAGCTGGCTCCTCGGGATTTTTGTCACGTATGGACGATTTTCGAGTTTTCCGAGACGTCCCTGAGAATTCTTATTTCATCCTGATTTCTTGAGGCCGGGACCACGTATGCTTTTTTTCAAATAGCTCGTATGAAAATCCCTTACTGTCAGTAAAATTATTTACTTGTTCAATATAGTTTAATTCCGCTTTCTGGTCACGTTTTGTGATGTTAGAGGTGATAGAGCTTATTTTTAGATTTTATTTAAAACTAAAGGATGCTACGATTTTGTACGTGTAGAATCAGTTTCTCCCTCAGGGGTCGATTTTCCAAAAATATACCTAAGGTTTATTCCGTCTAAATTTCAAGTCAAACGATCACTTAGGTCAAATACAATATGTTTTTTTACCGGCGGGAATTTTAGAGGCCCTGATCTGACCTATAGACATTCAAATTTTGAAGACTGCAATCCTAAGACTTCAAATGCGTTGCCAACCTTGAGGACTGAGATGGAATGCCTCTAAGCTAGTAATTTCACAGGTTGTCATATGCCTTCACCGGAACACAGCAATATGAACACTACTGTTTGGAGGTGGGTTGTTGGATAAGAAGGTGGCAGCGATCCGGACGGACCCTGCACAAGTCTCCACCACTAAAGGTTTAGACTGTATGTTGACCTTCGGTCAGTCAGTCAGTCACGGAGATATCTTGAAGAGTTGTAGATGTTTAAAATAAATTCTACCTCTGTCCTTTTTTTTGTCATAAGAAAGGTAAGACAGAGCTAAATTTCTGACAGAGAGTGTTATCTGGAGGTTGAAAAATCAACCCTAAATGTGCATACAAACCGGTTCTAAAAATACAGGAAAGATTTATTTTCTCAAAGCTGAGGAAGTTTTCCCCGCGTGGTTACCGGGTTAGAATAGTGCCACTCCATGTCTTCCCGTGGATGTCGTAAGAGGCGACTATGGGAATAAGGGCTTGTAGTACTGTTAGGCGATGGGCTTGCAACCTGTCACTAATGCGCTGTTAAACACCTTAGCCTAATTATGCAAAATGTGGTTACAGAATTATCAACAAGGTTTTAGAGTTGCTGGTAATTCCGTAGCTCTGCCTACCCCACTTTGGGAATGAAGGCGTGAGTTTATGTATGTATGAGGAAGTTTTAACTCGGTTGCCATTGAGATACTAAGTAACTAAGAGCTCTCAAAACGTTGATAATACGATAACAGGTCAAGAGCAATATTGTTTGCCGTCGTAGAATAGAGACTCTGATGGTTTGTGTACAGTCAATACCATAAATAAAGTAGATGATGACTTTTGCATCTTATGGTACAGTTCGTTTATTTGTAGAGAGCTATTTCTTCTCTGCGAAAGGTGAAAAATATATTTTCATTAGGTTTTTGATTTTGAGGAAATGGGACGGTCTACGTTAAGAACAGCGAAGATCCTGTTACCACCTCGAGACTTCATCATCACATCAGCTCCCATAGGCATATATACCCTATAAAGCATTGCCTATCATTAGGTTCTCAGAGCTCATCAATGAATAATCTTGTTAAGTTCATTGTAAGTTTTAATAGACTTGTATGAAATAGATAAAAAACTACAATATAAAAGCGACCTTACTTTCAAAGCTGATATCTCATTAAACGCCATTTTTTTTTTTATGAAACCCAGCTAAGAACCATCCCGATTAAAGCATTACTTTAGGTCCGTAATGCGGTCCGTAGGTCCGGGACTCCCATAGTCCCGTGATTGGTAAAGACATACAAATAATAATATATATGTACTATGGTGTGGTAGATTTTTTTACAGTTACAGGCATATTTATTGCCGATTAATGCAATTTGAACCCTAACAGCATTTTTATATGTAATATAATATGTTACAATAATCATGCATGCGGTTGGGTATTAAAGAAAACTAGCAAGTTGCGATAAGGCTATAAAAGTTATTTTTCGTATGTTCAGACTCCATCAATACAGGCCCAGCAATAAATTGTAAATGTTAATCCTCAAGTCTGATTCAGATTATATTTAACATTGAAAAATTTGTTAAAATACTTTTAATGGATTCTCATCTTCATATTCACTTTTTACCCCATAAACTTCTTACACTTTTTTCTTAACAACTTTTCCCCTTCAGGCCGGGCCCGTGCCCATCGCGTGTTACTAAATTGTATCCTAAAGATATTAAACAAGACGTTCCCTAATAACATTCCCTCGTGATTTATTAAGAAAAACATGTGCCGACGGTAATCGTTCCAGCCAAGTTTCAGGAACTTCGGCGAGATTGGATGCGATGTCTGCGGTGTCGAAACGCAGGCATTATGTATAATCTACTCATACACTTTTTTAAATTTATCATAAACCTAACGGATAAAATTATGGTAACGTTGTATCTTGACTACGGGAAACGTTTTATGTAGTAAATGAAATCGTAACTCTTTTATGTGGCTGTCTTTGCTCCGTAATATTTGTTGACTTTGACGTGTAAGCAAAAGTGCCTGTGCGGCCTACTTACTGAATAGGCATATTTATCTTATCAATTTAAATACGTGTATCTAAATATTTGGTTTAAATAAATTGACCTCCTGAATGTCACTAGGTTTGTTAGGGGCCAGAGCTGCTGCCTTAATAGAAAGAAAGAAAGAAAGAAAATAATTTATTCGTGACATGCATAACAAAGAACAGATTAACAAATACAAGAAGAGAGTAGCCACGAAATGGTCCCAACTCAGCGTAATGCTGGCATTAAAGTCAGCGCTGGTCTTCCGTTGGAACCATCAGGTGAAACCACGGAAGGTTACACACACATAATCAAATGAACACAAAACGAGAAGAAAAATAAATAAATAAAATAAAAACAAAGCTCTGAGTTTCGCAAACAACATGCCCGTCCTTAGCTGGCTGAAAGAGCAACAGTCCCTTAGCCTTACTTGAATTACATGACATGGAGCAAGCAAAGAAAACCAACATTCACATGACTTATCCTATCTATGGCAGCGCCTATCTATGGTGGTTGATAATAATGCATGCTAATAGGTATTAATTACATAATATCAGAAAACCTACACGCCTTACTACAAGAGAGAAAATGAATTTTTCAATCGCATTTCTCAACAAAATATAAAAATACCCTAAATAAGATTACAAAAAGTAAATTAAAATTAAAATCGGTCAAGATACGGACGAATAATCCCTGTTTAACTTGTGTTACGTCACTCGCGACATGAACTAACTCTAAGTTAATATTTAAAGTTAACTTGGTAAATTTTGTCTCGTAACTTTTAATTTGGCCTTAATAATAGGAGGAATTAGGTATGCACTGGTAAGTTTCCTACAGACGTTATTAAATTAGTAATTCTAGTAGTTAGCTTCTTCTGTGTGGCATAAGAAAATATTAGGTAAGATGGATAACGCTAAGTTAGCGATTTTTGAAAATCGTCAAAGTGACGTAAGCTGATTCATCTCCAAATAGTTCGAGTCGATAGAAAACTGAAAGTTGGCAGTGATTGTATCTTGGTTAGGTCTTTACGAACAATGACTTCTCATATAATCTTACTTGTCATTCTCTTAGTATTTTCATTTGAAAGCAAATACATTGAAACCACCGAAAAAAAGGGGGATTTTAAAAGTTTTACGATATCCGCTTTTAAAGAAAGGATTGCCATCGGGGGTTTTTATTTTTAAAATAGCTATGACTCATGATCAACAACAATACAGTTCAACCAGACTTTTATTCCCAATTTAATTAATTCTATTCAGCGTTTCTATTTCCCCTACACAACTCGAATGTTTCGCAAGTCGCAAGCACAACATACGCGCTCACATTTCATTAGCGAGCTAAATTACTCAATTGCCTAATTTGTTTGAGTAATTACTAATTACAAGGCTGTCATCACGCTCGAGTTAATACACTTTCTAATTACCCCAGTGTTGCCGTTATGAATTATTCGATTTACGTCGTATTCTACCTATTCAACACAATACATTCGTTAGGTACCTACTCAACGCAAAATGGCAGTATTGTCTCTCGTTTTCTCATGACAATTCATATTTTGCGTCTCACGTGAATTGAACCGAAATAAAAACAATAGACTTGAGTGACAAATTCTTAAGGAAACATTGTCCACGGTTTTTGTTATCCTTTTTGTAGTAGCGACTTACTTTCGAATTAGTATTTTTTTGTTATTACAAACCTTATTATGTTAAAATTATTTTGGTAGCGTGTCCTTGGCTGGTATTTGATGTTGTTTGATTATGTAATATTGATTCAAATGAAGTGCACTGCTTCGATTATTATTTAATACTAAACAAAAAAATTGTAATGCAAAGCGAGTGGACCATTTTACGAGTAGTAAGACAAAAAGAAACCCACTCTGTAAAGGTTCATTGTCTTAATAAAATAATATTACCAAAAATGCCTTTAAACTTAAACTAAGTTAACATTGAAGTTGAAGTTAAAATAGCATTCAATGCATCTTTATTTGCAATTGAATTTACAAAGACGGCAAATTTGCTTAAGTCAGTTTGGTGAGGAACGGGCAGTAGTCAGTATTAATTAAGTTGGCGGGAAAGGTCGAGTGGTTTAGTGGCACTGCGTCTCGGGCAGTATTCTATCCGAGCTACTCTCCCGACTAGCAACTACGAAACAAGCTATTATTAGGATGAATCACATTTTCTTTTGTGAACTCTTGGGTAAGAATGGTAAAAACTATGCAATCAGTACAGAAAATAAATAGTGAAAAATGTCTCTCAATATTTTTATGCGAAGTCCCTTTTACGTTACCAAAAATCTTTCCCCTTTTGGCAACAAAATTGGAAGTTTCTGAGATTTAATTTGTTGTTTTATTTTATTAGTGTTACGTACCTGCTAATTTATTGACATGTGCACGTGGATATTTTGACAAATAACTATACACATTATGTATTAAGTAGGTATTTACTTTAAGTAACAAAATGGACTGCTAAGAAATTTGATCGTTTTAGCAGAAGAAATGATGGCACAGCATTCAAAGGACTGAATATTATTTCCACGCCACAACGTGATTGCCAATTACAGGCAAGTCCCTTTGGACGGGAACTATCAGATAGCGCTTCCAATATCGTTTTGAATTCGGATCTATTAGAACTCGTTAGTCCATTGCTTGGATTACTTTACACCTCAGCGATGCCAGCGGTGGTCACGACAGACTTCCTAATTAGAACGGCGCTGGCAATTTGTCCAGCACCTGGATATACCACAGGGCACTAGTTAAACTCACTGGAAACTCGGTAGTTCCAAGGATAAATAAATGTAATAATCAAATATCTGAGACAATCTCACAAATTGACCTAGGCACTAACTAAGATCTAGGCATGTATTATGGGTACTAGACAACGATAAAAATAAATACGTATTTAGAGAAATATATATTCAAATACATAGAAAACATCCATGACCAAGAAACAGATATTCACGCTCATCACACAAATATATGCTCTTAACCCAGGACCCTTAGCTTCGTAGGCAAGGTCAACAATTACGCTAACGCATCGTCGATTTATTTATACAGAGGGCCGTATATGGCTGTTTTGTCTCGTGACGAAATGTGGATATACATCCGTCACTTTCTGACACATATTTAAGTACAAAAGTGACGGTTGCTTTATCCACATTTGGTGTCACCAGAACAGAACAGAACAGATTTTATCACGCGATGAACGCTACGATACTAGGCCCGCTGGGAATCGAATAGGGGACCGCTAGCTTCGTCGGCAGGAATGACCTATTTTGTTACAAGTCAGGTTTTTTATAAGGAAAAGGGGGAAATCCAATAAACTTGCCTTAAGATATAATTATATGAGAAGAAACAATGGTTATACCCCCAAAGTTAACGTACTGCAATTTAAAGGCATTGCGTTATAGGGCGGCGGTTGACCGCGCCTGGACGCCCCAATTTGGAAGGATAATTCCTGGTGCCAGCATCCGTGCTTGTATAGGGTTTTTTTTTAAAAGCTTTTGTGTTATTGATGCCATACAATACAGAGGGAGATACATAACAGGCGTGAAGAGATGTGCTCCATTGAGGTCTTAAAATTAATGTTTTTTTTTTTTTTTAAGTAAACTTATAGTTTAAATATTCGTTTCATTATCTACTACGTGAAATTAGAAGGTGTTCCTAGTTAGTTAGTAGTTAGGGTCCTATTAAGTAAGTACAGTTAATCGGATCGCTACGGAGCAAGGTCAAAGTGACTTCATCGATCTGCGAGTAATCCTCAGCTATACCTTTACTATTTGACTCATTGCGTCACTTTGACCTTGGTCCACAAAACCCATTTGGATGACTGTATCTCGAAATATTCGCGGCCTGCATTCTCTTAAAATAATGACAACTATTTTAATAATTCAACTTACGATATTCAGCGCCAGCGACCCGTTATCGGGTCCACTGTTCACAGCAGATTTTTGCTACGTAGCGTAAAAATGCTGCTACATGCTACAGCGTAGCACACGTAGCATAGTGGGGGGTAGGGTAAGGTGAGGCTTAATACTCCAGTAACTTTAGTCAACATGTGTTTGCGTCAAATCCGGTAGTTCTGATTTTTTGCTGACTTGTTTATGAGGTTGGCTTAATTAATAATCCAACTTTGTCAAAATAAAAAAAAACCGCGAAAATTTCGGACTTTTTTCACATTTTGGCGATTACAACTAGTTTTTGAAAGTACCTTTTTAGGACGTTTTTAAAGCAAACTGCTACCATATGGGACTAAAATGGTATCTGTAGAACCAACAGTTTTTGAGATAAAGCTATTCAAAATTCATCATTTTTCGAACTCCGCAAATTTTGCAATTAGTGCGTTCTGGGGTAACTTTGTGATTAAAACACCAAATGTTAGTATGTTGCTAAACATGATATTGTATCTTAAAAATCGTAGGGACCCATATCTGTAAAGTGCGTGGATCCAGAGATGTGACGTCATAAAATAGGCAGGCACTGTACCTATTTTAAAAATTGCGAATAATTCTTATTACCTATATGAACCTGTAGGGTATCAAATGAAAGGGAATTAAATGTTATATCACAGCAGTAGCTGAGTGATACAGTTACGGAAATATTTTAAAATTATTTATTTTTCTCCAAGAAATATTTCTCGTGTAAAGGAAAACATACAGACCATTTTTTTAAATAATATCTTCAACATATTAAAAATTCGTAATAATCGGACTAGGATTAAGAGATGTTATCGGATTTTGTAAGTTCTTTTAGACGACGTGGTAAAGCTACAACAATGACTCAGACATAATAACATTGAATTAGAAACTGTGACCTCGGCTACTTTATTGGGTATAGATTTGGACACCAACATGAACTGGAAATCACACATACTAAAACTTTCCAAAAAACTCTCTTCTTTTATTTATGCACTCCAGCATCTTAAACGGGCCACGGACCTGCAGACCTCGCTCGCCGCGTATTACGCCTACGCGTTCTCCAGGATGACGTACGGTATCGTACTATGGGGAAACTGTTCTGATGTCGATAAAATCTTTATCCTACAAAAAAAGTGTGTCACAATTCTAGTTAATATTGACCAAATGGATTCCTGTCACCCCCACTTTATTAAATTACAAATGCTCACCCTTACTTCAATTTACATATTAGAATCGTGCAAGTTTGTCAAAAACAATATAAATCTCTATACACCTATAACCGAAATCAGACGAAATGAACGAAACTTAAATAAATTTAAATTGCCCTTCTCAAAATTAAAAATAATAACTTCTAGCCCCCATCATATTATGCTCATTAAAATATACAACCATCTACCTAATTCCATTAAAAACTTAGAGAAACCAAAGATGTTTCTTAAACAATTAAAACTATATCTTATTAATAAATGCTATATAAATTAAATGATTTTTTAACGATAAGTAGTACTTAATTTATATTTTGTCAACCCTAGTCCTAGTTGACAAATAATAATTATTGGTAACCTAAATGTGCAATACAGAGAATTTTATCTTGGAATCTTATCCTAGAGTGATTTAGTATTAAGTTATCTGTAATAAAATAAAATACCTAGTTAGCCCTCTAAAATTGCTGTGCCCTTGCAGGGCGTCACATGGATGCTTATTATTTATTTTCCACTTCATATACTTATGTAATGTGATATGCAATAAACATTTTGATTTGATTTGATTTGATCTATTTCATATTGTGTCAGCCCCTGTTGGTTCGATATCGTACTCATATTGTCGACGTTATGAATGTTATGATAGTATTTTTAGAAATAGAGGCCCGACTAAATTGATGCACACTCGTCACACGAGGTAGGTGCAATTAGAGAAATTAGATTCCAAATGAAATAAGAGAATGTACATTATCTGCACATAATTATAATCATTACATTATTATTTGCATTAATATTTTATTATTATCTTTACTGCATATAATTTGACATGCCATATGTTATATTCAGTAAATAAAATCTGAATCTGAATTATATTATAGAATTCAAAATATTTTTAAACATAATCATGGTTAACAAATAATTCTATTCAATTCATAAACATTCAAATGACAGCGTTAATACCTCATGTGCAATTAACAGTAATATTAGTCCGTACGTATAAATGTTTTAACTTTAAATGTTCAGTTTAACTAGTAATTAATAGGTATTTTATGTTGCATGCTATATACTAGCAGATTGTAACAGATCAATACATTTTATGTAACAACGTTTGTACTCAACTTTCTAGCAATAAACTATGTGATTTGATTCGTGTTATACATAATTTAGGACCGTATTAATAAACTGATCTCATGTATCTGATCGAATGTAATGCAAGTCTCGACATTGTGTCGACTTTGACAGTTTTCTATGGCTTGACATTTACTTTGACGTATCTTGTGACGGGCATCTCAGCCAGGATGAGTTTATTAATACGGACCTTAGACTAGTCTTCTTTTTAATCTTTGACGCAAACTGTGTATGTATAACGCGTGTATCGTAGCTCCCAAACGGAGGTCCCTATTTTTTTAATAAAGCTAGATTAGTTGAGGTGGTTTTTAGCTAGGTTTGCTAAAAATCGGATGGGTTGTTTAGAGTTATGTTGGCAGTAGTGTTTAGGGCAGTCAATTTAATACTTTTTACTTATTATACACGCTAAGCGTTCTTGCACTGCGCGTTAATAAATCACTGTTTATTAGCAATAACAGTTTGCACTCCGGTTAATTAATCAGCTGTTTCGCCATGCAACATCGGCCCGAAGTGTTTTAAACATGGAGCGTTTGCCAAATTATTTAGAGGTTTAGCAATGCTGCTCCCCTTAGCAAAACGGACACTTGTGTCAAAATAAAAGTATTGGAGATGCAACTTTATGTGCAACCCTAAAGGGTTTAATATGTTTGGATATTATATAGCAGATATGCCCTTTTAAGTGACGATGGTAGAATGCAGGGTCGGTACAATGCCGTTTTTAAATATTTATCACACAATTCCCCGCGCCCTCATTCATCTATGCGGGATGTATTTTTCAGCGGCCCAGTAAGCCGTTATCCATTTAGCGTGATACACGAACCACCTGTTCTAAAAAGATTTAACGGTAAGGACTCCATTTGGGGTCTATTGTGAATGGAGAAATGGGGGCTGGCACTGGCGTATGCTGCGGGAAAGCGATTAAATCGGGGCGCAAAATACGAGTTAAGTAACTTTTTTGAACCTATTTTAGGAATGAGGTTTTAGTTAGCAGGATTAATTTGAAAGTTTATGAAAATTATTTAAAGGTAAAATTGCTGTCATAGAAGTTATTTTATTAGCTGGTGTGCATGTATGTATGTTCTTTCTCGGTTCATCTGTAAAATGGAATACGTTATGTACGTAACGTATTTTTTAACCTGTTTTTTTGTGGCATAAATACCTATGCTTACCTTGATTCTGTTTAGAACAATTAAGCATGGTTGTCTAATGATTGGTATAACAAATTTTGATCTATTTGCCTTTGGCCTAATTTCAGTTTGTCTAAAATCACTTGCCATAAACATTCACTTCGCCTTATAATCGTTTAATATAAGCTCAGATATCAAAAACTATAGACCGCAGAGTTGTGATTACACGATCGATAAAGCAGTAACTGAGATTTATATACAAAAAAAAACACAGATAGCGTTATGACAACTGAAACTGCGAGTGTGACAAAAACAATACTTTAGTTGACAAACAACGAAAACACGAGTTCGACGTACCTTATTTAGATACTGATTTATGTTATAAAAAGTCTGGTAACAAGTCTGGAAATGTCAGTAAGTATTGATTTATAGATATATTTTGTTTGTATGCATATAATTTTTTGCTGAATATGCTATAAATATTAAATTTTAATGTGATTCTTAACTTAATGCAGAAGTGGGGTAAGGGAAACTATCATGACCGGGTTAAGGGGGACATATGTTTCTCTTTCCCGACGTCAGAAGTAACAAACATTTTGAGACAGGCATATTTTATAAAAAGTAGAAATAGTCTCTTGAATCGGTAACTTACTATAAATGTTATGATATTTTACACATTGCTTGGGTACCGTAACAGCTGACCCCTCCATACCGATTATACCCTAAATGGCAAAATAGGTTATTGGTTTGTAAAAATAAATTGGGAAAAACTTAAGTTATGGGGAAAAAAAATTTAAGTATTAAACGATTCTATTGGTTATAATTATTGGTTATCTATTAACTATTATTATTATGTTATTACTTACTTATAATATGCTATTTTGTATGATGTCAAATGACGGTTGGCGATATGAACATCTTGTTTTAATCAAGACTACATTATTTTTTACAAAAAAATGCCTAGGAACTATGTGAGAACAATTGTATGCCAAAGAAAAGTAATTTAAATACGCTACTTGATTTTAACCATTACTTAATAAACATTACAATAAAAAATTGCACCTACTTTTTACTTCCTTTGTTTTTAGTTGACTACCCCTGTTCGAAACTCGTACGTTTCCCTTACCCCAAATACCGATTGTGGTAAATATTTTATATTTGTAACCGTATTTCGTTAAGTATGAAGTACACATTTAAATAAAGGTGTTTTTAAAAATGTTTTGCGTATGAATAATCCAAACTAGTATTATTACTTGTAGATTTATTGAGACTGTTTCCCTTACCCCAAAAATAGGGAAAGGGAAACGATAGAACTAGTCTTACGAATAATCATTTTCTGGCGATGTGCATTAGAACTAGCATACAAAGTATTTTGTCCTGGAAAGCTAACGCAAATAAGTATGTTTTGCCTTTAGCGAAAAAACTTAGAACCTTATACTTTGTAGTTTAGAACTCAAAATAAGATAAGAAGAATAAAGTATGTTCCCCTTACCCCACCTGACCTTAATATTATTTTTCATAAACACTTAAACTATATAATTTCGGTTTGTATAATTTTTGTAGTGCATAATATAAGTTAGTATAATAATACTCTTATTGCCTAATAATCACTTGGTAAAATAATATTTTTTATATAATCAGATATTGGAAATTAGTAGGCTCCCGCCAGAACTCTCGCTTCTGGCTCCGCGTTTTGCAAAAACACTCTAGGGGTAGGGCAGACAAGACCACGTGGATACGGGGTGCCCTGAAGTCGGTTTTCGATCAAATTATCAGTATAATCATTTAGATTAAATATAAGTTATAATAAACGATAGTTAGGTAACTATTAGACTATACAAAAATGGTGCAAAACGTCTATTAGAGTTAACGTGGTTCGATCAACAAATCATTATACTAAATAAAAAATATGAAAAGTGATGTATGACAAATGGTTAAATATTCCAAACAATATTAGTTAGGCAAACCGAAAATAGAAGAAAATTTGTTATATCAACCAAGGGAATACCTACCTTAGGCATTGTAGTAGGAAACTATTTTATTTTATAGCTTAATAAAAACACGTTTATCATAATGTGTATTTATGAAAAACTTATGTCCACTTCATACGCTTCAAACGTGTAGAGCTCGCTTATGATTATTGTTCCCTCGAGCCCGCATGAATTTTGGGAAATCCCTCGTAAATGCGCTTTTACGTCACAAAACTCACAATAGAAAGCTATTTTTATATGGTTTTAGCTTCATCGGTTTGAAGTGCGCATGGACTTTTTATTTTATGGGTAAGTGTGGGGTAAAATGCAAAAAACCTTCATTTGCAATTGAAATATACGCGAGCGACTAGGGCTTCTACGAGTACCTATGGATTTTGTATTATTAATACAGAAAAGACGGCCATGTTGTAAATAATACCATTGCAAGGGTAAAGATACAGTGGAAAAGAGATCCTTTAAAGGTTAAAAATCTGTAACTTATATATAACCGAACACATTATATCGGATCGTTAAATACGTATGTGTATGCACTTTTTAACGATTATCAACATTTTTTTAGAGTTGATGGTAATACTGTAGCTCGGCCTACCCCACTCTATGTATTTTGTTAATGATTAAGTCAGAAATACAAATAAGGAATATTTCGAACGAATCAAAACATAAAAATATTGGGTGAATTGCAAAAATATTGTACATAGCTAAGGAGTTAATTGAGATAACGTTAACTTTCTTCCATTATTTTTCCTTTGTGTAACGAAAATTATGCATATGATTATATGACTAATTTTTGTTACACAAATGAAAAAGTTAACGATTGTTAAGGATTTTTTAATTGAGCCCATAACTATGTACAATATTTTTGCAATTCACCCATTTATCTTTTAATCAATTACGATGTACGATGTTTTAAACACCCCTAAAACATTTCAAACACTAGACATTTTCGTTAAATCCTTATAACATAAATACTCAAGTTTACTTGCCTTCAGTGATACTTTTGTATTACGGCATTACAGTTACTTTATGCAAAGCGGATGCTGTAATCTACCGGACGAAGGATGCTCGTAATCCTCTAAATTTAATTCAAATTAGCACAGCGCCACTCCTGAGACCCGGACTCTTATCTGACATTACTTCGGAGACAACCTCTTTGCAAGGAAATTGTGCTCAAACGAAACAGAAAAGACTCAAAGCCCTTTTATTATTTAAGTGATTACTTTTGTTTATATTTTTAGGCCTTTTTCGCTTTAGCGTTTCAAAGCCTTTTGTGGGATTTACTTTGCGCGTGTTAAACAAATAGTGCTTGAACATCGTTCTACACAAATTTAATTAATAATTTTAATAGCAGTATTTTCTGCGTTTATTTTATTTCTTAAATGAAATGCAAGCATTAAATGTATATATTCTTTGTTCTAATATTTATTTTATTAATTTGTTCGATTATTTATTAATGAAACTTTCGAAACAATTACCGTTATGTTAATTTTCTCCAAAAGTTACTGGGAGATATCGAGAGACAGAGTAAGCATATTGTAAATTGTAATAAAAATTGAATAAATAAACGTCTCAGGTAAACTTAAGTCTAAAATCCTCCTTGTCTCGCGTTCTACCAACTTAATCTCCATTCCTCTTTCCGGATCATCTGTACTACACGATTCCAATCTAAAATTGGAATGCTCAATGTTAAAAATTCACCGGGATCTCGTTTGAATTGTACAAATTAAATGTCGAAAACCGCATAACGTACAGCCTTCTCTGCCATAGACGTTTCATAAGATGGTAAATTATTTTCCCGTTCGACATACGATATTCAGGAACATGTGTGCTTGTCAAATTGAGTATGATGGATGGTTCAGGGTAAAATGGCCCGCGCTTGCCGGGCTATGCCCCGGCCTGTGAACGTCGAGCCCCGAAGCCGGAATTAATCGATTGTGTTGTCTATGGAAATGGGGAAATAAAGGAAATAAGGTCGGGTGGGGCTATTTCAACTTAGGGGTAATTGTTGAATATTGTTCGTGCTACTCATAACAAGTATTGTGCTATTAAAATGAGTATTAATAGTTACTTCCGAAGGGGACTTCGGTCAATATTAATGAAATGTCTTAAGAACAAAAAATGTTGTGAATACATAATTATGTCGTTTACCATTTTTCATCTTAGTAAGTAAATACTTACCTGAACCAAACATATTAACAAATGTTTTTGACAACATTCCCCATATTGTCCCCAAAAGTATTCCGATTCAAAACCGATTACTAGGAACCTAATAGATATTTAAACTTCAAAACTATCGTGATAAATATATTAAACCGTTATCAAGATCTCGCTCAAACCTAAAAGTTAAGTAGGTACTTATTTTATTTGTTTACGGCCTTTTCCATTAAATTACAGACTTAGCGAAACCGAAATTCTTAAAAGCACTTATTACTGAACACTTATTTGATTGAGTCGTTTATCAATGTCCCTAATTAATATTGGAATAGCTAAAAAAAAGTTTGCCGTGGTAATTAGGCAGAACAACAATATTTTAAGTTGCGAGCATCAGTTTTTAAGTAAAAATTTGATCATATTGCCAATTCCACTACATGTTAATAGCGGTTTTAATTATTGAATCTTTTTTTACCAAACTATTGTTAAACCCCGCAGCCAAAAATTGTTTTATAGTAGTCTTTAGCAAATTCTGGTTTAGGTTTAGCAAACTTGCGCTAAGACTGGCGTAGTTTGTTAAGCGGTCTGTGTAGTTCGCTTTTTGCGCCCAATTGGGAATCCCAACCCGTCGCTTTCAACAATCTGATGCAATGTCGATCGGTATTTGACTCCTCTTATTTTGTACCTAGGGGCTTACCGTAGCGCAGATTAGTTTAGTTTTTCGTTTGGGCTACGTTTCTACCAATACTATAATTTCGTCGAGCGCGACTACGAACGTAAATTAATCCGATTATTGCTTCGCACGGCACGCTTGGTCAGCCCGTAACGGTTCGAAAATTTTGTGTGTGGCGATGATAATGTAATATCAAATCTTAAATCTTGTGCGTAACCTTCATATAATTATGTAATCAGTATTTACCTAACCTAACCTAACCATGTATATATTTATACGTAAATATCTATACAATCATAAATACATGTTTGGACTGGAAATACATGATCATGTTCGACAATATGAGGAAGATATATAAGCCTCCTGGCTCTTATACTACTGCCAAAATTGTGAGCGCGAGCACCCAATACAACGGCGATAGAGATTTATAATAAATAAGATACCAATCTCAATTAGTCCATTTTTATGATTACTTTTTTTATTACTACACTTTTACAAGAAATCTTCGATAGTGATAAGTAATTAATTCTGCCCTGTTACGGAACAAAGGCACATCTACTATATGAATTGTATTGCAATTCCAACCTTATTATAACCTCTGACAGTTTAATATGCTTCTATAAATTAATAGCACTTGTGCCTTCTTTCCATACGAGGCCAGAATTAGTAACAGTTACTAACTGTTTGTAGTTAATAAGGATAAAACATAATTTAATTAAGTCATCGACATAGCCCTAAGAATTGCTAGACTGAAGTCACTGTGGGCGGGGCACATCGCTCGCAGAACAGATGGCCGATGAGGTCAATGATTTCTCGAGTGGTGTCCGCTTACCATGGGTACACGTCCAACAAGATGGACAGACGACGTGGCTAAGGCCGCGGGGAACCGATGGGGGATGGGGATTTAGGGGAGGCCTATGTAAAGCAATGGACGTCTTTCGGCTGAAATGGTATAAACCATGTCGTGTTTGAGCTGTTACCGTATTGATAGCTCTTATTTACTTGACAGTAATGGCGGATGACGACACATTAAAAATATCATAACATGTTAATTACGATGTCGTTTTTACCGCCTAGAATACCGGCCTAGGATAAGTGTTGACGCATTAAGATCTTTTTTAAACATTATGCAATATAGAGTAAATGAATTTGACTATAATGACTGTGATTACGGGTACAAAATTGTGATCCCTTATTTCCTTACATTTAAATCGGAGCGGATGCTCTAGGTTTTGATAATCCATATGCCAGTCGGTTTATTTTTGTAAACGACTTTCAGAATATTTCAGCCTTGAAACGAATTATTCATCACGTTTCTAGATCACGTTCACAAGCTTTTGTGCTAGATGTTTCAACACAGAGCCCTAACAAGGACGTTCAAACAAAGCTGGAGATTAATCATAAATAAGGTCAACCGGGGTGGTTTCATCTAAAGTAGGTAGGTACGTCTGCCCCCAGGAGAAGTAAACGTAAAGGTCTTAAAGTTGAATAAGACAGGGTCGAAGTTTTGTTACGTTACGTTTCTTTAAAACCTCTTTGATAATGATGATGCCTTGTAGATAGTAGGGTGCATTATATAGATGCCATTAGACGCAATAGTCCGATCGACTCTCAGATCTACTTAAAACAAGCAGAATGTCATCTCCAGGAATTTAAAATGGAGCGTATGTGCCCTGCTATCGTGCTAATAAGGCAACATCTTCAAACGTTGCATTATTGACTCGAGTGGATCTCTTCAAGCATTTCTACACTGCATAGTCTTAGAGTGAAGGTTCAAAGTTACATGTCGTTGAGGCGGAAGCTTTCTTAGAACCATTTTTATTCAGACAGTCAGTTTCAACTCTTTTCTTTTTAATTCTTGTGCAATCTTATGCTACTTTTTGCTTTAAGGAAAGTTGACTATTCTTGTAAGTTTTTTTTGTTATGAGTAGCTTCTATAGTATTTTAAATGCCATCATGCAATTTCGAATTAAGAGGTGGGGCGCGCTTTCATGGAATAAGAACACTATTACAATGAATAACTTCGTCGATTTGTATCGAAGTAAATTACGTAATTTAAACTATTACGTGTACTTATGCTATATATAAAGACTGAATAATCCCATAAATACTAAAACTTATTCACTTACAGTTTAGTCAATATTTAGTTAGCATGAAGATGTTTCCATCTCAGTGCATCGAATAATTGAGGTGCATCGAATGTAGACTTACGTGATAGTTTAGCTCAGTTTAATTATTTATCAATGTATGGATACGATATAAATTGCATTGCTTGTCAAAATATACTAAATTAAACTTGAAGGTTTGAACCTTCAAGAAAAGAGCGTACACTCATCTGAAAGGCCGGCAACGCACCTGTGACTCCTCTGGTGCTGCAGGTGTCTATGGGTGACGGTAATCGCTTACCATTAGGCGATCCGTCTGCTCGTTTGCCTCCTATACCATACTAAATAATATGATGTAAAAATAAATTTGTATATCTGCAACTTATGACAGTAACCTTATTATTATAGCCCCAGCCAATATCTGTAAAGTTATACCCCATTTGAATTAGATTTGCTACCCCAAAGGCCGTCATGTTTACTTACATGTCTTGTACATATAACTACACCGGTATCCATACCCTTTATGCCTTGCTCAAAGCAACGTCTTGTCAAAATCACACGCAGGATCCGTTTATCTTAAAGCGGGTCCCAATGTGGGTGCTATTGTTCAGAAGTGGGATCGGCCAACCTTCATATAAGTCCGATGCACGCCGGCAATGAATTTACCTTACCTTATCTTATGACGAGGTAAGTACAGTATAAAGGAAAATTGGGTGTAAGGACGTCTTTAGGTAGATTTGTCACCTGGAGTAAGTTTTCTCACGCTATTTGCCAAGCGAGAATCAACTGTGAAGATATTTGCTCCACCTAGTTTTTACGGATGAATGGATAAACTCGCTCTTGCGTAGTACATTTGTTATTAGAACGTTGTTAAGATATTTTCTTGGAATGTGAGAGTCAAATTTTATGCCTACGAGGATTGCTTTGGATAGATAAAATAAGTTCGAAAGCGAGGTTAAATATGTTTATTCATCCAACGCTATTCAGGCTAGCGTATAGTTTCTTATATCACACACTAGATAATTCCAAAGAGTCGTGATTGCGAACGTTATTAGCATTTTGATAAATAACGGTATTTAAAAGTGTTCCCATTTTACGTATTTGACACTTTTGTAGTTTCATAACTTTTTGACAGAGAATCTCTCTTATTTCAACGGCTATAAATTGATTTCCTTAACATCAATCAGCTAGATATGTGCCGATCCCCTTGAGGGTTCAATGTTAGCTTCAGTGAACAGAAAACCAAACTCATCTTCAGAATCTCTTTAACAGATAAATGATGCCTCAATAATGAACGATGCTGTTAAATCAACGTCAATCGAACAGTTCCGAGTCTACCACTAGCAGAGATAATTAAACGGAGAAGCCAATTTGCAGGATTTTCCATAAATTATGACTGTCCCTGTAATTACACAACAAGCATTAAGCAACAATTAAGTGTCAAGTTACACTGACAACAGGAATTAACAGGATATTGCATGTCTTGTAAATTAATAGTACTTGGGTCTTTAATCTTGTGGTGCACGTGCGACGACATGATTATAGTCTTGTCTTGGATCTCACATTGCACATGCCCTGCGAGCCTGGACAAGATGCTTAACCCAGTAAGGCCCAGTGTGCAATAAGATGTACATAATCAATGCAATTTACTTTGAACTTTATTGCAATAAGAATAAGGTTCATATTCCTATGTTCTTAATCTGAAAACGGCATTTTCGAACAATCGCAACTGAACTTTATTCCCTTGATTGTAGATTCAAAGTCCCAGTTACAAAAAACTCCCATTTTGCAGTATGGTGGCCTTACGAGGTGGCACTTGTCCCACAGCCGACGAGGAAGCGATTAGCTATAGACTATTTTCTCACTCATGAAACGAACAAAAGATATAGATCCCGTGCAAATAAAAGAGACACAAATATTATTGGTTGATCGCTGACTAGTTACACTGCCGGCGAGAACTCTCTCTCCAGCAAAAGATACATATCCCGTGGCAATAAAAGAGACGAACTATTAATAGTTGACAGCTGGCTCTACTCGCTTCTCACTCATCGTGGGCGGTGTGAATATAATAACCAGGGATCGGAAATTCGGATCGATATTTACCTAAAGTTGGCAAAATCCCGGAAAAGGATAGGCTAACATGGCGTCGGCTTCTTAAAAATATTATTTTAATAATATAAGTTCCGGGATTCTGGGATTCTACAAAATGTTAATATATTAATTACTTTGCATGTAGGATAAAACATTCATTTTTGCTCCTATAAATTCGTTAGGTTAATGAGTTACAGGTAAATTAAATAACATTTGGTAAATCTATACATGAAAAATAACTTCAAACAGTTACTATAAATAATTGATTATGAATTAATGCTGGTGCAATTTATTTATTTTGAAATCCTAGAAATTTTAGTAATGAATTCTATTATTGAGTCCGCCTCCATACAACTGAACAACAAAGCCGATGCGAAAGTATAGGTAAATATCGATCCGAATTTCCGATCCCTGATAATAACCTAGCCTAACGCTAACTTCGACGATTTTCGATAATTGAAAAAGTGTTTAGAAATTACATTGCTCAGGGACCGGCTAAGATACGATGAGCGAGGCATCGGGCAAATAAAAAATACATAATAAGAGATCGTTTATGGAGAAGCGTAACGAAGATAATTTATAAGAAGCTTCCCTGACCACCCTAAGAAATGACTTCCTAGGGAATAAAAAAATCCGAGAAAATACTTTGTAGTACTCGCACCAATTCATTTGATTAGTCAAAAAAAAACTAGATGTTGCTATGACTAGGCCAGCGCAAAAATGACAAAAAATTTACTTTGTAAATGTATATAATTTATAAGAAAAAAAACAGAGAGAAACTGGGGGATTATTATCAGATGGCTGTTCAGTTAATTTTACTACGAACGTAAAGGACGGACAGAGCTATGACAGTTATAAACCTATAATCTGTCCTTTTCATTCAGCGTGAACTACACTGCATAGCTATGTCATGATAATCCCCGCTCGGTCGGTTGCCCTTTTCTCGGAACGGCAAACAAACCTCTCTCCTCTGGTATTGAATGAAAACACTATACTGAGAAATGTTATAAATTATTAAAATAGGTAGTAGGTACCTATCATTATCAGTATGATAATATTAATATATCAAAACAATCAGCTTACTGTATGACGATGCAAATATCAAATTATGTTACATAATTTCTGGCAGTCAAATGGTTCTTCTGTTAACAGTTGCATCTATGTACTTCTAAATAAGAGTGTGTGTGTAAGATATACTCTCCCTAAGTGTACAAACTTTTATGGCAAGCGTACCTGGGATTATATGTTACCAAAAATATTGAATGAGTTATCTTTAGACACATGTGAAAAAATATGTAAAAACCCGCACCGTTGCTTTAACATAATGAAAGCTTCTTACTTAGGTGGTTCGCAAAAATGTTTAAAAAACACGCATTAATTAAATAAATATTATACATAAGTAGTATTAAGTGGGTATAAATAATAGTAATAAATAACTGAGTGATATCGGCGGCAGATAAACTTTGTGTAGTTTTCGCCCGCTGTTAAAATATAACTGTAAGTATTGTAATAACATGAATAAAAAAAAAAAAAAAAAAAAAAAAACCAATATACGAAAAGTGGTTCTAATTCTAATTCTAATTTTAATTAATAGCTTTCACCCCTGTTGACGTGTATTTCGCCAATTTCAAGTTATTTATAGACACTCCCATGGACTTATTGGAGCAATAAGTCCATGGATATCTCACGCGAAGACAATTTTTCGGTAAAAGAGTATTTTCTCTAATGGACAAATCAGAAGCACATGGGGTTATCTCCACGCGCTTCTGTCAAATCCTCTACGAAAAGGGGTTGAAAATTATTCGAATGCATTATGTGTCTACGTGTGCATAATGGTATAAAACGGTTGTTGTCAGGTGCTCAGTAACAGATTGACTGATTGCTTGACATGTGATGCCGTATTTGCATAATAGTGACAGATTGCGCTGTCAAAGATACCAATATAGTGCATTAATTATCCTAGCGATATTTTACCGACCGGTTTGTATATAATGTTTGGTATTTTCTTATTACCATAGAAAAATTAACACAATAACGTAAGGAAGGATTAGTATTTTGGATTGTAATGAATAAACTCAAAAACGACTGGACCGATTTAAAAAAACTTTCACAAGTAGAATGCTACATATAATTATTTCATTTTTTTAAACGGTTGCAATTCAATAAGTATAAAAATTTAAAGCTTAATTAATGTACATTTTGAAGAACAAATAATCATTACATATAATCACCTCGATTCTCGAAATGATCTTTTAACATTCGCAGCCAGCATCGATGAAATAACCCACGGCTTTTCTGTAAATTTCGTCTTTTGAAAAGGAACGCTTAAATGTTACATTTTGTTAACCAAGGAACTATTATTTTTTAATATTATACCTAAAACTTCCTATCTCCGTGTATGTTTAGAGACCAGCATTATATTTCTCAACGATACTCAATTCCAGCTTATAAAGCAAGAAATTTGGTATGTATTTGTATTGCTGAGATATCAAGATTGACCGGTGTACAAGGGGATCTTTAGTGGCTTGGAATACATTTGTATCACAGTTTAAAACTAAAAGTCTGTTCAATATGTCACAATTTTTTTAACTCTCTACAAGTACTCTTACAAAAGTCGTGGCCGCCGCAATATCATCGTCGTGCGTGATTTGAACATTTTGAACGATAATTTTCTAGTCCCCTTTCTAGTTCTAATTGCAAAAGTTTTGAAAACATTTTAAAAAAATATTAAAGGAATTTGGTCGCCAAGTTAGAATGGTGCCACTCCATGTCTTCCCGTGGATGTCGTAAGAGGCGACTAAAGGAATAAAGGCTTGTAGTACTGTTAGGCGATGGGCTGGCAACCTGTCACTAATACACTGGTAAACATCTTAGCCTGATTGCGCAAAATGTGGTTACCGAATTATTAACAAGTTTTTAGGGTTGTTGGTTCTTCTGTAGCTCTGCCTACCCCAATCTGGGATTACAGGCGTATAAGTTTATGTATTATATTTATATTTAAGAAGTTATTTTAATTGTAATAAATCTCAGTAACCGCACTTATGAACCGACTAGGTAGTTTATTTTTTTATGTTTTGCCGGTAACGGAACGCGTGCCAGAAACGTATCAAAACTGACCCATTTCTAAACATCCAATTAGGTGTACTACTTTTTTGCCGAATTATGTTTCGTCAAATTTCATTTAGCAATCAACTTTGCGCCGAAGTTTTATTTGGCAAATCAATCCTTGGCATAATTTTACATCGTAATTTTTTATTTCGCTACATTTTTATATTGCAATATTTTATTACGTCAAATTTTATGTGGTAAATAGTTGTGTAGCAAATGATTTGCTAGGGCAAATAACATATTTTCAAATTTTATGTCGTAAATAATTGTGTTGTTTGAAACAAAATATAAATTGGATTAAAAACGAAACTGCTCCCAGAGATAGGTAGGTTAGGGTATTTTTTTTATGACCCTAAAAATGAAACTGCGCCCAGAGATAGGTAGGTTAGGGTTATTTTTTTTTATGAACCCAAGAACGAAACTGCTCTCAGATATAGATAGGTTATGGTTAATTTTTATGCCAATCAATACATTTGACGAAAACATAATTGACATCTTGAAAGAATCCCAGGTAATAATTTGTCTAACAATAATTTATCAAATCATTCGTTGGGAAATGATATCAGTGCGAAACGTTGAATTGGGAAATGAAAATTTGACCAAATGAAAATATTGGATACGTAGTTTGGGGAATTAAGAGTTTGCTAAATAATTTTCGGCGAAACAAGGGTAAACCATCCAATTATTCTTGTTTTCAAAATAACAAATAGAACGCCTCCTGAAACTGACATGAAGAGAATAAAAACAAAGCGATTTCAATCCTATTCAATTTCAATTCTCGCACGAGGCGTTCCTTAAAGTCCTTTGATCCGAGGAGAGTGGCATCCTCAGGTACTGATAGTGGTAACACTGGGGGGATTGCAAGGAATCATACCACTAATATGGACGCTTACTAGAGGCGAAAATACAATAAGTAAAAAAACGCAACCTGCTGGCCTATTGCCTAACGCACTCGCAATCGACTTCAAAGCGGTCCTTCGATTTTCAAAATGAAAACGATTGCGATTGCGAGTGCGTTAGACAATAGCCCCTCAGAAGTACCTAACAAAGCTTTTGTCATTGACACTATGTCCGGTCCCTATCTTCACACCGTGAATAGATTACGCCACTTCAAATTCAAATTTGACTCATTTTTGTATGTGGAAAATGACAAATTCTAACTCAAACTAACCTAATCTATTCTCTACGCTGCCGCTGCTCCCCGGGATGAGAGTCATCTGCTACGCAGATGACACACTCGTGACATCCCGGGGACGAACGTTTGAGGCGGCTGCGCGGCTGGCCTCGGTCAGCACGTCGTTGGTGGTAGAGCGGGTGGAACAGTTGGGCCTCAGGGTGGCGCTTTTTTTTTTTTTTTTATTTGAAAAAGGGGGCATACGAGCAAGCGAGCCACCTGATGGTAAGTGATCATCGCGACCCTTAAACACCCGCAACACCAGAAGAATCGCAGGTGCGCTGCCGGCCTTTGAGAAAAGAGTAGGCTCGTTTTTTAAAGGCTCCCAAGTCGTATTGAGTCGGAAATACAGACGCCGAAAGCTGATTCCACATAGATAAGGTGCGTGGCAGGAAGGCCCTTGAAAAACGCGCGGTAGTGGATTTCCAACGATCAAGATGGTGTTGATGAAATGATAGTTTGGTACGAGTTGTACGATGGTGGAATCCAGCGGCTGGTATCAATTCGAACAATTCCTCAGAGCACTCTCCGTGATAGATGCGGTAAAAGACACAGAGGGAAGCAACATCCCTTCGCAGGGCCAGTGGATCCAGATTTTTGAGAAGCCCCCGGTTGTTGATACATCGAGCAGCTCTGTTCTGAATTTGGTCAAGAGGAAGAAGTTGATATTGGGGTGCTCCGGCCCAAATATGGGAGCAATATTCCATGTGAGGCCGTATTTGTGCCTTGTAAAGTTGAAGGCGATGAGCCGGCGTGAAATACCGCCCCGCTCTCCAGAGCACACCAAGCTTCTTTGAGGCTAACTTAGCTTTACCTTCCAGATGACATCGGAACTGAACATTGCTCGATATATCAACACCAAGAATCCCAATACTGGACGCTGCATTAAGGGGAGTACCCTCAAAACGAGGAGAAAGGCTAAAAGGTTGTTTTTTAGCGGTAAAGGCGCAGACTTGTGTCTTCTGAGGGTTAAATTGGACCAAGTTAAGGTGACCCCAGTTCGAGACTTGCTCCAATAATGTCTCGACTTCAGACACAAGTGCATTTTGACTCTCATTGAC